>OY720634.1:165466862-166694261 GCA_963169105.1 Ceriagrion tenellum
CCCATTCCCGCTGCATTTAGGCCACTCTTACGCTTATCCCGGCATACCCATGCTTCGCTGCCGTGTAACATTGTCGAGAGGAGAACACTTCTGTGCACAACGATTTTCGCTTCCCTAGACAACCACTCACTCCTCTCGCCTCCTCCACATACCTAAGTACGACTACTAGAGACTTTCCTTCCTGCATCAGCCCTTCCCTTCACCCATCCTTCCATCTTTAGCAAACATTCGGCCAAGATACACAAACACGTCCATGATTAATTATTTCACCATTTACCCTCGTCATACGATCCTTATTACCACTCTCCCAATCAAAAACAACTTTTGTCAAACACCTTTTTTTTTCAACAAAAGCAAACTTTTTCAAATGAAACTGTTTATGTTTACATCCTTGACCATGTGATATAGAAGTTACTGATTTTTTGGCCACAGGCTCCTCACCTTGCCCCTCACTCTTGAACTGTAAAGACCTTATTATGGCATCAAAGGCTCTGTAACCGGCCACAATTAATCACTAAAAACGCCATTGGGACCTTACACTTCAATCTCACAAGAAAAGCATTAAAATCAGAGGAGATGTTTTCTTTTGCTTTTTTTAAATTACAGGAAATCAAGATCTAGGGTCGAAATTTCCACTGCCGAATGGCAGAGAGAGAGAGAGAGAGAGAGAGAGAGTTATTTCGTTCCTGTAGTTCATTTTGTCATACGGTTTGTTTTTGCATCATAATTACGTTTTCAAATCCAATCCAATAATTTTAGCAACAAATCAATTTTCCCCCAATTTCCATAGCAATCTCCTTGACAACCGGTGCAATGCGTGTGAATATTAAATGATCAATATTGGCAAATTTTAAGGAGATTTCAGTAGGGGTATTCTGTAACCCAACATGCATTTTTTGCATGATTTGGTGCATTTAACACGCCTCTTTCCGGGCGAAGCCGGGTGTCTCAGCTAGTAGATTGCCTATGTCATATTAGTTCTGTGCCTGCAATAAGGAACAAGATTTCTCCCTTTGAAGTGGACGATTATTCAAAGGAACCAAACGATTCCTCTTGTTTTCCTGAAGGACTTTTTTAAGATGCAGCTGTACCTGTCATTCCCAAATGTTTGGTTGTCAAGTGGTAATTCCATGTGTGTATATATTCGCATAAAATGGAACGTGGAGGACATTACAGAGGGGTTATCAAAACTGTTGGGTAATAGTTTGTGCACAACAGAAAGTTTTATCCACTGTTCGCAAATGTCGCATATGAATGTCATCCTTTAATGTTAAGTTTCAGTGAGAGAAAAGCAAATTTATTCTACAAAACTTACACGCAGACGCGTCCATTGCTCCCCTGTCACAAATGATGAGGCAATCACGCGGGCAGGACTCGCCCAAGGCAAAGAATGTGTTCTCTATCTGTATCATTGTCTTCAGGAGGTTTTCTTGGAACTTGAAAGCTGGAAAAGATAAATACACACCATCAGTTTTCTCCTTTCGTAAATTAAAAATGAATTATTAATAATTTTAAAGAAAAACAATCCGCGCAATATTTCTTTCAAATTAGGAAAACGCAATATCCATCAAAGATCAAGCAGGCTTAATGAGAAGATTTAAAAAGGATTGAATTTTATTCAATGCTAGCGAGCCAGCGTGAATTAGCTCAACAAAGTGCATAGGGCACTCGAAAATTTTTGAAATAATTTTGGAGGAAAATGAGGAGACCACGTGATTGACTCGTGGCATAGGTAAAAGGATTTCAATTTTAATTCAAACAAGGACTGACCAGATTATTTACTGGCAGCACAGTAATGATTTGAATTCAAAAGCGGAGTGACTTTAAATGAAATAGACCAATCTTTACCTGAATGTGGAGAAATGCTGTTAATACAACATGAAGTCAAACCAAGTAATTGCACAAAAGATACAACAGTACAAGCATATTATTAAAACATCTATTAATAGGTAACAGTGATAAACATGATGTAGCAGGTGTATCATCATATGATGTGTAATTAATACATATCATAATAAAAATTCTACCGAGATGAAGCAGAATAATTATCACAACCTAAATATTCCAATACAGGATAAGTACTTGTATTATGCACAGAACAAAGTTCATCACATAAGTGCGCCGGTGTGATGCACAGGTATACTATAAATATATATCTAATATGAAAAGAAAGCCGCCAGTAATACACTGGCAAGATTGCTGATAAGTGACTTGCAATAAGAAACTGAGCTAGCAGTTTAAGGAGAAGAATCAGATATAGATACACAAAGAAATATTATGTGGGATACATTTACGCAATAGCATACATAAAATAGGCCACTAGAAAAGCACATGAGCTTTAATTTTTCATTTTTGCCCCATGGATGATCTAGTAACAACGGAGAATTACATATTACAATGTAAATTTTGCAGAGTGTAGAAGTATTTTATTGAAAAACAATCATCATGAAACGACTTTAAACATGGATTTTTAATCATACCCAGTCTGACTCCCCATAACAGCTAAATCAACTTAGTCATTTATTCCTAAATTACATTAGAGCACAGTAATTGCTCAGGAAGTCAATTAGTGATAACACCCAAAAACTGTTGGTCGGAAAAGTCGTCTTGATTTTTCAGATTTTCTTAAAATTCAGAGAGTCAAATGATTTTACCGCTATTGTCCACGCATTTTCACGCACCAAAAGTGTTAACTAATTTGTCACAGCATAAAAATGGAGATATATAGCACACACACAAGAGCATCTTCACTTTAAATCTGGGAGGCAATCAGCAATGCAGTGGTTATGTATTTTCTATCTTCACAAAATATTTTACCACGTCGCCAATATGTCAAGATCACCAAAGGTACCATTCAAATATTGGAAAAATTGAGGCCTATCCAGAGTAGTTTTCTATTCACTTCTGTTCACTAACTTTTATGAGAGGCAAAATGCCTTTGAAATTAACCAGCTCATGGACTATTTTGTACCATTTTTCATTTCCGTGTGGTGAGTCATACATTTCACCCCCAAAAGCAGGGATCACAGATCATTAGACATTAGAATAGAAAATAATTTTTAGCAAATTCATCAAATTAATGCATATCAATCATTTGAAGTTGGTAGGTAGAGATAGGTATATTTAACAAAGGGAATCGATCAAAAATTGTAGGCTGAATCACAATATTAACCACTTTCCTCATGAGGGGGGGGGGCCTTCGTTGCGCATGGCTTCGTGTTTTTGTTTTCTGTTTTGTTTATCAGAGAAAATATGCACAAAAGAGAGGGGTTCACAACTGTGCCACTGGTGAGCGCAGACAGGACCAGGCATTCTGGTTAGTAAACCACAACTGTACACTTTGGAGGGAGCAAACATCCTGATTCTTAGGACAAAGACTAAGACAGGACAAAATAGCAAAGGCAAAGTTAATTGGACGTAAAGCATGAAAGCATTAAGAAATCCACAATTAGAGCATGCACTTGATATCCAGTTTAACAATTTTTGCCCAAGACAGGAGAATAACTGCCGCCGACAGACATGGCTTGCGTCCGTATTTCAGCGTTATATAATTCACAAAGCATACCTAACATAAGACAGAATTGCAAGCTTTGTCGACTCACACTGACGCATTTCACTCCTGGCTCCCAAAAGATTCACATGAAAATAAAGCATTGTGTTCAAGTGACAAGAAGTTACAAATAGAGCTAAAATGTCAATAATTTCCCCTCTTTTTTCCATATCTATTAAGGTAAAGAAAACCTACTTTCTTGAACATGAAATTACATAAAATATGATTCTTTTACTTAGTAACATGCAATTCAACTATCACTATGAATAACGAGGTTTATACAACGTTAGTATTTAATTTACAAGGAACGTGTATGATACACTGAACCTTTAAGACACGAACAAGGTTAATAAATAATTTTCCCATTCCTGCTCGGAGAAGTATACGTCACTTAAGTGATGGAAATGATTCGCAAGGTACTTCATTGGACAGGTCTATCATTAGCGTGAAGTGATCAAATTTCATGCAATGGTAAATCCAATTCGTATCTTTCAGCCGCACTCTAAATATCACACTCAAGCTGCCACTGTTTTTTTTAACTCTAATTCATAATCTCAGTACATTAAAATGGATATCAAGTGTGACCCAATCAGGAAGCAGCAATAGTAAGACCAGTAACTGCCCTTAAGCCAAAGCAATTGCCAAGGAATGGAGAAATGCCTTACGAGATAAGTTAGCGTGGAGAATATTTATGCACCAGTTTGATAACTCACACTTCCCTTTGGCTTTAGCCCCGTCCTGAAAACTGTTTTTCAGCAAACCCAGTTGTCAGGTTCAAAACGATTGTTTAGTGTTAACACTGGTAACAATCAAGACACGATTTATTTGGCTTGCAGGGGGGCAAGTCTGCAGCTATTGTCAACCACCGACAAGCGTCAATTGTCTCCCAAGCGGCCGTTATCGACATAGGCGAGCCTAAAAAACTCGTCTTCGACGGCTGATGGTTCATGGCGACCTAGACTGCCAAGCACTCCTGTCGGTGCAAACATTAAGTAGACTCGAGTTTGGACACTGATTAAAAACGAACCGTGGTACTCACATGAATGCGAGTTACACCAAATTTTAGCTTGCTCTATTTTACGTTTAACTGTGGTTGCCGATTACTTTTACATTACTCTCTCGATTATTTATTGTGGTGAGAACAAAAAAAGTGCCGTTTTTTTCCGTTTTCGAACGGAGCGCTCTCTTTGACATTTAATAGTGAAGAAATTTGAAGTTTAATCGTAATGAACCTCCCACTCTCGCGAAGACGGCCGCCTTACCGCTGGCTTGAGCCCGCTAAAATACTCGGTTGTTTATTAACTCGTTAAAAATCGATATCACAATGTGAGTTTACGATGGTAATTGTTATTAAATACTGCTGTAAAGGGCTTCAAAAGAAGACCAAGCTCTTGCTTCTACTACTTTTCTTAACCAAGAAAAAGTTGTATCATAAACTTGTAAATAACTTTTTTATGGCTCATTAGAAAGAACTGAACGTTTAAAGATACATTTAACTCTATTTTTCCGACACAATACTACAGGTTCATTACGATTAAACTTCAAATTTCTTCTTCAAACTTCTCAAATCTCAAACAGTTAAACGCCAAATAAAACGAGCTAAAATTTGGTGTAACTCGCATTCATGTGAGTACCACGGCTCATTTTTAATCAGTGTCCAAACTCGAGTCTACATAATATTTGCACCGAGAGTAGAAGGTGGATTTTATGGTTGCACAGGAGAGGGACTCAGGGAGCTAAATTCACCTGAAAAATGTAGAAATGTCGCCAAAATTGTCTCGAAATATGAGGTTTATTCAGTCGCCACAGTGGATATATATAAGTTGCCGGCGATGCGGACCTTACCCCGTCGCCAACATTGTTTGGCCGTCGGAAACAACAGTAACAGACTTGCCCCCTACGTGGAATTCTTCCCACCAATTTTAAAAAAATCCAGAATAAAGTACTTTGCCAGAGACCATTGGCCAAACAAAATTTGGGCAGCTATGATCACAATGCTATTAGCCGACAGTTAAATTTTGAGTACACGGTGAAGCAGGAGAGAGGGTGATGGGTTGGTTATATATGCACTGTCTACCAGTTGCACACTAATTCAAAGGTGTCTCTTTCTCTCTCTCTGTTTGAGGTGAGAAGGGGAAGGAGGAGAGGAATGAGTTATAAAAGTGACCGCTAAAAGTGGAGAGAGAATGACCCACAACAGAGACAGAGAGTAGGTAGAGAGCATCGTCCATGACTCACCCTCGCTGGACGAGGACTCGTGCCCCGTGTGAACGGCCACGCACCTCGGGCAGGCGTGAGAGCCCACGCTCGGTTGCTCTATAAAGGGCAAACGGAACACAGAACACATAACATGGCGGCACGCACATTCACACACGGTACCTACTCGCGTGCGCACGCGTGTCAGAATTCCCAGTAAAGAAGGAAGAACAGGGTGTCCAGCAGCCAGGCATTTGAAAATTCTCCGAGATTTCCAGGTTTTACAGACTTAATTTTTATTTTTCCAAAGGAAATATTGATTTTTTTCTCGTTAATTATAAGACAATGTTCGGTATGTTTTTTGGGTGAATAAACGTAAGGTTTATTTTTAAACTTGCATATTTGGAGTAAAATGAACACAATACTTTAAAATAGTTTGAGAAAGAATCACATCACCACCCTTTCTTAGATTTAAACATTGTCATGCTGGTGCTCATGGAACAAGGTTATATTACAGCCAGACTTTGCTATGATTAGCATTGATATAAAATGATCAACAACTTTCAAAAATTAAAGGAATTGACTTTTTTCCTTATTCTGTTAAATGCGATAACGCAAGGGAAATTTGACTTCGCAACTCGCCGAAAAAAGCTTTGCTTCCGTTGCTGTTTTATATATTGACACCACAGAAAATTCCAGAGTCAATTTATTTCCATTGAAAATAAAATTCCCTGAGATTTCTCGGTCTTCCCGGTTTTCCAGAGTGCTGGACACCCTGTAAAATAAATAGGGAATGGGGGAGTGAGGGGAGGTCGGCTTTTAAAAAGGCCCCAGCATGAGAAATGAAAAATGATAATCCATGAAGCCCCCTACGCCCTCCGCTCTCTCACAAGCGGTCAAATGCGGACACCAAGAGCCAAAAAAACAAGTCAAAAGCCACCACTCGCAAATTTTAGGCATCCAAAGCAATTCACATGTCACCTCCCCTCAGATTAGCAGACCCAAGGATATTTAGTAATCGTCTCCGGCTTGACATTGTGGAAGTGAGATGAAGAGGTGAGGAGAAGAAATCCATGATAAAAACAACTTTGTTTCAATCCACACAATATTTATTTTAAACACGAACCGGGTCTCAGCAACTTCGTGCCATCATCAGGCGTGTCTTTAAGTTGTTTCTGGTACTTCAATGTGGGATCACGTGGTAGGACAGTAAAATCACCAGTATTTAAAAAAAACTTTCACACTTTTGAATATAGTCACTCGTATTTAACACCACTATACTGTTTCCTTTATCAGCTTTAGTCAGCACCCAATTTTCTTCCACTACCGTTGTTTTTACGCTGCAAATTATACGGTTTAACACGGGATTCATTTATATATAAGCGTATCAGGCTCAACTTTGTGGAAGCGATATATATCCATTTCAAAATGAAAAACAATTGCAACTTTCCACACATAATTTTTAATCTTTGCCGACCATGGTTTCAGCACCTAGTGCCATTATCAAGGTACAATTTTCTCAAAAAAATACAACAACAGCAAGGACCAATTTCACATTGCTCAAAGAAATCCAACTTAGCCCCTTTGTCAAAATGGTGTAAAACAGTCACGTCAAAATTACTAAAATCATTAAAATCACACAAATGTTTAGCAAAACAGGATTTATCGTCACCATTAAATAAACTTAACCTATGCTCCTTCACTCTGTCCTTAAATTTTCTGCCTGTTTGACCAATGTAACAAATGCCACAATCATCACATTTTAATTTGGAAACACCACTCCTGCCCACATGGTCATACCGGTCTTTAAAATTGAATAAAATTCTTCCGATTGTCACAGGGCTATAAAATGACACATTAAACCTATCAGCTGGTACAATTTTCTCCAATTTACAAGTCGAGTTACCAATAAAAGGAAGTTTAACCCAGCGATTTGGGAGGGAGCTATGGACAGGCAGGGATGTAAGTGTTTCAATGGCCTTTCTTTGGCGACAACGGTGTAGTAACTTGTTTATAAGGTTTTCATCGAACCCATTCCGACTAGCCAATGACTTTATTACATTCAATTCCTGACTAAATTTTTCGGTGGATAAAGGTACATTAACTAGTATATGGACCATGGGCCGAAAGGCAGCGAGTTTGTGGGTGTGGTGGTGTGAAGAGTCAAAAGGTATCAAAACATCTGTAAAAGTTGATTTTCTAAGAATATTAAAATCATGTCGTCCACTTGAAATCGAGATATTTAAACCTAAAAAAATTATGGAATCACCCCCATATTCTAAAGTAAAATTTATATTATCATGTAATGAATTTAAAAAGGTTTTAAAGAGATCCAATTGGCGTAATCACCCAGTCCATAAGCATAAAATATCATCAACGTCCCGAAACCAATAAAATACGTTCATCAAAAGAACCTTTACGGATGTTTTAATACCTTGTTCTCCCTTGTGTCCGACAACTCCATGATAATGCTGCCTGACCTTCACCATCAACGGGGCTTTCTTCGTCTCACTTCCCTCCCCATACCTAACCCCCCCCCCCCCAATCTCGCTCTCTCTGACTCCCTTCCCCCTCCCTTTCAGTATATATAGTGGAGTGTTTTGAAAAATTGTACCTTGATAATGGCACTAGGTGCTGAAACCATGGTCGGCAAAGATTAAAAATTCTGTGTGGAAAGTTACAATTGTTTTTCATTTTGAAATGGACGGGATTCATTCTTCGATGATTTTCTTTACATGGACATGATGTCCGCAGCTAACAGCTTTTTCCCAAAGGATTCCTGATGACCTGATGATGGCACGAAGTTTCTGAAACCCCGGGTCGTATTTATAATAAATATTGTGGATTGAAAAAAAGTTGTTTTTATCATGGCCAAGGATATTAGATGCCAATGACATAATTAGTCTACATTAACGACGACTATAATAATCGACGAGGACTCGGCAAAATCTAATCCATGCCGAGAAAATTGAAAGGAATCGAGATTTAGCCACCCCTAAGGTCTGCACACCCATGGATGATGATACTGCAATAATATCATTAGTCCACATTACTGATGACTATAATCCCGAGGAATCAGCAAAATGTAATAAAGAGCAGATCAAATTGCATCTCGGAGACAATATTTTGAAGCAAACCGACTTTCCATAGAAATTAATCAGGAAAGTAGACCTAAAAAGCCTGCGTACAAAATGAACAAGATTAAGGAACCACCTATCGAAAAAGGAGTGAAACAAGTGAAGAACAAATCCAAATAAAATCATAACTATTTATTTTGAACGTGATTACAAATGATTAAAGTGACATAATTAGGCTTAGTGATTAGCAGTTGATTGATTCAATATATTACTTACTTCACTAACATTTAGAAAGAAAATCATCCGGGCAATCACCATGTAGCATGGACGATTTTAAATATATCAAACTATTTCATCATGATACTCATTACAGTCATGCGAAAATCATCACAAGTCACCCAAGGCGAAATTCCTCAGAGAAATAGTCACCTTGCAAATCATCAAAATGATTTTTATCCTTCAGCTTTTCGCACTTGCGGGTGACTCAGTACTGGCAATACCGTGTCTAGTCGCCGTATCCTCAAAATTCGACGAGCCATCCACCTCTGCAACTTCGACAACACCGATCCTTTATTACTCTTCATCATAAAATGAGCATTGATCAACACTCTTCACGAGTTTCTCCAGCATCTAGCAAGGCCAGTCGCCAGTTTACGGTGATTAGCGTTAAGCTGCGCTCGCACGGCGAAATTCTGACTAGCATTCGTGTCACTAGCGTAGAAAGAAAGCTCTGCCATCGGACCTTAACAACGTTCATTCGTGGTGCCAGGAGTTAGAATTAAATATCAGAAAATGCACCACAACAGTTCACTTCCTGCGAAAGTCATCACAAAAATGCCACACCGACAATGTGGGACGAGAAATCAGAAAATCTTCAGATACAGCAAAATATCTTGGAATTACCTTAACATCTGATATATCGCGGGGATTACACATACAGAACATATATCTATGGCGCAGCATTAAAGAAGCAAGGTTTTGTTAAACGTATAATAGGAAGGTCCTCGGATTAAAAAGTCAAAGAGAGATTCTACTTCGCTCTTGTTTGGCCACACCTCGAATACGCCACGAGCATTTGGGACCCTGGTCAAATAGATTTAACCAAAAAAAATTAATAAAATACAAAGGAAAGCAGCGCGCTTCATTAAAAACTGCTACGAGCGTACATGTAGGGTGTCACAACTTTTAGAGGGATTAAGGTGGGAGCCCCTAGAGACTCGGAGGCTGCACGCTAGGCTTAATTTGCTTGAGATATTCAGAACTTGTGTGTTTCAGAGCGACACATATAATATTATGATGATGCCTCAAAACATCTCCAGGTCTGACAGTTGCGATAAAATAAGAGAGATACACTGCCGAACATATGGGCACAAAAACTCGTCCTTTCCGCGAACAATAAGCGACAACAATAAAAGTTGAGCTCCACTAAATACGCTCCTATAATTCATGTCACTATTTCATCTCCAAAAAACGTACACCTTTACACGACTGGGGACCTACCACCCCCTGCCACACGCCCAAGCGGCGGCTCGCGGGGTAATATGTAGTCTGTAAATGAAGAAAGTGATGTGGACGAGGGAGAGCCGAAGACGACGGCGGCGATGGGACGCGATCTCTCTCCGATCGGAAGAATGAGAGAGAAAGAGAGAGAGAGAGAGAGAGAGAGAGAGGGATACAAAAAGTGTCCCTGCTAGTGCTCTCCTCCCCTCCTCACGGCGCGCCGTGGCCAATGAATCTCCGCCAATATCCATGGACGTGGTACGTATTCGTGCATAGTCACGCGAAGAGAGGGAGGTGGATCATAGTTAGTAAGGGGCGGGGCCAAGGTAACTGCTCGTCAGTCACGAAAACAACCAGATCCATAAAAACCGATAAGCGAGAGGAAACGAGAGAAAGAAAACGACCGGTGCGGAGGACTCCTCGTCCCGCTGCACGCCCCAAATGACGACATTCGGCTCTTCTAATTGTTGCGTCTCCACCGCGCAAGGAGGAAGACTCGCTCCCGGGCACGACGTCATTCACGAGCGGTCGATCCTCTGCGCCTGCAGGAAACCAATTAATTGACCTATAACTAAGTTGGTCGGAGCGATCACTATTTACGAGTAGATTCGCGTGAAACTTAACTCACGTATTCTAAATAATGATACCACGAGATAAAAGCTAAAAAAACATTGCAGCACAACTACTTGGCATTTTGGCAATTCAATGCCATTTCAACGCATAGCCTCATGGCACATGACGCATTAAGCAATGATTCGATAACATACGCACAAACTTTCTTCGATACGAAATAATACATTTCTAATTGTTATAACCGATTCTGACAAATATCAAGGTGTCGCGCCGAGTCCAATGATCGAAAACATCATATATTTCAATGTAATTTCTCAAAATTTCGTATACCGCGCAAAAAATGCAGTAATAACCCGATTTAATTGAGGAAATTTTTAAAAATATTATTCTCGCATCATTTTCATAACTGCCTGCATGATGATTTACACCACGTTTCTGGATATATTTAAAATAAATGTGGTTCAAAATTTTATTTCGACTTGCTAAAAAAATTCTTAAAAGGTTCACTCACCAACCCTAGATTATAGCTTCAGCCACCCTAAAAAAATCGCGTGCCACAGAATGTCATTATTATTTAATTAATTAACGGATTTTTTGTAATAGATAATAGTTTTCTCTTTAATTATAAATGAATCGACTGGTCTATAGCAAATCCAGTAGCGCCATATTTTTCTGGTTAAATTCTGCTTTAACGTAACGGTCCAGCGCGCACAAAACGCTCGAATTGCTAATACCTATGCCTCATAAAATGGGTATCAAACTGCACGTTTGCAATGGTTGTGGTTTGTTATAACAACGACCGACAGCTTCAAAATAATTCAAAGTATTCTATAGTACGCATATCCTAGAATGAGATAAGGTTACTCTCATAAAACGACAGGAACTTTTACTTCGTTGATTGAAAAAATATGTAACTACCGTATAATACTACCAGCATATGAGCCTACCAGCATATAAACATAAGTGTAAAACTCTCATTACCATCAAAGAAACACTTTCCCAGTTACAAATCGTTCAAGTAATTAGTTCCTTATGAAGAAGAAGCCTGGACAACTTTTCCCACAAAAATTTCAAAACAGTTTTTAACCTTAAAAGAAAATGTCTTACACATCCGAACGCAGAATTAGACCAGAGAAACATTATTGTGACCTGTTTTGCAATAGATCAATTGATTCGTAAGAGATAAAAGTGTTAACTCTAGTATCTATAGTAAAAATAACGGTAGTAGTTTCGCAACTCTGTAGCATTTCACGAGGTCTTTCTGGTAACTCCCTGATTATGTCACAGGGTAGCAAAACTAGTTTCAGTAAAAAAATAACGTTCATTATTAGTAATGAAATGCATTTAATGTGATGTTTAGTAATTCATATAGGTATCTCACTACGTATCGGCCTTCATCCATTTGCTCGCATGAAGATACAAAAATTTCCTCCAGTGTCGATTTAACCAAAAGCATAATTGTAAGATGAGATAGTTGGTGCAATGGCTAGATAACTGACTTCCCATACAGAGGGTCCGTGTTCGACACCCGAAGGTGGTATAAAATTTTCAGAGAAGCGCAAAATACCTCAGTTGTAGGTCGCCTCTCCAAAAAAACAGCTAGCCATTTCGCTACGGACACATTCATTTTCAGAAAGATGATTTTTTGATCTGTAAATAAAACCAACCAAAAATTACTTCATCC
Source organism: Ceriagrion tenellum (assembly GCA_963169105.1). Lineage (NCBI taxonomy): Eukaryota > Metazoa > Arthropoda > Insecta > Odonata > Coenagrionidae > Ceriagrion > Ceriagrion tenellum. Next base: position 165,479,443 of record OY720634.1, read on the forward strand.
AAAGTGATGGGCGTTAGAGCTCACTTAAGGGAATGGGTCCAAGGACTATGGATATCATTCAAGATAGTAGCTCGGTCGAAGTTCTATGATTTGGGTTGGAAGGAGTGAAAAGGATACAATTTGTTTCACGGTCGCATGATTTAAACAAAGGCCACCATCATAGAATCTAGGGTCACGTGATTCCCAAAACGGCATAGAACGCGTTCGCTGATTAGCCGCATTTCTAGCTACTGCGTGATTATCTTGGACGAACTAGAGCTCACCTAATTGAAATAGATAAGAGCAATGAACCCTTCACCGTCGCGTGGCTTGCATAGTATCAAGGGTATACACGGCTCGCTCAAGTTCAGCAGAAATATATTCTCTCGTTTATTTCGCGCATTTTGGCAAGGCATAAAATATGTAAAAATATGGGAACGTGTCTCAATTTTTACTTTAAATCACTTCTGCTGACCATTCAATTTGAGTTAACTTTGAGATTACACTTTTAGCTTCTTCTTCGAAGATGGTATTCTTCATCGGCGTATTTTCCGAAAACTTTTATTTGACTCGCTATCTCAAGAGGTGCAATTAATTTAATTCGCATTGCATTCGTTACGTTCAAAGAGGTCTCAGTTTTATTTTAAAATAAATCCGCTTTAATACTTGAGATTTTGCCTCATCTGTGACCCACAGCTCTCCAACAATCGCTCGCGTCCTCCGCCCCTTGTTTTTTCGTCATTTCGATCCCATCATTTGTTTAGCACGTGCCCGGAGTGGAATGGAGTGCGTACCTGGTTATTTTCTTGCGCTCCTCATTCATACTCTCAGCCCTTTCTGCTCAAACGCGGCCATAATAATTATCAGTTTTTCTTCAGCGGCAATATTAATTTCGGAATGCGAAAAATTTTACTTAAAAAGGTGTTATAAATTACAACAATTTCATTTATCGCTACCAAAACCATTGAAATTACAATCGAATCAATCGATTTTTTTCCGAAATATTTTTATATAACGGCAAAAAATCCTTCAATTGCGAAGATGTTTACAGCACCAACATGAAACAGATGAGTCGAGTTAGCAGGAGGTGTATTTCAGTTGATTACTGAGAAGATCACTCGAATAAAACAAAGTTTTTTCGTCATTCACTTACTTTATTAATTTAGCGTTACCCGAAAGTTGTTTTTTGAGTTTTTAAATTAGAATTCAAATTACAATAACTAATTGTTACCAGAGAAAAATTCCGCCCGAAATACCTAATGGGGCCGCTCTTCCGCAGATGAGAAGAGCAGAAGGTCGCGATTGACAACGGGATATCTCGGCGCGTCTTTTCTCGGAACAGAAGATGGCCACGCGGCGCCACAACGACGGGATTGGAACGAGAACAGGCCAAAGATTTGCAAGAATCAGGGTGGCTAAAAATCAGGGATTACGTCATTCCAGTGTTTTTTCTAGGATTTTCATTCCACAATTTTCATTTGTCCAAGCAAAAATTAACATTTTGGAGTGTATTGTCAAAAAGCCAAAAGATAATTAGCACAAAAGAATAATGCATGTACTCCGAGAGATTTAATTTTTCCAAAAAACAGCGCACAGCCACAACCACATTGAGGAGAAACCGTCCGTCATTTTCAAGAAACATTATTATTAGTTCTCGGACACAAATCATTAGCTCCTGCGTGTCATGAGGGGAATGCATCAAAGAGGTATCAGTCACCCATTGAAAAAAATCAATTTTGACTTTGAAATGCCAATTCCCAGCCTAACTTCTCATTTACCGTGACTTTTCCAGATTTTCCACGTCAACTTCCAATCTCCATGAAATTTCCAGGTATTACAGATTTCTCAGGTCTGTGGCAACCCTGATTCTAGACTCTCTGATTGTTGTACAAAAGCAGAGAAGAAAAAGAGTAATTTCAAAAGTCGGAAATCCGAGCGGTTGCGTACAAGAAATCACGCGATTTCTATGCCGCTATATACAATAGCATTTCACGTTATGCCTCAAGTAAGTAAGAAACTCTCATTGATTCTAGTGCCGTGAATGAAGCACGGAAGTATCTTATTCTTTCCGCCTTATCTTCCTATCTAGTCCCCTCGCCATTCCCAGGGGTATTCCACCCTCGGCGAGCCCTTATACCCTTTACCCTTTCGACCCCCCCGTCCCACACACACCCCCGCCAAGAGGTCACGAAGCAGGGAGGAGACGTCGCCACAGACAATCCAAATTAATACACACGAATGCCGCGGGCATAGAGGAATAAATGCGTCGGAGGAGGATCGATACTTGGCTCATATAGTGCCCATAGGTACAAACCCCGGGAAAGAAGAGACTCGAGAAACCAATCGATTTCCTAATATTGAATCGACTACGATGTTCGACTCTGCAAAGAAGGCTAGTTGGATTTACCCGTCTTTGCCACGAATCTTTCTATTTCTGCAATATGCTCTAGGGCCACAGGGCCATCATTCGCGTTCTATGGCCAAATCATATAACTTAAACGTAAGGGGAAAAACGATAGTTGAAAATTGGAATTTACAAATAAGACATTACGATAAAGAAATGATAATTAACATGCTAGCAAATAGTAAAGGGTGAAAAAGCTCCTTGATTTGGTGAGCAGTAGATTTGACAATACAATGAAACAATTACACAACAGAACCGGTCGACTACTATGATTTTCACGTGCACAAAGGCGATTTGAGCGAATTTTTCCCAGTGATATTAGAGACCATGTTCAAACTTTATTTCTTAATGCAATCCATAGAAATAAACATAACATAAATATTGTAACATTAATGACGCAAAAACGTTTTCAATAGCTGGAATTCTCAGTAATTCACCACTTACACATGTACAGGAAGTTGACTCATTTATTTCCCACGCCGTACGATGAAAACGCCTTCCGACCCGAAGATTAATTAGCGATTCTATAAAATTTCTCGCCGTGAAAAATTGATTTATTTTTAAAAATACTTGAAAGGCTAACAAACCACATATTTTTAAATTTAAGACAAGATATAAGCGTAAGAAATTCCTCATTCTTCAAATAAAGTCGCTCTGCAAGGCGATCAACTGCCATTTCACATGTAAAATGACTGGTATTTTTGACAAATGTTTGAAAAAGTATTATGGTCAGGGGAGGATATTTAACTATCATTAGTAAGATGAGAAATGTTCCTTCAAAAGAAGGCCTAAACCCTCGAATTATATGAATAGTAATATCTAGCTGTAGTAGCCATACGGAGACAGCAACCCCTCAAAACTCAAAGAAAGTCGGCAAAACCACATCATATTCTTCATAGCATGTTTTTCAGCTTGCGTGATATCTCCATGCAATGGAAAAAAGTGTTTTTAACATATGATGGCACGTTTTCCGGGCAAAAAACAAGTGAACGAAGGTATCTCTGCGGTGTTCCACCATATTATATAGGCTGCCATGTGATGAAGAACGTAGATGAAGAACGACTCGCTCTTCATCATCAATGCTTCAAGATTCAGAACTCCTGATGATGCACAAAGAGTCTGGAGTCACGTGGAGCCTCAAACACGGAGAAACACCGGATAAACCTTCTTTTCCTTCCCAATGATAAATTTCTTCGACGTCCAGTGAACGATGATGAAGACGACTAACAATGTGGATTGAATCAGCGTTCAGAAATTCCGGCAGAACAGACCTCGCAAGTGCAAATACTATGATGAGCGTGCTACTAGGAGTTCCACTCACCGAGCAAACTATTTATTCTCCGGAATTACTCCCCGAGCTAAGCTTACGAAGAACCGGCTTTCGCAGGACTACTCCTAGAACTATCGACCAAACGAAAAAAAAGATTGGATTTTTAACTATTCCGCGGAACAATGAATCGTGCGAACTGCCTACTATCCTTTCAGCAAAATATTCCCAGAATTACAAGTGGTATCGCCCGTCGGTGAAACTAAATGGTCTCCTCGTCCGCGAAGTATACATCGAAGGGAAGTGGTTCAGCCATTTGGAGAAGTCCGTGAGCTCATTGACTGAATTGTCTGTCAGCAATCTAAAACGTAGCAGTCTTTCAACTTAAGAAAGTAAGCGAATAATGGAGATTTAGACCTGATTCCAGTTCAGGTACATCCCCTTAGTATGTACTTACAGACCATGTACCAATTTCAGTACGAGCCTGGGTCATTCTTGCGAAGTGGAACGGACAACTAGCACTAGCACGGACATGCGGTCGAAAAATACGTCACATAAATATGTGACAGCAGCTATAATTTTGACGCATCTCCTGATAACGCCAAGAATGAAATTTTACCCGAAAAGGAAAGTTTATTTGATCACGTAGGAACATATTAAGAGATCTTTAATTGAATGATGACGGATTGCTTAATATGCATTCACATCGGCCCTCACGAAGGTGGCAACCATAGCCATAACGGATGCCACGATGGATTAAAGAGTACGGCTGGCGAGTAAGTTCTTGGTAGCTCGTATATGTCATCTCATGGCCATGGTCCAAATTTTGAAGCTGTGACGTCACTTCCTGCATTTTGAGAAATTTAAGTATAGCCACTGTGTGGGTTGGAAAACGACCTTAATTCACACTAAACGTTTCACTGTCAGAAAGTGTGAATAGTAGACAAAGTTGAAAAAAGTGAATAGTTCCTTCCGAATCGTTCGTTCGCGAACTGGCCTTCTCTATAAAGAGATAGGGCCAAAAATGGAATTTAATGCTTGTTAGAGGACATTAGTGCATGCCTGCTCAAGGGTCTTGCAAGACTTCAAGGAGGGTAAGGAGGGAGGGTTGGGGGGGGGGTGTGGAGGAGGAGAGGGGAGGAGGAAGATAGATACGTGTAAGGCACACGACGCCCAAGTCACGTGGTTGGTAGTCGGTCGCGCAAAACGTGGACGGGGAAACCTTATCAGAGAAAGCCGCGTGGGATTGAAACGAGGGATGTCCGATAAAACGAAATCCCGCGGCTAAACAATGCAAACAAACCCGGAGATCGCTTCGAGAAGGATTTCGGTTGACGTCGACTTCTTTCGCGACTATTCCCAACGAAACGCCAGATATTTATGGCCAGCAAGTACACAGAGAAATCAGCCGCCGAGTCACGAGGAATATTTGTGAAATGGATGCAAATAGCGCTCATTACTAGTTGCTCACTACAGCCCGTCCAAGATAAGAGCGCGGTTGGAATATACTGATTTGGCATGAAAACAAATGAAAAGTAAAATATATGTAAGTAAGAGTATGATTTAAACGAAGACCGCCATCATAGAGCACCTATGTTTCCTATTCCAAAAAGGCACTGCACGTGGTTACTGATTGGCTGCATTTCCAAATGTCAATTGCGCTACTATCTCGCACAAACTCTTTACCCTTTTTCCCAACTGATGGCAGAAGAACGTCATACAATGAGTAGCCAATTAAAGGCGTTTCCGTATCCGCCTTAGTTGTGGCTCCCGCGGCCGAACAGTGCTGTCATTTCTAGCAAATAAATGCACATTGGCCCGCGAGGAATCGCGTCAAACTGATTTTTAACGTTAGCCGACGAAGTCTAACTTGCGCACTGTATCTCTGGCAAAACAAATGGTAAGAAAACGAAGTGAACCTTACGGAAGTCGGGGAGAAAGCCTTCCGTGCCACTCTTCACCATGATTAACCGTTTTGAGTGCAAGGTGTACCAGTGCATTCAAGGTCAGCTGCTTTGAGTACGGAAAAATCTAATAAATCGTCATATCTAAGGATTGCACCAGGTATCCGCCCTATTATTGAATTGGTTGTCACATAAAATCTTCTGCGGAAAAAGAGACGCATAACGGTCCACCGCTTTAAAAACAAGGAAAACAATCACCGTCACTAATATTTCATTTGACAGTAGCCGATAACAAAGTTTAATGTTTACTCAACGAAAAAAACAAATGATTTCAAGATAAACTGAGAAAATATTTTGTAACGAGATCAAATACGACAAAAAATCTGTGGACAGCCCTTTTTTTAAAACATCAGAGAAAATTTTACGTCGAAACAAAAATTAAGAAGGGTATAATTGAGTGTTTCAGGGCATATGAATACTTCGCAAATATGTTGTAAGAGCAGGACTTGATCGACTTCCCTCAGTAAACAGAACTTGATCTGATCTTAAGTTGTGGGTATCTTATCTTAACAAAATTGAGGACTCCTCACTTCGATCGTCGACGAAAAGGTTATTCGATAGTTTTCTCTCGGATTCTTAACAACAATAGCAGCTCATAAGAATGAAGCGAGACAATAAAGATCCTTTAACGATGAAACACTTCGAAAAAGATGGGACCGGCTAAAACGAAGGTAAAATGAATAACGCCTACAAAATAAGGAATTAACTACACAAAGCTCTAATCTTTGTCACCTCGAATACAGAGGGAAGCGTGATTATTAACCAAGGTTAAACGATGAAGGCTAGCGTACGACGGAATTTGCACGTCATATTTTATTAATTCTAAGGACCTGGGCTCGAGGCTCAATAATACTGACTTAAGGGCTAAACTCTTGTTCAATGTATTGCCCCATCCGTCAACATGAAATTAATGATATTCTCCCAAATCTATAAACGTAACGAATGATGTTGATTGCATGTCATGTCTGCATTTCATGACTGCGTTAATCTCGGAGGCCTATCAGGAAAACGCAATAAGCCTCTCTCGGGACAACGCTTTTCCTAAATTCAAAATGGTATAGTGGTGGAAGACATTAACGCAAAATTTTTCGCGCGCCAGAATGCGGCTCTCGTGGGAACTTCTAGGAGCTGCACACACTTCGAAAGACTGGCAACACTGAGGAAGACATCGTCTACCGCAAATATTTGAAATCCGCAATGGAACTCACATTTGCCGGAGCCTAGAACTTAGTCATAAATCGCCTTATTTTTGAGCTTTCGACTCATATTATTCGCACATTCAGTCGCGGTGCATCGCCGTGTTTGTTTCAGCATGGTTCTTGCGTCGAATGATATCATTTATACAGAAAGACTGGTTATAAAAAATAGTCACTATCCCACCCAATTCAGTACACTATATGCTGAAATATTCATCTGCTACCACCAAGGGATATTTATTGTAGTCGACTTTCCGAGGATCTTTTTGAATGACGCGTACTGCGTCTGTTTCACCGAAATGATATTAATCGAGATTTATCCGCACCAAACGTCGATGCAAAAAAGATTTAATTGAAATAAGTATGGTCTACGTGATGTAATTTTTCACGATTTTTCATTTGTAGATTGACGAAGTTCCTTTAACGGATATTTATTAAATTCAAAACGGATATTTATTAATGAATCGTTCTTGAACCAATATAAATCCGTCTTTAGTTCGTCAGAATGGGATTTAACTATGAAAACATACGTAAATGTATATAATTTCAAAAAATAAAAATACATGTGCTCCAATCGATACCGAATAATTAGGCATATTTTCCCGGTATTTCTTTCATCTTATCACAGGAAGCTTAGTGACGAGCTGTCCACTGTCAAGCATTATCTAGTAAATGCAGGATACACGAATAAACATTCAGAAAAGTTTACCCAAATTAGTTGTAGTTATGGATAACATATGGATGATTGCATAATATCTTATATGCTTAGCGATAAATTCGCCGCACATATGGAATTAACAAAAAGCCTTTTAAAATACTTCAGTTTGGAGTAAATATCATTAATGAAATGAATTAATAGGTAACGTTAATGTTGTAGCTGACAGATGTATTTGGATAGCTAAAGAGTGGTTCGATTTTTAATGAACGCAAATGAGTTTTTATATAAATTTCCTCATATTGTCGATATGAATGAATGTAATGTGTAGCTGCAATGACTGGCTGATAATATGAATTTTTAAAAAAGAGATGAAATTTGCCGAATAAAAATAATTTTCCTTGACCAGAAATTGCATGAAAAACTCAAAAATGTCTCGATCAGGGGTGGGATCACGGTATTTTTCTTCTTATGGTCATAATTGTCATCCAAACCGCATGGCAAGCCGCATTGGTAGGGCAATGCACAAAGTCCTGGGAGCTCACTCCACTGCTATGTAGCACCCGATCTTTCTTGATGACGATCACGTTTTCGTAATCATGAGCGTACTCGAACAATGTTATTATGAAGAACCATGATTGCGATTCAGGTTTGCAACCCAGTAACAACTACTGAGCTTTCTTATGTCAAGGCGAAGTTATGATGATGTTTCGTATCCTTTCGGTGAACTTATTTGCGTCCGTATGCGTTACTGTGAACTAAGTTACTTTTAAAATGAGTGGTGGTATTGTCTACGAACGTTTAAAATAATTAAAGGATAGGAAAAAGCATATTACTCTGCCGGGAATACAAACAGAAAGAAGTAGTTCTCAGATTTCACCTCATCAGCCCAGACCATTCCAATCAAACGCCATTAGTTCCCATCATGCATGGGTTTGGAGGCCAGCTACCTTAAGTGTGAGTTAAAAGCACCGAGCAATCTTGGAGGACTCTTGAGGATCCCTAGAGGTTTCCCCCTGTCGATACAAAACTCCGCCAATATTAATCCATTCAAAATCGGAATGTATGAAGGGCGCATTATATTGATTTGGGAAATAGTATACCTTTAATGAGAGCTTACTTTCCCCTTGTGTTGCGGGCGATACCTTTTCTGCCATAGATAATGTTTCGGACGCCAGGCGTTGAACTCACAGGAAAGAAGTGGTATTTGACTTCTCTTACGCCCTTAAAAGTATTCGACGGGGGCTTCCGATTTTTTCGAAGCGCGACGAGCCTTTTCTTTTTGGTGCAGCAAGTATTTGAAACCTGTGCGTTATTCACAACAACAAACCACCCCGAACATCACCACCCGGAACTTGACCAAGGTTTACTGTAGACTACTTCATTGAGACGAGCGTCGATAGACGAACAAGCAGAGCGGACAGCGCAAGCCGAGATATTGTTCAAAACTTTAGCGGCCTCTCCCAAAATTCTTTGAGGAAAAAAAGATCTTATTAGCCTTTAAGTATTCCTCATCTTTCTCCCAGGTGGAGGAATCGGATAGTAGGTTTGTAAAAGGCAAAAACATCTGTCGAAAAATTACCCGAAGAGGTGTTGCGCCTTCAACTTTCACCCACTGAACTTTTATTTGGTGTTTAAAAGTAAAAAAACCTATGTTTAATCAAATGTATATCAATATTCATTTTTCGCTCGTAACTAGGAATACTTACGAGTTCACAAATGCCAAAATTCTAGGAGATGGTTCAAAACAAATCATGTAACATAGATGGAGCGGGCTGCACGGAGCGCAGCGTTCATTATGAGAAAAATGCGAGAAACAAACGTTTTTCGACCCCCTCAAACGAAACAACCCCAAATTAAGATGCAATGAAGAAAATCGTGGAGGAAGAATCGGAAATGAACCCAGTAATATGATACCAAAATGTGGAAAAATTCCATGTCACAGAGACTTGGTCAGGAAATCGAGAATGCACGGAGATGGATTAATTATAAGGCTAATTAACATCCACATTCTTTATGTAAATACCAGCATATTTCTCGATGATCAATTGCTGTGATCATGTGCACACATAACTCAAATTGAGAGAATTACGCATACAGTTTAACCTTTTCCACTCGTTCTAAATAAAGCATTATAGTGTCCCTTTTCAACATCCGTTAAAATACATTACCTCTAAGAGGTGAAATTTATGTCCCTGTAAAAAGTCAGTTAATATCTTCATGTGGGGGCACTCACAACTTTAACTTCCATTGAAGCAATAATATTACGACACATTTGAAGAGGAATATATTATTTAGGAACGTAGCAATCGTATAATCTATGATGGTGCACATTCCTAATTTGCACTCCATTGACTACTCTGCGGATTTATGAGGAGTATACAAATGACCATAGGGAAAATATCTAATCACTGCTTAGTCGCTACATGAAAAAGATGATTTTTAGTATTTTATCACTTTCACAGGGGAAGATACGCGATGCATTTTTGTCGGAGTATTACTTACGCATGAGTATAAAAATGCTCCTCATAAAATTTAACTGCGTAATTTTAGCCAAACATCTTTCACTGCGAATATGTCAAAAGGTATTTAAGTGATTCATTAATTTACCTTATCCTCTAAGTATTATCCTCCATCCTATGAGTTGAACTGTTGAACTACACGGTTAATGTATTGCTCATAGTAAATCTAGAAAACAATGCTGGGAAAGCTTCAGATACCGTTTTAAAGATATTGTGAAGAAAATTCCACCCTTGTCTGGTCTCTCACTCAGATAAGTAATCGGTATTTACAAGTTCGGCAGATTGAACCAAACTCTAATTCCTAATAAAAATAACAGTCCTATTTACTAAATCATTTCAAAGTAATTTAAAGGTGAATGTAGCATCAGGTAAGTTCACTAAATCGAGTATATGACACAATCAGAGATCCGATCTATTCCCTCCTTCGTGAATAGCTATTCATTGAGTGGTGAATTGGCGAATGAGTGGATATGAGCATCATACGACAGACAGGACGTAGAAATCAAGTGGGGCCGAGTACCCGAGAATGGGAAGTAAACATCTCATTCGACGACCATGTTTTGGCTGCAATAAAGTCACATTGCGTAGATTAATTATAAAGGCACTAAAAGAGGACACGCCCGGATTCGAACCCCAGGCATTCTTGGCCGCAGACGAACGCTCTCCCTCGAGGCTACTTCATCGATCAAGAGGAATCCGCGTCCAGTGGTTCTTACTACAAAACGAAAAAAGGGAATTCTAATGTTTCCTTTAAAAACTGGACCAAATAAAATGTTCTGGATTTTTGAAAGTAGTTTTCAGAAAGTAAATAATATTACGTTAGGAGGAATTTAGAAATTTAAGTGTTTGAGACTACCTGTATGCACGAGGGCGGAATCTTACGTAGGGTTTTAAGGTATTGGAAATACTTTTAAAGAAAAATTTTCTCCACATGGAAACCATTCTATTCAACCAGATTTCTCATACTTTAACTTGAAATTCACAGGATATTACGCCAAAATGTTAAGTGTAATGCATCATATTTCTCGGAAGTAGTTTGTGGCCTATTAAAACGATGTTCATCCACAGCTATTCCCTGAACGCGGAAATACGTTTTATTGTAAGTGCATTTGATCTGGAGAATAAAAAAATTTTTACGTCCCAACAAATAATGCTTTCATCGTATTGTTTCTTTAGTTTCAATCGAGAAAATTGTTTCAAACGGTCCAAAGCTCTAAAAAAATATGGTAAGCATCTCTACATAATCAATTACGACTTCGGAACCTCGACTGAGTGCGGGTCGAAGAAAGCTCATCACGTTTATAACTCCTAGACGATCTCGCGAACGTAATCCTTATTAGTATGACTATTTACATGACGCGTAAAATCGATATCCATTCATAGAGAGTTTGAATATTCCCGGTTTCCATATGATGTCTCATTGTTGTCAAGTTGTTGAAGGAAAAGCGATTTCAATTAGTTCCCGTGTACGCCGCATTCAGACGCCAATGAGTTTTGCGTTAATTTTTTCCGCCGCTGTACTTGCACGATAATTCCTACCGAATTAGTCTTCGATCTCATATTTCTGAAATGGGGGGTATAGGCTACAGAATGTACCGTTCAAAAGTATTGTTTTCGTGTGAACAATTATAGACACCTGAGACTTCACACATAGATTATTCGACAGGTATTGCAGTGAAATAGTAGATACCAACAGCACACTTCTGTCATACTACCCTTACAAATATCTTACACCTGTGAATTAACATCGCTTCCAAGTGCAATAATCTTCATGGTTTCTTAAATATTTGTGCCAAATATTATAGAATATATTTGTGAAAACTCAAATCCCGCCACACACACTCGCAGGAATTCATTACTGATTTAATATTCGCATGCATATGAAATCAATACTCTGGCACATATGTATGGGCTGAAGTACACGTTGGTGTAGTTCCAACTCCTACCTCACACCCTTGACGCCACTTGACGTGCCACAGGGGTTGGGAGCACCCCCGGTTGAGCGTTCATGGTGATGGTTCAACGTGATAGTATTCCACGTGGAGCGATATTTAGCATTTCACTTTAATTTCAGGTACATTTTTCGTGGGGTCAATGTTATATCTTTTGATTAGCTGCAATGTTTTTTCCTTCCCACATCCTTCCCTTTCTTCTTATATTTTGCATCACGGTTTCAACCCTTCGAATTAAGCAAAGGCTTTCCAAACGAACCCACTTGCCTCGGACTCCTTACTCGGTTTTACGTCTAGCTACCGTAATTTCACGCTGGTGGCGTGGATACGTGATTTTATGCCCTTTACTTGACGTCAATCTCCTTTTGTGTGATGACGTCGACTCCAAGATGACCATTAACATTTTACTCTTTCAACCTTCCTCTTTCGAAGAGGCCGTGCGCCTACACCGGAGTTATAAAGATTGTTCGGCAAACACACAGCCGTCGTTTTGCCGCCAGCCTTATGAGCCCCCACCCGCACCGATTCACATGACGATTCACACCATAAGCTTCTCACGGAATCGAAGCCGGGGCCTTTCGGTCCACGGCTGAGCGCGTCATCAACAGCCCATGCTGACCGGTTCGACATCCTACATAATATCCGACAAAGTAAAGTCACCAGTGTCCGCTCCAAGAAAAGCCTGCTCAACGCGAAGCAGCACAGTCTCCCGACACTCCCGCACGCATATACTCAAGGGGAAGATTTTTAAATACGTTAACTCATCTTACACTTTCAGTTGTGTTTACTCTGTAATAAATTGTGTCGAAAATTATCTGTTGTCGTGTCGCGCTTCTGAGTAATTAAGAGAAACACTGATAATATGTTTAGATTTACTCGTATAAAATTGACAAGTATTTTTGGTGACGGTTGAGCCTAACGTATTTGAATAGAATAAATATTTGGAATGTAAATTTATCGATTCATTTAGCATTTACCTCATGTTATTTCCAGTTGCAAGCAGACGAATAACGCTCATTTCTGACGTCACATACATGATCTACAAAAACTTTGAATCTAGCACCTCGTCTAAAACGGGGATTTTTAAATCCCAGAAATTTCCCCGTTCATTCACAGAGCAGAATTTGATTTTTACATTCCTCGAGTGGCGAGAATGCTACACACAAGTGATATCGACATCTCATGTCGTGGCTGCGGTGGGAGAGTGTGGGGCCATATATCAAGCGACTTCCTCCGCCCTAGACCTCCAAGTGGACCTCGAATAAAATTGTGTCAAGGCACAGAGATAACTCTCCGAATATTTATACGGAGTTGACGCGACGAGCTGCAATGACGAAAAAGGCTAGTCTCGGGAGACACAACGGAAGAGAAGCTCCTCAATTTCTCTTCCAAAGTCACTCTCTTCATCTACGTCACCAAATGTAAACCAACTTTTACTTGCTTCTAATTGGATAAGATATCGCAGAGTCCACAAAGGAGCAGTTGCTGTAGAGAACACGAATCGAGTCACTTTCAAGACGGTTGAAGGATAGCGACTCGTAGTGACGAATATTTGTTTAACATCTTTCGTTTCATACTGACTTTATTCTCTTCTTCTGCTAGTGCTAAGCGCCAAATACGCATGTGGCAGTGAGAGGGAATTAAAATGTGAGCAGAAAAGGCGAACAAACGGAAACTCCTTACATGGTCCCCTTCCCCCTACTCTATCACCACATTATTCCAGCATTTTAATATTATAACACGTATTGCGAGAACGTATTATCACACAAAACGCTGTTTGAACAATTGTTTGGCTTTACGTACAAGGTTTTTTTTGTCACCCACGATGTTTGTCCCCGAAAAGAAAAATTATTTCGCCATTGCTTAAGGCGGTAGGAACGAAATACATTGGAGAACAGGTTTGAGGCGCCATTTTTTCCGCGATCGATGAGAGGCCATGATAGGTGTCAATGAGACCTTAAAATTGATTGGTCGACAGACAGCGTAGCTAATTAGTTGATTTGCTCCCTATTGTGAATTGTTGATTTTTCATCTGCAACGCAGCACTAACGTCGCGCTTCGCATGCTTCCTTCGTGGCTCTTACATCTCAGGACGTTTACATAGTTGCAAAATACATTAATACAAATAGTTTCCGTAGCACTGACTGCATACCTTCAGTGCAGTGCATTTTAGCGAAAGCTAACCTTTTCACATATTTGCAGGTCTTCCTAAACGCATTAATAGTAATAGTTACGTATCTCTTTAGGATACCTTATAGTGCATGTAGATGATAACTCACCCTCTTCCACACACCCTTGATGTGCCTTAAACGTACAATGTGGATGTCGATGAATAATAAAAACAAGAGGCACGCGACGCACTTGTAGACGCAGTTTCGACGCCTCCCTGTTGAGTCATCCACTGTTCTGTGACAGAAAGACGTTTTACTTCCTATAGCTGTTTTACCATATGACATAAATTTTTTAAATCTATGCTATCTTCCTTTTTTGGCTACTTCCTAAATCTCCCAACGTGTAGCTAGATAGATGGCTTGTCCTACAACAAGTTAAATGCGTAAGTATGACCCATGATGACAGAAACAATATTAACACAACTCTTAACAACTACACGTGTCACCATTTCAAGGACGACACACAAACATATCTTTTGCGACTGAACTAACACATTCACATATGCGTTACACATGTCACGACATTGATGGAAGTGAGACCTCGTCGTGACGGAATTTCGTAACGCTTCCCCGCTCCCTTACTCCTCACCATATCGTGATGATTTTTTGAAAACAACCTTTTCAATTCACTCCCAGACGAAAAAAGGCCATCGATGGCCATCAACAGACTGGAACAACATAACGTCGCAAGATAGTGATTTTTGCGCAACGAAAGTCAATTTTCCCGCATGCAATCTATCGAGGTGATTTCGCGAAGAATTACATTAGATCGAGTCGCCACATTGGTGGACCCTCGGATCGCGGTGTAGGGCACACGTGCGTTGAATGCCACCGGTGAGCAGAGAACGCCGCGTAGCATTTTGATGTTTTTCCTTTCGTAACCTAACAACTGCAGTTAGATATGAATACGTAGACGAGTCAAGAAAATTAAGGTAGTTTGAGAAAATATCATGATACCTAGAAATCGATGAATTTGGTCTCGATTTAAAGAAAAATATATCACCCTTCCATTGACATCAAAAATTCAACCCCTTACCGCATTAATTTCCGAGATATTGCCAAAAAATACCAGCCCTTTTACATGGGAAATGGTATGTGTACGCACTCCAGAAAGACCTTATGTTAAAAATGAGGCATTCCCTACACTTAGATCTCGTCAAAAAATCAACAGTGTGTATTATATCCGTTTTCTCATCTATTTTTGAAAATAAATCACATTGTCACCGCAGTAAATTCTTCGGGATCACAAAAAACCTTCCTGTTTGATGGAGTTTCAAACGTACCGCGTGAAAAAAATGAGTCAAGCTGAAAGCTTATTTAGATATTTTCATTTGATTACTTAAAATATCTGTAATGTAAAACCATTTTATTGCACCATAAATAATGCAATATTTAATTCGTATATCGCACAGCCAGTGAAATTAAAACGTATACATCGAATATGGCCTCTATTATGATTAGGGATCTATCTCGCTCGGACTACCGTAAGAAGAAGTGGCAAATGCAGAATCTCGAAACAGTAAAGAGACTTAACTAATACTAACTTCTGAACTAATCAAGGTCAAATCATGGAATTTTAGAAAAAAAAGTACTTTACATAATTTTTAATCGCCTACACTAGGATACATATTTTTCACAGTGGAAATGAAAACCACGGAAAATTACAAGTTTGAACATAAAGATAACTTGTTTATTACATTCTCTGGTGTAGGTCACGCAAAGGTCAAACATGCACATCATATAACTTTCAAGTTATCGTTCTGTCCTGTAACTCACTCAATTATCGCAAGAAAATATACTTATTTTATCGAATTTTTTCAGTTAAATTGATTCAGAATTCTAGAGTCTAAACATTATTAATCCCGCTTATTACAACAGTCGGTTCATAAAAATTAAAAAGACTAGTGAAAGAACTTAAGCAACTCAAATAAACCAATAAAAAAATAATTAAAATAAAAGAAATAAAACATTAATAAAATTTTAATCAAATTACTCAGGGTGGTTTGTTATTGGCGTCCTGTACGGGGTCGTTTGCGCAAAACGAGAAAACCATAAAGCTTTGAGAAAAAATGTATTAAGATTAAACAAAGGCCATGCGTTCAATTCTAATAATTATTTGTCCTCTAGGCTTTTAAAATATTTTTTAACGTTTATATTGCTTTGTTCGTTCTTTATTATGTTTTATACTTTGTGTTTGGAGCACGTACCGTTGGACCGTTCTCTACTTTCAGGCGTTAACATGACATTCTTTAGGAAGTAAAGCTGGAGACAAAGGTAAGGAAGAAGACGACAGCTAGGAAGTCGCAGTGAGAATAATATTGGAATGGATAACTGTAGATATTATACTGCTCACACCAAGTAACCGCGAACATTTGTTCAGTGGTCAATGAAAAATCGATTCGAAATTAAAAGTAAAGTGAAAACACAATTTGAGACTGGAAGGAGATCACGCGAGTCTCGGCGTTCGGATCACAAACAAAAAGACATAAGAAGCCAGCCGCGAAATCATTGTTCCATTTTTTCGCGTTGTCGTCATCGTAAAATTTAAAAAGCAAACCACTGCAGAAGGGCAATCCTCGCAATCAACGTCCTCCTAAACGTATTCCAACGATTCATGGTGGTGGTTTGACGCATCAGACAACATCTGAAGAATTACGCTTTCGCTCGCATGACTGCAACTGAAAAATAAGGATAACGCGAGTGTACGTGTCCCAGTATGCAAAGTAAAAAGGGTGCGAACTCCCCTCGTTGTCTCTAGAGACGAGAACCCCTGGAGAACGAGAAAGGAGAACGAGAACCCCTGTTTGGGAAACCTCGTTTTGAGCACTCGATGTAAATGGCGTCGAGTCCATTGTGTGCGATTTGTTAGTCAATGACAGTCAATCATTTAAAAAATTGCAGACGCCTAAATGCCAGCACATCGTAAAAGTAGAAAGAGGAACTGACCGCATGCATTTTGACACCGTAAATATCATATTCTAAGAAAGCCTACACAGACATCCATTCCCCTTTGATCCATTGAACAGCCCTGCCAACAAATTACACAACTTAGGAAAGTTTCCCTCCGCTTCCATCCCTTCATAAACCCTCAATTCTCCGCAGTTCAACTTTTTCGCTTCCCTTCGAACCATGTCTATTCTTGGATAGCGATGTCACTAGCATAATTACTTAAAGTGACATGCTCTCTAAAGTAAGTTTCTCCAACTACCGCATGCACAGCTCCTTCTCGAGTTTCCTCGATAATTCTTGTGTCTCTGTGCCCGACCACAGTTCGAAAATAAATTAATACAGGGAGGTTCTCTAGTGTTGGTAACATACCCATAAAGTGGTGAAGTTTTTTTTTAAATTTCATCTCCTGACATGTATTAGCAGATTTTTCTGAAGCGTTAATGGTCGTAGTTTTATTAAACTAATAAATTCAGGCTTCACTTTGTGGAACCTATCCATATCGGAAATCAAAATAATCTAGTATTGGTCCACTAAATACATTTAGTGGACCAATAATAAATACATTTAGTGGACCAATACTAGATTATTTTGATTTCCGTCAGTCCTCTTTACTACAATTCGGTATAGTGCAATTCATTATGGTGATAGCTCACTCCCAGCCACAAATGTATTATGCAGCCGTATTCGTCTCCTCCCGTCAACTCAGCATTCTTGCAACCACGTCGCTCCCGTCAGCGCATTGTACTCCTCACGGACGCATCATCTCTTGACAGATAAAAAGAGTCCAGCCGCATTAGAAGGTCAAAATGCCACCGATATTTTTAAGGGCCAAGGACAGAGTTTGAGCCATTTTCGGCATCGAAAATTATTTTGTTTCCCACATTGGCGATTGACATCGTGACCTCATAACGGCAATAACACAAAAAATGCATGTCAAAAGTGAGGTTTTAATAACGGGTTTCAACTTGAGGATTTTAGTAGATATTACACGATGCCAGAATGTGACATTTATTCCATTCCAATTTCCAAAAATGTTGGTGCGGTATGTGGTTTCATCGCGTGGTCTCACCTACAGTCCGTCCCAGATAACAGGGCAGTGGAGGCATACTCATTTGGCTTCGAAATAATGAAAAATAAATAATTGTTTGACCAAAGTATGACTTCAACGAAGTCCACCAGGAAGGATTCTTTGGCCACGCGATTTCCTTCCATAAACGGCATTGAAGCGTTCACA
This sequence comes from Ceriagrion tenellum, assembly GCA_963169105.1. Classification (NCBI taxonomy): domain Eukaryota; kingdom Metazoa; phylum Arthropoda; class Insecta; order Odonata; family Coenagrionidae; genus Ceriagrion; species Ceriagrion tenellum. The sequence goes on from OY720634.1 coordinate 165,497,736, forward strand.
AATCGTGTGCAATTTTCACTGTTAACTGCGCTGCTCACTTGGACGAACTCTATATCAGAGAATAAGATTCCCCACGAATTGGGTTTTTCCTAGTCACCGACTGTCCTACTACAGGAGTCTTCAGGTACCAGAGGAGTCTTCAGACCGCTTATTTGAAGGAACTATTCAGTACCGTGGCAATCAGTTGAATTCGAACCACTCAAAGCGTCAAGGTGGCTATAGTCTCAGGGTCGCTCATTCCAGAAGTTCTGAAAACTTAATTATAACATCTTTAAATTGCGTTCTAGAAAGTGAGACTTAGATTTCCACGGCCCCGAAACCACCACAGTTGGCCTTTAACAATGGAAGAACACAAACACCCATGGCCTCAAAGGTGAAAAATCCACCCAGGAGGGAATCGAACCCGCAACCCTCCCTTTGGCAGGCGAGGACTGTACCCCGTCGCCCGATTATTGAAAATATAGTAGAGTTCCCATGCTAATTTTAAAGTGATTAGTCTTGAAAATGGAGATTTTAACATGGGCTCTTAAAAATATTGCCCAGATTACGGCAGAAAACGTCGATTTGAACCAGAGGGCATATTTAGGCTTTTAATTAAAACTGTTTATTAGAAGCGAAAAGATCTCGGACATTGAATTAACACGGAATGCTTTAGGAATATCACCACCTGTTTCTTTAAGTTCTTGGCGAATTACAGCCGTAATTGAAGTCATAAGGTGGTAGTTCCTCACAAACGGCGCTGTAGTTGGCTCATGTGGATGGAAAATTGTGGCAATTAGAAAATAATCGTGAAATAATCCGCACATTTTGCATCTTTATTTGGTTTTCAATAGGTAATCCATTTCATCGGTGTTAGCAGGATTATTTTAAACATATGCATACTCATAACATTATGCATACTTGTGAAATTTCGTCTCTTTGATGATTAATAGTAGGTTTATTGTATCAGTAGTCGTTTTTACAGCAACTTTCACTGTGTAAATAGAAGTCAATGAAAGTTGGTGATAGCTTACACCGGGCCACACACCTTTGCGATGGTTTGCAGGGTATTAGGCATGTGCAGATGAAGAGGCGAGATACAAAGGAGGGGATATCTCACCCCTCAAATCCCTCCCCTTCAAGGCAATGACGCGTTCCAGCCTCCCCCCCCCCCGTCCCCCCCCCCAATCCCTCTCCTTCCCTTCCTCCTCCTCCCTCCCCCCTTACCGCCCACCCACCCGACTGAGAGCGAAAGGATATTCGAAGGAGGCGATCGGCGTATTGGAACGGCCGACTCAAATCAAAATTATCAACATGGATACATCTAGGCAGCTTTCCAGATGGCAGTTCACCTCAGAGCGGTGGTAGTTGGCGCAATACACCATTTCAAGTGTAATCCACAGAATATGAGATAAATAATGATTAAAATATCTCACCTTTCTCACAATACACCAAAATATCATCCACTTACCGCACTATTTCTCGAGATGTTTGCCAAAAAATAGAAGCAGTTTTCCATACGATATGATACCCGTGCGCACTTCAAAGCGACTTCATTTTTAAAAATAAGTCTGAAATGTAATAGTCCACAAGTACTTAGTGCGTATTCGGTACTTTTTAATAAATAAGTCAATCACTCACTACAGCAATATTTTCAGACTCGCAAAAAAAGCCTGTTGTGGATGCGCCGCACCGCACGACATACGGCATGAGACAAGTTAAAGACTTATTTAGGCATATTTATTTCCTTATTGATGATTTCAGGCTTATAAAACAATTCTATAACGCCTCTTACATATTGACTTCATTAATCTTACAAAGGCTGGAATTGAAAAAATAGATTTTTAAACACGGTCTCTATAATGACTATGGAAAAATCACGCTCCAACCACTTTTAGTCTTGAATGTTACGATATCTCAACGACGTGTATCGCTACTTGGTGGGCGTCGTCCTCATTACACTTAATTTCCCGCTCATTCTCATAAAAAAGAATGAAGGACGTAAACAATGAACATAAATTTGGTTATCAACACATTTTCACGCCAAACGCCTCGAATTCCCCGGTCATTCGTGAGACTGACGACTAGTTATAAATAAAGTTAAAATCGAGTACACTGAATTAAATGAATCAACCATGGTGACCTGACCATGGTGAGAACGATGGTCATTTATATTGAAAAAAAAACAAATTTCATATACCCCGACCAAAAGAATATCGAAGTTGTCAGTTAGAATTGCAGCCAATCATTTCACACGTCTAATGTCGTTTGGGGAAGGGAATCACTTTACAAAAGGGCCAAGAAAATGACCTTTGTTTCAATCATACGATGGTGAAAAAATTGTTTACTTTTAATTTCTTTCTAAACCAATTTACAATATTCTAACGGCTATTAGCATGGAAGGACTCTAGTCATGTGCATAACGAGGGTTAGTTTTGTGGGGAATATACCTGTAGGCGAAAAGAGCTAAGGCCAGCGGAGTGGGACAAGGAGGGGGAAAGGAAAAGAATTTCGGCTGAGCTTTAAAAGCGGGTGCCCAAGAGAATGAGAGGTGGGAATTTTTTAGGGGGGAGAGAAGAGGGGATAATGGATGTAGTTTGGATGTAGAGGTGAGGGATGGGTTTTTAAGGGTCGAGAGCATTGAGCACGCCCAGTCACTCGAAGAGGAATGCGCACGGACGAGAGAGAGGTACGAGGGGCGGGTGGCGGAAGGGGCGCGAGCAGGGTATAACGAAGAACGGGCACATTCAACACTCACTCACTTGCGAGAGAAAATGAAGAGAGAGAGTTGGTGGAAGAGTTTAGGGAAAGAATGGAAACAGTACCTTCCTCTCCTCATGGAACTATACTTAAGTATCCCACTCCCTCGAGCTCTCAGTATCTGGAACAATCTCAGGAACCGACCACGCCTCACAAAAACATTTTTTCCTGCTTTCAACAAATATATACAATAGAGCTTCATCTCGCCATTCATCCTTAACCGCCGGAAACGTCCCGGAAACGTCCCGGAAACGGATGTCAAATCTGAGGGACGAGTGATAAAAAAAGTACATGGAATTAAGAATTTCTAGGGACCATATCTATACCATCCTATATTATGAGCATTCCACAAAATGAAGCCAGCGGTGTATGGCAAAGGGAAGCCCGCTTAACGCGAAGCAATAAAGTCAGCACGAGCTCCCATACGCGTATATAATCGACCAAATAGTCAGAGGAAGGTGTTTCAAAATGATAGCTCTACTTACAATTTTAATGGTGTTCAGACTAAATCATTATAAATTATTTGTTGCTGTTTATCTCTTTACAGTAATTCGGCCCATGACTGCTCACGCGTTTACCTTTAATCGTTAAAAATTCACTCATATTTTTTTCGCGACTGTGCTTTCATCACTCCTATGTTTTTGGTCCAGCAGGTGCTTGGCGAAATTCGACTGCACTTTCTTCTTATCAAAACAATGTTTATGCTCATTCACTCTTATTTGAACACTTCTTTCTGCTTTCCCTATGTATATGACACCACATTTATTGCACTTCAGAGAATACGCACCACTTTTTTGAACGGGTGGGAAGGGGTCTTTGGCGTTGAAAAGAATGATTTTTAAGGGTTGATGGAGTATAGAATGCAATTTTGTAATTCTCCTTTGGGAAACAAGATGTTATAGTATGTGAAATCTTCCCTAAAAAAGGTAACCTGCACCACTTCTTTGGATTGTTGATAGGGGACAGTGAAGTCAAAATTGATATGGCCTGTTTCTTGCGGGATTTATCTATAATATTTACTATGATTTCTTTTCGGTAACCATTTACTTTGGCGATGTGACTAATAATGTTCCATTCCTTTGCGTAGTTTTCTTCGCTGAGAGGGATTTTAATAAGCCTATTCATTAGAGCATAAAAAGCTGCGGTCTTGTGTTGGAAGGGGTGGCATGAATCGGCCGGAATAATTACATCTGTGGAAGTAGGTTTGCGGTAGATGTCAAAATAGTGTTTCCCTTTCTTCACCTGAATGTTCAAATCTAGGTAGTTGATGGAAAGGTTTCCTATTTCCATTGTGAATTTGATTTGACTGTTGAGTGAATTAATAAATGTGAGAAACAAGTGCAACTGTCCAACTGGTAGTGCCCGTCCAACAACACAAAACATCGTCAACGTATCTGTACCAGTAGTGAACATGTTTGATTATCTCTAGGTCTGAATTAAACAATATAGATTCGAAATCATCCAAAAACATCTCAGCGAGTAATGGAGAAAGTGGCGACCCCATGGCAAGTCCTCCTAATTGTTGGAAATACTCATTATTGAACTGGAAGTAATTTTGACTGAGACATGTATTAGTGAGTTCCAGTATTCATTTATAATTACCGGATTGACATTCCTGTCTTGAAAAAGGCCTGTGATTATTGTTGGCACTTCATTCTTCGGAACATTAGTGAATAAATTTTTCATATCAAAAGTCACCAATTGAAAAGAAAACCACCCTCCAATTGAAACTCACCCGCATCAATAGCCCGGACTGCTAATCTCAGCGACTTCTGAATACATTGTATATAATCCTTTACCTATTCAACGTTTTCCGAGTAATTAAACCATCATTGAGCATCAACAAAGAGCTTTCCACTCCATTTGAACTGTACTCTCATCAATAGCCTGGACTTGCTAATCACCGTCGACCTGTGCATACATTGTATTTTGAAATTTCTGAGGAAAAAGTATGTTTGTTTTTCCTATTTTCCCCCTCCCACTTCCCCCCTCCCACTTCTCCCCCCCCTTCCCGCCGCCCGGTATTTTCTCCAATCAGCCCAACGCCCCCCCCCCCCTCGCCGACCTCTCCCTACCTGCCCCTTACCCATTGCACCATACTCCAACGGTTTTTCCTTCTCCTCCCCCCCTTCCCTTCCCCGCCTTCCTCTGCACCTGATTTTGTATACATATATACCCATGTGGGATAATATTTGTACCTGAAGATGTCATTACGTGACGAAACCCGGGTCGTAAACAATAAAAATGTTAGTGGACCATTACTTAAAAGTTTTTGATTTCCGATATGGAGAGGTTCCACAAAGTGAAGCCTGAATTTATTAGCTCCATTATAAAAGCTACGAATCTTCCACCTAACTCTTCCTGGGGCCGCAAAATTGGCGAGGAAAACGAGACGACATTATTTAGGAACGCGAACAATTCCGATGCAATCATAACTTCTTATCTACCTTTGGGATCGAGATAAGCCTCTCTTTCACTACAAACAGATTCATATTTTTATCCTAGAGCCTGTCCGTAGATCTATTTCGTTCGATACGAATGTAAGTAGGCGTCCGTATTTTATCCAACGGAACCCGGAGGGTCAAGTCCCATGGAATTTATAGACATACAAATCTAGTGGACATAGTCACACAAATCTAGTAGTCATACAAATCTAGTGGTCATACAAATCATAGGTCATACAAATCTAGAGGTCATAATCTAGTGGTTTTGGTAAAAGCTATCCATTTTACTATTTAATGATGGAATACCACCGAGTGAGACTGACTAAAGTGAGTGATAGACATAGAAATACGAAGAATCCCAAAAAATACAGGAAAACACTCACAGATATAAGAAGTAACGTTTAATTACCTATTTATCTTACTTCCATTCAGTAACACAAGCCTGGAATTAAAGAAGCTCTTAATTGAAACATAATTAGGAGTATATTCTTATACGGCAGTGAAACCAGGAGAATGACAGAAGCAGGGCAGAAGAGATTAGAAGCAATGGAGATGTGGTACAACCAAAATATTATGAGGATTAAATGGACAGAGAAAATCACTAACGAAGAAGTTTTATGGAGACCTGGAGAGAGAAAAAGTGAAATGAAAGCACAGCGAAGGAGGTGAGAAAAACTTAGGCGAACACACTTGGCGTCACCCCGCAATAGCCCCCATTGGGCTGACAACATCGGGAAGTGGAATGAAGAGCGAGAATTAGAGAGGAAGACTGAAAATGGAATAGATCAGTCACATTACGAAGGACGCCAAATTGAATGATTATGAAAAAGAAGAAGCGGTTGGCAGGGAGGAGAGGAGTGCATGAACTACTGCAAACCAACCTTCGAATTGATGACAACCGATGATGATATTTAAAAGCTCATGTTGAGAACCTTTTTCGATCGACAGCGAGAAGAAGATAAAATACGAAGGATCGCCGTTACGGCAGATATTTATTGAAATACTTTTAATCAATATAATAATATTATATAAACGTAAAAATTGTATACATATTAATGTATACCAATTAATGTAACCAATTTTCAGTATATTTTTTTAAACGCTTGTATCAGCAATTTTGCAATTATTCATTAGATTTTATTCTCCCTTTGCCTTAGTAACTCAAAATTTTGTGTTTTATAATTGGAAATTTTCTTAGAGGCCGCTGGCGCCTACTTGAATTAACATAACTAAAAATTATCACCCATTAGACGAAGCGTATTCTTCTGCTTTAGGAAATATCTTTCAAATACTGTATGGCACTAATATAATTTTCCTGCGGCTCTTGGCTGTTCTGTTAAACCTTATGGAAGCATACACGGAAAACGACTCTCCTGATCAGCACAAGGAGTGAATCGAACGCGGAACGCCCTATGGGCCGGTAGTCAGATGATAACGACGCGGTGCCTGGAGGGTAATGCACCGCCATAATAACCCGAGAATCGCGGGTTCGAACAATCCCTAAGACACAACCGATGATTACTCTTAGCATCGAAGCTTTCGGATAAAAGACGGTGTGTAAACGTAAAATTTGGAAGCACCGACGCACGTGGGCCCAGCCCACAACTTGTGTACGTACACCCAAGGTCCTGATACTTAGGTCATGACACGATCCCTTGATGCACCTTGATTTAAGGCATATTCTATCCACCTCGGCATTCCGTATTAATGTCGCTCTTCGATGAGGAAAGTAAAGTGAACGAAAATGTCTTGTTCTGGCACCACGTTTTGCGCAAACAGGTTGACAACGTTAAGATCATTCTGTTTCCCTGCTGACCCGGCAAGAAGAGGTTCTCATTTGAACTGTAACGAGTGCTGCACGTCTCGGTTGCAATAACTCCAACACCAAACTGGCGGCTTACACGGACCTTAGTAGATGTAGATGGAAGTGCCCGCTGAGCATCAATCCATTTTTACGATTCTTATGAATTCTTATTTTTAAGTATAACGACCAGAGCCATCCACAGTCTCTCCTCTGGCCAGCCTCACGGCAAATCACTCCTCCCTTACAAATACCGCTCCACTCCGAGAATCCTACTTCTTCTACTATCACCGCTGAACACAGAAATAACATCCACGCAACCCAAATAGATCGCCTTCAATCGTCGACGCCACCAAAATGGAAGAAGTAAATGCACAATAAACATTTCAGACACTCAGAGATGAACACTCTCTCTCTCTTTCATACGAGCACTCAATCGGAAAGAAAACAGTCGGGCTAATCATAAATAAATTGGGATCTGTTAGAAAAGGCTATCGCGAAGACAAAGTCAGGGGAATCAGCTACTTCTACCTTCTTGGATTGGTATTTGGGATCCTCTTGCGATAGGCTTAAAAACCAAGTTAGAAGGTGTGCAGCGATCATTTGCAAGATGCATTACAGGCCCTTATGATAAACGCGCTACTGTTACTGACCCCTAGCAACATCTTGGAAGGTAATCGACCGTCGCTTAAAATCTAGACTTCCGGCTAATCTAGAATTTCGGTTAATCCAATGCATAAGTTTCAAATCAATTTATTCTATGACGAAGTTAATGACAATTTACAACTCCGACAAACTGCGGTAGATCTGAGTATGAGGGAAAAATACGGAGATAGACTGCAAATAAGCGGACAGGTTTAAAACGTCATTTTTCCCTAGAGCAATAATACACCGACACGACTCGGAACAAAGTAGGTTATGCGATAGTTAGCGTAGCAAGTTAATTGTTTTAGCCCCTAATTATTGTATTCTTGGGGGGTCATTCTGTATTTCGTCGGTTCCGTACCGATCGGTAGCCTACCGACGGCACGGATTCCGTACCGACAGGGTCCCCCTCGGGGTTCCCTCACCGACGGAGCTTTCTCGGGCGATTCTGTAAGCAAGTCTCGGGCGCTGTTCCAGTCGGTTTGCTAACTCCTCCCTCTCAAGATACCCCTCCCTCCCAATTTTCCGAGTGTTGCCGAAGCTGAGGGTCACATGGTCCATTTCAACCAATTGAGATGAGGGAGACGAGAGAACAAACAAATGACTAAGTGAAGCCGCCTAGTGCTCTCGTGGGTATCAACCAAAACAACATCCACTGACAATTATTACAATACACAGACTCAGTAATGTCGAAAGTAAAGTCATTCACACACAGTAATGTCGAAAGGAGGAGGATAATTAGGTTCTGTGAATTGAGTGCGTGACAATGTATATTTGTGCTATTAAAAAAGTGCTCCATATTTCTAGTACTTTGCTGGTAGCTTAGGAACGTGAAATTTTCCAAAGAGATGTTGGGTGCAACGAGAACTAATGTGTTATGATTGTATGTATGTAGAAATATTATTTCTCAATTTAAACAATTTATTCATTGTAAATATGTGCAAATTAATGCGTGTGATGGAAAGCAGACAGTTTACCGCGTTGTATATATTTCGTATTTCTAGCCGCAGAAGTGGTCTCCGTGTGGAATACAAAACTTCGGAAGATGGTTCGAATCAATAGTTAAAACTAATTTAACAGTATTATCATGAATATAAAATGGCCATGTAGTCCATACTTGTGGGTCCATTTAGTGTCTTCGTGGAAAGAAGTTGAATGTAAAATGACTTAAATGAGTAATATTAAAAACTATGATGAGAGAAAATGAAGTGGAGGTGCCACTAAGTATATCGTTGAACACTTCTTTGCTTTGCTGTTGTAGCATGTATGTCATTGTAAGTTGATACAAATAATTCCTAGTTACACTGGCCAACAAAAAAAATTTTTTTTCTGTCCTAGACATGTTGTTGGGTGATCCTAAAGGTATTTTTCGTGCTGATTCCGAATCTGGGCTCAGATTTTTTTCTATCACGTTTAGTTTCCTTAGGACAACCGGATTAAATGAGGGTTCAAGGGGGTTTCAGCAAATAAATCGTGAATTAAAAAAATGTGAAAAAATGGGTACTTACTTAGGATTTTCTCGCATATTTAGCATCTGGCAAGTCCCTTTTCAGTGTCCAGCAGTAATCTGCTAACATGTTGCTGAACTTTCCTAGGTACCGTTTTTCCATGTGTAAAACATCCTGGTGAAAACGCTCACCGTGTTCATCACTAACGGCGCCAAGGCTTGGTGAAAAAAAGTCCAGGTGTGAATCGAGGAAGTGAATTTTTAAAGACATATTGCAGCCCATTTTTTGGTGCGATTTAATTAGATTAGCCACCAGATCGCGATAATTCTCAGCCATGATATTTCCTAGAAAATGTTCAACTACATTTTTGAATGCGTTCCACGCGCTTTTTCCCGTTGAACTCAATTGCTGTTGAAATTCCGAATCCTTCAGCACTTCCCTAATCTGTGGCCCAACAAAAATTCCTTCTTTGATCTTTGCCTCACTGATTTTAGGGAATTTTTGTTTCAAATAAGTAAAACCAGCACCATTTTTGTCCATGGCTTTCACAAAATTTTTAACAAGTCCTCATTTAATATGTAGAGGTGGCAAAAGAATATTTTTCGGATCGACCAAAGGCTGAAAAAGGACATTTTTGGATCCAGGAACGAGTGCTTTACGTTCTGGCCAATCTTTTTTCAAGTAGTGATTTTTTCTGTCTCTGCTATCCCACTCGCAGATGAAGCAACAATATTTCGTGTAGCCAAGCTGTAAGCCTAGTAAAATTGCAATTACTTTTAAGTCGCCACAATTTTTCCACTTATATTTTTCGTAGTGAATTTTTTCTAAAAGTAACTGCATATTCTCGTAAGATTCTTTCATGTCAGTTCCATGAGCTAACGGTATCGAGGGGAGTTCATTTCCATTATGTAAGAGAACAGCCTTTAAACTGACCTTGGAGGAATCAATGAACAAACACCAATCATCTGTGTTGTGTTAAAAATTAAGAGTATCCATAAGAGAGAACATCATTGCAAAAAATAAGGTTGTTTTCTTGAGAAAAAAGTAATTTAAATTCGTCATGGCGAGATCGATACATAGAAATTTTCGTATTTGGATCCAGCAATTTCCAACCCTTTAATCGTTACCCTAAGATTTCACTCTGCTTTTTGGACAAATTTAAATCGCACACTAGATCATTTAAATCCTCTTGCGTTATGAAATGAGGTCCATCAGATATACTCGGTCCGAAATTTGGATCCTTCAAGTTTTCGAATCCTTAATTTTCACATTCTTGATTACTTTCTGAATCTTCGCTAAGATTAACATTTTCCGGTGGTTCCGGCACTGGTCAATTTTCGGAGTGAGGGACCGGTCGTATCGCTGATTCCAGGTTGTTTGGATATTTTACTGTAGGTTTTGACTTCGGTGTAATTCCTTTAATTTTTGTTAAACAAAAATAACAGTCTGAAAAATGATCCTTAGATTCCCGCCAAACCATGGGGACGGCAAATTTCATATGACGTTTTCCCTCAGTCCAACCAGTGAGAAGCCTGCCACAGGTGCTACACATCACATGAGGCGCCCATCCTTTATCCTGGTCACCCAACGGACAGTCAAAATAAAGTTTATAACACTGTCTCAAAAAGGGAGTAATGTTCCGCCTTTGAGCCTTGAAAGTAATTTCACCGCACACGTATAAAAAGTCATCGGGGTGGTTCACGCACTGTCTAGGCATGATGAAAGCTAAGCCACTTCACAACGATGACAATGTAATAAGCTGCAATTTCCTGCGAGCAACAAAATTCTCAAACCGTCTTCAGAGAAAGAACAAACGTCATCACGCGCCGACAGTTAGTCACATACTGATGTGAAGTGGCAGCTGATTCAGCATTGCTTTGAACAAAACGATAGGATAGTGCAAGTTTAGACATGTTTTGACAGGATAGGAAGGCATGACATCGTAGGACAACATGTATTGACTGGATAGTTTTATTTTCACCTGCTCATGTTATCACGATATATAAATAAAATAAATTACTACTTTCATTATAGCAAAAACATACATTCAGCTGTCCTAAGGAAACTAGACGTGATAGAAAGAATCTAAGTACAGATTCGGAATCAGCACGAAAAATACGTCTAAGATAATCCAACAACGTCTCTAGGACAAAATCTTTGTTGGTCAGTGTTATTAACGTGTTACGCCGTGCAAGAACGTTTCTCGTGGTTTAAGTGCAAAATTTGTCGTTCGAGTGTGTTGCAGTTTTGGCAGTATTTATGTAATAATCCGAATTTAATTGAGGCATAGTGATAACTGACAGTTCAGTTTAAAAGGTGCTTTAAACTATTTTGTTTAGTTGTGAAAACTGGGACTGAAGCGCAAAAAACGTCAATAAAAACACATATCTCACAGCGGCACGATGTAGCCTATTTCTCAAATAATAAACTACTGTAGTGTGAATAAGTACGTTTCCTGCGTGGCTGAATGAACAAAATTAGACCATATGAGTAAAATTTCAAATTTGAGAATATACATTATGCGCAATAATTACTGACATTTGTCGAGAAGGATTTTCTGGAATTAATTGGACATACTATAATAAAGTAATCCAACATGCATCATAGGCAAAATATTGGCCCGTTAATGTACTTGATAGCGCCAAATAGTAAAACATTTTGAGGAGCCAAGCGATCAATACAATGCTACACGTCGGAATCCCAGTTGTTTTCAAGTTTTTCTTTAAGGCCGTCACTTTTATTATCATAACTTCAACTTGTGCATTACATACAATGTCTCTATTAATCCTGTGAATAAATTATATCGCTATTACAAGCCTCAAATAAACTTATTTCAGACAAATATCTAAATACGTCGTCCATTTGTCGTAACACCGTAGTGTCTCTCAAGCAAACCGACTGCTCCCCCTCGGTTCCGACAGCTTTTACGAGTCGGTACAATCTCCCGACTGAAGCCCTTCGGCGCACCGATCGGTTTCATACAGAATACCACGGTAGTCGGTGTGACCCGACGAAAAGCCTCCCGTACCGATCGGTTCGAAGTTACAGAATGACCCCCCTTATCTGCTTCGTAGTACCAATAGCAGGCCGTGCACGTTTGCAGATAACTCCCGTACCTCAGCGCGTTTGTGTGCCAGTAAAAACATTAACATAAACTGTCTTGCAAAGATAGAACGCCCAAAGTGTAGCACATGTAAGGAAACCACGCCTCTCGATAAGTTTAGGAAGGTTTTGCTAATTAGCGAATTTAAAGTAGTGCGTCAGTAGTCGAATTACGTAAACTATAGTAGGGTATAGTGTAATGTATGTTGATGTTAACTCATCCCCCGCCACACACCCTTGAGGCGGCTCGCAAGATATTATCTAGGTTTAGACAACACACTAAATAGCAGAACAATATGGATTATGAAACCGTAGAGGGGGAAGTACCAGGGAGGTGCCCAGACTTGGCAAGAGTCGAGAGCCCAAACATTTACCCTAAGCCAAGCGACACCCTCATCTCGCGATATCTCACACACGCACAAACAGATGAAGAGAGAGGACAGAGCAGCGAATTCATTCTTCCCTTTCTTTTCCGAATTTCCGGGTTCAAAAACCGAGCTCACCACACGAATTACTGCCTTTAAAATGTCGCTGAAAATACATATACATATGGGTTAAGTCCTATCAGTATAACAAGCAGGATTTCATGAACATTATTTTTATAACACCTTTGTGGTTTTAAGACGTGTATATTAGCCGTGACCTACTTGGCGTAAAGCCCGCATCGCACCATCTGAGAAGTCTTGAACAAAGGACGTCGAACAAGATGTCTTGAACCCTTAAAGTTCATGCATGACCATTCGAGACGGTATTTCATTAATAACTATTTAAGGATAATGAAATTGTCATGAACGGCCTTCAACACTGTCAAAAAAGCTTGAACGACTTTTACTGCGATATCCAAAGAAATCGACGGCAAGTGGAAAGTGCCGGAGAAATTAGCCTCTCATTATATAAACGTGTATTGTATCATTGATTACAAATTTAATTCTAGCCACAACATTTTTACCTCTACAGTTGTTTGCGCATTGAACATTCAACTCGCTAGGGCAGTTGTCGTAAACGTTCTGCTTTGGTGCGAAAAACACGTACTGACGCAGCGAATATTGCTCCAGATGAATTTATATTGAAGGAATTGGAATTAGGGGCATCAAGCAGATTTTGTAGCAGAATTTGCAACGGGGAATTGCAATGAAGACGAATACCAACGTTTCGTAAATATGGGCACAAAAATTTCAATGTATGGAAAACTGGAGAAAGTGATCTCGAATCATGCGCGAGACCGAGACAATTGTTGACAACAAATAAAGTCCGAAACTAGAAATAATAATATGTTTTATGTAAGACTCTCCGATACTATCCACTCAAAGTGTTGAAGCTAACGCACTTATCGGAACACATTAGCGCACGAGGACCACGTCCAATGGAACTATGTGTGATGGAGAAATATTTTGCAACCAGTCGATAGGCATAGTTATCTTATGGGTTAACAACAGACACGGCCGAATGTTTGAATAATCTTGCCGAAATACTTCAAAATAAGTATTTAAAAGTTTCTTATCACATAGCAATTTAAAGTTAAATAATATGAACGTTTGACACCTACACTGAAAATCAACAAACTTGACAACAATCACGAAAGCCACAGTCGAAGTTGTTTTTGTGGTTTAACTCACATCAACTTTCCTCTCATAACCGTTTGAAAGCGTTTCACCTAGGGTGCAGGGGGGAGGGGTTTCACTGTCGAATGAAAGGCAAGGGCGTGTTGCGCGAAGTGATAAGCGAACTAGCGCAAATGGCAGGCAACTCATTTCGCAGTACACCCAGGGAGATCTAATATCAAGTCCAACTAAATTTCTTGGAGACGGGCTTATTTTTAGAAATATAAGCATTAACGTGCAGAATGACATTTTTTTGCTGTCAATGATTTCTTAAAATAAAGACTGGGGACTTTCATAGCCTTAAATAATAAGGAATACAATAGTTGGCACAAAAGCTTACGTAATATAGATGTATTCTATAATTTTTTTCAAAATTTTTACTTTTTCACGAGAGCCGGGGGAAGTTGAGTAATGTCGTGCACAAAAGCATTGATTTTCAAAATTTGGCGATTTTCGAAAATCCAAAAGTTAACTTCCGACTTTTTTCTTTCGGATAAAGAGGAAGCGCGGGGTGAATAGAGCGATGTCCTGCAAATAGCGACACGCATTGGTACATCATCACACTCGCCAATTCCACGGACGGATTTCAACTTGTAAAGCCGTCTTATCATTTCACTCTAGTACCGTTAGAGGGCCGGAAGATGTCGCCCTTGGGCCGCCCTAAACACCGAAGGGGCGGGGGGAGACAGAATAGGTGTCCGTCCGGTGAGCGTGCGTGGCCGTCTCTTCTCGTACAGGCGGTCCATTTGATGCGAAGCCGCAGCCTCCCAGTGAAACACGGTTATAGCGCGCTCTGTCCCGGTATTGGAGATAAATATAGATGGAGCCGCCGTGGCGACGGTGGAGGAGGGCACGATGGGAAGGGACGGCCGATGGGAGGAGGAGAACGAAGGAAACAGGGAGAGGGGAAGATTATACAAAGGAGAACTCGGATTCTGGTAGTTGGAGCGAGATCACAATGGAGACCACGGGCGAATTTCATTTGTTTTTTTATTTCAGCAGCGGAAAGACACGTTAGGTAAGTATTTTTGTACAAATGGGGCAAATATTACGTACTTCACAACTAAACTTCTCAGAAATTAGATAAATATTTCTACAGAAGTCTTTAACTGAACATTTTTTTTTCACGCCGTACGATAAAAACCCCTACACAACGGAAGGTTTTTTTTTAACGTAGCACTATAAAAATTACTGCGGCGAGAACTGACTGATTTTTATAAATAGTCGAGAAAACATCTCCGAATTGTAAAATATATTATGAGATCAATGCGTTGGGAACACCTCATTTTTAAAATAAAGTTTCTCTGGAGTGAATAAATGACCACCTCCCATGGGAAACGGTTTCTGTTGATTGGTAAAGACCTCTAAAAGTAGTGCGGTAAGTAGCTAATATCTTGGAATCTTTGGAAAGGTCGGAAATATACGTTTCTTTTGAATGAGAAAAAATCATTGAATTCTGGGTGAGATTAATTCTCGCTCAAGCTTCCTTTAGGATAAGCCTAGAACAGCAAGCAGAGAATAGGGCGGACCTTACGGGAGGACTTGGTTGGGAGACGCAACAGAATGTCACACCCTAGGCCAGTTACGGCGAACCTTGAACACTCGTGTCAAAGGTGAAATGCCAAGGCGTTTCGGGGGCCACGCATCGTATACGGAGGGAGGGCTAACGCCCAAGAGAATTTGACACGCGCTGAGATATATTTCATAAAATTGATAATGTTATATCTTAAAGCAAAATCTCCTTTCTATGCTACATTGGGAGTTCCACAAGGCTCCCATCTGGGACCCCTTCTTTTCTTACTTTTCGTCAATGGTATTGGAGCCTCTCTAAATCCCATAAAGCATCTAATTTGCGCCGATGACTTAAAAATATTCCATCCTACTGATTCGGACAAAGATGTGAAGGACCTTCCGGAGTGCTTAACTTCTCTTCATCTACATCTACATCTACGTCATACCCTGCAAGCCACCTAAAGGGTGTGTGGCAGGGGGTGCTTTCGCACCAGGCATGCATGAATGATATGGTAGAACACCGACATTACACTAAAACCCGCGTACCACACATGCAAAGCGCCAATTACAAATCTAATACCCAAGAAACATTGTATCTCCAATCGTTCTAACATGCAAGGGATACAAAGACCACTACTACAGATTCAAAATATCATGCATAAATAAGAACATCATTATTTACATCATGCATAAATAAGAAAGAGGAGAATATAATGAGAAAGATTAACTGCCTGCCTATTGTCAATACTCGAACTATTCATGACGACGATCACAGCTGTTATGGTCCCGAATGGTACGCGGAAAAAATGACATTTTATACCTATCGGTTCTACAATCTAGCTCTCTAATTTTATTGGCGCGATCTAATCTGCCGTAGTACGAAGGGGTTAATAGTATGTTTTTTACGTCGTCAGTAAAATGATTTTCCTGAAATTTATTTAGGAGGTTAAGCCTATAATTTAATCTACGCTGTGATAGCGATTCCCATCCTAATTCTTCTAACAGTCCAGACACACTAGCCAACTTATCGTAGCATCGTTTCACAAACCTAGCTCCTCTTCGCTGGACGCGATCTAACTCTGATATCAAGCCCGTTTCGTATGGATCCCATACACTAACAGCATATTCCAGATGAGGCCTAACGATTGAAAAATAACAACGTTCTTTCACTTTCTCATCACATTTTCCGAGTACTCTCTTGATAAAGCCTAGCTTCCTATATGCATGACCGCATATTTCCCTAATATGTTTTCCCCAAGATAGGTCGTGACTAATTGTGACTCCTAAGTACTTAACAGACTCGGCGTGAATAATTTCCGTATTTTTAATTCTGTAAGCCCTACCTGGCCTATTTTTCTTTTTCCAGAAGCTGACTGCTACGCACTTTTTTATGTTTAGTTCCATCTGCCACTTTTCGCACCAGGCATGAATAGCAAGTAGGTCGATTGTTAACGAGTCGCTATCTTCGGAATTGTTAATATCCCTATACACAACCGCGTCGTCTGCGAAGAGTCTAAGCTTACTTTTAACGACGTTACTATAATATCATTAATGTACAAGAGAAATAAAAGTGGACCAATTACACTTCCCTGAGGAACACCCGATGTAACGCTAACTGTGTTTGACATGATACCGTCTATGACAACCCTTTGTTCCCGCCCATGTAAGAATTGATTAATCCAACTAATAATGTTTTTATCTATTCCATATGCTTCTAGTTTTGAGAGCAACTTAACATGAGGTACCTTATCAAAAGCTTTCCTAAAATCGAGGAATATCATCTACATCTACATCTACATCTACGTCATACCCTGCAAGCCACCCAAAGGGTGTGTGGCAGGGGGTGCTTTCGCACCAGGCATGCATGAATGATATGGTAGAACACCGACATTACATTAAAAACCCGCGTACCACACATGCAAAGCGCCAATTACAAATCTAATACCCAAGAAACATTGTATCTCCAATCGTTCTAACATGCAAGGGATACAAAGACTACTACTACAGATTCAAAATATCATGCATAAATAAGAAGATCAATATTTACATCCATGTATAAATAAGAACGCAGAGAATATAAAGAGAAAGATCTACTGTCTAGCTAATGTCACTATTTGTTCTATTCATGAAGACGATCACAGCTGTTATGGTCCCGAATGGTACGCGGAAAAAATGACATTTTATACCTATCGGTTCTACAATCTAGCTCTCTAATTTTATTGGCGCGATCTAATCTGCCGTAGTACGAAGGGGTTAATAGTATGTTTTTTACGTCGTCAGTAAAATGATTTTCCTGAAATTTATTTAGGAGGTTAAGCCTATAATTTAATCTACGCTGTGATAGCGATTCCCATCCTAATTCTTCTAACAGTCCAGACACACTAGCCAACTTATCGTAGCATCGTTTCACAAACCTAGCTCCTCTTCGCTGGACGCGATCTAATTCTGATATCAAGCCCGTTTCGTATGGATCCCATACACTAACAGCATATTCCAGATGAGGCCTAACGATTGAAAAATAACAACGTTCTTTCACTTTCTCATCACATTTTCCGAGTACTCTCTTGATAAAGCCTAGCTTCCTATATGCATGACCGCATATTTCCCTAATATGTTTTCCCCAAGATAGGTCGTGACTAATTGTGACTCCTAAGTACTTAACAGACTCGGCGTGAATAATTTCCGTATTTTTAATTCTGTAAGCCCTACCTGGCCTATTTTTCTTTTTCCAGAAGCTGACTGCTACGCACTTTTTTATGTTTAGTTCCATCTGCCACTTTTCGCACCAGGCATGAATAGCAAGTAGGTCGATTGTTAACGAGTCGCTATCTTCGGAATTGTTAATATCCCTATACACAACCGCGTCGTCTGCGAAGAGTCTAAGCTTACTTTTAACGACGTTACTATAATATCATTAATGTACAAGAGAAATAAAAGTGGACCAATTACACTTCCCTGAGGAACACCCGATGTAACGCTAACTGTGTTTGACATGATACCGTCTATGACAACCCTTTGTTCCCGCCCATGTAAGAATTGATTAATCCAACTAATAATGTTTTTATCTATTCCATATGCTTCTAGTTTTGAGAGCAACTTAACATGAGGTACCTTATCAAAAGCTTTCCTAAAATCGAGGAATATCATCTACATCTACATCTACATCTACGTCATACCCTGCAAGCCACCCAAAGGGTGTGTGGCAGGGGGTGCTTTCGCACCAGGCATGCATGAATGATATGGTAGAACACCGACATTACATTAAAAACCCGCGTACCACACATGCAAAGCGCCAATTACAAATCTAATACCCAAGAAACATTGTATCTCCAATCGTTCTAACATGCAAGGGATACAAAGACTACTACTACAGATTCAAAATATCATGCATAAATAAGAAGATCAATATTTACATCCATGTATAAATAAGAACGCAGAGAATATAAAGAGAAAGATCTACTGTCTAGCTAATGTCACTATTTGTTCTATTCATGAAGACGATCACAGCTGTTATGGTCCCGAATGGTACGCGGAAAAAATGACATTTTATACCTATCGGTTCTACAATCTAGCTCTCTAATTTTATTGGCGCGATCTAATCTGCCGTAGTACGAAGGGGTTAATAGTATGTTTTTTACGTCGTCAGTAAAATGATTTTCCTGAAATTTATTTAGGAGGTTAAGCCTATAATTTAATCTACGCTGTGATAGCGATTCCCATCCTAATTCTTCTAACAGTCCAGACACACTAGCCAACTTATCGTAGCATCGTTTCACAAACCTAGCTCCTCTTCGCTGGACGCGATCTAATTCTGATATCAAGCCCGTTTCGTATGGATCCCATACACTAACAGCATATTCCAGATGAGGCCTAACGATTGAAAAATAACAACGTTCTTTCACTTTCTCATCACATTTTCCGAGTACTCTCTTGATAAAGCCTAGCTTCCTATATGCATGACCGCATATTTCCCTAATATGTTTTCCCCAAGATAGGTCGTGACTAATTGTGACTCCTAAGTACTTAACAGACTCGGCGTGAATAATTTCCGTATTTTTAATTCTGTAAGCCCTACCTGGCCTATTTTTCTTTTTCCAGAAGCTGACTGCTACGCACTTTTTTATGTTTAGTTCCATCTGCCACTTTTCGCACCAGGCATGAATAGCAAGTAGGTCGATTGTTAACGAGTCGCTATCTTCGGAATTGTTAATATCCCTATACACAACCGCGTCGTCTGCGAAGAGTCTAAGCTTACTTTTAACGACGTTACTAATATAAAATTATAAAGACCGACCGATTGGTTTTGTTCTAATAAAAGCACCCCTTCCATCACTGGTCGGGGCACGAGGTTCATGTATTAGCTCTAGAATTACCACAGTTATCCATGTAAGTGTGGGTAAGATCCAAGGAACCATATCGCGTCAACTTGGACATTATTTTCACCCGAGAGCAAGATGTCATGAACGAAGAGGGCCAATTGGGTTTCGCAAGATCTACCCTTTCGAAATCCGTGTTGGTTATTTATTAACAATTCCTCCCTATCTAAATGACTCATAATGGAGCTTACGATTATGTGTTCAAATACCTTGCAGGAAATGGATGTGAGAGAAATAGGCCTATAGTTACTAGGGTCTTCCCTGTCGCCGCTTTTGAATATAGGTGTGATATTTGCTACTCTCCAGTCCTTAGGCACTACATGATCTACTAAAGATTTGGTAAATATTAATTCTAAGTAAGGCGCTATGTCTGATGCCATTGTTTTATATACGCGAGCAGGTATTTGATCTGGACCGGGGGATTTGTTGGGGTTAATATTTTTTAGCTGCTGTTCTATGCCGCGACAATTTATAATAATTTCAGGCATACATGTTTGGGAACGAACTGGCTGCGGATCGAAAAGATGTGGTGTATAAGTACTGAAAATGCTTTTGAAGAATGAGTTTAACGAATTGGCTTTTTGTAGACTGTTGGTTATCTTTTCCCCTTTCATATTCTTAAGCGTGTGTACTGTTGATTTATTTCCTTGAGTGTCCCTAACATACGACCAAAATGCCTTGGGATTATCGTTCAATTGCTCTCCCAGTAATTTACTTTTGAAATCAGCTAACGCCCTTCGGCACGCTTTTTTTGCTAAGAGTTTAGATATTTTGTAATTTTCGGTGACTGTGTATAGTTCTTCGGAGGATTTGTTAATGTTTGCCCTTTTTAACCTAGCATGACATGTTCTTTGGTGCTTTAATGTTTTTCTAACCTCCGCGTTATACCACCTAGGCTCTGCATTGGCTCTTTTCCATTTACTTGGTATGTATTTGCTAACTACTGATCGTGTAACGTTGAGGAAAGTATTCCACAAAACCTCAGTATTACTGTTGATACTTATTTTTTGAAAATTAGTAAATGACTTTTGGAACTCTCGTTTCATACCTTCGTAGTCAGCCTTATTATATAAGTAGATTTTTCTTTGTGGATTATGTTTCTTGATCATGCTCACGGAGAAATTAGCTTTAACTATCTTGCGGTCGCTTATTCCCTTATCCGTACCTATGTTTACAACCATGTGTGGAATATTTGTCGCTAAAAGATCAAGTGTATTTTTCCCTCTAGTTGGAGCAGTGACTAATTGATGTAGTGAGTGAGATGTGAATGTATACAGGAGTGACTCACAAAGGTCTTTGTCTTTCCCCCCAGTGATAAAACTGTACGTGTCCCAGTCTATGGACGGAAGATTGAAATCCCCACCTCTTGCTTCTTGGTGTGAGAATAATTCATTGCAGCTGTAAATAGGTAAATGTATTATACTTACCTTTTGTGGAGGGAACCTCCCTCATTTAAACAACTACTATTTATCTGGGAGCACACTAAATAGGGTCCACTATAAACAGGACCTAGGTGTACTGCTCGACTCTCGACTAACATTTGACATGCATATCGACTCTATGTTAAGCAAAGCATATAAGTCCCTTGGCTTCATATGTCGACATTGTAAAGACTACAGCAACATTTTCAGTTACAGATTGCTGTATATTACCTAAGTCAGATCTGTACTCGAATACTGTTCATTAGTATGGAATCCTTACTACCTGAAATATGATACAGCTATTGAAAGGGTCTAGAATAAATTTTTAATACTGGTTGCTTTTAGATTTGGCATTGAAAGAAAGAAAGGATCATACACGGAATTGTTACATATGCTTTTATATAGCAGTACAATCGCATTCGAATAGTTCCGAACACAAATTAGACGACAATGAAATAGAGAGCGTATGGTGTACTATTAAGCAACAAAACAATAGAAATATACATATGTTCATTTTACAGACCAGCAGATTCCAAAATAAACGTTATGTACCCTTTAGAAACTCAATTATCATCATTTACCTACTGAGATAACAAAAGCGTAATAATTATTGGTGGGGATTTCAACCTCCCGGCTATAAATTGGAAGACTAATAGCGTTGAAACAAGTTCAAGGAAGCGTGATATAAGTGAGGCTTTAATTAATATACTTTCACACCACTCTCTTACTCAAGTTGTAAACGAACGTACGAGAGGTAATAAAACATTAGACCTTTTAGCCGTTTAGACCCTACAATGATTAAACACGTCGATATTCTCGAAGGCGTAAGTGATCATAAAGTAATTGCTACGATCATGAATATATATTATGGATTCGGATGTTTGGCATTGTTGCCTAGGCTACGTGTTCCCTAAATTTCCACTTTTAGTTCTCCCAGTCCTTGGCGCCACTTCGATTAAAGTATTTTCTGTTGTTATTGTAAATAGATGTAGTTAATTGTTGCTAATGTGAGACTGTGGTGAGTACTCAATAACGATCGAGGAGATATGAATTAATTGATAATTAAATATATCCTGCTATTTTTGCTATCTAAAATTTACTTTTTAAATGCTAGAGAGGAAAAATCTATTACAGGAAATCAGTAAGTAATCTCTTCAAGGCGGCGGTAAGTGCATTCCTTTTTACCTCTACTGCAATGATGTCCATTGGGAATACTCATGAAGCCACCTCGCATTGTTATTAAATTTTCGTATAGCGATATTCACTAAGTGCTAAGAAGTTAATAGTGCATTTGTGTAATTAAATTTGTAGAGGAATTAAATATATCTGTAGACCGGACGATATTAAAAAAGTGTATTAATTACGTCCCGCGTGTATTACTACATTTTTTATCCACTACAATATGATTACTTGTAAGTAAAAAACCTATGTATATTCATGGTAAAACCGGTAAGACGTGTTTATTTACAATCTATCGACTGTATTTACGGTATTTACATTTGAACTTCCGTCTTTCATCACTACGCGGCACCACTTTTCAAAAAGTTTATTGTATACGGAATTTTAGACAACAGTTTTTGGCAACGAGATCCCAATCCATAATATATATTCATGGTTACGACTTTGAAAAAAACGGTAGAGTCCACTGTAAAATCTAAACGGAAAGTCTATGGGACTAAGTATAAAGGACTTTCTCAATGATCGAAAACAAAAAGTAGTTATTGATGTTTTTAGCTCTGATATGGTCGAAGTCATATCCGGTGTTCCTCAAGGAAGCGTGATTGGCCCTCTTTTATTCATTATTTATATTAATGACGTAAGTTCTCGAGTTAGCAGTAAATTAAGATTATTTGCAGACGATACAGTAATCTACCGTGAAATAAGCGAAGACGCGGACTTTGAAGTTCTGCCATCTGACCGTCATTCGTGGTGCCAGGAGTGGGGTTTAGAACTAAATATAAGTAAATGCACCACAGTTCACTTCCTGCCAAAGTCATCACACGAAAGCCATACCTACACCGTGGGAGGAGTAAACATAAAATCTTGAAATACAACAAAATATCTTAGAATTACCTTCACTTCAGACATATCGTGGGGAACACACATACAAAACATGCGGCACAGCATTAAAGAAATTAGGTTTTGTTAAGCGTGTAATAGGAAGGTCCTCGGATGAAAAAGTAAAAGAGAGATGTTACTTCGCT
The DNA here is from genome assembly GCA_963169105.1 of Ceriagrion tenellum. Lineage (NCBI taxonomy): Eukaryota > Metazoa > Arthropoda > Insecta > Odonata > Coenagrionidae > Ceriagrion > Ceriagrion tenellum. The sequence continues at coordinate 165,521,029 of OY720634.1, forward strand.
CTGGTTAGGTCTCACCTCGAATACGCCGCGAGCATTTGGGACCCTGGTCATAAAGATTTAACCAAAAAAATTAACGAAGTACAAAGAAAAGCAGCATGCTTCGTTTAAAACTGCTACTAACGAACATATAGCGTTACACAAGGTTAAGGTGGGAGCCCCTAGAGACTCGGAGGCTGCACGCTAGGCTTAGGCTGCTTGATAAATTCAGAACTGATATTTTTCAGAGCGACACAGAGAATATTATCATGAATCCTCACTACATTTCTAGGTCTGACATGCGATAAAAATAAGAGAGATACTCTGCCCAACACATAGGTGCAAAAACTCGTTCTTTCCGCGCACAATAAGCGACCACGATAAAAATTTAGCTCCTCTAAATACACTCTCATAGTACATGTCACCATTTCACCTCCAAAAATGTTACATCGTTACACGGCTGGTGACCTACCACCCCCTGCCACACGCCCAAGCGGCGCCTCGCGGGGCAGTATACAGATGTAAATGCTTAATCTTAGTTCACTATCAAACAGAAGAAAACAATTGGGTTTAATGTTCTTGTATGCTTTGTTAAATAATCTAGTCCAATGTTCAGATCTGTTATCTTTAATGAATATAAAAGTTCCTTCCTCGCACTCAAGATCTCATAGTTTATTCTATCTACCATTCAGTATATAGTTATTATTATCTTTACTATTTGCCCACGTTCAGGATAGCGAGATAATTCAATACTCTTTGTCCTGATGCTGATATTTTTCTATTGTAGATATTGATTGGTATGATATGGTAGAGATTGATATCCCTTCCGGCGGCCGTTCCCTTGTGTACTTTCGCCCCCATATGGAGAGGGAGCGCCCACTTTGGGAACCACTGACTTACACCTACAATATATCACCACTTTTAATTCGCAACTGACGACTTGATCGACGAATAAATACGCTCACTGCGAGGATAACATCTATTTCTTGAGTTACACTCGCTAGAAATTACAAGCCAGCCCAATGTGGGTTATTGTTCTCCTTAAATCAGGTCAATCTATTGTGGAAGCAGACCAATTGTCCTAGGATTTCAAAAAAGCATTACCCAGCAAGCAGAAAGGTTCCGTGCAACAAGTATTCTAACAACTATCGTGTGAAAGAAACATCTCAACTTTAAACTTTCCAACTAATCGAAAGCAAAGAGTTGTCATCGAAGCAAAAGGTCCCAATAAAATGACGTTCGAAGTCCAACGCGGAAGCACTCTCGCCACCCTATCATTAGATCTCATTAATATATCATCGAAAAACAACACAAGAATTAGAAGCAAATGCATACCAATTTTTGACGATGCAGTGAACCAATCAGAAGGTATAACGGACTTCGAGGACCTTACATTGGATCATAACTATGTTAATTCTTAATGCCTTTGTAGAGGCTAAAATGCTGAGAAATATACTTACTTCCAGAGGCGAAGTACACCACATCGACATTTGCATGGCTCTTAGCGTTATCCGAGAAACACCGCGAGGAGGTGACCATGCGTCGTTTCTCATGGGAAGCCTCGACGGGCTCCATTGCCCACTGCCGTATGGTTAATAGTAATGATTTAATGGGAGTATCAATCGCCACAACGGGCCTCCTCGCGTACTGACGTACAGGATACAATTGACCAAAAGAAATCAGTATACTCAAAGGAGCCAATCGGATGGAGGCGAAGATTAAGAGAAAACATATTGGTGGGCCACTGCGTGTTCACTTTCATTTGTAAGAGGAAATTTCTACTAAAGAGCTTTTATCTCCGATAAGACAGACACTTTTAAGAGTAATATCACTCTTAAAACCCGGCAAGGATTGTATAATACTCCAGCTAATAGTTCGGCTCCGCAATATTTCCTTGACTATAAGTGCTGTACACGTTTGACTAAATCAGACCAGTTAGAGTTATTATATTGTCAAAAGATTCCAGAATTATGACCTTTAAGGCTCGAGACAAAGATGAGTAACAATGAATCGAAATTTTTTCAGCGTTCCAGAGATTAGTCAGCGACTTAGAGCAACTCACTCATATATTTAAATTGATAAAACTTCAGGCAAAAAATTACATTTCAGGGACACTTACTAAGAATATATTCCAGCATACTCCAAAGGCGACTTCTCAAAAATTAAAAACGGACTATGAGCGGACCAAAAATATCAAAAAGAACGTTAGTAAATTACAAATTACTCAGTATGACATTTGAAAACTTACCACACTTATGGAAAATTCAGAAAAATGTACAGGCTTCCAGGAAGAGACCCATTAGGAAGACGAAGAGCAGAGTGTGAAAATAAGAGAACATCGAAAGAGTGCCGAAAGAATGTGACAAATGAAGGCAAGAAACAAATTGAATGAACGCAGTACACGATGGATTGTTAAAAAAAAATTAATGTAGGGGAGACGGCAGTCTGTAGGAGAAATCAAGAAGACAAAGACTTGGGCGCAAAAATGACAGCGAGTTGAAGAATCCCGCCATCTGGCCATTACGACCACCAGTCTTGGATGAAGCGAGAAAGATAAAGAGTGCGGAATGGACCAAGAAAAGAGAAGTTTCCATCACAATACGAGACTGCTGACGGCGAGCCTAAAGTAAGGAGGCACATGCGTGTGTAACGTGCTCTAATAGGACAGCGAAGCTTGGACGATAACGACTCTGGCCGAGCAAAGGAGGCTCGAAACAATGGAGATGTGGTGTATGAAAGTAGAATGATATAATTCTAATAGACATAGTAAATCAATAATAAAGAATCCCTACCATGAACGCATTCCTCATTTTAAAAGCTGTTAAGGTATTGGGTACTTTCTGTGACATAGCTTCATGGAAACAGTAGGTAGCAACGACGGTGAAGAATTACCAAGGAAGATAAACGGAGGAGCGCATGAGGAAAAATATTACATGTTAATACGAAGATGTTATTTAGACTTACGAATCGATAAACCAAAGAGGAGTGTCCGAATAATATATGCCAAGGGCGCACACTTAACCGCTTGGTAGACGCCGGCATGTCTGTGGAGTGCTCGTCATGGTATTTAAAGCTAGCGCACGAGATTTCACGGGCTGGCAACCGAGGGCGACAACACGGCGCCGAACAAAACGATTTATTACGCTTAAGTGAATTCAAAATTATTCTCCAAAAAGGAATATTGAGACTGATTACTTACGTTTCAAATAGATTGTCCTTCCCCTTATTTGTTGACTTGCGACAACTACCATCACGTCATCTCTAAATTTCTAAAGGCATTAAATTGATTTTACCTCAAAAGTGGTATTATATCCAAAGTAGAAACAAAACCTAATACGAACAAACTTCGTTTGATGACAATGTATGTTTTTCCCCAGTCCACATTGACTCCGTTCCAGCCCTTATTCCTACACGTTGCGGCAAAATTATTTCTTGGTTCGTGGGAGTGTAAGAGGTGCAAGAACCATAACATTTTTGGACAGAATAAAAAGATGGTTATTTACAGCTGAAAATTACTGTCAGATTATACGCACTACATGATGAGTTTAAGTACAAACTATTACCTTAATAAACTATCTACAATTTACTTGATGCACCTGTTCCCAGTTTATTTTTTAATTGTAAACTGTAACTGCGATGTTGAGGTCTCCCATGTACAGGCAAAGCCTAAAGTGGAAACAATCCATGTGCAATTGAAAGGTACATTTTTTCTGCCCTAATGGATAACTAAATATAATTATTATAGATTTAGAGGTCAATCACTCACCAAAGATTCCATGCCTAAAACCGGGTGGGTTTGCACTTGAAAATATTGAGTAAGTTCACAATATTAAATTAACGGATCAGCTGGGAATTATACAAACTCCAGGGTGTCCAGCAGCTGTGCATTTGAAAATTCTCAGAGATTTCCAGGTTTTCCAGACATAATTATTATTTTCCAAATGAAGTATTGATTTTTTTCTCGTTAATTATAAGACAATGTTCGGTGTGTTTTTTGGATGATTAAACGTAAGGATTATTATAAAAATTGCATATTTGAGGGAAAATAAACGCGAAAATTTAAAATAGTTTGAGAGAGAATCACATCACATCACTTTCTTAGATTTAAAGATTGTCATGCTGGTGCTCAAGGAACAAGGTTATATTCCAGCCAGACTTTGTTATGAATAGAATTGATATAAAATGATCAACAACTTTCAAAAACTGAAGGAATTGACTTTTTTTTTCTATATTTTGCTAAATGCGATAACGCAAGGGAAATTTGACTTCGCAACTTGCCGATAAAGGCACGCTCTTTACGCCACTGATTTACACACTGCGACCAATAAGAACATATTATACCTATATAGAAAACATTGTACCTACTTTCGGTTATAACAGGAATGCAAAATGCGACAACGCAAGGGAAATTTGACTTCGCAACTTGCCGATAAAGGCACATTGCTTCCGTTGCTGTTTTATATATTGACACCACAGAAATTTACAGAGTCAATTCGATATTTCCCTGAGATTTCCCAGATATTTCCAGCGAAATTAAATTCCCAGAGATTTCCCGATCTTCCCGGTTTTCCAGAGTACTGGACACCCTGAAACTCGGAAACAATTAAGAGTTACTAAAGTACATACCTAATACATACACTCACCAACATGGCCGCGAGCCTTTTTAGGTGGGGGGTCCAAATATATCCTTCCACAGCGTTCCACAAATAAATTACATCCATAAATTCACACCCATCACGCCATTATCATTCCGCGTTAACCAAAGACAAAGAATTTAGTCAATGGCCTTAGCCCCAGAAAACTGGCTCCATTTAAATAATTTCCTCCATAAAGTCCTTTCCTTCCACTCCGCTCTCGCCTCCCTTTCGCTGATGCATTGCTTCATCCACACACTCCTATATTCTCAAAGACTACTGACATACCTCCTCTTCAAAGTCTCATCTAATACATTCACCCGTGACTTCCACGGCCTAATACGTCCCCTCCCAGCATTCAATATATCGTCATTTATCTCCTACAGCTAATTTAACGCGTTAAAATTTGCCAATATACATATAATCAGTTTCTCTTTTCCGACATGAACTCTCGAATGCAAAAAAAACAAGGAAATTCAGATCACAGCCCTAATTGGGACGGCCAGGAGGAACAAAATGGGCGAGAGTGAAGGGGGGGGAGGGGAGGGACAAGAATAGACGATGGGGGAGGGAGGGAGTGGTGGGCGAGAAGGGGCGGGGCGAAGGGCAAGAGAAGAAAGAAGTGAGAGAAGAGAGATAGAGGGAGAGAGGAGAAAGAAATGGAATTCACTGGAGGCACCATCCGGAAGTATATCGCGTGGTCACTCATTGTGACATCTTGGTGCGTCAGCTGCGATGTCACATCAAAGCAGAATACACCGCCCCTTTAAGTCCATGATAATAGGCCATTGGAGTATGATAGGCATTTGGCATTGATAGGTCTATAATAGGCATAATAGGCATTGATAGAAATTCAGCCAATCAGTAACACGTCTGATGTCCGTCATAAAAAACTCCTTTTGGTTTAATCCACGCTATTTATTTAATAAAACCGACCCGGGTTTCGACACCACATCTGTGCCACCACCCAGGTGATGGCACAGTTGTGGTGTCGAAACCCGGGTCGGTTTTATTAAATAAACAGCGTGGATTAAACCAAAAGGAGTTTCTTTAAAAATGAAAGTTAAGAACTTCCACCAAGTAAAGCCCGAGGTGAATACTTACGCCTAATGTCGTTGGGGGGAGGAGAATCACGTGACCGATGAGTCCATGATGGCGGTCTTTGTTTAAAATCAATCGAGACGATCGAAATAAATAGGTTACTTCCCACTTCTTTCGAGACAAAACCAGTATATTGCTCTGCGCTATTTCCTGGGACGGAGTCTAATTCAATTTCAGCTCGAAATTGGAAAATGAAGCAGCCATTTCATTCCAATTTCAATCAGTCTCGCAAAAAGCTCTTTATTGGCACATTCAACGGAATTAGTTTTGGTCGAGATTTTGAATCACAATATATCTATTTGGCACGCTTGCACAAACCATCAACAAAAAATGATGATTTAAATATAATATAAGATATAAAATCGGTCGTCTCGACCGAGACCAAGTCGAGTGCGCCCACGATTTTGAACGAGAAGATTGACTTTGTAATTCCACATAAACTTTGCATTGCATTGCATCAAAGAAAATAAAATATCTAACGTAGAATCTATTAAATACTTAGGCGTCACCATCACTGAAGACATGTCATGGGGGAAACACATCAGGGAAATAACTAGTGTAGCAAACCGTAGATTAGGATTCGTAAAAAGGGTTCTGGACAAATGCGATGAGAGAGTACGAGAAAGAAGCTATTTTACACTTGTCAGGCCTCATTTAGAATATGCCGCTAGTATATGGGATCCGTACGAGGAAGGTATGATTAAAGAATTAGAGCGCGTGCAAAGGAGATCCGCTAGGTTTGTTAAAGGCCGTCATGATAATTGTGTAAGTGTTACGAGCTTAATAGAAGAACTAGGATGGGAATTACTATCAGAACGCAGGTTAAAATTTAGGTTAAACCTTTTAAGTAAATTCGAAGCCGATTTGTTCACAGATGACGTTAGATATATATTGAGATCCCATGCGTATTATGCTAGGTTTGATCATATTAACAAGATTAGAGAGATAGATTGTCGTACCGATAGGTTTAAAATGTCATTTTACCCGCGTACCATAAGAGAGAACAATAGGCAGCGTAGCAAAGGGATAGGTAGGTGAAATATAGTTAGAGTAGTCTGTAGTGCATGATGCATGTAATAACAACCAATGATCCCTTCTTATTATGTAGATACTAACCATGTGACCTTATTATCTAGCATGTCTTCATTAAATATCCCCGTTGCATGTCAATAGTGCATGTTTGGTGATCTTCACCCCCTGCCACACACCCTCGTGGTGGCTCGCAGGGTATTACGTAGGTGTAGATGTAGATGAAACTTATTTCACACATGATCTGGGTATTGACGTAGCACAATTCTTTTATCATCTGTAATTCCCGAATATGACATACTACATGCTTAATTAATGAGCCGACTGCTGACATGTAATTCAACGTGATGGAATAAATAACCATCTAAGTTCTATCAAAAGAAACAAGTCCCCAGGTCCATAAGGAATACGCACCCGCGCGCTCAAGAAGTTAAAGCCACAGACTGCACCATTCCCAGAATTCATAGCAAATCTTAAATAGCAAATTTAGCAAATCACTATATGAAGGTAAGTTACTCTAAGACTGGCAAATAAGCAACGTCACAGCAATATTCAAAAAAGGAAACAGACAAGACCCAGGAAATAACCGGCTTGTGTAGTTGACATCGCTTTTATCTAAGATTCTTGAACACATTGTCGTCAGCAATATTATGACCTTCCAGGACAATCAAAACCTCTTGGATAGCAGTCAGCAAGGCTTCAGTAAGGGTGGATCTTGAGAAACACAACTTTCGCTATTCCTCCACATCCTAAAATTTGAATAATCGCAATAGCAAGTTGACGCAATAATCATTGATTTCAAGAAAGCATTTGACAAGGTTCCTCACAAAAAACTCGTATACAAATTTCAATCACGCGGAATAAATGAAAAAATAGTGAATTGGATACGGGACTATCTCAGTGATCGCAAACAAAGAGTACTTGACAGTATAAGCTCTGATATAGTTGGAGTCACAGCCGGTGTTCCACAAGGAAGCGCAATCGGCCATCATTTAGTCGTTATCTACTTAAATGACCTGAGTTTTCGAGCAGTAAACCAAGTTTATTTGTAGACGATTTGGTCATCTGCCGCGAAATTAACGAAGATGCGGACTTAGAAGCACTATTATCTGACTTAAAAAAGCTTATCCGCAGTGCCAGAAGAGGGGGCTGGAATTAGATCTTAGTAAAGGCACCACAGGACACTTCTTGTGGAAGTCATCACACAAAAGCCATTATCTACACTGTGGGTGGAGTAAACATAATGTCTCCAGATAAAGTCAAATACCTTGCCATTATCTTAACTTCAGACATATCATGGGGAAGACACATACAAAACATAGCACAGCATTAAAGAAACTAGGATTTACCAATCGTATATTAGAAAGTTTCTTTGACAAAAAAATGAAGGAGGGGCGCCATTTTCGCACTTGTTTGACCAAACATAAAATACATCGGGTGCATTAGGAGCACTGGACAGAAAGACTTAACCCAACACGTATATAAAATACAAAGGAGAGTTGCTCGCTTCGTTAGAAACTGCTTCGAGCGAACATATAGTGTTACACACCTTTTAGAGAGGTTAGGTTGGGAGCCCCAGAGACTCGGAGGTTGCACGCTAGGCCTAATTTGCTTGAGAAATCAAGAACAGGTGCGTTTAAGAGTGACACAGAGAATACCATTTGGACGCCACGCTACATCTCAAAGTCCGACGGAAGCGATAAAACAAGAGAGATACATTTCCGAAAAGGCATGTACCAAAATTCATTCTTTTCGCGCACAACTAGGGACCATAATAAAAAATGTTCTCCACTCAAAACACTCCCGTAATACGCGTCACCATTTTACCTTCCAAAACCCTATCCTTGACACCCATAAACGGCGGGTCACCTAACACTCCTTCCCAGACGCCAATGCACGCCATCAACACGCCTCGCAGGGTAGCGCGTTGATGTAGATGAACGACCTAACTCTCCTCATCCAAAAAGTAGAAGATAACTTAGTCTAATATTCCAAATGAGGGGTAAGAGCTTTTAAAGTTTTGCCATCTAAGGTGGTTTAAGCGATTTTTTTATGAGCAGATCTGCGGGAAACTTTCAATACGTGCACTTATCAGTAATATGAAAAGGGGCAAAAGTGAAAAAAATTGCATCCAACCGATTGGTTCTTTTGTCAATTCAATGCTATTTTAAGACGTAACTTTACGGCAAATGACATGAATTTCGCTATAACTAAATTTAATGTGAGCAGAGTTTCTTCTAAACGCGAAATAACACATTTCATACGATAAATGATTTAAGATTTTCCCGGTGTATTATATCTAAATATCTTTCTCGGGCTTCGCACCGGGTAATGTTTTCATAATCCGCCGACGTTTAGGAAAACGACTTGTTTTCCATTTTCAAGGCACGTGTTATATTTACTTTACACTTCTTTCGACAATTACATACATACATACCAATCACGCCGTTCCCTTCCGGGGTAGGTAGAGTCACTAAGTTTCACTCATAAATGCATATTTATACACCTAACTCTGCTCCAATAATGTCCTCCATACTGACCTATCCTTGCAAACCTCTTTTGCTTCATTTACCCCCATACACTGCTTCATACACGCCCTCCTGTTTTTAAGACTCCTAATAATCCTCCTCCTAAGAATTTCCTCAATCACATTCAACCACAACTTTCTCGGCCTACCTCTACCTCTCACACCATTCATTTCACTCATATACATCTGTTTCGTTATTCGACTGTCATCCATTCTCTAAACATGGCCAAACCAAAGAAGCACAATCCTTTCATATATGTCCATTACTGGAGCATCTAACCCACATTCATTTATTACCCACTCGTACCTGACCCTATCCACCCTACTCTGGCCGCAAACACTCCTCAGATAACTCCTCATACCCACGGCGTTTAGTCTACTCTTACGTCTATCCTGACATACCCATGTTTCACTACCATACAACAAAGTGGGGAGAAGTCTTTCGGCAGTTGAAATTGAAAAAATTATAAGCTTCGAATATGGTCCCAGATATGACTCGTTGGGGGGGGGGGACCCCGTGCAAACTATACCAAACCCCCCCCCCTCCCAACACAAACACACAGTTGGGATAAATCAGGAGGAGACAACACAAACGCCTTTACGAAAGCGCGTTCTCTCATTCGAGCGGAGGACACAAAAAAAGAGCGACAAAGAGAAGGAAAGAGGGCGGTGGACAGACAGACCAAGAGTCTGTGCGACTCTCAAGAGGAGAGAGAGAGATAAGGGTGGGCTCGGGAGAGGGCGAGGCAGAAAATGCAAGAAGTGGAAATTCGTGTTCGGGGTGCGATGCGATGATCGCGATTGGATATTTGGGGAGGCGACCGACGGCTGCACCATAGGGGATAGGTAAGGGAGGAAGGGTGGATAGAAACCCGGCGTCGGCATTAGCCTGCTCCTAACGAAAGGCGCCGAGGGGACCACGGTTTAACGTCTCATCCGACAGATGGAGTACTGTACTTGATGTGCCCTCCACAAGACACTCAAGTAGGGATCGGGTTTCCTTTGGAAAACATCTTCCTCTGCAGGGATTTGAATCCTGGCCGCCCGTGTGGTTAGCCAGTACTCTAACCCGCCACCACACCAACCCGTTCCCCTCGGGACGACAATGGCTACGATTTTAACACAGTAGTTTCAATGGCATCGACTATGAAAAACAGGTATCTTATGGTGGTTACCCTCAAGTTATTCCGAAAATTATAATACATTATCTTTAATGTCATTATCGTCCAACGTTTTGACAAAAAATAAACCATTCTCATGATATTTTTGGCATAAGTCATTCTTATAATTTTAACATGGGCTCTCATGGTGACTACTCAGGATACAGCAGAAAAACGTCTATTTGAACGAGAAAGCATTTATTAAAGCTTTCATCAAAACCATTTACAACAGGCGAAAATTCCAGGGAAAATATAATTTTTTAATATAGGAAACTACCACGTGTTTCTTAATAGTCATTGGCGTATCGCGGTATTTCGTAGGTGCAGATGAATGCAACCGCTGACATTTTTGGAGGCTATGGCGAAAACCTTCAGTCGTAGTCGAGGCTCGACAATTACGAGTCACACCTAAATAAGGCCACCGAAGTCCCTGGCCATATCCACGGCGATATTCGCCGCTGATTGTCGTAGTAACCGCTTCGTTTCGGATCTCACCGGCGTGAGGACACGGTGAATGCAACAGGCACGAGGACGCAAGAATTCTCCCCCTTTAACGCTTCAGTCCTAATTTGATAAGTAAGCGCGGTTCATTCGAAGGGAGAGAGTAAACGCGCCGAATACACTTCAGCCGCAACTCTCGCCACGCGCGGAATTGCGGATGACTGCGAATTCACGTCCTTCATCTCTTTCATACCGAGGTCAATGTGACTGGAGGGCTGATCATTTCCTCATATTCTTGACAGTGTCGGTATCTTGGTGAGGAGGCTAGAGGACTTGCTCCACATCCCATACGGCCTGGTTCTAAATCCTGACAGTAATTAAGATTTCTCAGCCGACTTCCGACACCCACTTGGATGTTTCGTTGTCAAATGCTGCACTCAGTCCGTCAGATGGGATGCAAAACCTTGGATTCCATTACTGCAACCTCTCTGAATGTGTCCAACTATTCGAGTTACCCAATACCGATACCTCGCTTCTCTTCACCCATCTTCCAGAGCCCTGAAATGTCCTTCAATCCTTTGAACCAGTTATGAATTAATGCTCATCCCATGATGTTACTTGAAGATATACTCATGATTGAGCCAACCCATTGAACAAAACAATATTGTTTGGGCACACGTCATTTAAAATTTTATGAGCTAATTTCACGTTGCTTGAATTAAAGCAAAGCAAAGAAATTTTCCAATATCAATATTTTATTTAGCAAGTATATATCATTTAGCTACTTATGTGGCCTTGACAGCTTGTCCCCTGGTTTTACGGCATTGATAAAACTAATGCCAAGTGTTGCTGATTTAAGCTGAAGTTGATGATACAAAATCCTTTGATTTACGCCACAGAGTATAAAAGAAAAGGCATCAAGAGTGGGCTCTTCTAAGTCTACAGTCTATTCATTCCATTGCTCGGGAAATGGAATTAACAAACGACTAGGGAACAAATGGCGGCCTGCACATGCGGCGGCTTATCTGTCGTCCAATATATATTGTAACCACTTGCTTCTCAATACGGCAGAGTAGCCATTCGTCAATGCAATTTATGTCAGGTCGAGATGAAATCGTTAGTTCAGACCAGAAGGAAAACTTACAGGGGAAAGAGGTAATTCTATAACTGTCAGCTTCAAGTCGAAGGATATGCTACGATGAATTAAGTTGCTAAAGGATATGATATAAAAAGTTCGGAAAAAATTATCGGCGAAAAGCATAATAGTAGAATGTTTAGGACTCTGGGCTGGACTGCAACATGGATCTTGATTTATAACCTACCAACCATCAGAGCAAAAGGTACATTTTTAACTCCCTGAGTATACGTGAGGATAAATGGTCGGAAGAGGCATTCACATGCTATAACAGTAAAAAAATAAGTAAACCTCGATCATATGTTACCTATAACCGACAAAGTTCTATGCGTGATGTTATCTCGTAGCATAGAGTCAGAATTCGATTGCCTATGACAATATCCGCCTCCTTTTGAGTGGAATTCAGCATCCCAGCCACCGTACCAATTCGAGCCATTTCTCCTCTTCAAACAATGTTTTCCCTCATCTCAGCACATGCACTGCACGACCTCTCTTCATGCCATCCATAGAACCCATTCTTTTCCATCTCATTACCCGCTCACCCATTGTAATCCCCTCTATCGCGGCCTCCAGCTTCCCTTCGCCCCTCGTTTCCTGTGACAACCAATCACTCTGCTCCCTCCGAATCCCCTCCAGAAGCTTGCTCTCCTCGACCACCACACCACGAACAGGTCATCCTCGCCCGACTCCCTTTCTGCCCGACTGCACTTCCTTCAATCTCATCCCATTCGCCAGCGAGCTATTCTCGTCCCTTTTTTTCAGAGTCCACGTTTCTGCACCACACGACAATGCACCAACTATTTGCCCGCCTTTTCTTTACATTCCACGAGGTTCCACTCGTCAGCTTTCTCATGCAGCAAAGCCCTCCTTTCGCAGGCGCCATTCTCCTTCCAATGCTTACGTGGCTATTTCTCTCCAGCATACGAAAGGATTTACTAAATTGCTCGTCTTACTTCAGTTTGTACCCTCCTATCTCTATCTTGCCTTCTTAGTCCGAGAAAAACTCTCAATGTGTCATTTTTCCATTTAATCTCCATTCCATAACTACTAAGCCGATTTTTAAACACATTTATAAAAGCTTGTGGGTTATCCCTGGGGTGGTCGACCTACCAATGCTTCGTTGCTCAAGAATCTAACCGACTTCACCAATTGCCAACTTCCATTCCCACTCCAAGCTCCTCACATGTCTCTCCTACCCATTCCCTCAACATACATGTCACTAAGCAAAGGCGACACCGGGTAGCCTTGCCTTACCCCGCGATAACCATCTGTCCATCCTGATTCTCTTTCAGCTGCCCTCACCTGAACCCTCTATGCCATGCATTACTTACATCTATACCAAATATTTTAGGTTTAAGAGTATCTGAGTTGACGACATCAAAAAATGTTTACAAAAACTCTGCCAAATGCATTTTTGACATCCACAAAGCAAGCGTAACGACTAACGCCTACATTTAGTCCATTACCGCCGAGTAATTATTTCCTTCATTCACTTTTGGTTTCCACTTGTTACGGCTATTCAGCATTGCCTACTTGATGCAATCCTTTGTAATTTTGGAATATTTGCGGCACTGTCATCTGTTATGCTATTCATACGAAATTCCGCGACTAACATTTGCAATTATTAATTAAGGAGAAAGAAATGTATGGCTTTTGGAAATGAGAGGTGTATTTTTCCCCAAATTTCCAATTTTCCAGGAAAAAACAAACAAAAAGCCTTAAAAATTTCCGAGTAGTTTTACACCTTTAATTAGGACACATTCATCCAACTCGCTTCTGGAGCAAGCTTAAGTTATTTTTGGCTTTGCGACTTCTTTCTCTTAAAGGAAATTCAGCAAACGTTTTTAACACTGGTCTCTGTACTGGGACAAATAAGGTCTGCATACGCCGCGCCGGCGCACAGTGGTCCCAAATCGAGAAAAGCTGGCCAAAAGTCATTTTTTCGACTTTCGACGAGAAAGTTTTGAATGGTGGGCTCGGATTCTACAGAATATGGTCTACAATTTACGCAACTACGTTGGTATTTACGTTGATCAGGGTAGTCTATGGGACCCGTCAAACATGGAACATTCAGGGTGAGAATGACAGTCGCGTAAAATTAGTCGATTTCGGAGAAGTTCACCATCATAAAGTATAAACTTAAGATAATATACTCACACAACAAACGCTATTATATAAAAATATGAACCGGTTTGTAGCAATTCAGTCTAGTTTTGTTCGATTTATGTTTTATTTACTATTTTTAGTATTTTTTTGAAACTTTTAGCGTTTTTTACCTTAATTTTCGAATAAAAAGTGAAATATCGTTTTTAGCGCCTCTTTGCGCCCCGGTATTTTTTTTATGAATTAAAAGACTATAGTATGTGCAATATAGTAGTTAAGAGAAATCTTGCTAATAGTTGCTAATTCGACCATAAGATTGATTTAAGTAAAACAATGCAGTGCGTTAACGCGGGCGGCGCTGCGTGGCTGCCGGGCTGGCGCGTAGCATAGCTCAATGGGAGTCACTTTTTTTAGTCTATTTTTCTTAGTTGCTGCTCATGTTTCTTCCTCTACCACATTTTTATCTCATAAATGATCCACTCTTCACCTCGATTACCCATCTCGTATATCCACGTTGTGCAGTTAGGCTCAAATATTATCTGATATTAGGCTCTGAGTCCCGATGCTCTCCTATAAATAGAGTGGGAGCTCCAACGAAAGGAAATGCACGTAGTTGGGGAACAAGTCATTTACAAACAACTTGAAAGCATCTAGAATTTACCAAAGCAACAAATTACATTTAAATGAGGACGTTAATGCCAAAGATATTTTAGCACGTTTTATTCAAAAGTGTTTTTTCTCAAAGTATCATCGAAAGTGGGAGCAAAGTGCAAGAAATGACCGTTTTTTCAGAAGAAAGTTCGGCAGTTGGCTACAACTAAAGTTGAAATTTCCTCCAGCTTTATTAAAATATCTTCCCAGTACATCCGGTGAGTACTATTTACTGAGTGAATTGTTATGAGTTGCCAGTGGTATCCATATTCTCTGCTTCAATTTTTAATTAAAATCATTACTTTTTGAAGGTTCGACAGAGTTTTATGAAATTGGCCGACCGAAAAAATTGTTTGAAGAATCCAGTGAAAGGGTAAAGAGAAGAAAAACAGCGAATCTTAGGGCTAGTGCATCACCAGCTGAATTAGCGTTTGCCACGTCAATGAGCTACAGAAGCAAAGGTGATGAGTCCGTCGCAAAAATAATTAAAGAAGTGACAACAACCACTCCCTCAAGAGCGCGGCGCGTGTTATCTAAATGGAGAACAGAGGCGGTCAAGCAAAGTGAGCTATCTCCGGCGGAAGCTCTTTCAATGATTGTATCTGGCCATTTTACCAAAAATCAGTACTTACTTATTCGAAGGACATCCAAAATACATGGCCATTCCACATATCCTAGCTACAAGTCTGTGTTAGCAGCTAAAAATGCAGCTTACCCTGAGGACATTACAATCCCAGAGGAGAAATGCGAGGTGAGTCTGCAAAGTCTCCTGACCCACACGGCATCAAGAATTATATCTTGCATATCTTCGGAGATTGGAGATGAGGTTCAATGTATCCTCATTTGTAAATATGGTTTTGATGGGAGTTCCGGGCACTCTCAGTACAAACAGAAATGGAAACAGGGAGACGGGGTAGATGGAAGTCTATTCGCGAGTTTCCTGGTTCCTCTGAGATTGACTGAAAATGGCACTGGTGAGTAATGAGAAATTATTTGTATTTCAATCATCAATTATCTTAAATTTCTGAAAAAATCCTCCAATGGTTATTTTTGTTCGCAGGAAACATTTTGTGGGCAAATAACCGGCCATCATCCACCCGCTTCTGCCGGCCCATACGTTTCCGGTGGGTGCAAGAGACAAAACATATTTCCCAAGAGGAAGAAAAATATATTTCTGAACAAATTGACACCTTGCAACAGGCTTTTATTGGGAAAATCACAGTAACTTTTCATTTGATGCTCACTATGATAAACGGAAAGGTAAGCTCTTAGATTTAGGTCCAATTCAATGCTGCAATCAGTAGGTAAATTAACTAACGTATCATTTTTCATTTGTTATGTTTTACAGGTGTGCGGAGCTCTCACGGAAACAAGCTCGATGAAATGCTACATTTGCGGGGCCAGTATATCCGAAATGAACAACTTGGATCTAATGAAAAAAAGACCAGTGGATGAATCTAAATATTCATTTGGTTTATCCATTCTTCATTGCTATATTAGATGCTTTGAATGCCTTTTGCATGTATCATATCGCTTGAAAATCAAGCAATGGAAGGCAAGTGAATATAAAATGTTAAACAAAAACCTTTCTCGATAAAATGTTATACGTGAGAGAAGTAAACCGTTAAATCCTTCTTTAGGCTAGGTCCAGCGATGGGAGCAAGCAGGCTATGGAAATAAGAAAAAAAGAAATCCAACGCTTATTTAAAACGAGGATGGGGCTTAATGTGGACTTCCCAAAACAGGGCTATGGGACGTCTAATGATGGAAACACAGCCAGACGTTTTTTTGCGGATGCGAAGTTGTCTGCTGAAATCACTGGTAGGTATTCCCGTAAGATGATTACGTTGCTCGTGCTGGCATTTAATGAGTGTATTTGATGCTGGTAACTTTTAATTAATTTTTAGAACTTAGTGCCTCAGCCAATTTCAACCAAATTTTAGCCTTTAATAAATGGAATTCAATCCATCTGACGCCACAATCTTTTTCTTTAAGGAATCGACAAGAGCCTAATTCGTCGGTTTGCAGTCATTTTGAAGGCGTTGGCATGCGGCCACGAGATAAATGAAGCTGCATTTACAGAATACTGTTATTCAACAGCAGATTTGTATGTGAAACTTTATTCGTGGTATTATATGCCACCTGTCATCCACAAGCTGCTAATTCATGGATCAGCCATCGCCGAGGAAGCTATTCTCCCTATTGGTCATTTGTCCGAAGAAGCGATGGAGGCTAGGAATAAGGATATAAGACGATTCCGGGAACACCACACAAGAAAATTTTCCAGGATCGCCACAAATGAAGATCTCTTTCGACGGTTACTTCTGACATCAGATCCTATGATATCAACAATTTCAGGAGTTCAGAGAAGAAAAACTGTTCAATTATCTGCTGAGGTAAGGAGTCTACTGACTCTAGAGGAATCAAGTGAACCGAGTGATGATGAGACTGATGAAGAATTATCAGACGATGAATTTGAGTGTGTTTAACATTTTTTCTTGATAATGTATGATGAGGATGTACAAAAAGAGTGAATTTATTACTCTGATATTTCTATGATCCAACAAAATAGTACATCTGATTAAACTTTTAGTGCCGAATTCTGTGTTTGGTGATTAATTTTACTAATCTCCCATTACCAAATGAACTAACTGCTATCGGAGCAATAACATTGGCATAAACTGCGATTGAGATATGAATTATATGACATTTTGTCGCGCTATTTCTAAGTGTAAAATTTTAAAAATATTACATTGATTGAAAGTTATAATTGCAATGATACGCTAAAAAAACTTCCAAATCCATTAACAGGTCAAAATAATTGAAAAAAAATGACTGCATATATTTAATTTGAATTAGTTATTATAAATTGTTTAAACAATTAATGAATTAGAGTAATATTAGGCAGAGATAAATAATACTAACTTCCAAATTAGATTCCCTAGTTTTAAAATATATTGAAACACTTTCAAAACTACAAAATTTCATTTTGTTCATTTACAATTGTTTTAACAATTGATCAAACAAACCGTATTAATTACTAGATTTATTTATGAAAACATCAAATTCATATTTATCGGATATAAAATTTGTATATACAACTGCGGAAATAACCTTAAATTTCATTTGAATTTTTTAATTCTTTGTTTAAACAAATGCTGCAATAAGAACAAAAATATCGCTGATACAGAAAAAATAACTTCAAATTCGGAATTACCGTATCGAAAACCCTTTGAATCAACCGTTACATCACGTAAATAAGCAATAATAGCAGCGGTATTAATTTTGGCCAGCTTTTTTCGATTTGGGACCACTGTGCGGCGTTGGACGCCGGAGCAGGATCCCGCGAAAAGCGAAAAGGGGGACTGCCGAGAATAAATCTCAGTTCAATGCATGGACCGTTTCCCGCGTCCGGCGATTCAATTAAAGGCTGAGTTACAATGAACAATGACGATCTAAGAGATGACTGAAGTTGTCAAAGAGTAACCTTTGTGAACAGAGAACTCATTCTTCAGATCCAACGGCCGCAAGGACTCTTGGGCATGATCCCAGTTAGGCTTGTGCGACGAACGAATTTGCCCATCGAGGGTCGATGAAAAAAATCATCGAGATGATTCGGTTTCGATGATTGTCATCGACGACGATGAGTCGATGAATTCATCGCCGCCGATGTGTCGA
The DNA here is from genome assembly GCA_963169105.1 of Ceriagrion tenellum. Taxonomy (NCBI): domain Eukaryota; kingdom Metazoa; phylum Arthropoda; class Insecta; order Odonata; family Coenagrionidae; genus Ceriagrion; species Ceriagrion tenellum. The sequence continues at coordinate 165,539,464 of OY720634.1, forward strand.
TGAACTCACCGACCTCGATAAGTCGATGAATTCATCGTCGTCGATGGGTCGATGAACTCACCGACCTCGATAAGTCGATGAATTCATTGATCGCCGACGGAAAGGAAGAGATAGGCAAGGGTGGGCGACGCAACACAAATAATTATCATCTCATGGGGATGGATTAATTGACTCATCCACATCGGTGAATTCATCGACTCATTGACGTCAGTTAATTCATCGACTCATCGACGTCAGTTAATTTCTTGACTCATCGACGTCGATGAATTCATGGACTCATCAATCATGATGAATTCATCGACGTCGATTATCGATGACATTCATTGTCATCGACGCGGTTCATCGCAACGCGATGACTAAAATCATCGTCGATGAATTCGATGAATCGACTCATCGCCCAAGCCTAATCCCAGTATACTAGCTTTTTGCACACTCTTGGTGATGCAGGTGACAAGGCACACGATCTCAGAGTAATGTGGGGCTCTGATACAACTGTGGGGCCTCATACCCAGTGATTTCTGCCGTAGTATTAATGCCCACGCCCGGTAACCACCATGAATGTTTTCCTTTGGGGTGCGCGAAAGTAATTTGAGCTCCTGGCGAATTTCCACGCGAATTTCGCTACCTCATCCCGCAGAATCCCGCGCCGGAGGCCTTCAACGAAAAACTTATTCTCTTTGTACCAATGCGTGTATCATGTAAATTAGAAAACATTCATGAGTCATTCATCACATGTATGCGATGATAAGAGGAGAGAAATCTTGAGTCAGCGATGCAACTGCAGACTTTAAAAGATGCAACGCATTCTAAATATTACATTGAATGCAATGGTGTGAGACTCCTAATGTAGCTCGACAATTGGAATGCAGTTTCATCAGATATTCCACCTGTGACAAGGCCAGCAGGGTGAATTTCACTGGTTTAAAAACCATTCTGAACAGTGCATCTGTTGAGGGCCGCTACACTTTCCCCGGATCTGAAATACTCGATCCTTAAGTTAAAAGCAGCTTCTAAGGTACTCCAATACAGCTTATGGTATGTTCCACGAAGTTTCCAGAAAACGCCAGAGTTTTCAGATGTTTTAATTAAGTTCCAAAAAGGTTCCATGACGATGTGAAAAGGTTCCAGGAAATTTTATGAAGTTGTGGACAGATCTATGAATTTTCCGGTATGCTCCATGTGGTTCCCAGATATAATAATGATATAATTCCCAGATAATAATATAATCATGATAGTTTCTGTCAGTTTTCATGATGTTTCTGAAAACTTAGGATATTATTTTAGACGTTTCTTTGGAAATTTGAGAACGTTATAAATTGATCTAAAAGATAAAGAGCTATAGCGAGACGGACGGACGGACACACTAGACAACTTAAAGAGCACTCTACAAAGAAAGTTTCCAAGCGATAGCTAGGTGACAATTGCTTTAGTCATTCTTCATTATTTTTCATTTCACCTTCATTTCAAAATATCCAGTAAAATAATTTCTCAGCTCACAGATCCCACAAAAGGACATGGAAGTTACTTAAAGACACTAACTGGCTCTACTTCATTGTTTAAATTCCATATATTATACATACATACCCATCACGCCGTTCCCTTCCGGGGTAGGCAGAGTCACTAAGTTTCACTCATAAATACAATATTTGTACTCCTAACTCTGCTTCAATAATTTCCTCCACACTGAACTATCCTTTCAAACTCCTTTTCCTTCATTTACCCCCATACTTTGCTTCATGCACGCCCTCCTGTTTTAAAGACTCCTAATATTCCTCCTCCTAAGAATTTCCTCAACCACATTCAACGACAACTTTCTCGACCTACCTCCACCTCTCACACCATTCATTTCACTCTTATACATCTGTTTCCTTATTTGACTCTCATCCAATCTCTCTACATCACCAAACCAACGAAGCACACTCCTTTCATATATGTCCATTACTGGAGCATCTAACCCACATACGACTAAGGAATTTTGTCAATTCTGCTAATGTTTCGGCGTAAAAAATGGATGAACGAAAAATAAGAAGAACAAGGGTTTTCGAGACGTAAGACGAGGTTTTGAAGCATAAATACCGCGCCTCATAACCCACCGTAAAACCTAGGAAAATTTCAAAGGGTGTCATTTAAATATTTTTCTGGGACTTGGACGTCACGGACTTGGCGAGGTTTGAACCCGCCGAGTCCTTACACGGAATACGGTTCCAGGTGGGGTCTACAAGCAATTCCCACGCTCTCCCACCAGCTCCCTCCTCCCTCTTTAGTTTACTACGCCATTCTGCAGGGGTGTTCGAGGCGGTGGAGAGGACTGGGCGGTGGGGTATGCGCCGAGGAAGAAAGAAAAGACGAGAAGCCGCTCAAGGAGCCGTTCGCTCGCGGGTGCATCTCAGAGGGGCATTAAGCGCATTATGCCGACACACGCGCCCGCCCAAGGCCGAGAATGTACGACGACGAAAATATGTCGCGAAACACGTGACCAAGAGAGCAAAGGAGGTTGGAATGAATACGCTCGAGAGGGCGCCATTTATGGAGGAGGTTTTAGTACAGCCATAAATTCGCCACAATAGTACGCTAATTAGAGTCCGTCCAAGATAATGTCACGGTTGAAATATACTGATTTCGCTAGGAAAGAAATGAAAAGTAAACATTTTTTTCAACTTCGCATGATAGAAACAAGGACTATTATAATGGACTCTCCGATCACGTGATTCCCTTCCCCAAACGGAACTGGACGTGTTTACTGATTGGTTGTATTTCTATCTGTAAACTGCGCTATTATTTCGAACGCACACTAGCGTCACATTTAAGAGGGCTTCCCTTTTTCTCAAGTAATTTCAACCGTGAAATAACATCATTGAACTACCGCATTTCATGAATTTTGACGAAAAATCCGAATTTAAATATGCCATTCAGATACCGGAATCCCTAAGTAACGCCGAAAAGTCAGTAAAACACAGTTAAGACCCGAGTTTTTCTCATATTTTTGCATTGGAATAAAACATCCAGGGGGCTTTTGAAAATCACGGAGTAAAAACAGAATATTCGCAGTCTAATATTTCACCTGGGATCGAGTAATTGAAGTTACCGCTTAACCACTTTCAAATCCGAATATTTTGTTCACTGAAGTAGGCGATGTCTTTCCACGTTCTCAAACCCTGAGCACATAGCAACAAGGGCAGGTCGTTATCAAAATCCCCACATCAGTTTTCGTACCAGCCTCTGTACGGGGCAACCCTCTGGGCCTCTTATTTTTAAGTACGTTAATCTCTACCAATTGCAGTTACGTGCAAAACTCAAGCTGCGACGATACGTGCGCTGTCATTGACTCAAACACCTTTCGCAGAGGGTACTCGAGATAGGTGAACATCTTCCCAGGATATTTATATTCATCCACCCCACAAAAGGGACTAGATTCCTAGTCCTGCCACGCAACGAATTCATTCACGGCGAGGGCTCCTTCTACGCATTATTTCAACCTCCTTGGCGTGAACTCGAGAAGAGTGAAGCGCCGTCGAAACGAGGGTTACCGAATGTAACGGCATACACCGACCTCGAGGTCATAGCCATGGTTCTCTGTCATGGTTCTATGACTCTTGCGTCACGTTTACACAGTTATATTTTCGATTGCTTTTATAGTTTCTGTAGCATTTGTAGCATAATCGCGGTGTGGTGCATGTTGGTGAAAGTTAATCTCGACACTGTAGTGCCTGCTGGAATTAATTCACCCCCAGCCAAACACCCTTGAGGTGGCTAGCAAGACAATATGTAGATGTAGCCGAGCACGGATTAAACCTAAGTTACCAAAATATTTCCGACTCCTACCTTGAAACAATACAACCCATTTGTTTTAATTCTCCTATGAAGGCAATTAAATGATAACAGCCAAATCTTATTGTCAGGTATTCAGGTGGCTGATCAGGATCAGGAGCAATTGGCAACCTCTCCTGTCCACGAAAAAAGAAGAATGAGAGAAATTTTAGGAATCAATTATAAAAATTAATGAACGCAGCAACATTGAGGAAAAATGTATTAAGAGACTGAAGTTTCTATCTTCCTCAGTAATGGTCCTGAAGGACATGAATGCCATTTGATTCATATTCCTTGTACTCGTATGGAAACATGTCCTCTATCTGATATGCACATCACCTGTCCGAGATAGTTTTCTCGGAAATTGAATATGAAATGATAAGTAGTTGAATGGAATAATGGGAGAAACACTAGAAAAATAGTATTTTTCCATTTGATATAAAAGCCATTTTCACGAAAAACAGCTTGTAACAAGTGAAAACTCCGGGGAAATCGATTAAATTTAAATAGATGCATCGCGCCTATATATATTTTTTTAAGATATTCGCTAATTACCGTGTAGATTGAAGTCAAAATATGGTGATGCCATGAAATGGCGCTGCAGTCGGCATAAATTACTATAAAAAATTGTTAGTTAAAAATATATTCCCGGAATAATTCGTGTACTTCGTAACTTAATATCGGTTGAAAATAGCTGACTCATGTCATCAGGGAGAATAGGACTTTTAAAACCAATTAAACACAGAGTTGGAATTTCGTATTCGTCTTCACTCACACAGTCGCTGAGGAGCCACTATTAGGAATAGACAAAAATCAAACAAATAAAACCAGAACCGAGGAGAATGACAAAAAATGTTCAAATGCGAACTCAATGAGGGAATCGTAGAAGTGTAACCGATTGGCTTCCACGCCATTTTAAGTCATACCCAATCTCGTACCATTTATTACAGCTTGAATCTCACCACTATTAGAGCCCGGTTTTTCCATCAATAGATCAAAGCTGCCGACGATGTTTCACGGATAAGAATGCCTAGCTGATCAATACAGAGAGCGTTTTGAGTTCCCTTTTTTGTCGTCAGGACATACACCCTGCCGACATTAAATCGTTCAATAGGAATGAACTATACGCCTACGGGTGGGAGAGATGTGGCAAACTCTGATTGGCATACGATTCAGTACCTACTCTGGAAAACATTAAGTAAATAGTGAATGACGACTGTCGACGAATATTTGAGGTGCATGGTGCCCGAGGGGTTTGTTGGTAAACAATGGATCATCGCTGCTATGACGTTAACCCCTGACACTTTATTACTCGGTAAATGTCCAGGATAAGTTATCGGGAAATTTGCCGGCTAGGTATGCCAAGTTGGGAGATTGAAAGACCGTAACGGATGATTTCTCCCGTAAATTGCTGATCTTCCGGATGACTTTAAGGGGCTCTGACTTGACGAGTTAAGTCAAGACATATGCTAGGTTACACATTTATATTTGTTCAGTTTAAAAATTCCGGCTTCCAATGATGAAAATGGTTAACTGATGAAAACCAAAATTAAGGCACAAAATATGCACATTATTTCACGAATATATTTTTAATGACCACATTACTAGGAGACTGCGGCGCCATTTGCATGAAACAACCACAATTATTGCAGTATTCGACCACAATTATTGCTGTTTTCGTTAAAAACCCTAAACACTAGGATGTAAGATTTCTAAATAATATATATTTTCTTTCAATTTCCCTAGACTTATCGTTTTTCGTAAACAGCGTATATTAAAAGCTTGAATATGCCATATCGTTCAAATTGGCATATTTCTCATATAATCTGAGCACTCTCCATAAGAACCAAGGTTAAAATCTCCTCATTCAAGACTAAATTATAGTAAAACTAGCCACAAAATACTATTTAGTATCATCTCACTTTATGAGCCGCACTTCAAAGATACTATATTCATGTTTTCAGAAAATCTGGCCTAACAAGTGACACAGAGGAGGGCAGAGCCACCGAGTCGAGAGGTGGGAATACCGGGCGTAATTGAGAAAGACTTCGAAAGAGAAAAAAAATATGTGCAGCCGCGAAATGAATACGTTAGGCCTTATTCAGTTAGGACTCGGCACGCTGGAGCCAAGGCAAATCCGAGAGTGTGACTTTAAAACCCCCGACAAATCTCAACTATTGAATGGCAATGAATATTTGAAATGTTCGCGACTGTGACGACAACACTTCGTTATTGTCGAGGCTCGAAAACCGTACAGAATAGCTCCCCCCCCCCCCCTCGTCTTTCCCCAGAAGTGTGGAAGGGGTTTCCGAAGGCTTTCGACAAATAGTGGTGGCGTTCCGAGGCGAAAGGAGCAAGGAGAAGCCATCAAACCAACCTGCAAAACATCCCCTCCATTCTCAAGGTCTCCCTTTTTCCATTTAAACCCCATTCTCTCACCCCACCCTACGGCTACAGCCGTTGTAGGTTCGCACACTGTGGGAGAGAAATGAGGGGGGGGACACGCCTCCTCCGACCCCTCCCCTCCCCCCTAGACAGCCCAAAATGGAAGAAATGGAACAGTACGGATGCACGAAAGCAGCAAGGGGGGGGGGGGGCTCCGAAAGTCATTCTGACTTGATCATGAAATAACACGTAATAATACTGAAAAAAATTTTAAATTAAAAAGAAAGATTTACCTTTTTAGCAAAGCAGATTTTAAAGAATTTAGGCGTGACTTAAAGAATTCTTTTGAAAAATTCGCGAACATTAGCAAAAATAGTGATACAGACAATACATGGAAAGAGTTCCTCCAAATTACACGGTCACTTGTCAACAGGTATATACCTCATAAGTATAAGAGTGAGAATAGGGAACCAAGGTGGTACAACGCGGAGGTTAGAAAATGTTTAAAACGCCAGCGAGTTAGCCACGCGAAACTAAGAAAAATGAAGAAAAATGTAGCTAATAGCGGCCTAAAAAATACTATCGAACATTATAAAATTTGTAAAGCAGCCGCAAAAACAGCCCTTAAAAAAGCGTTTAGCGAATTCAAGAGAAAAGTACTTGGAGAACAACTAGAGGGAAATCCGAAAGCATTTTGGTGATATGTTAGGGAAGTACAGGGAACTAAAAAATCAACGGTTAATTCCTTGAAAAACGATAGAGGCGAAATAGTAACTTCCAGTTTAGATAAGGCAAATTCTTTGAATTACTTTTTTCAGAGTGTTTTTAATCAATCTATGCATAGTTTCCGCGAAACCATACCAGACCGATTTCAACAACCGATGCCCCCAATCGATATATCTTGTAGCGGAATCGTATCCTTACTAAGTAACATTAGCCCAAACAAGTCCTCAGGTCCTGATGAAATTCCAGCTCGTGTTTATAAAGAATTAGCTCTCGAAATGGCTCCATAATCTTCTATAATTAGATGTATCTTAAAGTAATATTTAACAAATCCCTCGAAGAACACGCGGTTCCCAACGACTGGAAGATAGAAAACGTGACCCCAATTTATAAAAGCGGAGATAGGGAACAGCCATGTAATTATAGACCAATATCATTAACGTCACTATCATGTAAAATTATAGAGCATATAATAGTTACATCAATAATGGGACACCTCGACAGCCAGGATTTATTAATAACAAACCAGCATGGGTTCAGAAAAGGACGGTCTTGCGAAACTCAATTAGGTCTTTTTGTTCACGATATTTTAGTTTCCGGAGAAGGTAACGTACAGGTAGATGCAGCGTTTCATGACTTTAGAAAAGCTTTTGACAAGGTTCCCCACTGTAAGTTACTCGCGAAGTTAGCATCATACGGAATAGACAGTAATATAGTAGGCTGGATAGGAGACTTCTTACATGAACGCGCTCAAAGGGTGGTATTAGATGGTGTCAGCTCAGGCGAAGTAAAAGTTACATTGGGTGTTCCCCAGGGAAGCGTGATAGGCCCAATTTTATTTCTTCTCTACGTAAATGACTTGAATACAGTAGTAAAAAATAGCAAGCTCCGTCTTTTTGCCGATGATGCAGTAGTGTATAAGGAAATTAGAAATGAAGAGGACACACAGTTTTTAGCTAAGGATTTAGATGCGATTGATGATTGGTGTGATAGATAGCAACTAGAATTAGATTTGAAGAAATGCGCGATTATGAATTTTTGGAAAAAGAATGGCTTTCCCCGGAATAATTATTGCATCAAAGAAAACAAAATATGTAACGTAGAATCTATTAAATACTTAGGCGTCACCATCACTGAAGACATGTCATGGGGGAAACACATCAGGGAAATAACTAGTGTAGCAAACCGTAGATTAGGATTCGTAAAAAGGGTTCTAGGCAAATGCGATGAGAGAGTACGAGAAAGAAGCTATTTTTCACTTGTCAGGCCTCATTTAGAATATGCCGCTAGTATATGGGATCCGTACGAGGAAGGTATGATAAAAGAATTAGAGCGCGTGCAAAGGAGATCTGCTAGGTTTGTTAAAGGCCGTTATGATAATTGTGTAAGTGTTACGAGCTTAATAGAAGAACTAGGATGGGAATTACTATCAGAACGCAGGTTAAAATTTAGGTTAAACCTTTTAAGTAAATTCGAAGCCGATTTGTTCACAGATGACGTTAGATATATATTGAGATCCCATGCGTATTATGCTAGGTTTGATCATATTAACAAGATTAGAGAGATAGATTGTCGTACCGATAGGTTTAAAATGTCATTTTACCCGCGTACCATAAGAGAGAACAATAGGCAGCGTAGCAAAGGGATAGGTAGGTGAAATATAGTTAAGAGTAGTCTGTAGTGCATGATGCATGTAATAACAACCAATAATCCCTTCCTTATTATTTAGATACTAACCATCTAGCTCCATGTGACCCTATTATCTAGCACATCTCCCTTAAATAACCTACTTGCATGGCAAATGTGCATGTTTGGTGATCTTCACCCCCTGCCACACACCCTCGTGGTGGCTCGCAGGGTATCACGTAGATGTAGAATACGACGAATGGAATTTACTTGTATACGTTTATACGCATAAATGTGACGCCATAAGTGAGGCTAATAAGAAACACTGAGCGATGAGGCTATGAGGATACTCGCACTAAGGCGATATCCGACTTTACCGCCATTCGTAATCTGGCCTATCTCATAGAAGAAGTCCACAATTCGACATTTCGCACTTGATTTAGGAGAGTATGATAAACGCTATTTTTCACCTGGCCTTTTCCTCTTAGAAACACCGAAACTTTGATGATAAACATCATCACTGGATTTCCGTTTTTTCTCGGCTAACAAGGCTGATGAAATTTTCTCGGTTTTCCCACCGAACCAGGAAGGGTGTTGTTGCTAACGCTTGGACGGCTGTCCCCGCCCTCTTCAGCCCTGAAGACGATGGCGGAGATATCTGTCGAAACGTTGGCACCAAAAGCCTTCCTGATTCGGTGGGAAAACTGATGGAGCCTCATCAGCATCATTCGGCATTTAAGATTTTACGCTACCGATATTCAGGCGGTTTCGAGACGACCCCTAATCGAAGCATTCCGTTAAGAAATGTCGCACTCACACTACCGATGAGTTGTGAGAACCCGTCGACATTTGTGAACGATAAAGAATCCGTTGATGATAGGATAGCCGCTCTTACAATTTCTACGCCCGCGAAAATCGAAAAGGTGCAGAATTAAGGCTAAAATGACGGATTGGGGGCGACTGGTCATGGTTAGTGGTTTGTTTGCCGATGGAGGTGATGAATTCGCAGTTTTTAGCCGAATACAACAATCTAAAATTGATATGGATGAATTCAAAATGCAATGTCGTGTATAAATAACATTACAGCTATTTCACTGCCTTAATTTTGGATCGTTTTCGTGTCTGAACAACCTCAACAAAATGATACAGCTCCGTTCCCCCTTGGAGGGAATTGGGTTATAATGGTCACGAAAAAGAAAAACCACCCAATCGATTGCAGGCAAGGCATTTCCTAGAAATTATCACAATTAGAGGTGATCTACCCGAGAACATTGGTTTCCGAAGTAAGGAAGGAAAAATCTATAAGAGCTCAGCAGACGCAAGTCTCAATCTTCTAACACGATTTCATTCTTCACCTCGGCACGCGTCTTCTCTCTCTCTCTCTCCCTCTCTCTCTCTCTTTAAACCGTCCGTAACATTCCATTCCGCCATCTAAATATCGCGCTCCCAACATTCGAAAAGGCGACGACTGTGTTCAAAGAAGATAGGATTTCGAATGGGGAAACAGTATTTGAAATTTATATGGAGTGTATGGCACTCCATGGACCTGAAGCATGATGCATTGGAAAAAGGGACCAGAAAAGACTAGAAGCTTCCGAAACGTGGTGTTGAAGGATGATGCTGAAGACTAAATGGACAGAGAAAATAAGAAACGATGTGTAGAAGAGGAAATGACCCCATGGAACAGGATACGAAAAGAAGAACCAGATGGATTGGCAACACCTTGAAGCACAAATAGTCCTGAAGAATATAATTGAAAGAAAAATGGAGGGAGAAGAACCAAGAGGAAGGCCAAGGGATAAATGAATAGGACAAGAAAAACAGAAAGTAGGTAAATAGGGAGAACTACCAGGAAGAACGGGAATTAGCATTAGATAGGGGAGGATTTAGGGCTGCAGTCAACCAATAACAGTATTGAACGACCAATGAATGGCCCAACAGTCTTCCCTCGAACATATCGGCTCCTCTAGGATTCCCCGACCCTCGGATTCCAGCCGACCCTTTCTCTTCCGATTCAGTTCCCACGCCTCACCTACCAATCCCAGAATTCCCTCGTTCTCCTTCCTTCTGCCCGCTTCCAATGAAACCAACTTTCACATTATTATTATCGTCAATACTTTTACACCGCACAGGGCTTCTTTGTGCCTCTATTATTTCTTTCTTCGTCCCAGCGTACGTCCTATCCTTCTTCATTCCGTCCATAAAACGTATTTTCTTTCTTCCCCTTCCCCGTTTCCCAGCACCCTTCCCTCCATCACGGCCTTGAGTAACCTTCCTTCATCCTTCCAACCACATACTCCGCCTCCTGCGGATCACATCCAGAAGTTTCTTTTCCTCACCCTGCACACCGACTACTTCCTCGTTTGTCTTCCTATCCGTCCTCCGCACCTTCTCCATCCCCACACTCCACACCCTCATATCGAACACCTGCACCCTTTCCTCGTCATTTCTCCTCTTGAGTTCTCAAATTCTCCTCTCAAATTCTGCACAGTAATTCCATCACTCTTGGGGTTGTGACTATTGGGTTGGGCTCCCCACAGCCTTTTCCAACAAAGGTAATTATACGTGAGACGATCACTTAGAAATAGGACAAGGAAAAAAAACGCGGCGATGAAACCTACGGTGAAGGCCTTGCTGATTGAGGAAAATGCAAGAGCCATACTCGCTGGAGAGCATCCAAGGCTTCGAGCGGGGATAAATAGCGTGGAAGGACTTTTTTCCACTTGGGATGACCCACATCGTTCAAGAAGTATGGGCTCCGTGAAAATACTCAACAGAAAAAATAACGAAATCAGCCAATGTGATAGGAGTTCTCTTTCCACAGAACAAATTGGGATGATATCGCATAGAAAAGTAACCAGGTACAAAAAAGCGGAAAATATTCATATTGGTCATCTTTCCGGCCGTTAGCCCAATAGGAACTTAGCCGAACGGAGGTGGAGTAAACTTTGAGCACAGGATAACTGAGTGATTGGAGGAGGGTTTGGTAATAAAACCTACAATCCCCAGATTTCCTGTTTGGCATCAAGAGCATTTTCCACTTTTCCTCTAACACTTCCCAATTCCTCGCATTTTCCCTTCGACCAGTTTTACTTCGACCGATTGGACAGCCGCCGGAGTTTATTATTTAGTTCCTCATACCACCTCCAGCCAAGTTCAGTTTTGCCCTCCTCCACTCTATTTCCCTTATCATTTCTTCTGTGACCCTTGGATTATTTATCCTTCCAATTTCCGTTGTTCTTATTGCTTCCTCCGCTCTTCATGAGCCAATTTCTATACTCTCCCATTTATTCTTGGTTGTTCCCACTGTTAATTTAAAAATATTTCACAGTACGTATCCCAGGGTCAGAATAAGGTATGTTCCCAAGTTTGGGGTCTTAGAACTCCAAACACGTGTTATCCTGAAGTAAGGGCTATATTTTAACTATAATCCAGGAATAGTTATCGGTCTATTATCTAATGGGCAGTCCTACATTCAATATCACTGTTACAATTCTTAGAAAGTTGTTTGAATTTTCACAAAAATACAAAATGGTTTCTCTTTCACTTACAAGGAGACATCGCATGATGTATTTTAAGAATGCTGATGAATCTTTGATTTCCGAAACTGGAGAGAAAATGCCGGAAAATGTCACGGTTCCTCGCCCATGGGCCCGAGTTCGCGATACAATTGCCATATAATATTTCGTCCCGCGGTCATACTCAACACCGCCCGCTTCAACAGTCGCCGTGGCGGCGTGCGTCAAGACTGAGCTATACCACTGCCTGCGTGTGTGGGATCGAGGCCCACTAAATTAATTTTTTTTCGGCCGATTATATTTCGGAAACAACTTAAGATGCCCGATCCCCTACATGTACAATAAAAACCGAGGAGTTCTTTGTTTCTAATTTCATTTCATAATTTTTTTAAATTTCATTATCAAAATTTCATACCTCCTGGATTTATAACCGACCCTTTAGGGAGAGTATTGCAGCCAATTGCGGGATTGCTTTGCTCGGAAAGCGACTTTAAAGGAGGAATGTGTGTCATTCTCCAAATAAGTTCTGATTTTGAAATGCCAGGATACTTTTGGGGAAGACAGAGCTCTGATCCGTCGTGGGTTTTCCTGCAGGCCGTTAACAGTTGGCAAATATGTAAATATTTATCGTAAAGTAATGTAATTATTTTGAATTTTGATTGCCAATAATTATAAAACTTTCCAAAATCGATAGAAATAATCGATTTATTTCATGAGAATAATTGTTTAGCCGGTAAATATATACTCCATTATAAAAGCGGCTTTCAAGAACGTTGACTCCAATGGAAAAGAAGAGTTTAGTAAACTCTTTACGTGTATGGCTTGCCTACTACCCGTGTACGTGCGGGGAATCGTGCTCCTAAATTAATGTTAATCCGTTAAATGTTGAAAATAATGACAGAAGAAAAAAATATGACAGTGTATTTTCTTTTCCAAATACGACAATCAATACGATTGTACACAAAACTCCGCGGGTTCCAAAGGAATTTGCTGAATTTATAATAGTGTATCCATATAACTAATAATAAAAATATTTCTAAAGCGTCAGTGGTAGAGTATTACTTTATACCTTAACATTAAAGAAAATAACATTTAGCGAGTCTCTCTTTTAAGATATCTATAATAACAACTGCATCTCCATGTAGTAATTAAAATTTGTATCTCTAAAAATAAGCCCAACTCCGAAAATTCAACATATTTTTTTAGATTTGCAATACCCGCTCGCAGATATGTACTTAGGATTGCTATTCAATACTGTCGAAAAGTCGAAACGTTTTTCGCAGACAGAGAGAAGGCCAGAAATTTTCGTGCGAGTGGAAATGGTGGTCGACATAGTGTACCTAATCCATGCACATCTCATTGCTAACGGCACAGCCATGGAAGACCTGGCTTACACATCGAAGTGCCAATAGCAAGCGACTTGTATGTCTCTGCTATAGAACTTATTTCTACGTGTAAAGCCATCTTAAGCATACCATGCAACCCACAACGTTCCGAATGGTGATGAGATCGAGCGACCATAGGGTTGCGCTCTCGGCTCGATACTCGTCGGCGGTTGGAAACCATTTGAAGACCCAGAAGAAGAAGAAGAAGGAATCCGACGGGGTGGCGCCTTCATCTCACAGAGGTATGAGAGCCCTTAGAAGAATAGAATAGCCTTCGAGGAAATCATTAACGAAGCCTTAAGAAGGGGCCGTTGATTTTTCCAATCAAATCACGCTTGGATGTGAGCTTTAGTGGCAATCTTTACCCACGGCCCAGACGGCACTACTATTACTCACTGGATGGGTATGTACGTCTTCTCTCCATCTCATCCCCTACATCCTACATCCCCTACATCCTACATCCCCTACATCCTAGTAAGCCTCGCCACTGCCTACGTGTCCTCCTTCGCAATGAATGGCAATAGGCCGTCGCGAGCAAGGCTGGTGACTAAGCTACCGTCATTCTAAACATGCCCGTCATTTTTAAAACTGCGATTTTTAGCCATCGAATTGTAAACTACAGGGGCGAGAGGCTGATATCTTGGTATCATTAGTAATATGAGGATGTTTTTCTCTTTGACGAGGGAAAATTCTTTCGAGTTTCAAGTCCGACGACATCTCGCCCGACAATTTGGAAAAGGCCACAGTGCTTTCCATTCCCCGTGTTCCTCTCCACCCTTCGCAGCTTCACCTCCTCCAGATCTCTCCTTCCCTCAACCACTCAACCGACCGCCTACTAGGGTGCGCGACCACCGCGTCGCCCACGCGTCCTTGCAAGGAGGTCCGAGAACCACACTCGGGGCACCACCTGGGAGATTTCCGCGGGGTCATAGGTCGGCAATCTTCGAGTATTAACTGCTGACACACGAAAGTGGGTGGCTTCCCTTCTTCGAGCACTAACGGAAGCATTCAATGACGTAATATGATAACGATTCATTCCTATCTTAGCGATAATACCAGAGATAAATGGCCTACATAATTTACGCACTACAGTCCCAGAAATAGAATAGAAAACATTGGTTTTCCTTGAAACCCTGAAAATGACGGTGACACAATGAATCCTGGGGCGATAAAATTAAATAGGGCACGAGTATTATTATAAGTGCTTTTCTTTCTCTTTACAATTACACAGTTCCACAAGTGGAGCCTAAAACGATTTGTTTAATAACTTGTCCCCTTGTCACGCCAAAACTTCGTAAAAATATCGTCATCCACAATAGGCTTCTTCGACATGCCTCGTCATAATGATCCGGGAGAGTTTTGTGGATAGACATACTTAGCTGTTGAAGTGGCTCTTAACCCATGGCCATTACAACGTTTCCGCCGTTCAAGATAATTTTAGCAGGATTACCTATCCCCAAGTCATTAAAGGGAGAATATCCTAATTTCATTTTTCCACTGCAGAAAGTGTGAGAAGCGTGAAGTAAATGTTGCAACATTGATGACGCTAAAATATTAATTTTAATCACTGAAATTCTCAGCAATTAACTACAAATACACGCATGAGGTTTTAACTTGACTCATTTTTTTCGCGCCACTCGAGAAAACATCGTTGGTTGCGATAAGTAATTTATCGATTTTTAAAGATAGTTTCGAATTAGTGCAAACCACACATTTACATTTCCGATGAGATCTGTACGTTCGAAATTCAATTTTTTTAAATTAGGTCCTTGTAGTGCATACCATTTCCAACGGAAAATGGCCGGTGTTTAATGGCAGTTCGAAACTCGAAAGGATGAGAGGCACACGGCTAATGAGATGAGGAAAGATGGGATGTTTTTCCTCATGATGAAACCAAATTTATTGAAGCTAATGTGAAGTTACATCTCGCTCAAACTACCTTAAATAGGAATGGCCATATCGTATCCCTTAGGCGCCCCCCATGGATCATCCCATTACATACTACAACGGAAAACATTTCCTTTAATTTTTATCTTGCTTTTACATTTCTCCGAGGTTGAATTGAACTTGAAGACAACATTTTTTCCAACAAAAAAGTAATTTTTGATTCGAGAAAAGTGCACGAAAGAGCTAATTCTCAAATTTGACAGTTTTTGTACTTCAAGTAACAAAATAGATGAATAATCTACGGTGTGGCACTCGTGGCCCGCAGCCGCATTTTCTTCCAAATGCTAAAAATGTCTTCGCGCTAAAACCAAACATTTTTGGACTTTTCTCAGTTGGGGGAGCCATTAGCAAAAGGGGTCGGCGAAATAGAAAGATATCCACAGGTAAGCCATGGAGCACCCTCGTCTATGATACCACCACCTCGTGCACGGGGACCAGTACCCCTCCCCCCCTGTTCAGCACCATTTCAACCTACTCGTATGCATTCAGTTCCCCACGCTTGCGTGCGTAGGTCGGGAAGAAGGCCACGACAGGAGGGGAAGGGGCAGGGGGTGCAAAGGTGCAAGAGGACGCCGCCGCAAAGGGGCTTCTTCAATCCTCCCGCCCCCCTGGAGTAGAAATCACCCGCAGGCCACCCACCCCCACATTCCCTCCTCGTCGAACGCGGGGGGCGCGAAGACCGTCAAGGGCCGCATCCCTCCAGCCAGTCCCCGAGGCACGCCCACCTGCCCAGCCACCCCTATTGTGCAGCAGTGTGTGCTCCAGTTTAAGCAAGCGTCGCTCCCAGTGCCCCCCGCAACAGTGCCCCCCCTTTGGATATGGAGGGGAGCCACTCCCACGCTCCACTGGGCCACCACGTCGAGCACACAGAGCGCCGGGATTAAGGAGGAAAGCCAACCGCGACTTGGAATCGCTAACGGCATTCAAAAAACGCGGCAGTGGCCTTGACACACACACCGACGACAAAGCCGCGTCTCGTGGACTTGACACTGGGACGAAGAAGAAGAACCGGTGCATCATTTTTACATGCCGCGGTCATGAATATATATATTATGGGTTTAGATGTTTGCCATTGTTGCCTGGGCTACGCGTTGCCTAAATTTCCTCTTTTAGTTCACCCAGTCCTTGGCGCCACTTCGATTAGTATTTTCAGTTGTTATTGTAAATAGACGTAGTTAATTGTTTCTAACGTGAGACTGAGGTGAATATTCAATAACGGTCGAGGAGGTATGAATCACTTGATGCTTTGAATAATATCTTGCTATTTTTGTGATCTAAAAGATACTTTGTAAATACTATAGAGGAAATATCTATTACAGAAAATGTGTAAGAGGTTTATGAAGCGTCCATCGTGTGCCGACGACGATGTTTGTCAGACTTAAATAAAGAATTTAGAATTCCTTGTTTAAACAGAACTTGCTTCGTACCAGGCTGCAAAACAGAGTATGCGTCTACGATACGACCCAACATAGGAGACGTGGATTGAAAAATAAGAATCTGTTTAAGGAGGCGGTAAGTGCATTCCTTTTCACCTACACTGTAATGATGGCCATTGGGAATACTCATGAAGTCCCCTCTCATTATTATTCAATTTCCGTATAGCGAAATTCACGAAGTGCTAATAGTTAAGTGTGCATTTGTGTAGTTAAATTTGGAGGAGAATTAAATATACCTGTAGACCGGACGATATTAAAAAAGTGTATAATTACGTCCCATGAGTAGAACTACATTATTTATCCGCTGCATTACGATTAATTGTAAGTAAAACCCATGTATATTCATGGTAAAACCAGAACAACATGTATATTTACGAACTATCGACTGTACTTACATTTGAACTTCCGTCTTACATCACTAGGCAGCACCGCTTTCCAAAAAGTTGTCGGTTTACAGAATTGTAGACAATAGTTTTTAGCGACGAGATAACAATCCATAACACGGTAAATTTGCTCTGGTGTGCAGCCTGTTCGACGAATGAAAGGCAGGAGCGCTGTTGTGTTATGCGATGCGATTATCGCAATATTAAGCGATTGGAGAGCATTCAAAAACACGAATACAATGAAACACATCTAGTGTAAAGAATATAATACATCTGCTCTCATTAAAATCCGATGTCTAATCTACATCTACATTCTACCCCGCGAGCCGCCACATGAGCGGGTGGTAGGTCACCACCCGTGTAAAGAGGTAAAAGTATTGGAGGTGAAATGGTGACATGTCCTATGGGAGTGTGCTTACACACACACACCCCCGCGACAAAGCCGCCTCTCGTGGACTTGACACTCGGACGGAGAAGAAGAGCCGGTGCATCATTTTTACATGCTGCAGTTTTCACTGTCTTCAAGCGCACATCCTGCAAGGTGCAGGTCTTTCTTGAGGTAGTTCGAGGGAGAGAAGTGATTTCACACAAAATTCAAAGAATTTGGGATGATTTTCAAGGAAGATATCTTACATTTCCATAGAAACCAGAGTACCTGCCCGTTATTGCACTACTTTTCTAGATATTTGCCAAAACGTACAAGCTGTTTTCTATGGGAAATGATGCGGGGAAGCACTCCAGAAAGGCGTTGTTTAAATAATGAGGGATTATTTAAGTATTGATATCGTCAGAAATTTTAGGGTGATCAGTTGGTATAACTTCTCGAATAATATTAAAAATAAATCAATGATGTAAACAGTAATTTTCACATAAACTCAAGATAAAAGCCTTTGATTGGGAAGGCATTTTCACCGTAAGGCGTGAAAATGATTAGTCAAGTCAAAGACTCGTTAGAATTAATAAATGAGAATGTGAGGCATATAACACAATTATTCTGCACAATCAATACTACAATATTTACCTCATGCCTCTCGCAGAAGCTGAAATTTAAAAAAAATTCAAATTGGAATATGGCCTCTAATATGACTAGGGAAAATTCACTCATACCATCGAAATCGAAGGCATCGTCAAAGAGTCAGAAGTTGGCATCGGCTGCACTTTTTCGCCAGGGTTTTGAAGCAATTTCCAACCAGAATGGAGCAAGGACGCCATGAAACACCGGCGGAAATTAATTGAATTAGCATTAAAGTATACTCCAGCTCTCCCGTGTAGCACAGAAAACTACACCACAGACTTATAAGGAAGTACTCCCTCTATGTTTCGCCCAATCTCTCTAATCGAGGCCTCAATCTGGACCACCGCAGGGCGGATCACGTGATCTAGCTGAATATCACACGCATTTCCAGCAATTTCCCCAGGCAAACTCCAATTCAAACTGCCTAACACCAAATCGGACATGTTTTGCGGAGGGAATGTTTGCGACGGGAAAAGCTGTGAGGGTGTGTGGAGGGGATACTCATAAGACGAAGAGGAAAAAGAAAGATGTTGAGTAACATACAGGGAAGAGAAGGCTACGCGAGGATGAATAGAGAGAGAGAAGAGGAAGACGGAGAGCGAGGAATCGCCAGGGACCAAGCGGAC
The DNA here is from genome assembly GCA_963169105.1 of Ceriagrion tenellum. Taxonomy (NCBI): domain Eukaryota; kingdom Metazoa; phylum Arthropoda; class Insecta; order Odonata; family Coenagrionidae; genus Ceriagrion; species Ceriagrion tenellum. Next base: position 165,558,315 of record OY720634.1, read on the forward strand.
GACATACGATGATGGTGACCAAACGCAATCACTCGTGCGCAATTACTCACTACTCTCCCGAAGCGAAGAGGAGCTAGGTTTGTGAAACAATGTTACGATAATTATGTTAGTGTGCCTGGATTGTTAGAAGAATTGGGATGGGAATCGCTATCACAGCATAGGTTAAAGTACAGCCTGAACCTCTTAGCTAAATTTCAGGAAAAACATATCTCTGAGGACGTAAAAAACATACTATTTACCCCCTCGTACTACGGCAGATTAGATCGCGCCCATTAAGTTAGAGAGATAGATTGTAGAACCGATAGGTATAAAATGTCATTTTTTCCGCGTACCATTCGGGACCATAACAGCTGTGATCGTCTTCATGAATAGAACAAATAGTGACATTAGCTAGACAGTAGATCTTTCTCTTTATATTCTCTGCGTTCTTATTTATACATGGATGTAAATATTGATCTTCTTATTTATGCATGATATTTTGAATCTGTAGTAGTAGTCCTTGTACCCCTTGCATGTAGGAATGATTGACGATAGAATGTTTCTTGCTTAGTAGATTTTAATGGGCGCGTTGCATGTGTGGTACGCTGGTTTCAGAGTAGTTTCGGTGTTCTGCCGTATAATTCATGCATGCCTGGTGTGGAAGCACCCCCTGCCACAAACCCTTTGGGTGGCTTGCAGTGTATGACGTAGATGTAGAATTAGATTTCATTCAATATTTCGTGTTGAATTTTGCGCCCTTTTGGCATCGGCGCCCAAGCAATCAACGTCGCGCAACGGCAACACGACGCATTTTCATGTTAAATCGAGCAGGTCTGTTTTGATGGGAGGAAAATTATCGTTATGGTTTCATACGTGGAACACAATGAAAAGGGTTGGATTTGATCAAGGCTGTTGAAATGCATGTTTAGAGGGACAGAGCAGATAAGCCATACGGCGCGGTGACGTCAAGGCACTGAGATGCAGTTTTGGATCACGTGATACACCTTTTAAATGGAAGTACGGTTCAACCTTACAGGTTGAGAGGGGCCTTCATTCGTACATATCCAATAACATTTTACAAATTTCCATTAAAACCAACCCCTTATGGTAGATATGGTAGGTATTTAATAATGATATTGTCCATTTAAAAAAATACTGTCTGCGATTGAGGCACGAACACGTCAAAAATCCATTTATAACCGCTAGATACATGTCACAACAATTCATACAAAACTTAATGAAATTGAAACCCCAAATGTATCAAGACCGATTGATAACGTAAACATCATCATAAAGTGGAACGTAAATCAATATTAGCCATCGTAAGCAATGACTAATGGAATGTAAAATTGCTGTGCCAGGTCCAGTGTCTGTCCACCACTTAACCTGGAAGTTTAAGAAGAAACTAAATAAGAATACTAAGTCGACCGCCACCCCATGAAGTCAATGTTTGGAGAACAGTCTCAGGACGGAGAATGTTCGGCGAGCGACGACGAGCCAAACAAAGCAATCCAGAGCGGAATCGACTGAAATGGATGCATAATAATAAACACACGGATATCGACTCAAATAATTGAACGCTTCGTCGCACACATCTTTCTGCTTGCTTGGAACTAAGCATCATCACTCTTTCGACCAATTATGTCTCCATCACTCGAATGCGATTGGCCTCTTGGGCCACGTGTTTGTCCGTCTCGCGAAATCAAGCCAATGTGACTCGAAATACCGCACCACTTGACGGTGCCTTCGCAGAGTTGCCAACTCGATAAGAATTGATTCCAAGGAGAAGCCATTCCTGAGAGTGAGAACTTCTGAGAAGTCGAGGGGACTTCTCATTCTCTGCAGTTGCGCTGCTTACTTCTTCGCAACACGTTACAGTCAACTGGCTTTCCACCTGTTTCACACCCTGCGCACTCCAAAATAGATCGGGAAGAAGAAGAGAGAAATGGATAATGCTAACATTTAAGGTGTTGTCTTCCCATTTTTCCAATCTTCCCATTCAAGGTGTTCAAGGGTTGGCGCACATAAGAACACATCAGAGAATCCGAACGACTTTGAATACAACGATGCGCATTGACGAAATATTCGGAACCTACAAATCGTGGGAGAACAACACTCACGGCCGAACGTTTTGCATGAAGTTGTTGAATTTGCTCTAAATTACTATTAAAAAACGTACGTATTTTATCACTGAGTAATAAAGATCTTTAGGATACGCACTTTTGACGCCTTTAGCGCAAATTAACAAGCTTGACAACAAAAACCGATGCCACATTTGGCGTCCTTCGGTTGTTCTAGCGAACACTGACTTAGCTCCGAAATTTTTGTTTTTAAATACGCAGGTTCTGTCCGCGAATGGAAGGAGAGCGCCCTCAAGTATTGCGAAGTAATCAGTGAAATAGGGGAAAATTGAAGGCACCCAAAAGTTGCCAATAGTAGCAATTAATTCGTGAAAAACTCAGAAACAGCAAAGAATGATAATGTATGGGAGAATACTTAAGATAAAATTTTGATAGAACTTTAAATCAAGATGAAAGCGTTTCAAATACAACAGGCGGGAGATTATAAAATCACAGTCCGATTCACGGGAGAGTTGGCAACTGCAGAGGTCATCGTCGGCTCGAGCGTTCCCAATTCGGCGCTGGTGACGAGGCGGCGAACGCGTGGAAAGTAACAGGAGTGGGGAGATTCGCACATTCCGCGCGTCGGACAGGAGGCGATTCAATGATTCGATAGAGTGAGCGAGCGTCGCAGGATTGGCCATCGTCGTGGAGGGGAGGAGGGGGAGTTGTGAGGGAGGGGGCGGCCAAGCCAAGGAGGGGTCCTTCGCCGCGACCTCTGACCTCTTGCGCGTCAAGTCTCCAAGGGATCCGCAGGTCATCATCCATTATGACCACAGCACAACAAAAACAACGACTTAAAATGTATCGCAGCTGGTGAAAAATGATACGTCAACACGGAATCGACTTTTTTTTAAATTTGACAGTAACTTTTCAAGGTGGTAGGAGCGATTTTTGTTAGCGTACAGATTTGCGTAAAAATTTGCAAAAGCGTACTTATTCGTAATACATTTGGATAATAGAGAAAAAATTGCATTTCCGGTTTGGTTTCTGGACAATCTCATGCCTCTTTAACAAGTAGCTTCACAGCGCTTGAAATATATTTACAAATAGAATCAGGAATGCCAGACACATCATCTCCTTAGGATGGAATGAAACAGTTGGCTGATAGGAGAGCCGAGGCCAACTAATATTCGGATGTATGACAGCTTATAACCATCAAACGGAGCGTCACTAAAGGAGATGGTTGAATACGATGCTTTTTTTTTACTAGAGGTAGGGGACAGATTACGGCAGGTTAGGATGGATAAAGAAATATTGCCATCAATTCATATCATCCTATGAAAAAGACGACCAATGCTTCCTCTTCCTTCACGTCGGTAAACTCCCTAGTTTCCCCTTCCCTTCACCTTATCCGTCATCACTTCCCAGTTCCTCCTCATCTGACCCCACCTTCTCCAAACTATGACTCCCTCCCCCCCCCACGACCGTTTTCCTGTAATAATCTGCAGCAATACAAGCTCTCTGCCTCCTCCCAATCTCTTCCAGCGCCTTCGCCTTCATCTCATTCACCATTGGCGAGTACTTCACCAATCTAAACTACTCTTGGATTTCACCCCGGGGACATGTCGTCCATGGTGGCCGACGCTTCGATGTGAGACCCTCCCATCATTTTCAGGGCTCATGAGAGATGATCACTGAGCATCCCCTATCCCAATTGACTCGGTAAATTCAGGCGTGACTTCGAGGAAATTCCCTTTGATGACGATTCGAAGTACGCTAGGTTATTTCTACAGATTCTTTTCTTGGGTACAACTAATTTTAACGCATAAATACATGCAGATGATACCTAAGCGATTTAACTTACTGTATCATATAATAACTTCTAGGGGAAAATTCTTAGTGTCCTTTTCATCATAGTGTCCATTTCATCATTTCATCATCAACGAATCAGGAGAGGTGATCATTGATCACCTCTCCAGATTCGTTAGCCCTAAAAATGATTGGAAAGTCTACCATCGAAACGTCGGCTCCAATGACCCGGCGTGAAACCCGAGAGCAATTTACATAAGTAATTCGCAGGGATCACATTAAATCCTTCGGGTGTCTCAAAGCTTACTGCTTCGCGTAGTTTACGCATGAGCTTTCATCATGTAATAGCAACAGGTTCCGATCATCAGTTCGCTCCCATTTTTGAACGTTCTCCTTCGTTTGACGCATTTCTCCACCCATCTTCATTACATAGAACGGCGGTACTTGGTAAGAGGACCCTGAAGGTGGTTTCGAGTCGAAAAATCAAGAACTATCTTTCGGCAGTTTGAGCGAGATTTTGCTAACACAGCAATAGAGGCATTATTCAATTTTTTTATTTATGGAGTCCATGGAAAAATATTATATGTAAAGAAGTGTTAGTCACACAAAAACGTTTTCATTAAACTAAGCTTTTCAGAGTTAAACTAAATATTCATACTCAAGGCTTTGACTTGATTTTTTCCTAGCCGTAAGCTGAAAACGCCAAGTCAAACGAAGGTTTTCGCGCGATTACATAAACAGTATAACAGAGAGTTAAACATTATTTTAAAACCCTGAAAAACCATACCATGAGCCCAACACCTCAATATTTACAGCCATTGATCTCTGCATCAAAACTCAATCTTTTTTCTAAATACATGTTTCTCTGGGCGCATTGACGCTGTTCAGCTGGAAAATTTCACTCACCAATAAAATCGGCTGCTTCTTTTTAAATATCACCAAAAGTTGCGCAAAAAGTGGCAGATATCATTCATCATTAGAAGGGCGAATACATGATACCTTGCTAAAAATACAGTAAATGCTATTACATCTGCATACTACCCTGCTAGCCTCCGTAGAGGCGTGTGTCAAGGGGTGGTAAGAAACCAGCCATGAAAGACTGCATTTTTTCTGCCCGAAAAATGAATCTTTTTGACACTTGGGGTAGCAAAAATGGACTCCGAATCGCAGTTGAACTCACCCGAACGAAGTTTTTTTTAGAAGTAACCTACGCCTACTACGTAGCCTCTGAGTCCGAGGATCATCTGATAGCTCCCAACTTACTTCTTCCGTCAACCGTGTCATACTTTCTGTTCTTTTGCAGCAGTTTTAAACGATTCGTACGGCTTTCCTTTGTATAAATTTCGCAAATTAAATATCTGCCCGCAAGTTTCCAAACGCTCTCGGCGTGTTCGAGACGTGGCCCAACCAGATGAAAACAGCACTTTCTCATCTCATCATCCTTCTCTCAATTCACTTCAAAAACCCCGGTTCCTTCGATGGAGGGCAGCAAATGTTTCGTTTCCCCCACGTTAGGTCTGAAGTCGAGGCGAACTCCCAGGTATTCGACTTCATCGGTATCGTTTATATTCACAACTCGTTCGTATTAAACATTGGACAAGGCAGACCACAGGCATTTTCGCAATGGCACCCGCGACTCAAGCGACGGAGGGCGTGGAAATAGCAGCATTCCACCGGAAGGGACTTTGCACTCTGGACCCTGAGAATGTGCTGGAGAACTCACCGGAACACAGACGTTGTCACGAGCACCCCGATCTCATTATACACTACGCGCACGCAACCACGTTTTAGTTCTTGAAAATTCTCTGCGGTTTGCCATTGCTGCCCCGCAGCTGTGGATCGCATTATTTCCACCCTCGTAGCACCCATCGGCCAGTCATGGCTCATCCGTCTCATTCGAAGATAACGGTCGTTGAATTGAGGAAGTGAAAAGATCCACTTCGGATAAGAAGTTATGGAAGTAATACAAGAATCAAGAGCGGCGACAATCTAACATAGCTATGTTATTCAAGAAAACTCATAAAGGCGTCATAACCGAAGCAGGCGATAAACTCGGTTACTCTCCTCATAAAATCCCATTATTTCCCCCTGAGGTAACTTCCGGTACAGGTACGTGAAAGACACATACGACTCAACGAAATTCGTCATTACATCTCTGGGACCACTGAATGCATTTCCTTGAAATGCCCCACACAATGCCTTAGGGTGTTTATATTCACAAGACATTTTGAAAAAAAAAACAACTTCGCAAGCTTTTTTTCTAACTGAACGAGTATTGTAGGTATCGAAAGGGGAAATAGCAAGGTCATACTGATAGCTCCAATGCAATGCCTTGCAAACCATCTATTTTTCCAACTTAGGTTAACAAGTACATGGGTTCCACAGACGCTTATTTAACGACAAGAGGGAACAGCATGCGGCACTGCCGAAATGAGAAAGCAATGCAGACAGGGAACAAAATTTGGTAGTAAACCATTATCATTTCAAAATGAAATTCTCATGAATGACCGATGATGCAAAGTTGAAGTAAATGCGCCAGACTTATATTTCAGAGTGGTGGATGCGATATTTCCGATTTGCCCTACACAATTAGATGCCTTCGGATCAGGGGCGACCCCAGGAATTTATTTCGGGGGGAGGGGAGAATACCTCAGTGATGGGAGTGTTCAAAGTTGAATTTGATAACTACATCTAGTTGTTGAAATTGTTCTGTAAAAATCTAAATTTTCGGGGGGGGGATGTATCCCCATACCCCCCCTCCCCCGGGATCGCCCCTGCTTCGGATGAAGTAAAATAGACTAGTGGTCCACAATGGCGAGCTACAGCACGCGACATAATGTCTCATTAATGGGCCTCCAACTCAATTATGACCCTAGTCTCATCTTCATTAAATTATGTCGCTACATTGACAAAGGGTCAACCAGAAAATCACATCGGGGCCACTGGCCGTATGCGACGAGCGACATGCGTGTTCTACGGCAGCTCCGAGATAATTGGAGTTCCATGTGTGACGTCAAAAGGAGGGATATCTTCCCAATCGTCAACTGTTGTGTTCGTCTGTCAGGGACGTCAAATCGTTAAGGACTAATCGACGCCTGTTTGTGTACAATAATTATATGGCCATCAAGCGATATTACCACAACAGACGTAGTCCCACATTGACATGGGTAACATCTGACCGGGAAATTCCGCTTTTCTCTGATAAAATCTTAAGTTTCGTGAAATGACTGAGCTTCATCTTCATTAAGGGGGCTCCTCCGCGACTGATTAATTTAAAAAAAATTATAAAAAATTCCAACTGTGTTTGATTGATATGAAAAATCCAGCTTTTGCTGATGATAGCGTTAGTTAGTGAACACCAAAATTATGGTTGAAAAATATGCAGATAATTCCACGAATACATTCTTAAAGTACACATTATTTATAGCCATACAAGCAGACCGAAGCACCATGTCAGTGGAATTGCCTCATTTTGGCTTCGATTCTCGCAATAATAGGCAAAAATTAAAAAAAATAAGACTGTTAAGATACAACTGTTTTATCTTTGAACAATCATTCCGGAATTTTCGCTTCTCGTACACGAAAATGGCATTTATATTAGATGGAAAAATACTAGTTTTCCCTGAGTGTCTCACATTCTCCCACAAAGCACCATGAAAGTCCATGTTTAATTTGCGAGATAAATAGTGGGGTAACATTTTATAGTTCATATATCAGAGAGAGCGAGAGAGGACATGCATTATCCACGAGCACCTACACGATATACCCATGGCATTCACGTCGTCTGACGGAGGAACAACCTGAGACGGAAAGCAAAGAGATCCCACAAACACACACAGAGACGCACGCCGCGACGTCGTTGCCTTCAGGGTTGGGTCAGTAGAATATTCAACGTAGAAAATGCGTAATCTACGTGTATATTCTACCGTAGAATATGTAATGTAGAATATTGCTAATAGTTACATATTCTACGCGTAGAAAATTAATTGTACATATACTGCTAAAGAAGTGATTACGATTATTGGAAAATTTTATTTTAACAATATACTAATATATTTTGATAATTAAACCTATATTTAGTGCATTTTCAACTTAAATAGCCTATTACAAGCCTACCATTGCTAGGCCTGCCAGGAAATCAATAACTATCCAAGACTGAACTTTCTAAATGCCAAATTATCCACGAGTCAAAGCAATATTTTCTAGATTGATTGATGTAGGCCTGAGTCATTTGTAGCCACTTCATATCATTTTTTAAATTTTCTATGGCAAGTACTTGCAATTAGTTCAATATGCAGTAGGCTAGATTAAGGATTATATTAACTGGTATTTTAATAGTAATGAAATTATGTCCATTGCCCTAAGTGAAACATTAAAGGAAGTATATTGCTGCACCTCTATCAAGGCCTAGAGAAAGTTACCATCAAAAACCAACTTAAGAGCTGTATGTTTACTTGTTGTTCCAGGGCTAAATGCTCTCTTTATTGCTGGTTAGTTCTCTTTCAGACAGAGGAAGGTATCTCTATTGTTCTAAAACTACAATTATGATGTATTTTTTGGAGTTCTACGGAATGCTTGCAACATAATACAATTAGAAAACGCCAAGAATAAGAATACAACAAAGCCACATTGAGAAAAGATTAGTCTCCAAGTTGTAAGATTAAAACAATAAAACTATAATTTTCGGTCGTGTTGAGTCTCATCTTTGACAAGTTGGCATTTAGTATTGTTTTATAGTATTAAATTGGAGATGCCGTATAGGACAGTGTCAGCCTACTTAGTTTTTAATGCCTATCTTGAGTTATGTGGGATAGATAGACATTCAGCTGGAAACACTAGGGCCATACATATATAAAGTTCCTTGAGTAGGCGAAAATGTTTTCGTTTCTAATTTTATGAACATAAATGATTGACACACCCCCTTTTGAGGTGTAGGCCTACCTATCTAAAATTTCATCTAAATTCTCCAAATAAAAATGTTTTTGAGCATATTGCTAAATATCAGCTATTGGTAGTAGAACAATAATGAAAAATACTGGTAAGTAGTACACTCCCCTAATCAATTAAAAGAATTTACTGTTTATTAATGTTTTTATTTTCCAATGGCTAATATTCATCAGATTTGACATCTTTAAGTTTAAGTGTATGGTAGACATGTAGCAACCTTTTAGATCTTTCAAATGTAAGCGTGTTCCTTAATGGGCAGTGTACATATGACCAATTGCTAAACACTCTTTCAAGTTGTACAGAAGATGCAGGGACATTAAGTAATTTATTTGCAAGATTGCTTAAACCTGGATGCTTGCGTTTAACAAGCTCCCAAAAGGTTGATGGACTTATGATGCCCTTGTTTTTCAGCACATGAAAAACACTGTCTTTGCTATCACTGATGATATATGCTAGGTCTTCCGACCCATCTCCATCAAGTTGGTTGAGCAGGAACTCTTCCACCTATGACAAGTACGAGTTTTATTTCTGTGAATTTCATTCTGCTGAGGTTTGAGATATTAAAAATTGTCCTCTAACAATTTCCTAGAAAAATATACTATTTTATAACCTTACATACCTCATCATGCTGTTCTGTACTCAACATCTTCCCTCGATATGTCGGGTGCAAAAAGTTTGCAGTTAAGCCATATATTGTGACGGCATAGTCTCGCCTTTTTCAACTTTTTCTTCAAGTTCAGGATATCCATCTGGCAATTTCAATTGAAACCACTCCTCTGCTGCATCAGCAATACTGAACTTCGTCTGTTGACACTTGTTTATTAGAATGCATACTGGCTCAAATAACTTGATCCCATCATCAACTTCTTTCATTAAGTTTTCATCAAATATTAACTTTAGAGCTGTTTGTTCAACTTTTATCCCTTGGCCAACTACTTTCTTCATTGCTGCTAGGTTATTCTTGAGGCAAAGAAAGGCATCTCTATTGCTACACCAACGCGTTTCACAAGCCAGTGATATGCGGTGGCCACCAAATGCAAGAAGACGGATTTCTTGATCAGCTGAAGTAAAAGCTTTCAACACAATATTTACCCTTGATGCCACCTCAGATGAGACAAGTTCTTTGGCCAGAAGAATAGCCGTGTGGGAATTGCATGTAACATGCCACAGGTCAATTATTATTTCCCATTTATATCATGTTAGCGGCATTGTCTGAGCATACAGCATAAAGTTCTGAATTGTACATATCTCTTGCATCAACCATTGCTTGTGAAACTATGTCTTTAAGGGCATCTCCAGTTTCCCTCTCGCCCGAAAGATCCCTTGCATTAAGGAAACCCACCTCACCTGCTGCATTGTGTATCATTGCAGCTACATTTTTGGTATTAGGTGCCTCATTCTTCCACCCATCAATCAGGAGTACAGAATGTGAACCAAAATTTAACGAAGTGCTACACTCTTCATATGCCCTGTCAAGAATAGTCGTTGCAAGATTTTTTCGCAATGGAGGCCTGTATGAAGGTCGTAAGGTCTTAACAAAGTTTTTAAAGTGACTTGATTCCACAATGCTGAAAGGTATGTTGCAACCAAAAATAAATTTTCCTAGTGCCCGGTTGGCAACTTCATTCTCTGCCTGCGACATTTGATCAAAAAAGGCAACTTTTCCTGTATTAATATGCGATGTTAAAGCCATTTCTTTGGGCTTCTCGTATTCAAGATCCCTGTCGACAGTTGAATGTCCTAAGTCATGTTGAAAATTGTTATTACTACTATCAGTGTCATCATTGCTGACAGTTAATTTCTCATTACTGGTACTAGCAAAATTCCAAGATGACAAATTAATTGATGATGCTGATGAATCTGGCCTTTCAGACAAAGTAACATTTTCAGCTTCACTAGCAGTAGGAAGGGTGAGGTTATCTACAACTTCTTTTCCATTGATATCAGTAACTGTATACATATTTTTTTTGGGGGTAGAGGTGACTCTAGATTGGCTCAAGGGCAATGCAGATGTAGCAGTTGATGATGGAAACTGGCATACATTTCTAGTAAAGAAGCAAACAGAAATATAAAATAAAATGTAAGAATTCATAGGGACAAACCCAAGGCCTGTCCATAGTTTTTAAGTATTCAATAGTATTACAACATTTAGGCTAATATAATGTGCAAAAGACCCTAGGCCTAATTGATTTATCTTGAGGTTATTTGAACACTATTTATGAACTACTTTGATTTTTTTTACCTGTGTGTCTCCAGTCGTTTAGCTGCAGTATTCCTCAGTGTCTTCTGACACACAGTACAAAAAGCTGCACACTGATTATTTTCTTTTATCAATTTGAACCCTCTATCACTGCACAGACCATGCTGTGGCCTACCTGCCATTTTGGAAACTGGTTAGGGGAAAACTGGAATAACTGCGATTGGTTAATGGGTAAATTGCTTCTGATTGGCCATTGTATTTATGGTGGCAAATTTAAATAATGAATAGCTGTAGGTGTAATACCTTTAGTATGCATTCTTTTCATTGGAACATGCAAATGGACTTTAAAATATATCACTAATAATTATTAATTTTTCCTGTAAATTTAATAATATATAAACTAGAAATAGAAATGTCAAATATTTAATGAAGAGTAGGCGTAAAACAGGTTAATTTGCTGCATTAAAGGGCCACAGGTCAACATTTATCTTCGTCGTATGAGAGGTCAACATTTTGTAATCACTCTGGGTTCCTCCATCAGGGCAAGTCACAACTAATTATATGTAAATACTCTAATTAAATAATAGAGTAAATAAAATAAGAGAATAATAGTTATTAAAAGTACATTAAACAATGGTTTAGGAAGACTAACATTATTTGTTAATGGTAATGTAATTTTGTAACAATGAAGTCAATGTAATACTTTATTTTTTTAATTGTAATTTTCTACAATTTATTAAACATAAAACATTATTTTACAAACAAAAAAATAATCAACATAATATTCTACATAATCTACGCAATATTCTACATAATCTACATTATCTACACTATTGTCTACGGGTATGTAGAAAAATAATATTCCACGTGTAATGACCCAACCCTGGTTGCCTTTGCCTGGGCGTCGTATTGCCACGGCACCGGGTTTGCCGCGTTAAAAGATCCTCGAAAGGAGCGGTGGCGCCGGTTCCGGCATTTTGCCGGTTTGAGAGCGTCGAGAATGGAGGATGACGGACAGGGAGGGAGAAAGGGACCAAACCGGATGGGTTAGAAATGTTTCAGCGGGGTGGCGGTTGAGTGGGGGTGGCGACGGAGGAGGAGGAGGGGGTGGGGCGGAACGTTTGTCGGGGCGGACGAAGCGAGGGGTCAGTGGAGAGAGTGGTGTCTACTTACTTCTCTGCGACCGTGATGGTGTCATTTTTTGGAAAATGGCGGGCGCAATAAAATAAACAACCGCTCTCACTCCAGAGTGGCCCACTACAATCGTACTCCCAGTAAAACGAATCGCATTCCCAACTCCCTGTCGTCCGAAGAGATGTCTGGCCCTCGCACAGGTGCCAAGTCTCATCGTTCGCCCAACCGTTTCACTCGACCTCTGCATCTAAGGAGGTTTGCGAGTGATTTCTCCATAATCATGAAAGCGACCATTTACGAATTTCATTTTTTTTATTTCAGCCGCTACCCGAGTCATGAATTAACAATTGTGAGATTAATGGTCCAAAAATATGGTTTCAGATGACTAAGAAATGCATTTTCTTTTCAAAAAAAGTCTTTAACTTGAATTACAATTAGAACGCCGAACGGGTAAAACGCTTTCCACGACATCTGGCTATTGGGGATTATGTAAAACAACTGCAGTCAGTAATTGATTTACTTTAAGGATAGTTCATAAAATATTCAAACTACACAGCATTACATTTCTGACTAGATCTAAGTGCCATAAATTCCTAGTATTAAAAAAAAGTTTATCTAAAGTGTATCGGTGTACCATTCCTGTATATCAGTAGAGAGAGGCCATTACCAATGACTGAGGAACAACCTGAGACTGAAAGCCAAGAGATCCCTCAAACACACGCCTCAAACGCCGCGATGCCTTTGCCTCGGCAATTAGGTACTGCCAATGGCGACTACTGATATACGAATAGCTAAATGTTCACATTTGACGCTTTAACTCATTTGTTTCAAGTCATACGCAGAGAAAGCCTTCAAAACCGAAGGTTTTAGTGCAGCAACACACCGCTCCATTTCTGACCATCTGTCTGTTCTTTGGAAATTGCTCTTTAATTTAATGATGAGTAATTAAAACAGTATCTTTGTTTACTTGGTGGTATGTTTCAAAAGACATATTTAATGATAACTATTACTTAACCACAAAAAACACGACCCGGGTTCCAATACATAAGTATCATCTTCAGGTGCATAACTAATTCGGGAACTCTCTTATATATATTGGGGATAAAGGAAAGAAGGGGGCGGGGAGGGGAAGAAGGGGAATAACAAATTCGGGATCAACCCCCCTCCCGCCATCATTCTTTCCTTTTTCCCCAATATATATAAGAGAGTTCCCGAATTAGTTATGCACCTGAAGATGATACTTATCTATTGAAACCCGGGTCGTGTTTTTTGTGTTTTTTTGTGGTTAAGTACATGTTATCATTAAATATGTCTAATGAGGAGTATCCCAAGAGCGCGCAGCCGTAAAATTCCCTTATTGAAAACTACTTCCATCGTTTGGCAAATATCTCAAAAAAAGGGGAAATGAGTGGCAGATCAGTAATATTAGTGTAGCGAGATAACACAAGGGAAAATTCTCTGAAATTCAAGCATATATTCTGGAGCAAGTCTAAAAAATATCTTAATCTCACTCAAATTACCTTCACCCAGTCGACTCTACCGTGGGTAGCATTCTGCTTGGTAAACAAAATGGTTTCGATTAATAAGGAGAATGATACCAATACGAATTCGTCAAAAACTATACTCTTAGGTAAGTAAAAAAAACGTTACATCGTCCATGATTGATGGCTTTACCGTAACCAACACAAAAACAACAATAGTGGACACCATTTTCAAAGTTCTTTTCCTTTCAAAGTGCACCGCGGCTCACATCCTATACCGAACTTTCAATAAGAACCAATGCACGCAGTATTTCTCACACGAAACGAGCTTCCGCCGTCACTGAATGCACGTCCCTACCAGCTTACTTGTTACAGCTCTCTGCCCTCGAAAAGAAAAACTGTTGTTTTTAATTTACGAGGGGGACACGGTTCAACGCTTTTATTTCCCAAACGGATTTGGAATACTGTTAACGAATCATTGCCACCATTTTCAGTTATTCACAGACTATCACTGCTGGAAAGGGATGTGAATCCTTTTAAGTGCCTTACCCCATAAAAACATAGTTGACATATAAGAAGAGTCCTTGGGATGGAGAGAAAACACAATCGGCTCAACAGAAGCCTGTCTCGTCTTAGAGAAGAGAACAGAGGCACAGTGAGGGGGCAAGGTGGACCTACCACCGCTCAAATGGCTTTTACACGGGGAGAAGATAAAGAACGACCTCGAGAGCTGGCAAGAAGGTAGAGCTAGAAGTGGAAATGTTCGAGAAGCCAATGCGAAGACCGCTGGCTTCCATTGCCTAATTTATGAAATGCTCTCTGATGCTCTCAAAACCAATTATTCAAATGGACTACCAGGTCTCCCAAGGTCGCATTGCTTCGTTGACAACTTCCAAATTCTCAATCTGTAATTCATATCGCATAAAATACTCTCTATGCCTCTAAATCTGTTTAAAATGGATTTCTCCAATGGGTTGTGAACGCTGACGGCGTATTTCGATGCATCATTGTTTAGATCTGGGATCATTGTCGTTTAACGAGGTGCAGACACATTACCCCCTCCTTTATGTCGGCTGGACATCTAACCGGCCGACATATACTCGTCCAGTTACAATTCCGTTTACAGGATTGGATTTTTAGGGGAGTCGACCGACAGCTGGGTCATTTTCGCCATAGGGGACAGGTAAGAGAGTAAGGGTGGACAGAAACCCGGGGTCGGCATTAGCCTGCTTTTAACGAAAGGCGCCAAGGGGACCACGGTTAAACGTCTCATCCGACATACGGAGTACTTTACTCGAATTGCCCTCCACAAGAAACTCAAATAGGGATCGGGTTTCCGATGAAAAATATCCTCCTCTGATGCTCTCAAAACCAATTACTTAGATGGACAACTATGGATCCCAAGGTTCCATATCTTCGTTGAAAACTTCCATTGATTCGAACCCTGGCCGCCCGCATGGTTAGCCAGTACTCCAGCCACCACACCAACCCCATCCCCTCTCCGTTTCCATTTACGGGCGAAAGAGAAAAGGCAACCTGTGATTGGCTGACGATTCCGCACGCTGGCAGACGTTAACAGTCTCGAAGTAAACAATGAATGATGACTATCAACAAAAATTGTGGCTGAATTTGTGGAGAAGGATACTACATACTTTGTTTGTAGATATTGAATCATCTTTGTTAGGACTTATCCCCACTAAAACTTCTATCAAACGGTAAATAATCCGGATAAGACACCGGCAATTTTGTCGGCTTGATATGATTTGTCGTGACATAGAAAAAGAACAACGCATGATTTGTCCTGTGAATCGCTGAATCCGCCGGATAACTTAAGTAGACAGGGGATGGGAAATCGGGCCCGAATGTGCGATTATATTGCCCGCCATGTGTCGTCTCTCCCTCCCTCCCCTCTACTTCTTTTCCATCCCCCTCCACGCCGACATTTCCCTCCAGCTTAAGTCACGCTTCGCGCAGGCGACTGCCACGAAGTTCCTCCCGCACTCGACGTCATCAAAATAGGAAACACAGGATAGGTGTATACTTGAGATTTCTCGCCACAAACATTAATCGGAAGGCCATTGGCATTCCGAGAAGCTCTCGCCTTCCTGGACCCACACACTCATTCAACAAGAAAACCGTTCGCAGCAGCGGGCGTCAACCCACTAGGAGAGTATTGGAGGGTGGGCGCAGATGTCCGCTCCTTTCGGCGCTTATCTGCGGAAGTGCATCTTTCTCCCCCCCCCCCCACCCTTCTCTCTCTCTAGCCTTCTGTATAATACCATCGTCAGCCATTTCATTAAGTCTCTTAAAGTAATTTTTAATCAACTTAAATGACGTTTTAACCCATTCTTTCTGACTTCTCGACTTAATTTCTTTCATTGCTATCTATTCGTCAGCGACTGACATCCCTGGGCGCAGATTCACCTCAACCACGCATTCCTTATCTGTTTCTACTATTGACGCTATTTAGACAATACTTCATTAGACCACTCGACTTTTTCCGAGTGATCTAAAACCTAAGGAAGTTTTTAACGCAAACACGCTCACCGCAGGAAACTACATTCGTCTCTCTATAATCAGTTAATGTCGTCAAATATTCGTGATAACTTACTAAACCAAGCGTATCACTCCTTTCAGACAAGCTAAACGAAATTATAACAAGAAATAACGAATAACAGAGAAATGGAGATGCATGTTTTTCGCCACACCCGATCAGACAGTTCGTTTTTCTGCCCTGTTTTGCGGGAGGCAAGGGACACTTTTGTCACCTGTTTTATACGCGATATATCGTGTTTGGTAATCCTAGCGACGACTTACGGTGCTTAGTCTTACCGTATTGAAATAGATAAATAGAAACCACTAATTATAATTGTTTATAAAGTGAACCAGATCTGAAGATAAGCTCATCGCAGGATTCTAGAAATGGCGACGAAGAATTCTAGAAACGGGAATTCCGAGAATTTGGTTCAAAAGCTCAAAATATTTCCGAGTATTTGTAACCTGAAAAATCAGTTTGTCGATTCAATTGGAATGAAATTTTTTGATAAAGTCATAAAATGCCCCAATTTAGGAAGCTACAAAAAAAACGTTCACTGAATAATGAAATCCCGTACCTGTCACAAACATTACTGTATTTTGTTTCCATCAAAGGTGAAGCCTTGACAGAGTGAATAATGATACATTACAGTGATAAATGAAGAATATTTTAATGAACTTTCCATTCCGAAGCGGCAAAAAAATTGCAGACGTTACAAGTGATAGAAGTAGCACTAAGCAATTAGCGATATAGTCTGGAGCCTCGCCTTCGACTCGAATGCCAATGTCAGGCAGAAGAGTCGCAAAACCCTACTTCCCTCCCGAGTCACGAAACACACTCTTTACGTATTTGCCGTTTTCCCGGCGGACAAAAGACGCAGATGAAGTCCTCATCGGTTTCCACCCCTGCAAGGAAGGCCAATGCTTTCAAAGGTCCCTCGAATGCACAGGTCGCCCCAAAACATATAAACAATGCGATTTACCGAACCGCGCCGCAATTGGCTGGCCTTCCGCGTGACTTCACTGACGTCACGCGTCATTTATATTGTTACTCAGAAAGTATTCCTATGACAGTTCACGCATAAATCATAATTAAAAAATGTTGAAATTATTACAAGAATGGTGTGACGAAAGATAAATCACCGAACTAATATAGAAAAGAGAGTTCAGTATGCTTTATTTCAGTGGGCTTTATTTCAGTGGGCTTTATTTCAGTGGGCTTGCCTGTGAAGACGTCACGGCAGAAGCGCTGGCGGCAGCAACCATTTCCGTTATTCGTAAAGAACTCCGATTGAGGCAGCCCGTAGGCATATTCTGCAGACCTTGATTGCTCCCAACGTTTCGATGGTTTCTCTGCCATCGTCATCGGGACTATTAATAATGATGACTGCAGGCCCCGACGACGATGATGGCAGAGGAAGCCATCGAAACGTTGGCAGCAATGGCCTTCCTTACTCGGCGGGAAACCGACGAGGACTTCTGCAGGAATCGATTATATGCTATTCGCATCCAACGGGAGACACATTTTACTGTTAGTGACCAGTACATTAATCGTATAATAATTCAGACATTCTTCGGCTGAACCGCGGTACATTTCGACCAGCACAAGCTATCGCAGACTCGTAGATATTAAAATAAACTGCGGGCCGGTAAGCTGTGCTGATAGCACTTCCGGGGCCGAGATTGGGGGGTTCATCTACATCTGCGTAATACCCCGCAAGCCACACCTGAGATGCATGGCAGGGAATGATACAAGCATGCATAACACCATGCCCTAAAAAGTTTAATAAATTCACGATTATTGGTGCATTAGCAAAGCCTCATACGACAGGCAACAACCTGATCGGAGGTCAAAAATTAGGGTGCGAAGGGTGGAACAGCAGTCGCAAAAAAGTTTCGTAAGGGTATGGGTTCCGCCTTCCGTTCCGACAAATGACATATATCTCTAGTTTCACGTCTAGGGGTTTGTGTCTGAACTGCTAGAAATAACCCCGATCATGTAACTAAGGAGTCACGTGGTACTAGGGAAGGTTCGAGATTTTGGTGTCCCTAAACCAGTTGGATGGAGAATTAAAGCTGATGATTATTGTGACCAATCGCGATATTCTAATCCATCAATCATATTCACTCGAAAAAACTGTAGGAATGCCTGCGAGAGTTTTTCACCAGTGGTTTAAATGCGCGAAAATCTCGTACCGTTCGTGATTGCACCACGTGAGTCCTCAGTTACGTAATCGGAATTTTCCCACGACACAAGCCTCAGACAATTTACCTGACCGGACTATTCCTCCGGTTCCTTACTTCCTCCGGTTCATTACTGCTTTACGCACATTGGCCCGAATAGATCAATCGGTCGCGAACCTCGACCGATTATCATTTTTTATTCCAACGTATGAACGAGCAACTTTTCGCGAAAGCGAATTCCCTTGTCGGCGAAAAGCAGAGGAGACGGGAGAGGAGAGGACGACCTTGGCGGGGGGGTTGGAGGAGGACGGCGTGGGCGGAGGTCATTCGTGGGAGCACGTGGAGGGGGGGATGGGAGGGGGGAGGATAGGGGAGGGGAGGGATTAGCGCGGACAAGGTCGACCTTGTGCGAGGACACCTTTCCCACGGGCGCGCCCGCTCTTCCTCCTCCACGGCGATATGTGCGCCACGGGAAGGCTGTATCGATGTTCTCTTCTCCTTAAGATAGTCCGAGCGAGATAGTTCCCTAGTCATAATAGAGACCATATTCGAATTATACGTTTTAATTTCACCAGCCGTATGACACATCAGTTAAATATTGCATTATTAATGGTGCAATAATATAAGTTTATACGGCAGAAATTGTAAGTAATTAAATGAAAATATCTAAAAAAAAAAGTCTTTAACTTGACTCATTATTTTCGCGCGGTGCGTTTGAAACTCCTTCAAAACGGAAGGTTTATTGTGATCCCGAAGAATTTACTGCGGTGACAATATGATTAATTTTCAAAAATAGTTGAGAGAAAACAAAAACTACACACTTAGTTTTTTTTACGACATCGAAGTGTTATAAATTCCTCATTTTGTAATTAATGTCTCTCTGGAGTGCATACACGTACCATTTCCCATGCAAAAGGGCTGGTATATTTTGGCAAATATCTCCGAAAGTAATGTGGTAAGGGGTTGAGTTTTTGGTGTCATTAGAAGGGTGAGATATTTTTCTTTAAAATGAGACCAAATTCATTGATTTCTAGGTAAAATGATATTTCGCTCAAACTACCTTAAGGTGCCTGGAGCGATTTTCAATTATCTGCGGATATGAATCACACTTTGCATCCAGGTAATTATAAGTACATAATATGTACCGATAGAATGCGAAAAACCAGCATGCTACCGAATTAGCATATTGGCAATTTAACGCTACCTTTACACGTAGCCCTGCCTGCGTTTGGACCAACTTGAGAATGTTTCCAGTTTTTCAACTCCATCGATAATTTAATTTTGACGTAAGATTTAACACTGCGCCATGTACTTGTAATACAAAACTGATTGCTTTACTGTGTGATGTACTGTACACTCCACTAGTCACAGTACTGAAAGCTATACTTCTGATACGGGGTCTCGTATTTCGCGAAATCTTTTAGCGCTCAGCAATAGTTTGTCTTTTCTTTCAGGTGCCGGAAAAATGTTTTGAACGTGGTCAGGGAATGAAGCGGTTGGAAATCTTAATAATACATATTGGGACTAGCATTGGAAAGAATGAAGGAATAATGGCAATAGGGACATCGAAAAATGGCATTAATGGGACACTTGGGAGCTATCATGAGAGAATAAGAACAATCAACGATTGGGGACACTGAAACGAAGGCGTTATATTGACTTTTAAATCAGCTCTCAGACAGAATGACGAAGACAGACGAATGGGAGCTTTCCATTCGCTTCAGTGCGGTATTCACTTCTCAACAAAGAGGCGCATTCGCCTCCGATTCGTCAAGCAGACCCTGCTCACTGGATATGCGCACTTCAACACAAATGGGAAAACAGAGTTGATGATCCCTAAGCAGTAAAAAGAACATCGATAATAGCATCCGTGATTGTTATCAATACGAATATTTTCATGATTTTATTTCCACAAAGGCGTAAACTTTAAAAAGACGTAAATTTTTAAAAAATCATTATTCTATGAGAAAAAGCTCAGTTTTTCAATACTTAATTCGAACAAATTCGTCAGCATCACACAAAACACTCGGCCGTAACTATTGTTCATCAATAAAAATGCTACCTTTTGCAAAAAAAAATTTCCAGCGCATATCGTTCCATTCGAGGTCGATCGTGAGCGCTTATTTGCGCTCATGCGTTCTGATAACAAAGTCAACCTCAACACCTTGAATGGAAAGCTCCCAATGTTAGCAAGCCCATTGACACCTCGATACACCAAAGTAGCGATGATTTCTTTCCAACGATGAAGTACTACGTATCGACTGTCCTCCTACACATCAATACAGCTATATCGACCATTTTGATTTGATTGCTCACATCAATGTCATATATAATATTAAGAGAGTTAGAAGTGAAGGCAGCCGTCCCTTTCATGGTCGCATTCGGAGAAGGGACGGGCAGTCAAATAAAAACTATCGATAAAGCTGAATCAATACGTCAAGTGTACAACGATCGAGTGGCTTCCAATAAAACATGGCGTCAAACAAGGATGCGCAATGTCACTGTGGCTGTTCAATTAGTTTGAGAGCGATGCTAGAAGGAATAACATGCATGCATTCTCAGCTAGGGTCATTATTCTCCCTATGTATCTCTTGCTCATTCCATCACTGCTGATCTCACGTTCCAGGTAGTAAAATTCTTCTACTGGTGGAATATTGTCCTACCCTAGTGCCACATGAATTAAAGAGGCTCCAGGGAAACTTCTATGAAGCAACAGGGAAATTAGAAATCAGGATAAATGCGTCAAGACCAAATTAGTTGTTTTTGATAGAATTTCTGATAGGCAAAGTGGTAAGAATGGGTGAATGAGGGGAGATGTTGAAATAATTGAACAAGGGGACGATTTTGTGTAATCTGACCTATTACATGCAAAAAATGGAAGGATAGATGAAGAGTTTATAATGCGTGCAATGCCGGTAAGAAAACCGTTTGTAGTATGCGAGGTATATACATGAATTAGTTTATCCGGAGATTAATAAATTGCCCAAAAAGTGTACTCCTCCCCCCACATCTTTGCAAGGCTGAGAAATTTGAGGACGCCATGATATGAGAAGCAAATTGCCGTGGGGATCTGAGAAGTGTTGGCAGTTCACGCACAATTGATGGGGACAAGAGTGAATGGGACATTACATAATGTAGAACCAGATGCCACATCAATGGAAATAGTATGAGAGGAGTGTGCCTCGTTAATTTGGTCATGTCAAGAGTATGAATGGGCGTAGGAATAATGAAAACAAATTAGAGACACATAGAGTGAATGGTATGAGGGTAAAGGGTATGACGCGAAACTAACTGTATATAAATGGAATGTTATTTTGCCCCGTCTATCGAAATGAACGTCCTCTCATTGATGAATTTTTGTATTCCTCTTATGCCGAAGTTTCGCCTATTTATTTCATTTACTCCGAGCATAGAGCTCCTTTTGAATTTGTTACATCGTAAAGACAAATTCAGAAGGAACTCTCAGCCCGGAGTAAGTGAAATAAATACGCGAAACTTCGGCATAAGAGGAATACAAAAGTTCATTAATGAGAGGACCTTCAACTCGCGTGAGGGGGTGGGGGGGAAGGTATTAACAAAATTAGAGGTCGTGAGAAGGAATCTTCTGCATAAATGGAATGGTTGAAGGTATATTTATTGAGGGGGGAATTTTTAGTCTCTCAAAGAATAAAAGTGTAGTTGTGCGATGAACGTAATAGAAACAAAAGACGTATAAAACGATCGGGCATTGCGGAGGAAATTATAACAAGGGAGCCAGTTATCAAGGCCCAACAAAGAAAATTGAGTACGCCATTTCACGAAATTCGGCATTAGTACTACGGTAGAACAGTTTACGACAATTGAGTGAATGACAGTGAGGTTTCAATAATCACTTTTCTTGTGAGGGCTAACATACTATAATGGCTGCCAATGAGACTTGTTCTTGGGTTGGTCGATCAGTAGTGCAGCTAGTTAGTCGATTTACTCCCAAACGCTTCTACCCTAATCACATAACTAAGGACAAAAAGCACGTCCTGCATTTTTTCGGTATAACTCTGGTATCTCTGCTCATTGATGTAGGTGTAAAAAAATTGATTCTAACGTTTTACACTATTAGTATGACTTTAGCGTAGAGCATGTTGTGAAATATCACCCCCTGACAAGCGTTAGTAGGCTTTTGCAAATGTATTAACACTCGTAATAATGATTTCAACAGATTCAGGCGAGACATCGTGGAAGTTCGTCATACTATAACAGAGAATACAATTGCACTTGTCCACATGATATTTTCTTACCTGATAAATGCTCGCGGCATGTTCGATATGTGGTCTGACCAGTTCGAAGTAGCATCTCTTTTCCTTTTGTTTTCGCCGGAGGACCTTCCTATTAAAAGCTTGATAAATCCTTGTGCCGCTTTATATGTTTTGTATAAGTGTTCCCCATGATATATCTGAAGTTAAGGAAATTCCAAGGCGTTTGACATTTTCTGAGGACTTAATGTTTACTCCACCCACAGTATAGACTACGTATTTTCTTATTCACCAAGAATGCCAAAAAGAAATTTTTGACATGGGTAATAGTGTTTCACCGTCGCTGCCCCTCGGCACGCCCAATACCACAGTGATTTATAAAAATGTTCCTGACGAAAGATGATTCTATTAATAGGACTGGTCCGCAATTTGATTTCCGCAGATTCGAGAGTGGATTCGGACAAGGTCCTTCTTGGATTCGGAAACCGCCGGCAGCGCCATCTCAATCGTCACGATGCACGCGTTGAGTTCGGAGGAGAGCGTGATTCAAACAAGTGAAGGAGCCATAACGGCGTAAGAAGCGAAAAATACGTAACACCTGGTCGACTTAAACGGAATCCGAACGCCATGTTCATGAACAGATTTCACAACACAAGCACGGCGATCGAGGAGGAAATCGCACGTATGAATGGATGACTAGAAGCTTCGCAGTTAAACGCACTCATAGTTGCCCACTCCTTTTACTCGCTACATGACCGACTCTCACACTGCATCAGGGAAAGGAAAATGTCGACGGTTCTTCAGACCATTTGGGGCTTGACACTGCGTTTCCCGTCTACCCGCTAATCCTTCTTTACATAAAAAAAATTCTTTCCAATTCGTTTCACACAGAAATATTTACCAAATCGTAGATACCTCACTATATGTGATATAAATCAATTCCACGTCTTCCATTTCTCCATGCACGGCAACGGGTTTGCCCGAGCTCGCGTCATGGGACGGGATTGCAGCCGGCACGCTTTAGTTGTGACGTCAGACGGGGACACGCCCCCTTTTCACGCAGTTTTTCACCGCGTTCAAATGTCGACGAACCTTTATCTCCGAAAATAGGTTCCACTTTGATCTCGAGTTTTGAGCATATTATGCTTCACCTAACGTTCCTCTATTACGTGAATATTTTCCTGAAAATCGGAAAGTTCCTAAGTTCCTGCTTTAGTATGAACATGGTTTTTTTTGCCGTTAACCGAGAAACACCGCGAGGAGTTGACAGAGTGTCGTTTCTCATGAGGAATATTATTTGTCCCTTCAGGTCCCCTAGCTCACTCCCGCATGGTTATTTGTCATGCAGGAGAGCACGTATTAAAGCCACCCAGAAACCTAAGAAAACATTACGATAGCAAACGGAGCAACTGAAGGTAGTCAGAGCGAGATTTTTTCGCATTCATTATCAAACCATTATCGAATATAATTTTGAAAATGTCGGAAGCAGTAAGAATAAAAATTAATATTATATTACTGAAGGGGAAAAAGTGTACTTATATAAATGAACTTCCCAATAATTAACTATGTATAAATGCAGAAGTTTTACATTGACTCATTTTTCACGCAATGCGGTGAAAAAGCCTTGACAACGGAAGGTTTATTAGCGATTCAGTAAACATCACTGCGGTAAGTAATTGATTAAATTTTGGTAATAGTCGAGAAAACGTTAAAGCTACACACTGTTATATTTTAGACGAGATTGGTGAGTTCGAAATTCCTCATTTTTAAAATTGTCTCATTCGTGCACACCTGTACCATTTCCCTAGGAAAACACTTCGTATTTTTTGGCAATCAACTCGAAAAATAGTGCGGTAAGAAACAGTAACAATTTGGTATCATAGGAAATGTGAGATTTTTTTCACATCAAATTCAATGAATTCTAAGTGAAATGTTATCTCGCGCAAACTACCATAAGCCATAGCAAAGCAGTGTGAATTGCATTCTTCCACTTTTTTGAAAATGAAATTTCTTCCTCTTCTCAGAAAATACACTTAATAGTAATCAAACGGTCATTAACCTGGAAGGAATGCAATAATAAAAATTTTAAAAATACATCGAGGTTAAATTTTGCCCCTGCTATTTCTCTGATATGAGCTATACTTGTTCGATTTTTAAAAAAATGTCTTCCAAGACTATTTTTTTTCCAATGATTTCTTAGTGAATACCGAGGAACTACTGTGGAACTGTGAGAAATATTTGATTATAATACTTTCAGTGGTCCCAGACATACCGCGACCAGCCAGTGAATGAGTCAGAGGTATTTGCCGTTTAGTCATTGGTATATATATATATATATATATATATATATATATATAGATAGATAGATATTGATTCAACCTCCTCCTCCACGGTCACGTTATATAAGTGTTGGAGCGAAAGTAAGGGTAAAGAATTGGTTGATTGCACTGACTACCAGTCTCAACGGCCCCAGATAGACTTTCAACGCAGTTTCTCGAACTGGAGAGTTAAGATAAGAACTGAAGAGAGCAGATTATTGATTCCTTGAGAGTGATATCCCAATCCAAACTATCGATTCCGAGAGAAATTTCCTCCCGTACAAGTTACCCAAGAAATGGTAATCCAATATGTACTTTGGGAAGCCATTAAGCACACTCCAAAATTAAAACCTTTGTCTTGAGATCGATCCATCATCCGACGACATTCTCATAGCTGAATGCAAGCCCTCCTTACCAAGATCTCATCTCTATTCCACATACGAAGTGAATAGCTATTGCTGAGTGAAAATCATCGAAAATTTTTATTTAGTTTGCAACAACATGTTAGTACGAAAAGACATTTCCATCAGTCACGTCAATTAAATTCCGTACCATTCGGAATAAAATAAATTAGACTCAGTCTACCAGTGACGTCATTGGAGTAAAATATCCGTCAACTAATTTCAAACAAGGATAAAAAAATATCACACTACAAACCTGTAATATTCACAATTTTTGTGACTACCAGGACTATCCACGGCATTGCGTTAACGGAGTCATCCGCAAGTGTATTCAACACCTCAGGGGAAAATAAACCATTCGCCATGAGTGGGGCTCGACCCCGGATCCCTCGACACCACTTCAGCCGATTAAGCTGCCAATGCGTTCTCATCCCGCGTGGATTTATGAGGGAGGGACAACGCGAAATGATTTAACGAGAAGTCAGACTTCAAACTGCGGTTTTACACTCTGAGGAATTTTGTACTCGAGTAATACGTACTTATGTAAGATTCATTTATCTGTTACATCTATACCGTCTTAAATGAAACTGTCACATTTAAACAACCTTAAAATATTTTTTAAAGAGTAGATGAGCATTTATAAAAATTAAATAAGTATTGATAATTTTGCAATATTAAACAGGTGCATTTCACTAAAATAAACTACTCTCATCATTATTTTAGAAATGGCTTTAGCTTGAAAATAATCACATGAGAAGGAGGAAGGAGAAGGTGCGGTGGACGGAAAGGAAGACGAATGAGGAAGTGCTTGGCTCGGTGGGTGTGGAAAGGAAGCTTCTGAATGAAACCCGAGATAGGCGGGGTTGGTGACTGGAGGAAGTAACAAAGGGTTGCTTAAAGCCGTGATGAAGGTAAGGAGGTTAACGTCAATTTTCTCAAGTCAACCTCTAAGAGTCCCTCTCAAGTCTAACCTCCATATTTTTTAAGTATAATAGATATAATTAATACTTTTTCTTAACATAAGTGTTTTAATTTATCGCTATTTCATTGATGAGTATTGTTTTTTGTTGATATACATTATTTCTACTTTTGAATCAGTTTTAGTTACAAATATAAGGTAGGCGTAAATAAAATAAATTATATTTTGAAATTTTAAATATAAGTCAATTGTTTTAGATAAAACTAATTGTTAATGTAATGATTTAAACAAGCCCTTGTTTGCCAACGTGGCACTGCACAAGCGTGTAGAAGGGTAGCGTTTTTACTGAAATTCACTGCTCTATTACTCTAAATGTAGTTGAGTCTCAGTCATAATTTTTTTGTGATATGTTTTTATGTTTATAAAGAACATTCTGTAAAATTTTCACCTGTTTTCATTCTGTCCCTTTTTAGAGGTTGACTTGAGAAAATTGGCGTTAAAAGGCTTTCGGCCACTTTTGAAAAGCTCTAGAAAAAAAGGGTGCATTCTCGAGACTAAACCTTATACTGCAGGTAGTTATGTAAGTATTCAACACAGAAATAGCGTATAAATAGTGAGAATTATTTCCTTCATAAAAATTTATGGTCTTAAAAAGTAACGATTGATAAATTTTTTCCGAATTTTTCCAGAAAGAGTTTGAATAACTTCTTGCATGATAGAAACATTTAAAAAATGTATACCCAAAGTAAATTTTATGCTAAATATTAAAGGTTTTTGAATGATTCTGATATCTTTAAAAATAGCTTGGCAAGTAAACGTTCCGCAAACCACGTTTTTCATTAAAATTTGACCAACCGCCATTTTAAAAATGGCTGCCAGAAAAAAACTATGGCGAATAAAATGTTTTCAAATAGTATTTTGTGTCAGTCTACCTAAAGGGAATTCACGATAAAAAATCTGGAAAACAAAAAATGTTAAGGAACAAATTTTATTTAAATTGGGTGATTTGAAATGGATTGACCCTGAGTCAGACGTCGAAACGTTGAGAGTATTAGTTAATCTTACCCAGTGTGAAACCCGAGAAACCTTCACCAGCAGAAAAATTCATGAAGTGGGATATAGTTACATTAGTGACGAAAAAAACTTTGCTTGCATGAGTGAACTTCCAGAAATTCACTTAACATGTAAGTACCTACAACTTGCTACCAACACCTTAAAAACTTTTTTGCTAAAAAGTATTACGGTAAGGAATTGACTTAATTCTTTTAGACACTTATTGAGAGAATATTTTAACTGTGCACAGTTATATTTCTTAGGGTTAAATAAAAAGAAAGGATATCAATTACACACCGTCACAGTTCTGACAACATGTGCGTCAGAGCTGAAGTGTTAAGTCATAACCGTCATAACACAAGAGAAACGAATGCAATTTATTTGGCTAACCTACAAAGATTTTGTGCGATCCTACTCTATCTAACGAGAGGTTATTCTTCAAAAAGAGGATAAATCAACTGAAGTCGATGCGCAGTGATATGTCTCTAATGAACAACCTTTCAAGCACATGATTGCGGGGCGACGACCGTCGACGGACAGTTCAAATTACGCGCCTCGTCCGGCACTCTCCGCCGTTCAATGATTCATTTAACGAAGAAATTACGAAAAAAATCAAAAGCAATTTCGATTGTCGCCGGGGAATGAACGGTCTGCCGCGCAAGCAACAGGTGAGTGACACGAGAATCCGCGGGGTCTGGACGGATGCGCGCACAACGGGGGCGTATTTTTTCCCCAAAAAATCGATTTGGCTGAAGAAACGGATTCCACAACGACCATGTTGTGGCGAAAATTATGGAAAATAATTCTCTGGAGATGGACAAAACAGCAACGGTTCGGAAATTCTAGGTCCAATCTCACGTATTGCGCGCGCCAAAATCTTTTAGACTCGAGTATAACCTTAATAACTCAGAAACAGTTCATAGGAGTCTCTTTGCATTGACATCATCATTCGGATAATTTCCTCATCTATTCAATTAATGTGCAGAGGAAACTTTGGAATTGTTTTTGCCGTTAAGGGTAAAGCATTTAGCACTCATGGCGGGATTACGATCGACGGTCCCTGACATGTCGGAAAAGGACGGTGGGGTTCGAAAATTTTGTTTATTATTATTATGGTGGAGCCAATCACGATGGTCAGACGTAGAAGGCGACCTGGGAGGACGATGAGCGAACTTCGTCTACGTGTAACTTTCCCATTACGCCACAAAGTTAGCCAATAAAAGGAGAGCTTGTGCATAATTTTCAATAAGTTTAATTTTCAGATGGTCCATTTCACTTTCAAATTTTACAATAAAACATTTTTATCTATCGTGAATCAGTATTATCCGTATATTTTAAAATTATTGAAATGCCGATTGAAAAATATAAAGTTTAAGTCATTTCGCAACCGTTTTAAAATTATTTATATGCCGATTGAAAAATATAACATTGAACAGTCATTTCCCAACCGTTTGGAGTTTCGTTCACAATAACAGTCAACAAATGGCGCTGATACTCCTGTCAATGGTAATCCTCTCCTAGTCGGTAAGAAGACGGAAAGTAAACGCCACCGAAACGCAACGTCAGTGAATGTCAATCGTAATGCTGTCCCTACCAGAATCCTTCCGGTATCAAGTCAGTACCAATGAAATATCTGAATAAATGTATGTATCGCTTCTATTCGCTACACTTAGGTTTATCAGAATCAATCGGTCAAATCAGGATTCCTGATCAGCAGAGAGCAAAACGCCAAATCTATAATGGCCATCGGATGATGACACTAACAAAAGTTACAGATGCTTCCGGACACCGTTCTAAAATTCTAAGTGGGCGACGTTGTTGAAGCAATCACAGGGGTATATAAAGCATCATTCACGAGGTATTTTTTTACGTATAAATCCATGGCTCATTTAAGTCACACCCTCAGCTCCCATTTGAACATTCGCAATCAATTCGCAATTTTGGACCTGGAGAGAGAAAGAAGCGCACATGAACTGAAAAGTGACATTACTCCATTGAGTTCACCTTATCACATCAATGGCTTTTGAATACTTCACTTACCTTAGTCGACTGAATGTTCGGCAGTAGAATGTTGAAATTCTATGCTCTCCGCATCAGAAAATCATGTTGAGATAAGCAATATACATTAGAGTTACTCAAAAACGAAAGGTCTCATAGGACGAATGTTATGGCAATGACAAATATGAATGCGTAATTTTAGTAGAGAGCTTTCGAAATATATTGGTTTCAGAGGATTCCTACTTAGCTTCAATGCTAACTATTCCAGCATTCTTCCGCGATTCAAAATAGCAGATTTGCCAGCTTATCGTATTCAGGGCTGTAATTCGAACTCTGGCTTTTCAGTGATCGATACAATGATTAAGGTTAAGCCATCATCTTCCCATTTACCCCAAGAACATTTCCGCAGCAACTGACAGCATCACTCACGCTTGTTAACAAGCCACCTTTAATTGACACTCAACAGTGTAGCACAATATTCCCCCGTTCCAACCCGGTGGGGATATTATGGGCAGGGGATTTATTTGTTTATTAATATAGTTCAAACTTGATGGGCAGACAACAGGACGATATTAAATGATGATTAAGGGCCAGTTATCCCTATCACAGCCGCTGGAGTATTAGATACAATTACGCAGGGTAATCCGCCATTTGGAATCCCAAAGAGAGCCGGAATATGAAGTTAGAAAAAAAACACTATCCCGCAAACTTTGAGGTACGCCATCACAAATATCTTTCAACAAGATAAAACTTGTAAAAAAAACACAAAATTACGTGATTTTTATCTAAGCTCCATCACGTAAATACACGATATTAGCATTGGAGCGAATGAGAAATCAGAGGAAACTAATTTCTGTCGAAGGTTGTCAGATGAAATAACCCATTCACATTCATCACAACATGTTCTTAGATACCGTGCTTCCGTAAACGTTTAAGTTCATTTATCTTTTCTCAACATGACTGTCTATTACAATAAAATCATGACTCCTTTATTCACTACGTTCTGCACGATCAATTTGACAGAGGAAGGTGAAGTATTCGAATTGCACAGATATGAAATGAGAGGATAATGAAGAAGAGAGACCGATTCACTGCTCGCCTCTCCCACGTCGCAGATTCGAATTTTTGTAGGATATACGTACACGGAATCTTTATTGGTCGCTATTCCTTGGAATTATCCCGCAAAAACGGCACCGTTGGAGCCATATCACAGCCACTATCATTGTGGTTGAAAAATGACCGCGATAAAAACGACTGTTCGTACACCAATAATGCACTTAAAGGAGGTGTACTGTGAATAATTTTAAACAACTTGCGACCAATGTACCCAAATACAATCAGAAACAATCAATTGGGTATCGATTTTATACTCCATCCAAAAGTATTTTTCCGCCAAAACATCTCTTAAAATCCTTTTAATGATTTATCTGCGAGAGAGTGAATGAAATACAATAATGGACAATGTACTTACCCTCTTCGGCAGAGAGATCCGAGAACTTTATTCCACCGCTGAAAAATACAAATAATACGATTTGATTAGTAAAACTACTCCTATTTAAGACACAAATAAGAAATGTTACACTTAATAAAACGCTTAATGGCAGGATATCATGAAATATGTATAGAAAACAATAATAAAAGGCAATCTGTTGCGCAGATTGAGGTAAAAGGAGAGGCCATGACGACATCAATCTGTAACTTGAAAACGGAAACATCCACCATATTGATTCCCTCTGTCCTATACATGCGTGCTTGCTTACTACGATAGCATGGACAAACGGACGCATTATCGGATATTACCTCAATGGTTGCTCATTGGCAGAATCTCGCCATTGCGTCAACCACATCAACAATCCAAACTTTTCGAGGCGCATCGAAAGAAAGGATCCGGTCGCTAGCGGAGGAGAGAGGTTAGTGAATAGGGTAACCGATCGTTCCCGAGGTATAAACGGGGACATCGAGAGTCGAACTCGAGCGGATTTCCGGAGCCGAGCGATTCGCTCCGTCTATAAGTACCTCTAACCTATCTACTGTTTCCGCCGGATTATTCGAAATCCAATCCGTCAGCAACCGAATCAACGACTCGCCACTGAGGAGAAGAATAACGAAATAACTCCAATACTTCCAAATATTTGGGCTGAGACGATGGAAACTTAATCGTTAGATGTAATAGCAAATTTCGGACAAGCGGTTCGGCTCACGCCGAAGGATTACAACTTCCACCCCCGGACTGAAGCTCTCGCTTATTACCGAGGACAATGGAAGAGGTGGAAGGAAAGGATGGGTAGGGAAGGTTAGCGAAACCACTGCCCCTTCGAGACCGACACCAATGAGGCGGATTGAGGTCAAAAGGACCTCAAGGGCCTCCGCCTCCCCGAAGTGCTCGTTTTAGTTTGGTTCCCCCAAACAACTGAGACGAGTAACCGTCGGCTCCGCTTTCGCTAGAGCCTACCGCACATCTCTGCGTACCGAGAGAGCCTGTTACCCAAATAATTGGGATTAGGTATCCCTCTGATTCGCTTTTTGGGTTGCCGCCGTGCGGTCTGCCGACTTACGTCATTGGAGTGAGGATCACCGGACCCAATGGAGGGTCAAAACGGACCAATTTTGGTCAAATGTGTGAGTACAACCCACTCCTCAATAGGTCCCGACAACCCATAGCAAATTTCGGACATTCCGCAACTATGTTAACAAGACGCGAGACCTTTCTTAATAGCCTACATCAGCATAATAATATTAAAACCACCTTAAGGGAGTGCGCCGAAGTGTGAGTTATCACCAATCACCATGCACCACGACGTACCCCAATAAAGTTAATGAAATTGCGACTATAGATGCATTATCAAAACCTGCGTACACTGGTCAGGAGGGAAATTCTCAAAAACAATCGCTACATGATTGGCATTCTGCCTATGTAAGACCGTTAGTATTACAACTGCATACATGTACGGGGATACCAGATACCGGAGTTATCCCGGCGAATGGACGAAGCTCCGTTAGCACTAGGTAACACATAACGGTAGAATCATTAGGGAGGAAATCAATTAACTAGCTACACTACCAACAGACAAACCTAGCTAAAAGTCTTCCTTGTAGCAGTCATGGTATTTCGTCGACTGCGAGAAATAGGAAATTTTAAACCTGTTCGCTCATCAGTATATATCCGTAATTTTATTCTCATTATCTGATCTGACGTAAAACGTTGGGTTCCACCGAGTGTTACCACCATCGTCAGAAAATGAATAGTTGTGATAGAACTGACACAAAATAAGTGTCCAAAATTCAAAAAGTGCATTCATTCTAACTAGAAGCTGAAACTTCTACACGTAATCTTCGATTAAATAATCAATAGAATGGCGCTTGTCGTTTGTTTCAGTTCTCATCCATTTATGATATGCGACGTCTAAAAGTTTAACAAAAAAATAAAAAAGAGCCTTCAATTTTCTCTGAAAATCACTCGAGCCGAGCTCATGCAGAACTTGGTGGCGTTAACTTGTGGAATAAAAACCGGTGCTGGCTAACAGAAGTCTCTAGTCTAATATATTTTATGATTTGATTTGTTTATAACAACTTCTATTGCTGTCATGAAACTAAAAAAATGGACACAGTTTTCAGTCAATTTTGCGTCATTATCTCGGGATGAAATCGGTTAAGATATCGATAGACCTGGAGTAGGTATTCACACATGAGACTAACAAAAGCAATGACCATTTCGTTCTAGAGGGTGATAGAGAAAAGATTAGCTGCGACAGTTTGAGACACCGAAGAAAAAATCGATTTTTCTCATGCGTTGCGGTGTCTGACACAAGCCAGCGGCAGCTGGGGGTGCAGACAGCTGCGCGTCAACTTGTGATCCCCTACGGACAAATACCCTTCCCAGTGGCAAAACTGCAATAACATCTTAGGCCCCGGGGGCGGTGAGTTAAAGCCTTCGCCTGCCGACCCTAGAACCTCGAGTCCCCTCCCTCGAGGCTCGAATCCCGCCAGGGTTCATTCCTCAAAACCTATTATATGGTTGATAGTCATTATCCAATATTGTTGTTTATCTTACGCCTGAAAATCACAAGAGGCTCTTTTCGGGCTGGTAGTAAATATATAATTATACGTTGAAAATAAACTGTATAAGTATTAAATCAAAATATTACGAGGAAAAATTATTCATAGACTCCGTATAAGTTGAAACGCTGTTTGATTAGGCTTACATATAAATGAAAAAATGAACGATCGTGTGATTTAAAGAGAGACCTCCATCGTGGATTCTCCGTTCACATGATTCCCTTCCCCACACGGCAATGGTCGTGTTTCCAAATTGGTTGCATTTCTGTCGACCGCACTGTTATCTTGGACGCACTCAAGTATTTGTAGGTATTGGTATCGCAAGCCATCCACCCTCCCCTAACGGAGGCAAGGGTTATTCGTCTCATATCACGGAGACATATTGATTTGAATCTGGAAAGGTTCACTTTCTTCTTTTGGATATTACTCGATTTGATGGATTCATTTATCACGATCATCCGCCACAAGGATCTTTAACTTCTCTCACGCAAGAACATGAATTTTTAGGTAAATATTAAATCCTGGTTTCTTGCTCAAACCGATGCTTATGACAATCTAAACGCTACGGGCAAAAGATCTTCCAAATTGCATTTGGTTTCAGTGTACGTTATTTACAAGGAATACAAATGAATGCACTTGCTCGCAATTTTTCTGCACATACATATTCACGAAGCATAAGAGTAGGTTTAATGTAACACGCAGGTGCGCATGGGGTATCTGAGAAATGTTTTTTCCGGAACACTAGGATGGATAAGGATGAGTGGGTGATGAAGGAATGCGGGTTAGATGCTCCAGTAACGGACATAAAAGAACTGTGGGTGCTTCGTTGGTTTGGCTATCACGTGGAAATGGTAGTGAGTCCAATACTATCTTAGCAGATCCGTAACAATCGAGTGAAGAGTGAAAGAGGGAGAGGTAGACCGCGAAAACGACGGGTGAATTTGGTAGAGGAGACATCACAAAGAGGAGAAATGCAAGGAGTATTAAGATTAGCAGAGCGAGTATGACACAATGCGCCAGTGTTACAGGAGCGAAATTGGTTTGCATGGATGCTGTTTTTGATCGTTAAAACTAACTGATTTTGTCGTGACATATACAATTGATAAAAGTTGATGTTCGATAAATTTTAAAAAGGGTATTTTAATTCTCGGATATAACTATTTTGAATAATACCATGAGGTACTCGTAGCACTCTGAACCCATATGATATTCTTAAAAAAATAATTTAAAGAGATGTTATTCTCAACATCGTACCCGAAGGATACAGCCATTTAAAGGGGGCTGTATACCTCTCGGCCGAAAACGCGCTTTTTAGTTCTGGCTTCCGCCGCAGCCGAGGAGAGATCATCCCACCCATTCCCCACGGCGGACAATGGCGCCACCGATGGCACAGCAGAAAGTGCGTTGCATGGGCTCACGCGGATGTTCACGGTAAAGTACATTACATGCAAATATGATGATCCAACAAGGACTCCACTTTAAAATAAATTTAGAGATATTTTTAAAAAATGCATGCGCGTCGTACGCAATACGGCGAGCACGCGATTTTCCACACATTTTCGTCTCTTCCGCGATCGAAAAAATAATGACGAAATCAACAAGCGAAAAAAAACAACAATTATACTATTTATTCTTACTCCAGAAGCCTGGGCAATCAGATTTGCTATAAGTTGCAAAGCTCAGTTGTAAAAAACAGCGCGAAATAGCTTTCGGTCCCCGTGGTATATGAAGCCGCTTAAATGCACACCAAGTGGTCCAGCTAATGCCCCATAGCACACATAGGCACCAATTTCCTCCACCATTTCATCTTAAATATTTACGCAGGTCATTTCAACGCATACAACTTCAATACTGCCATTGGAAAGGATAGTATTCGACCGCAGTGAGTCACGGACGTTGATATGAATCTGCAGGTACATCGAGCTTCCAGCAACGAAGAACTGAGGTTAGTTTAAAACTCTAACCGCTAAAGTGTCATCAAGATTTGATAAATCGCGATGTGTATTTAGTAGGGTATAGTATGCGTGGGATGATTAAACGAACAAAGAGGAGAAGTGCTACACTGTGTATGGTGCCGACCATACCTACAGAAAGAAATAGCAGCTGCAACGAAAGCGCTGCTCTCAGGCGAGTCAGCGGCTCTTTAAGCGAGATTTTCCCATAGACATCATAAAGAGCTCATTTTAATTGTATTTTGTCATGTTGGCAGCTACACGAAGCATGAATTAAATATTTAGTTTAAGTAGCTCAAAAATACCGAGTAATGAGACGGATATTGTCAGTAAATTTAAATTTTGTACCCATTTTAAGTGTTTAACTTGATTCTTTTTTTTCACGCCGTACACAGAATACGTTTACAAATCAGAGGGTTTTTCCCAGATTCAGTAAAAATAATTGCGGAAAGTAATTGAATTATTTATATAAATAATTGACAATCAATACAAACTACACACTGTTTAATTTCAGACGAGATAAAAACACTATAAATTCCTCACTTTTCAAATAAAGTCACTCTCTGGATTGCATATCCGTACCTTTTCCCATGTAGAATGGTTTGATGACAAATATATCCAAAAGAAGTGCGGTAAGATGCTGATATTTTGGCATCTTTGGTAAGGTGACATATTTCGTTTCTTTGAAATCATGATACCGTATTTACAAAACACGATGTGAAACGACACCTCTCTGGAACTACCCTAATATTACAAATTCAAAGATAGGTCATTTTCAAATTTTATCTACTTATTTTCGTCAGAAAGACTAATGACGTACGAAATTCGCGGAAATGTCTGAAGTTAATGTTCTTTATGAATGGACATTTTTGAAAAAAAATAATTTTTAGGTCAAAACGACCAGTGGGTAAAGGGATGTCGTAAGCAAAAATTTTTTAAACAAACTTTAATCCGTAAGCCATCAAGAGTGAAAACTTCAATAACATATCGAAACGGTCAGTAAATAAACTTACACCGAATTCAATGCTTTTCCATTGATGGTAAAAGTGATTGAACATTGCATTGAAATAACCTCTTCAATTTATTGCTCGTGGGTTTTACTCTTTTTCGGTTAGTTTAATAAAAATCACAACCCGAATTTTTGTAAAAACCTATTCAACGATCGCAATCATTTGTCACGAGTTAAACGGTCGCTAAGTAAAAGTGGCCAAGAGAAAAAAAATACGTATTATTATTTAAAACTAGCAATAAGTCATGTACAACTATTCCGCTTTCTCGTTCTCTTCAGGAAAATTACGCAGGATCTTCTCAGCATAACACCCCCTGCGGAGGCTCGAGGGGTAGAATGAATTTATGCACGCACTATTCATCTAAATCACAACATGTGTGATATATTCAGTGTCGTTCATATCGACCACGGATAATCATTCATGATACTTCACCAAGGGTTAGGTCAACAAATTAAAATGTCACTTCCATATCGGCGTATCGGAATTCGATAACTTCCATCTCCAAGATTTGGAGTTGTTATTTAACAAACCCACAACGTCATAGGTATAGGTTCTCCGCTCCACTAAATACATGGTGTAACCAATACATGAATACTAAACGTAAAAACATGAACAATTATACGAAACTAAGAAAATGTGTTAACTCTCAAACATTATGTAAAGGTAAATTTTCCATGATGAAATTCTCGAAGGATGGAAGAAAAATACTCGATCTGGGGGAGGGCGGGAGTTTTTAAAAATTACGTATGTACCTCGGAGAAAACGGGAGAGTTCAAGGTCGGGGGAGTTGGCAGCGGTGAAGCGCGCACCCACACCCGCTAAAAACCCAATGGCACACCGCCGCCGTCACCGCGCAATGCCCGGGCGCGCCAAAGTTAACATTTTTCCGGCCCTGCAGTATACTGATAATCAATCAATCTTCAAATCTTCCCACGGTAATGAATTTCACTTCACTGTATTAGCACTTTCCGCAGGCTCACAAAAATTTGTAGGGCAGAGGTTTTAAGATTTCTTTAACACTTATCTTATAAGGAGACATCCGTTCCACATCGTCACAAGTAATGTAAGTTAGATTCTTTCCATCAAAAGGCCTGGTTACACGATGCATTAACCCGTACAAGTTAATGTGCGAATGCATGAACACGTGAATGAACGTGAAAATTCACCGTGTAACCACGCCAACTTGTACGAATGCATGAATACGTGAACAGGAAAATAGAACCTGCCCTATTTGGTTCATGCATTTGTGCAAGAACTTGTACATGGACACGTACGGGTTAATGTGTCGTGTAACCAGGCCTGACAAGGTGGAGTGCTTTTGTTCTGCGTGTGTACGGTAAAACTACAGGCATCGCGAATCTTTGGGACACTAGCCAAAGGATCTCGTGAGTTGGAGGACAGGGTGACCCGGGCGCTCATGAGCTAACAGATTTGAGGTGCTGATTCCAGCGGAAAGCCTCTAAGCTAGCTGCAAAGGAGACCCTTTAACATCAGCCCCTTTGTCCCACCTCCGTCGTACGCTATCTTTTCCCGAGCGTAGTGCTCTATACAAGAGAGTGCCAACAAGTTTTGAACCTACTGAACAATCTTTGGGGCACTGGCCTATTGGTATCAGTTTTTACGTGAGGCAGAGACTTATAGTAAATGCGGAGGTGCATTTAATTAACACTAGCAGCAAGCAAACCCAAACACCGGTGGAAGGCAAATACAGATTCACATATGAATAGAATAACACCATGGACTATCGCTCCTGAACCAAGGAGTCTCCCTCATATATAAACCTATCAAAAAATTATCCCTACATTCGAGCGAAACTAATATTTTGCTTCCGAACGTCCACCCTCGAAAAAATATTCTCATCGTGGCACGAAAGCAAAGTTATAGTAACAAAACTGTTAATACGCTAAAAATACAATTCAAGACATTCTTACCTAAGGAGCACGGTGGCGGTTTCAGGTACTCGAAATACCTAAAGAAAAAGAAGTGCAATATTAATCATTAAAATAAGGCATGAGTATTTCCTAATACCTCTAAAAAAATTAGATGAATATCCTCAGTTCTCATGGGTTTTAGAAACGCGTCACTTTAATGTTTAAAAACATAAAATTTGTGAAAAAAAATTGCATCCGATGAAAGGCAATGGTTTTTCAAGCTACGCGAAACGTAGTCTGAAATTGGTCACAAAAATTCAAAATCCACTGTAATAGCTATGAATTTAACAGAACTATTCAAGCTCTTGGACTTCAGATGAAATTTTGCCACACTTTGAGAAAAATGAAGGAACATAATTCTAAGATACAAACACTATCACCCGCGTCAGGGATGTTAATGTGGGAATTAAATAAGAGCACGTTAAGCAAATGGAAGTGCAAATTAAATCGAAGCAATGCGACGCATGAAAATTAATGTAAATATGCTATATTAACATTGAATATAAAATTACGCAGTTCCCGCAAACGAAAGAATTCCCTGAAACATGGGAAATATAATACTTACCTTCCATCCGAGATTCTCAAAAAACGTACATAAACGAGATTGCCCTGTTGTCTTTCCGCCGCATGGTCCTGTGAATCAAAATAATTAATTTTAATCACAGCAATGGAACCCGTTCACCTTCCTCGAAATGACACTTGGGAATATTCAATTACTAAGAAAAAAACTTAATATAACGCCAGAACCACACATACATAGCTTAGAGCAACGCAAGCTTCCAATTTATACAACATTGTCCAGGCCAACCACACTGCCTCGAATCACAGAAACACATCTCCGCAATCAATATAGTAATAAACTTAGCACTAGATGAATCTGCTCTAATGCTTTAACGAAGTAGTTGGGAACTAATTTATAATTTAGCAACACCCTTTAGAGTAGAGAAATTTTGAATTACCTCCAGTTAAAACAACTCTGTACACTCTCTTTTTCTTCGCTTCCATTTCTGTAGTCAGCATTCCTTAAACAAAAGGCTTTAATTGCACAGCCTTATTACTATTAGTAGTTGATTAATTTACGATGTTAATACCATAACGCTAGAAAAGAAATACTGAAATGACAAACTAAGGTCTTCATCACCTTCCCGAATGTTTACTAAAGCATCACGACAGGCAAGTGAGGCGACTAGGCGCGCTTTCTGTATCGGTAGGTGGCAGAGTCGTCTGCTAACTCAGCTACCGCCGCCACCGCAGACCGATCTTTTATCCTAGTGCCCTCTACCCGCAAGTTTAAGAACTTAGAGACAAAAGAGAGTCAACTGAATCCAGCGACCCATTTGAAACTTTAAAAAAGCTGTCTTCTGCGTGAAATAACAAGACTGAAAATACATTACTTTAACCTCATATTTTTTCTATATTTTCAGTATTAAAAAAAATATCTGCACATTTTAAGTGTACAAGAACTCCTCTGCCGCGATTTACTGTGGATCTCTTGTTTATTTAAGCGTCTAAGAAAATAGTTGTTTCAGTATGATTTATAAAAATGTGAAGATTATCGATATTTTTGATGAATTTTGACTACATTCCCCGCCATACTTTTTATAACTGAATGAGTTTGACCCACTAGGCCATTTTCCGTGATTTCAGAGTAGTGTGGCTGTGCTTCGTCTCCTGTTACCTCGCTGGTGAAAATGTTATTGACCTTTTCTCCAAGAGGTCCCCAAAAATTCATACTCGGCGATTGGGAGCTTACTTTGGAGGGTGATTAAGTTCCCTTTAAGCTTATAACGGTTAAATTGTAAAATAGTCAATCATTCTTGAAATGAGAAAAAAAACTTGGTCTTTAGAACAATCAAGGTTACCGTACTGTTGTATCCAGATTTCGAGCTTGGATAGCCCTGGATCTATTACTAGCGGCAGGAATCCAAAAGTAAAGGCATGAATATACATATTCATGGGTAAGGGTAAAACGAAAAACAATAATAAACACAAACGTAAAAAGTGGCGCAAGAACGAAAGTTGCAAACCCATAATTTGGCGAAATACAAATACCAGCTGTATACTTCAGCACTCCACCTTGAATAAGGGAATTTTTTATCCAGCACTCCCCATCCTCCTCCATTAATCTGTGCACCTTCACAAACTGAATTCCACCCAACCATTTGTTCAGTATATCTGCCTTTTAATCCTTTGTAGGAATGTACGTCACTTCCATGGCTCCATTGCAGACAAGATATTAAACCAAATAGTATTGTGTCTACATAGTTCAATTGTTTGTGCTTCCACTTCACCAAAGCCTTGATGGTTGTCTTCATACACTAGTACATACACTAGTTTCAACCTCTAGATCTGCCAAGTCTTTTTAGCCAGAGTAGTTCTGCAGTAGCATTGTCTGAAGAGATAAATTCTGCTTCTGTGGTTGAAAGAGCCACTGTTGGTTGTTTCCGTGTAGTCCATGTCACAGCTCCTCCATAACCTTCAAATTAGTAGCCTGTTGACGACCCTCTGTCGTGACTGCTAGCAAAATCAGCATCTACAAAACCAACCATAATTTTGGCATTGTTCTGGGTATAGATCAATCCAAGATTCACTGTTCCACGTATATACCAACGTAACCTCTTCAGTCCCTTAAAGTGTTCTTCATTTGCGTTTTCTTGGAATCAACTAAAGTACTTCACTGCTGAACTTAAATCTGGCCAGGTTGCTTGCATTAAGTATGTCAAATACCCTAAAAGTTCCTTGCTGGGTTTTTCCAATCCTATTTCTTCAGAGTCACAATCCTCCTCTATATTTTTCATTTCAAAAGGTGTTTTAACTGATATGCCATTCTCCACATTAAATAGTTTCAGAAATTATTCCATGTAATGAG
This sequence comes from Ceriagrion tenellum, assembly GCA_963169105.1. Lineage (NCBI taxonomy): Eukaryota > Metazoa > Arthropoda > Insecta > Odonata > Coenagrionidae > Ceriagrion > Ceriagrion tenellum. The sequence goes on from OY720634.1 coordinate 165,599,383, forward strand.
TTTGATTAAGTTGCAGTTTGCTTCCAGTTCTTGAGATAGTGATTCCTAAGAAGCAGTGTGGTTCACCTACATCTTTTATATTAAATTCCGTACTAAGGGCTGACTTCAGTTTTGACACTTCTTCAATATCATTTCCATCAAGTAGACAATCATCCAGATACAGTAGGAAGTATAGAATTGAATTTCCTTCTTTCCTAATGTATAGACAATGGTCATTTTCTGACTTTGATAATCCTAACTTCAGAAGAAATCAATTTGTCTTCAGAAGATCGATGCCTTCTCAAGGCCACTCCACTCATCTTAAAGGCCATCTTTGCCCACTTCCAGTAGCATCAGTATCTTCTAAATGGATACAATGTTTGCGAGGAGCTTGCCTTGACATTTTGAGGCTTTAAACATTTCAATTGATGAGCCTCTTTTTCCCTTGCCAGGACTGATTTCTGGAGGTTGCTCGCAGCTGCCTGATAATGTTTAAAAGCTTCTCAATGAAACTTCTAACTCTGGAGAGGCGAGCTTTCCTGTTCGACAAGAAGCCATTTTTGCTTATTTCCATAATTTGTTGGTAATGACAAAGGCTTCGTTCATGCATTCTTGCTTGCTTGGGAGCAACTCTGGCTTGCAGAACCTACTTAGCAATATGAAATATAGACTCTCAACCTCCTCATACAAAACATGGATCATAGGCTGATCATGTTAGAAAAGTTTTGAAATACTTTCACATACTTAGCACTATACAGGACTAAGGTTATCTCTCTAGGGAAGACGATCCTTCAGGACCTTAGCAATAGCCTGATAGCACTTCGATGCATGGAGGTTTTCAACATCTTTGCCTTTCTGACAGGGTAACACGCATTTACACTAGTTGAAGAACTCATATTTATTTCTCAAGTTTAATAACCAGGTTAATACAGGAATGCTATGTATAGCTATTTCTCATCTGATTACTAACATGAAAGAGATTCCAAATGAGGGAACACCACTGGGGTCTGGGTGGACACTTTAGGTAGTCCGAATCATTTTACTTAAAAATCAATGAATTTGGCCTCGTTTTAAAGAAAAATATCTCACCTATCCAATGACACCAAAAATTCTACCCCATATTACTTATGGGGATATTTGCCAAAATATACCAGCCCTTTTACATGGGAAATGGTACGTGTGTGCACTCCAGGGAGACATTACTTACAAAATGAGGTATTTCTAACTTAGATGTAGTAAAAAACTAAGTGTGTAGTTTGTATGTTTTCTCAACTATATTTGAAAATTAATCACATTGCCACCACAGTAGGTTATTGGGTATCACAAAAAATCTTCCGTTTCAAAGGAGTTTCTAACACACAGCACGAAAAAATTATTCAAGTTTAAGACTAGATATTTTGATTTAATTACTTACAATTTCTGTCATGAAAAACTATATAATTGCACCACTAATAAGGCAATATTTAATTGATGCGTCCTGCAGCTGGTGAAATTAAAATGTATAATTCGAATATGGTCTCTATTATGACTAGGGCACTATCTCACTTGGACTACCTTAAGGACAAACATTCCACCGAGCATTAGAGAAGGCTCTTCTAATAACACAAAATCACACTTGGGAAGAACAGCTGCCAGTCTCTCTTCAAATCACATTATTCTTAGATAATTAACGGGACTACAGCCCATATCAGTAAACCTACCATAACTCTTATTTGGGATCCAACATAATTGTCATATTATAATTCCCCTCGCTCCTTAATTATCACCAACAGGTAATTCATCTGTACCTTTGTGTCATAAATGTCCCATCATCTTGCTTTTCACTCTCAACCTCTTGCAAAGCTTTGAAAAAATATAATAGCTAGATAGCCACTTGCTTCCAACTATGGAGAGGGAGAATGGCATGTATATAGAGGTACTAGGGGGATAAAATGGCCTCAGCCACCTGTTGGAAATCATTGGTGACACCAAGAATGTATATACCATACTCCATGTGAAATATCAGTAGCACTAACATGGAAAGTTTTAACAAAATAGCAAGCATTACACACTAGCCTGATGGGCACCACAGTAGGGTAAATTTCACAAGGGTCACAAGGGGAAATTTTTGTCAAGTAAACCAGGGGACCCTATTAAATTTGCCAATGAGCTAGAAAATGTAATTGGTTAAGTTTCAGCTCACTTGATAACATTAACCCATGCCTTATTGAGGTTTAGAAAAATTGCAATTCAAGCTTTTTCTCCATAAAATGAAAACTATTTGTCTTAGAAACCTGATGTTTCATTTCATAATGCATTTGGTTGCCTAAGTTTTACTCATTCAAGTGTCCTATCAACCCATATTTCCAGAACCAATTCCATACATAGGATTCCCATTTCGTGGTTGCAACAGTTACCACCAGGGCCTTCAACCACTAGCAAATCTCATTAGTTTCACATTAGTCATCTCAAAAGTTATCACAGTAATGACACATCAGTAGTGGGGGAAGTAATCTTAAATATACAAAAGGAAGCCAAATACAAGAGAATTGCAACTACTTCCAGCAAGTTGGGAGGGGAAAAAGGACAAGCGAATTATATTGGAGTTTAAGTAATATGTACCATAATGCTGAACAGTTGAAGGATATGGCATCAACCTCCGACTAGATCAATTCTGCAAAATACAGAGCAAAAGAATCGTGCACATGTTTACTTGGCAATCTAGAATACGAAGAAAGCTGCATACTGCATAGCGGAAAGTGAAACGAGTAACACAGCTGACTGGACTAGGTTAGCATAGACTACAGGCTCTCACATGGCTTGGAGCACTTAAAAAATTCAATGACTTGAGTTTCACGGTAGTTAACCTATATATATATTTCTATGAAACTTCTAGACCCAAAAAATAAATCCTCCCATGAATAACTTAAATCCACTTTCCCATGTCCCCACAGGTCGAGTACAATGAGGTGCAATGGAAAAGAGACTAGTCTTCATACACTATCACACCCCAAGACTTCCACACACAACCAAGTGCTCTATCAGGAAGGACGAATGAGATTGGTAATAGTTGTCTTCAAGCCTGCTATGCAACAGGGGCACACATTTTTCATGTCTTTCTCAATGTAAATATCAAGAACTCCTAAGCCTAACATCCATGCATTCAACCAGTTCATTCCACAACCTAGGACCTTCAAATGCAAGCGGTGTGTTCACACAAATCTTCAAAGCAAATATTGTGAAATTGCATCCTAGCATCTACACATTTTGGAAAATTTTTTCTAGTCCATGACTAAGAAAACTACAAACATTTTTAGGGTCTTCCCAGCCTTCACTTCTCATCTACCCAGACTTATGAATTAGATTTAAACACTCAATACAATGACGCTGCTAGGCATCGAGGGCAAGACAACTCTACTGAGATGAGAGATACAATTTCAATAAGAATCACAAATTATAAACCATTTTTGCCACCATTTACAGCCATTGCACTAAGATACCAACCCCTGTTTTTGGTATGATACAACTACTGTCAGGAATTTAAATAAAACTCTCACAAACATTTAAATAAGTTTAATGTGTACCAGAGATCACTGGAATGAATAATGTGAAGAGCACAAACTTCCGAGCATTAAATGCTTAAGTATTTTAAAAAAGTACTCCATTAAAATCAATCCTCATACACCCAGGCTTCAGCAGCCGGCTGCCACTGAACCAGCTCCTTTGGTTCAAACCAAAGATTTATTTCCTTCTGAGCAGACTCAACAGAGTCAGAGCCATGAATTATATTCCTGCAAAAAAATCAGAAGAAAACATTTATCACTGAACCAAATGTTTTAATTAACCATTTACAATCATTTCCACTGATTGAAACCCTGATCCTTGGGTTTGTGTCTTGTGCTGTCATTGATCAAGGCACATTGGTGTTCCCTTCTATGAATTCCATTGTCTTTAAGCCTCAAAAGTAAATTTTAAGGATCTGGGCCAATGCAGAAAAATGAATTTATTTTCTGTTGGAATACTCATGAAATGAGATTTACCATCCTCTACCAACTGACATAACAGCTCAGGAAAAAAAATCCTCATACATAATCACATTATTAGAGCTCAATAATAATACTATGCACATTATATAAATGAACTCTTGTGGCTTAAACACCTAAACATTTTTGATAAATATGCACAACATTCAAGCCATTCACAATAAAGAAATTTTTAGCAGTACTTCTTTCCAAGGAATAGACCATGTAATCGAATTTCAACTTTAAATCTTACATAAAAGCATTGAAAATAACTACCAAACTAAGAATTTGAGGTGGTAAGAATAGAATGATAAAACCAGAAAAAGCTTCGGTTGAACTGGGGACTATTCAAAAACACCAACCATTATGGACCTTCGTGCAGTAGAAAAGCAGAGCATTTGGAATATTAGGCAACGTTGCCTTTCTCAAGAAAATAGAAGGGAAGACATTTAAACATAATAAATCCTCGTGGCTTGGTCAATGGTCAAATTTAACACAAAATATCACTGTTGGGCACACTAGTATCAACTAATGATCAAACAGCCCCAAAACTCAATGATTAGTGAGAATTGATACTAATGGCACTTTTGTCAATCAAGTAAGGAATAAAGAATAATAGGCAAGCAGCACTGAGTGGGGAATGTTTACCATGAAAACTAAAACGCAAGTTTGATATTGTTTGTAATTTGCAAGTTTGTCATGTACACTCACAATGATAGCATTATTAAAATGAACAGATCTTAAAAGAAACTAGTAGTAAGTAGTTTTTTTCAAAACCTTGTGATTTAAACAGGCCACCATCATGGATTCTCCAGTCACGTGATTTCCTTCCCCTAAGGACATTCAACCTGTTCACAGCTTGGCTGCACTATCTGGAATGACCTATACCAACACTGAATAGTGCATACTTAAATATTTTCCATCAGTAGTCACCATAAAGGTTGATACATTTTGGAAAATCAATTGATAAGATGGGAGTAAACAACTAATTGGCCTTGTTTGTAACAATATATTGAGTTCTACACTATGAATTAAGTATACCTTCCAACTTGAATACACAGATCTCCCCGAATGGTTCCAGGGTTTGAATCCTTTGGATCAGTGGCTCCAAGCATCACACGGCCAGTTTTGACAGAATTCAGTCCCTCCCAAACCTGTTTGTAAAGAGATACCATTTCACTTCTCAAGTCAATCATGACCAAATTTTATTTCTAACACTATACCATCACCAGACAACTGTCTTTACAAGCAACACACTAGTTAGGAAATGCAACTAGTACCTGATAACATTTTCTATAGGCATACAATTCACCTTCATGATAAGTTTCTTAATTCTGCAAATTCGCTGAGATCATAAGCCTAAAATCAGCTTTAGTGATACAAATTATCAAGAGATAGCACAAAAAGGTGACGTATCAGTAACAAACCGTACATCAAAAGTTTCATGCATTGATGTTTTGAGTTAAAATAATTACCCAAGCACATTATAATTGACAAATTTCGAGGAAAGCAGGCCTAGTCACGGAATTATCTCCACCGAGTCACCTAGAATTACAAAAACCCACATGGGATGAGGAAGCCTCGGTATGGGATGAGGTAGCTGAACTGGTTGAAGCAGTCAGCACAAAACAGTGGGATTCAGGTTCAAGTCCCTGACAAGGTGAATTATTTTCCCCCGGTGGAATTTTGCACTTTTTTTTATTGCTTAAACAGTGATTTTAGCCATATGTAGCAAACAACCGTGACAGGTCGTTCATTACTACAGCCCTCCACCTGCTTAGCTTGCTCAAATATACTATTCTGACAATTTACCAAAGGTACACTGAAATCTTCAAACAAATTTTTTACTCAATTGCACGTACAAATGTCATTTGAAAAAAATACTAAACCTGAAAGACAAGCTCAACAAAGCAGCATGCAGAGGTTCATAAGAAAAAAACTACTTGATCACAATGAAGTATGAAATGGATCAAGAGCTGTTACCACACAGTCTACTTAGTCTTAAAGAGGATTTAAACCACCACCTGCCAATTTTTCTAACAGCAGCATATGAACATCAAGGTTGGAGATCGATTACTCACTGGGGAAGATTTCTCCAGTGATACTCACTCAAAAAATGAGAACAGCACCTGTTTATTTCCCAATTATAAAATAGTAATTTTCTCAACATTCAACCAGTGCCATGATGAAACAAAAATATAAAAACACTGAAGTTAAACCCTTAAAGACAAGCACACACTATGCAGTATATCCAAAGCAATGCTACAATCACTAGTCCCAGATAAAAATACAAATCAGGATTCTACGATTCTCTGACGCAGCAGTCCACTCCTAGAACTAAGTCCACGGAAATCTTTCAGAGGGATAGTAATTAGATCTTCCCAATTCACTCTGATGATGCCTTCACTATTGTATGCAAGCCTAAAGCTACTCTGAAAGAAGTTAAGTGTTATAAGAGTAAATAAATAATCAATGGATTATGGATTTTGACATTGATGAATTACACACTGGTAATGCTGGATTAGCCAATCAAACATGATTAGAGCTTTCCATTTGCAACAGAATGCTAATTACAGCAACGCAACAGAACACTTGCCTCCCATTGATTATAGACCCACTGCCCTATGTAGCCAACTTCAAAACAGCAGTTGTATGCTAAACAACAAAAGAATGCCAGCAATAATGCAATACTTTGTAAAACAACAGAAACTGGCATCCCCAACAGCAGCATTTCCGTGAAGTAATTAAATGAGGATATGAAGAGTATTAATTACTCTGTGATAAAAGCTTACTTAATAACTATGTAGTGGGAAAAAATTCATTAACTATACACAAAATATACAACTGGGACCATAGCACACCAATGCCTCTTTCTGTAATGTTACCTTATGTTTTGCCCCGCAAACATTCCATTGAAAGTTGTTCACATATGCCAGGTGTGATTATGTGTTCCAATCTACACTAACACAGACAAAAAAATACAAGTGCCATTAACGGTAAATTAAGTATCAAGCCTCTTAAGAAAACAAAGGCACAATGGCATGAAAATCCACTAGTATGTTTTCAGATAAATTTAGCAGATTCATTTCTCTATGCAATAGACCCTGCTGACTGTTGAGCTAATGGGATGTGTTCCACCCCACCTTCCATGACTAGAATGTTTTTCAGTGCTCCACTTCAAAGACTTCCCAAAGGTGATTACTCACTCCTAACTTATTCCGCTGAGAATCATCATTTACCACCAGAGCAAACAAGAATATTTTTGATGAAAATGAAGTTGAACTGAAGCTGAGATGGCAACAGTGTACACTTGACAGAGTGGGAAGAGATTAGAGAGGAATTCTCCACACAGCACACAAAAGACGTTCTTTGAAAAACAATGAGACTGACCTCCTTTTAAGTAAGTGATTTTAAATGAGTGATTTTAAACCTGCATCCTTCACAAAACAGCAAACTGGAATTTTAGAAGTTGGAAATTTCCTCTAAGCTGACTTTTCCTCATAGAACTCTCCCAAATGATTCAACCAATGTTTGACCTTCACCCTTACTATCCTTGCCTGCATCACCTAACCCCATCAAATCTCAACTGCAGTTTCTATTCCTGAAGTTATTCTCTTCACAATCAACCCACTACCCAACCACCAAAATACGTTGATCTAAAAATGACAGTATACCTACGCATTAATCCAATCCTGAAAATAATACAAAAGCATTGAAAAAGGGAAATATATTTAAGTAACCTTGCTGACAATAGAGGTTAATTTACATTTTTTAATTCACAAGGTAGGTATATTCTGGTTCAAGAACCTAGATTTCAGGCATTATGACTAACCCTAACCAGCTCCATGCTAATATGAGATGGTGAGGTAGGAATATCTGGTTGATATATAATTTTATTAGTTTGACAACAGCACAAAATTGGTTACAATAAAAATGTGTGCCTGAAAAAAGCATTATCCACGTGGAAGCTCCATCGTCAGTACCAAAATTTATGCTATTCATTCTTGTACGAGGGTAAAACAAAGCTCTTTCAAAGATCAGTAATACGAGAAAGAAGAGTTTCAGACATAACATGGAGGAAATGCTTCACCTCCATAAATGAAAAGAAAAAATATATAGCTGTTTACTATTCCCAATTATGGAGTGAATAATTCAATTACTATAGGGAATTTAGGACAAACCAAGGTTCTCATTTTCATTAAAGGTGCAGTATTTACACACCTGCAATAAAATAACAGCAGTAGTTCCCCAAAATGCTTTCATGGAATATTTCCAGTTTGAGACAAAATGCTCAACACACACAGAAGATACAAAACAATCATACTTGTGACGAAAAATAAAGAAATAGGATACACCTAAGGGGTATGCAAACTGTATCCAAAGACATAAACACTTTCGATCAGCTGAAAGAAATACACTACGCAAGAGTGTTAAGCAAAAAAATGTAGCAGACTTAAACCAGGACAAAAGCAATTGAAAAATGCTTTCACCAACGATGCAGTCATGCAATTACTTTAGCACTGATCAAGCGACCAACACGTGTATAGGACCAGGTGTTGGAGATACCACAGTGCACAAACTTTAAATGTAAATGCGCTGGCTCTTTAGCATCAAACCACTAAGAAAAGCTTAAATAGTTGACCCACAACACGCAACCAAATTAAATTGGCACTGTAGAATCCATATTCCAAAACAGAGAAATGGGCAATAGTATTGACACAATTTTTTACAGCTTGATATTCCATGATCCTTCACACAATTTACCGGCGTACGAGCATCAATTTGCTCGCCAGAACTCGAGGATATTCCCTCTCACAAGTGCTCCCGCAAGAAACGGTGCTAGCGCATAACTTGGATAAACAAACATGTGTATAGATCTGGAATTATTCATTCGAAAGCGCGGGATTAAGTACGAGGGAAGCCCTGCCCGAAAGGCAAAATCCGTTGTTGCTCAAGGTCTTTCCAGGGTTGACCAACACCGCGCTGTTGCGTGACCAAATGCTTTTCGGTTTTGGATCGAATCTTGCAAAACGACACAACCGGACAAACACTTAGTGATACAAACAACCAATTTAATCAGTATTGGAATACTGAAGGTTAAAGTTCTATTCGTTCGCTACAATGTACGCTTTCCCATGTCTCGAGTCCCCATAATATCTCTTTACCCCATTAACCATAAGCTTATATTCCGAGCGACCTGAAGTAACACCCTTTCTTAATGGGAATTACCACGATGAATTCTCTCAGGCTATCAACGCAATAAGCATCCTAGTCCGTACCTGAGAAAAATACATTAAAATCGATACTCACCAACATGAATTAAGTCTATAGGCACCCAAAATTAGATTACATCAAATCTACTTCAATGACGGAATAAGTGGTATGTTAATAAATCCCGTAGTTTTAGCTTTAAGGTATGGAACAAGTTTACAGGCGTTCGAGAAGAGTTAAGACAGGAAACCGGCGGATCCTGTTTGGCGAATATTAGCAGGTAATTTGAACAGACCATGCGGCAACCGAGCTGCCACAGATGAGAATAATTCCGATTTCACTGTAAGTGACCTCTAAATACGTGTAATTGCTATTTAAATGAGTAAATAACATGGTTCTGCTGGGCTCACAAATTACGCCCGGGGAAGGATCCACGACCCATCAGCGACGCACGATTTACCATAAACAGACCCTCAGAAAGCAAAAATAAATGTTAACACTATAAGAGGGCGAAATTACGCTACACAATTGCCAGAGTTACTGTACCCGAAAGAGAAAACGGAGTGATCCACACACGGTGAACTTGCGGATCGAACCGGAATCAACGTAATCGAATTAGGAACGCATCTAGTGTACACCGTCAATAATGAAAACGAAGCGATTAATGGGAGGAATAATCACCGTACCATTGGAACAACTGGTCCAGAACTCATGTATTTCACGAGGCCGGGGAAAAACGGACGACCGGCAAGATCGGCGTAATGTTTCCTCAGATGATCCTCCGACGCCTATGAATGGACAGTAGATAATTAATGCAGGTGGCATTACATACCGAACATCTATTACCCTGAATTAAATTCACGACCAATATTTTAAGGCCGAAAGACAAATTTCACTCACCCACATGAACTTCATAGCAACCAATTTAAAACCTTTCGCCTCGAACTTCTTAATAATTTTTCCCACAAGTCCTCTATGAACTCCATCAGGCTTCACCATGATGAAAGTCCTTTCCCGTGCCTGTGCCATTGCCGGTGAAAATAACGAAAATACACTCAGGAGGGTAGCAACAACCATGCAACCTCTGGCACGTGTCCTGACGGAAAGGAAAGTTGGCGGAGTTGGCGTAAGTCAAGACCGGAAAAGGACGAGTGAAGCAACTGCAAACAAAAGAATAAAGTAACATATTAACAATAATAATTCAAAAGAAATAAATTACTCTACATTTTTAAAGTAAATATATTGAAAGTGTAATCAATCTCATCAAGTATTCAATTTACATTAAAAATTAACGTAAGACCGATGACGCCATCGACAGGTGCGGGCAATGAATGACGGAAGGGACGAGGGAGCTAGCGCCATCGGTGGAGTTTCAAGAAGTTCTACTTGTAAATAACTCTAGCGGTAGGAGTATTAACTATAATGGGCCGAAGAGCTTCCCGCCAACTGTCGTTCATTTAAAATTTGATGTAATGGAATAATGACATCTATTACGCAGCCTCCGTCGGAACCTGCTAAAACTTACACATTACAAAGCCATGTTTATTCGCCTGTTCAATACCTCCTGCAGGCAAAAGACTGCGGGTGAGAGATCTTCAACTCTCAAATTTCTATGTCCATCTCATGCTTATTCACATATAATTCAATGAATATGCGGGATAAAGATTATATTTTCCTAACTAGTGTGTTGCATACAATCATTGGCAGTCAATTTAATAGTTCGCCAACCACATTCATTGATGATTTACTTATCCAAGGTCATGACACAAATAGTACCGCTGTAAAATTTTAACTAGTGCCCTTTAAATTTAGTTTCACTGCGGAATAATACACTTCTTCAACTAAGTCCACAAAATCAGAAAAAAACACTCAATTAATATGAAACACTTCCACAAAATCAGAAGAAATAAAACCATTTGAAGAACATATAACACTTATTGGACTTATGCAACTATTTTCACAAGTTAAAATATGGTTTGCAGGGAAATATACTCTTTTAATTCATTGAACACAAAAGCAGAAAGAGCATTCCATGTCATTTACAATGCTAAATTTGACAGTTGCTATGACTCCATTCAGGCATCTCCCTCCCCAAAGTCACTTCAACACATTCACAGCTAATTGCAATGGTGAGTCACACAGTATGATCATTCTATGCCCAGGGCTGTATAAATGTAAGTTCAACAATGTCATACATATTTTTGATGATTTGAAAAACCAGTACGTTAAGATAACAGGTAATTCATGTAGTTAGTAAAACTATCACATGCGTAAGAGGACGGAATACAATGAGGAATTACCATGCATTGCAGGACTGTATAAGCAGTTTCATTCATGAGGTGGCAATTGACACACTGTCCCATGCCCTTTTTTACTAAAATGATATTGTAACAAATCATTGGTAATGAAAGAATAAATGAATATTCCCACTTATACCAGGGTAAGAACGTGGTTGTTATGGAGATTGTTGATTGATTAGAAAACAACAGAAAATAAAGGTAGGATTGGATTGTGTTTCCCACAGAATCTTAATAATTTCTTTTGTGTTACCCAAACCCATAACAATATAAAAAAATATGTTCCATCATAGCAGTAACTGTCGAATTCAGTTAAAAAATCATTTCAGCCATCAAGTACATGAAAAAATTGTAGTCCAAAAGTGAACACACTAATAGCTTTAAAAACTCTACCTCAAGTCTTGACAATGGCATTCAATGCTCTTCACCGACCTTGCCTCGACAGATCCATTAATGTGATTACCTCCACCTACATTGAATCTGCAAGTTTGTACAATTTTGCCCTGCATGTGGTTTTTCCACCAGTTCATTCTCTCCATTTCCCCTCCAGCATTTTCACTTCCCCTCTCCTTGCTGCTCTCTTCCCATCATTACCTAAGCATTTCCTCTTTCCTGCTGGCTGAATTCCTTCTTCTTCTTGTTTGTCTGTTCATATGCACTGCTTAAGTCCAGATTCAAGTAAGTCAAACGTAATGAAATTCTAGAACTTAAGCATTAGACTCAAGTGGAAAATGTCAGAGAAGACTTTGCACTTCATTTTAAATTTTTGAAAATTGTATAAAAAACATATTCTCATGATTACTCCCAGATTAGAGAACAAAATAGTTAAAGAATACAGAGAACTGAATTGGAGTGTAGAGTAGAATTATGAAAACAATAAAACGTCAATTGAAAGCTATAATTAGTTTAGCATACGCGTTTAATGCTAAAAAAATCACTCCAGAACCAATTGTAACCATTCACTACTACATTTTGAATATCTCACAGTTCAAGATCAAATGGGTCAAAACAACAGCTTCAATTTACACTCATTGTCCATAAACAAGTAGAGCAGTGATTAATTTCAAGTAACCATCAAAACAGCATGAATGAATCCTTTTAGCAAAAAATGGCCTTTGTTCAAATTGCAGCTCAGAAGCTGTATGAAGGATATAGCTTGGATATGTATAAAAATATTAAAAAAACCCTGCATGTCCAAGCACAAAATCTGAAGAAGTCTTGGTCATAAGTTAGGTCCAAATAAGGTCACCAGTTGATCTTAGTTGGACCCACCCACATGGTACCACATATTAATCACACATACGAAAGGGAACATAGCAATACACACCTAAACATGGTTCTGTCAAAACAGAAGGATGGGTGGAAGTCACAACATAATAAACACAGAAATGCTTTGACATACAAGTGATGTAGGTCTTCCGCAATTAACATCAAATATTGCACATTACTTCCTTCAAAGTCATTGGATTAAATAGTCTTTCCATCTTAGTCACAAGAAAAATTCATAATAATAATGAAAACATATCTAAATGCACAGAGTAAGTAAGTATACACATGTTTACTGTAAGCCAAGAGACATTAGGAGGACCTTAGCCGCAATTTAATTTTCTTCATAAGAAAAGACATCATGGTGGTACATCAAAGCATAACTGAAAAATTCAAATCACCACTACAGCGGATAGCAATTAATGAAAAAATTGTTTTATTTTCTTTCTCAATTTCCAGGCACTCAATTTTAAAAAATGAAGAGCTCAGCTCAAATCAGCAGACTTTTAAAAAATCACCAACAATTGGGTATCAATTCCTTGATAGATTCTAATCAATGATGTCATCATTTCTAATAACTGCCAAAATGCGATAGCCTGAAATGAAAAAAATACATTATTATTAGTGGCAATCGGAGCCAAAAGCCCACAATGCCATTTCACTGTTTTATGCACTCCTTGTTCAATTTAAACTCATACATATAACAACACCACCACTTTAAGAGATTTTTGACGCAGAAATTCTGCATTTGTATAATCAATGGTATCATTAACACTAAAAGGACCAAACCCATCATTTTGACGGTTGTCCTCTACTTAATATATATAAAATTTCCTATATTTCTTTTTGTGTCACCTCAATTTTTTCTGACTTTTAATTATATTTTATGATACGTAACCTGCAGGAAAATAAATAATTTTTTTCAACAGAAATGAAATTATAATACTTTTTACCTTTAAGGACCACAACCCGTCAAAATGACGGGTTGCGTGTTTTCCTTTATTTTCTTTATTCCTCGTGCTTATTTATTCATGACATCTCTAGTCATAATCACTTCTGGGCATTTCAATGTTTTGGTTTGCGTAAGAAAGGATTTTATACTTCTCAAAATATTTTGATTGAAATGAAGCCCCACATCTGCCATACCGACCGCGAAATTGTCACACTTCGCGGAACGTAATTTGAAAAAGGCACACTTTTTTCTGAATTTCTTTTTGCTTAATTTGTTACTGTAGTATTACTCAATTGTTTTTATAAATAAATAAAAGTGAAATATTTAATGATTTTATCAATGAATTTGACCAAAAAAGAGGTAAAATTAAAAATTTGCATACCCGTCACCATGATGGATAATGGTCCTTGTAGTGTTAAACCAAACAAAAACCCTTCAGACACCCCTTCCTCTTACACTCAAGCTGTGGCCTAACTACCATGAAGCTTCATCTCTCTCTTTAATTTTCCAATCCAAGGACCCTTTTACTCTTTGCCATTCTAGTCAGTTACATGCAGCATCATAAGTGCAGTTTTCCCCAATTCATGGAAAAATTTCAGGTGATTTCAAAATATTTGACTTGATCCAAATAAAGAAATTAAATACGAAAGCTTGTGGAACACACTGTAACCCTAGAATAAGAGGATTTACACCACACAAAAGCAGCCAAATATGAATTGGCTCAAATTTTTAAAGACATGAAAAAGTTTGGTCTTTCAGTCAAATATAAAAATGGCAGGCATATCCGTCGGTGGTGCACATGCCAGGTTTGAAAATTATACATAGGGAGATTATGAAGGCAGTGTGCACATGTGCCAAGCACTTTATCAAAAAATGAAACTTTTCATGGTTGATGACCATAAAATTTCCACTATTATACATATTAATGACACTGAAGTGTTACCCAAATTATAACACTTAAGAAACAAAATGACTCTGACACACTACAATTCTAAGGTGAGATATTACCATGACAAGCCACATATGCCACACGTGCAACCACGGTTTGAATCCTATTTGGCAGGATTAGATTGAATCTTGAACTTTGCAATCAATGAGATTCGATCAAATCCTTGAATCCTGATCACATCACTAAAAATAATGTATGTAGTTTACAACAGCTTCTATCAATAGGCGTATTCCCTAAAACCAAGTGATTAACACTCAACAGTCAGTCCTCTGGGATGAGTGATACAATGATATATGTTTTACATGTATATATTTCTCACCACAAATTTATTGCTGTGCGTTTTTTGTGCAAAACAACCGACCTGAACAGAGATTTTCCAGAATATTTGAGTGCCCATTGGGATAAATTTATCAGCCAGGTAGTAAGTACACTGCAACATATGGTAATCCTACTGATATCATATCATGTAGGTGCAAGTCTTGCATGAACAAATAATTTTATCTCATAGTGTCCCTAGAGTAAAGAAACCATGTATTGATGCTATAGCGCTTCCTAGGGGGAGCATCCATCTAGGACTTGTAAGATGGATGAACACATTCAAGTCTAGCCTTATGATCAAACTGTGGTGCCATTTCTACTGAGCTCATGTTTTAAAACTCCCTTTTTTTGATTAATCGAAAATAACTTAAAACATATGGACTGGAGCCTTAAGCCTGAGACACAAGAATGCTTTGAAACCATTGTTTCTTCCTCATCACTAAAGCAGTCATTCACTGGCACAGAATTGGTGTTTGCATTTCTGGCGGCAGAGTTGATAGCATCGTCATGAAGAATCTGATCTCTTTACAATTCCTCATCATACCTAAGCCATTCAGAGCTATGTTAGGCACCGAGTCTCTCTTGGATGCTCTCTCAAAGTGTAAAGGCTATTGAATAGACTTTTGTGAAAATTGGGAAAACTTTTGGTTTGGGTAAGTAGTAATTTTGTAGACTTAACCACATCCGTTGGCTGCAGGTGCAAACTGCAGTGACAGTAGGTGGGGAGGGACAAGACAGAAAAGAAGTCACGGAGTGAGTTGTATAGAGACTGATCATTGGATAATCTGACAGTTGGTTGATTCTGCATAGGATAATAAGCACTCTATGGTTCATATTTTGAATGTTTTGAGGATATATGTTATATGCTTTTTAGGTAAGAGTTAGGAAGATCGAAGCACAAAAATAGTGTGTAATTTGGTTTTTTGAACCTCAAATCTTTTCAAATATTTGATGGATAATACGATTAGAATGTCCCATCTCGAGAAAAAATGTCTTGATATTGAAAAATAACAGGTTTAACCATACACAAGAATATAAGTTATACATAGGGGAACACATTTTTTTCATACAACATTCGGCAGATCCAACCAACTATCAAGTTGGCACATCATTAAAACTGAAAATGTAAAAAATTAGCACCCATGAAAATAATCAGAGTCGAAAAAAGCAGCAAGGAACAATATCAAATAATGCCACACAAGTGGGTCACTCTGCATTGATGGCTAGGAAAGAATTGTACCAAAGGTGAAACCTTGCAAGAGATAAATTGACCCATCTTGAACAAAAAACTTCAGAAATGACAAGTATTACTCATCTCCCATTACTATCAATAGCCAACAGAAAAAAAAACACCTCGGATGCTAGAGTGCCAATTTTAAGGGCCACTACAGCTGACCTACCTGTACAAAAAAGCAGTCCCTTTCGAGGAGCCAATGGATAAATAGCCACCATGTGGTGAAATATCCACGCATAGTGGACGATTCATTCTCGGAGTTCTACCAGGAAAGTTAGTAAACGCTGTCCTGCTTGGCATATGGAACTGCATAAAAAAGCAAAACAGGAGAAAATTTATATTCCATACCATATGGTAATTAGAGATTAATGGATTCCTTAATTCGGCTTACAGTCTAAGGAAGAGTCTTGTTACTATACAACCACAGATTATAGGACTCAGATAAAAAGTTTCCAATCAAATATCTATAAAAAACTTGGAATACAGACTGTGAATGATTGTGCATAAATGAAGAAAGTACTTGACATAACATTCAACCAAAAGTGATCATATCCAAATAGCAGTGAAGTTTCAAATGAAAATGCTAAATTCACATTTCAGAACAAGTAGTAATTAAATTGATACTCCAAGTTAAGTTATTGCATAAGCATGTTGAAAGCATGCAGGATGAATGCACAAGCATTGTGAAAAACATATTTTTTCTTTCACTTAAAATTTAATGAGGCAGTTAAATTAATTTGGCCCAGGTACATAAAAAATAATTTAACTTTAAAATTGTTGAAAATTTTGGGAAAAATCTATAGATTATAATTATGACATTGGAGATGGTGCCCAAGTTGGGATCAGAAGACCATCTATTCCTGCGTAGCTAGATTAGGCCGGCAGCTAAATGAACTTATAACTCTACATCTTCAAATGCATTGCACTTCCGAAGAGGTGCAAAAAAATTGGCAGCCTGCATGTCTCAAGACAAAGGATGTACAAACAACAGAGTATCAATCTGAGCTGATCAGTGCTATAATTCACGAGTTTAAGAGAAAATAACATCCTTCAAAGTCCCAATAGCATGGCGTCAGACAAGCCAGGATTGTTTGATTTGATATTTTCAACAGTATGGAAATATAAATACATTTGATATTATGCAACCTTGGGCTAATATTAGTTGTATGGGTCAAACTGACGACTAGTGACAAATTATAAAACACTACATATTACATTTTTGGCAGGTCACAACAGAGCCCCCAAGGATACTCCTCATTCTTTCTTGAGGTGCATGCCCCTGCCTGTGTGTGCAACAAGAAGATCATCACTCACTGAATGTGCCTCAACTCAATGCTACAACAACACTAATTGTTTGGGCAATCAGTTTGCCTTTGCCTCTTCTGCGACTGAATCACATACCCCCATCCTGGATAATTTTTGTGGCAATAGAATCACGGAGGAAATGAAAGCAAGATGGGGTTAATGCATTTAACAATTTAAATTAGGTGAATTGTAACCATATGGATGAGATCATCACCTAATTGATTAATTTGATTGGTGGTAAGCTAAGACGGGATCACAATGTTGCTTTGGTTCCTATGTGCCCACACTGTCGCAGATTATGGTGTGATGGCACTGATGCTTTTTACAATCCCAATTAGGGAAACTGTAACTATTTATGTGAATTTTCAGTATACCAGGACTAGCCATGGATAAGCTTTATGGTGTCACCTGCAATGCATATACATGAAATTCCACAGAGGAAATATCATCTGCCTTGACTGGGAGTCTAATGCAATCCCCCGATTTCTGGCAGAGAGCTTTAGCCAGTTAAGAAACCACGGCATCCTTTTCCCCACTGGATTTTTGTGGGCTTTATGGGACAAGAAGTTTTAGACTACCAGACATACAATGCAACAACCATCTGCAAGTCATCCACTAAGCACAACAGCCCAAAAGGAAAATCCATTCTTGGAGCACTAATCTGTGTTCACTCTTTTGACCAATTTTGAGTAAACTGTGACTAGCCACAGATTAACTTTACTGAGTCACCTGTAATGTGATGAGTTACCGAGTTGACCATTACATTGTTACACAAATTATACAAACTGACTAAACATGCATTACCTGAAAATGTTATGAGTTAAAGCAAGAACTATGGTATTCATGGGAAGCAACCCTGTAAGAACAAACGTTGTCACAGATCAGGCATCCCATTTTCAGTATGTGGGACGTAATATAATATATGGCAAGGATACAGATATCGCAAATAAAAGTAAAATTTTCTAGAGGATATGTGAGATGTTAAAAAGAACTGTAAAAGGCAAAACTAGGAAAGAAATCCTGAACAAATTTTGCACAGTAATGGCAGTTCCTCCTGTTTTGTATGGCTCAATGTTTGGCAGCAAAAAAATGAAATAAAACTAATACATAGTCATACGGAATGAAATTTCTTTGAGCCATAAAAGGGTGTACAATGCTAACCAAATTAACCTCCTCGGTCCTGGCATATTGTATACAATACAAAGAATTTTGAATTTTTTCCCACTCAGGAACGCTAAATATTGGCAACGCCACTAGTTCAGCGCTTGCTGATAAGTGGCAGCATCATTATGAACCTTGATTCACAGAGATATTAACTCTGCAAACATGGATTACAACGCAAAACATAAGTATGAAGAATTTTTAAAAAATTATGCTGGCTATTTCTCGGGACTGAGGAGGTTATGGAATACATCTACATGAGAAGGACTAGGCATTCAAGCAAAAAGAAATACGTTATTTAAGCAAAAAATAGTTGGAGACAGCATGCACTACAAATGCTTGAGGAAAGATATCCACAGCAGGCATTGGATTCTAAGCCATTGGGTAGAAGTGTCAGAAGACCAAGGATGAGATGGTTAAGTGAAGCTGGAACACGCGTCAAGGCTAAACCAGGAAAGATGATCATTAAAAAAAGTGGAAAAATGCAAAGAAACCATTATTTCCCAGCCACTACTGACCTTAACAGATACATTAACAAATACAATCACACGAATACCATGTGCAACATAAACATGCAATGGAAATTTCATGGCAATATCATCCCATTTCCTTACCATTCGTGCTGCATCAGCTTTTTCAGATGAAGACAGAAAAAGTAATTCTGAGGATGGATCAAATTTCAGGGAAGTAACGGGCGTGACGAGATTGGAGATTGTACAAAGGGGTGTAGGTCTGCAGAGGCCATCAATGGCAGGCTTCAACGCTTCTTCCCGATCGTACAAGTTGACATGTCCCGAGGGACAGCCACATGCAATGAACCTACTGGATGGTGACACGGCCAGTGCAGAGCCTCCAAGGGAACCTTCATCGGCAAAACGATGGATGCAGGAGCGGGACGTCATGCTCCACACCCACACTTCCCCAGCCTCTGCACAATGACAAGCAAAAGTCATACATATGAAGGAGGCTACAAGACCATCTTTCAATTAAGGCAGTTAGTGGGAAATTTTTCTCTCGATGCCCATACTCCAATTTTGTTTTAAAATTCAACCTCTTACACAAAATTTTAATTTAATCGAGCAAAATTAATGAAAATAATAATAATTTTATTAACCTTCAATTATTACAAGGCAAGTCAGTACAAAAATAGATTATTGGTGTAACACATAAAATTTGACATAGACATACATATAGGTGGATTAGAATACTGAGGCTAACAAAAATGCCTATAATGTGAAAGCACTTTTGTCATTCACAAATTCATTTAATGGGTAGAATGCTTTTTTACATAGAACTTGTTTTACCAAAGATTAGAATTTTTTATAATCTTTTATTGTTTTGATTGAATCAGGTACCTTATTAAAATATTGAATTCCAGTATTCAATACACTTTTTTCATAAAATGATTTTTTGTGGAATATACTATTAAAACTATTAGGATGTCTGGTTTGGTATTTGTGACAACTCAGATAGGGTGTGTATAAATGAGGGTTATTTTTAACAAACATGATTATATTTAGTATGTAAATACATGGAAGAGTCAGTATTCTATCTTTGATGAAATAATTTTTAAAAGATTCATAGGATTTCAGGTCATTTAAGACCCTTGTTGCTCTCTTCTGGATCCTGAATAATCTCTCTACATGTACAATTGGGGCTTGTCCCCAATTAGGCTGTGCATGTTAGCATAATACACTGCTAAAGCTGCTGCCTTTGAACAGGTTTCCATGATAATCCTGATAGCAAATACAGTTTTGTTTAGTTTATTGCAGATGTTGTTAATGTGGCAACTCCAGTTCAGGTTGGTATCTATATTTAAACCTAAGAATTTGAGACTATCAACATTTACATATGGTAAACTATTTTTGAGCCTTAAAGTATTTTCTTTGTGTTTTGAGGAATTAGACAGAATAATTAAGTAACTGTGTTTTGCTATCATTAATTATTAAATCATTTGATAGAAACCAGTTTTTGGCTTTGCTTATGGTTTGTATATATTCTCATAGAGGTATCATCAGCATGCATAGTGGATGGTATAGTATTCATATAGCCAAAAAAATCGTTTGTATATATTAGGTATAAAAGGGGTCCTAAAATGGACCCCTGCGGGATGCCCTCAGTTAAGTCTTCAGCAGATGAGATAGTCATTCCAAGTGAGGTGTTTATTTGTACGTATTGTTTTCTTTCTCTCATAAAGGATGCAAGTAGTTCATAGGTTTTTCCTCTTATGCCTAAATTCTAGATCTTACTTAGTAAAAGATTGTGATTTACGCAATCGAAAGCTTTACTGAGATCTAAGAATAGGCTTATTGCTATTTTATCATTGTTCAATTGATCATTTATTTCCTGTAAAACTTCATACATGGCTGTTATTGTTGATTTGTTTTTGCGATAGCCATGTTGGTTTTTGGAAAGTAATGAAAATTTCTCTACAAATTTAATTAATCTCTTATGAATGATTTTTTCAAATATTTTGGAGATTATTGGCAGAAGTGAAATGGGTCTATAATTATTTATGTCTTTGGTGTTGCCTTTTATATGTATGGAAATAATATTACTTATTTTTAATTTTTTTTGGAAAGATGCCATTTTCGTAACATTTATTGAATATGTGCACTAAGGGTTTGACTATATTTTTTGCTACTACCTTTACTATTCTTGAATTAATACATATATGTCATTACTTTGAGAGTTTTTTTAAATGTTTATGATACGAAGTATTTCATTTTCTGTTATTTCTTCTAAGAATATAGAATTAGGGGCAGTCATGTTTGAACTATTTAGATCTCTGATTGCTGTTCGAGTAATTGTTTTAAGATTTTTGATGTGGTTCACGAAATAGGAATTAAAATTTTCTGTAATTTTAATTTTTGAAAACTTTAATTCCTATTTCGTGAACCACATCAAAAATCTTAAAACAATTACTGGAACTGCAATCAGAGATCTAAATAGTTCAAACATGCCTGCCCCAAATTCCATATTCTTTGAAGAAATAACAGAAAATGAAGTACTTCGTATCATAAAGCCAAATGCCAAATGTGTTTGGTAAGCTAAATTTAAAAAGCAAAAATAGCTTGCAAGTACAAAATCAAAACAATCCTTTCAATTAGAGTAAAAAATAGTGAATTCCATCAATTATTATTTAAAAATATTGTTTTCGCTGATGACAATCCTCAGCTATATTCATATACTAAATATATGGAATAAAATATCCAGATAAGTTGGAGAATATTTTTTTTTGATAAACCATTTTTCAACCATATGACGTGGCTGCAGTGCCATGGCTATTAAAATGAACACATTTAGCCTTCATTTCCAGCAGTTATATGTTCACAATTCTAATACTAAGGTGGAGTGGAGTCTTACTTTTATTAACATTCTATTTCCTCAAAGACTTTGCTTTTTATAAAAGTTTATCCCAAAATATTGCATTTACATTTGATACAAAAAATACTTTTTCTAACACATTCCCCTTCTTGCTTTTAACACCATGTATTATCAAGCTCATTTTGCAAATACTAGCATGGAAATGTATAATTTTTGTGCTCTAATCACAAAAATGACTCATTTTTCTGTAAGTCTTTAGAATGCGAATAAAATGAAACTCTGCTCATGAAATGGTGAGCCATCTTAAGGATGAGTTGTTTTCATTAAAGCACCACATCCTCCACACATTTACCTCCATATGTGTACAAGTACACCCCATCTGAGGAGAAGCACATGCAGTTCACCTCTCCCGTCATTTGGAAAGTGGTGATCCATTCCTTGGCTCTCGCCGAGAGTATGTGTATGGCACCCCATCTTCCTGCTAATGCTATATGATCACCATCAGGAGAGACTTCAAAATTCTGAAGGACAGAGGAAGGAAAAGAGAATCCATCAAGTTTTTTCAAACCATTTCCACACATCTTAGTGAAAACCTAATACACATATTTCTCTTTTTGCCATGGTATATACATCAAATAAATAAGGTATGAAGTACAACAGTACCAAAGAACATGATTGTAGAGACCGATCATGTCACAATTCAGGAGGTATAAAAAAATTCATTCACAAGTTAAAATAAGTTTTCTAGCAGGAAATCCTTTACCCGATTCACAAAGGGAGTTTTTTTCATCAATCACCTTAAGATCATCAGGCAGCTAGTTTAACATGCTCAAACCTATACTTTTGGGTGCCATCGATGTTCCTTTTTTATAACATAGATAGGGGATATGAAGATTGTCACAACCCCTGGCGTCATATTTAGGCACACAAGATTTCTTCACAGAATCAAAATAATTGTACTTTACATATATCACTGATGATAAGATATAAAGGCATGGAATAGGGAGTAATCCCAATTTCCTAAACATTGGGAGATACTGCTCTTTACCAATGAGTCAGACAATCCTTTTCTGTGTTACTAATATTTTAGCAGCATGACTCAATGACTCTAAGAATATAATATCAGCATTATTCTGGAATAAAACTCACCATAGTGCATCATCAATAAGACCTTGATTAAACCTGTAAGCTGGTTAACTCGAATAATAAAACAAGGAAACTTAGTTTACTGGACAGCATGTCTATGTGTGTTTCCCAAGAGAGATGTCTCTCAATGTTTAGGCCAAGAAATTTGATAGTATCCGCTTCATTTTGTGCCACATTAAATATCACCAGAAACCTATACTCCCTCCTTGGTTAATTAATATTCTTCTTAGTGGAATCTGTCTTCTGACAGGTTTCAACTGGATGCCCTCCATCACAGTCAGTCCTGAGCATCTTCTTTCATTTGCCGGTAACTTCAGCTCTTTTTATGTCATCGAGCATTCCCATTCTTCTTCTTCCCCTTCCTAGCTTTCCTTCTATTTTTCCTTCAATAATTCTTCTAAAGAGACAATTTTGGCATAATATATGTCCCATCCAAGCTGTCTTCTCTTTTTTATTTCCCTTAGCAGTTTTCTTTCTCCTCCTATTGTCATTAGTACTTCTTTAGTATTAATATTAGAGAAACATAATAATTGGGATTTATTTGCATCACAATTTAAACAATCAATAACATCATTTAGTAAAACTATTACTTGCTCTCCTATTTTTGTTAACACATCAGGCTTAGGAGCTGACAGAATGAAAATTCAGGCAAGCCACAAATAAATATGTAATAAGAATAAAACACAAAGCCCTATGGAACACTAATTTTCATACTTCTGCAAGAGGAGTTCAAATTGGCATCATCCTTGTTGGTTACAATGCAGTCCCCAATTCTCAAAACAGCAAAATGTTCATCCAGAGAAAATATCCAGAAAAAACTTTACACAAACCAAAGGAAATTGAGGAGGAAACAGTGGGACTGGTGTCATTCAGAAGGTGACAAGACATCCATGAAATACCTAAGGAACATCCACAGCCTCCACCATCCTAGTCAACAAGTTCTTGTGCTAGTTCCTAGTCAACATCTTGTGCTACTTGCAAGATGTGATATTGTTAGTACCACAAGCAGCCAGGGCCTACAAGAATAAAATTCAAACATCAGGATGGACCCAGGCTATCACCCATCCTAGAACCCTGCATCTAAACGAGTACGCTGATATGCCATTCTAATTTGGTCATTGGTTGATTAGAATCCCAAAAGAGCAGAGGAATTGGATATTAGTATTTAAGTTTGTAGGTGGTTCAAACAAGGGAACCACAACTAATCTGGATGGCCTGTTGCGCTCACATTTGCTGAAGCCTAAGGTTATGAATGGAATATCACTATTTGTCAGCCTAAAGAAGATAATATTGGAAGGAGGAATGAATGCAAAGAATTCCAGAGGAAGACTAAGGATGGCATACATCAGTCAAATTATGGGGAACGTAAAAGGTGAAGAATTACATAGGAGTGGAGCAGTTGGGGCCGAGGAGAAAGGTGTGGAAAGCAAGCTTCTGCTACTGAATCTTTCAACTCATTACTACAGATGACTGATTGAATATGCCCAAACAAGATGATGCACCACATGAATTTTCGAGAAAAAAGCCGTAAAATATAAGCCAAGATATGTAACCTTAGATAATATTTGTTGCAACAGCCCATTGGCTTGAGTGCTAGATTCTTATTAGCACTTGGCTTGGTTTGATTCCAGCTGTAGGCAGTGAGCTTTTTTCAAGGTGTTCATTGCTTGAGTTTTTATTTACTGGATTATAATTTTAACTTCTTCAATAAAAAATATTTTCCACAAAAATGCACAAACACTATTTGCAAATACTTTAGCACTGAAAATTATTCTCAATGTAATATGTCAAATATTTTTACTGAGGGGAGAAATTCAAATACAGTAGAACCCTGTTAAGAAGTTTTTCAAGGGTCCGAGGGTTGAAAACTTCTTACAAGGGAAAACTTTATAAGAGGGAAAGCTGGTAAAAATTTTTCCGCTATTTCCTGATATGTTAAATAATAGAAAGTAAATACAAATTCATCTCACTTTAACAAATAGTTTATTGTCAAGGATGGGAGGAAATGAAAGAATCTAGTGTGGTTTGTTTCATAAACCTTTTCCTTAAAGCTATAGAAAATGATTCCACTTCATTCAAACTTTTAAGGGTGCTGTCAGGAACACCAGAAACACTGTCGATAAATGTCCGAAACACAGACCGAGCATTCATAGCCTCACAGTAAGTAGGTACCACACTCTTGCTCCAGGTGGTCCCCCCACATAACTCTTCAATTGTCTGCATAGACCAAGGCATGACACTGTCATCGACTTCAATAAAATCCGTGAAATTCCCAGTGAAATAAAAAATTTCTTTAAAACTATGCCATTCATTCTGGACGAAATCTTCTCCCCCCTCTAAGTCAACAAAATTTTTACTCTGCACAGATGTACCCTCACCCATTAACGCTTCTGGACTTGTATGGAATCCAGCTTTATGGAAACAATTAGCTATCATTGTAGGACCAATTTGTTCCCAAGATGCAGCTAAATAATGTATACCCTGTAACACTGATAGCTTGAAATTATTCACTGGGGCAGCCATACTGGAACTAGCATGTAAAAGCAGTCTATGGACAAGCCTCTTCCTAAAGCAAGTTTTCAAAACTTTGATTATACCCTGATCCATGGGCTGCAAAACTGCTGTGGAATTCTCGGGGAGAAACTCAACCCTCACATTGCTCAAATACTCAAGTGTTTTTTGGGTGAGCAGGGCAGTTATCAATGAATAGAATTATTTTCCTATTTTTACCCCCCATACTGGAATCAAGAGCCTTAAGATATTCCTCGAAAATGGTACAAGTCATCCAGGCACTTTTATTGTTTCTGTACTTGCAAGGTAAATTTTTGACATTTTAAAAACATCTGGGCTTCCTGTATTTTCCAATAACAAGTAATGGAAGTTTTTCAGTCCCATCCATATTAGCTCCAACCAGAACTGTCATTCTCTCTTTGCTCATTTTTCCTCAATGGCAACTTTCACCTTTGAATGCATAAGTCTTATTAGGGAGAAGAGTATAAAATAAGCCAAGTTCATCAGCATTGAAAACATCACAAGGTTTGTATTCTTCAAGAAGAGGATGCAAAACAGTTCTTTTCCATTCCTCAACTTCTAATGTATTCACACTCCCAGATTCTCCACAGATAGTTTTATAAGCTAACCCAGTTCTATTTTTAAATCTATCCAGCGACCCATTTGAAGGATTAAAATCCACACCAAGTCAACACATCTGCAATTTCAACTGCCTTCTCCTTCAGCACGGTACCATTCACCGGTATATTCCAAGAGGAAGTTTGCTTAAACCATACTAATAGCTTTTTCTCCACTTCTTCATACTTGTCTAACCGTTTCCTCTTAGTTTTACAGGATGTCTCGCCTAATCGAGATTTTAGTTGAGTCTATTTTGACATTATGCCATTAAGTGTCGTGATAGGCATGTTGAGCTGTTTCGCCAGTTCTACTCTGGTCCTGGTAGGATTGGATTCCACTTCTCTAATCACTTTCAATTTTTCTTGCAGAGACAAGGCTTTTATTTTTATCGCTTTTTGACTCGTCAATCGTAGACCTTTTTCATTCAAATGGGCGTTAAGCCTTTCTTCAACTATTGATCGCAATCGGAAGAGAAAATTTTACGTTAATACATGATCGTTTAAATCATTTGTTTGACCAAACTCATTTTAAAAAATAGCCTTCTCGAAATAGTGGAAACAACCCTAACTATGCACTAAAGAGTGATGGTTTCTTAAGCATGTGACGCAACTCACCTCAAGCCCAAAATTGTACTAACAATGATTCCGCTGTTAGCAGATATTGCGTGTTTGATTAATTTTGGATTGCAACCAATGATCAGAACTGTTGTTATATGAAAGCTTTTCCCTCACAGAGTGCGCTTGCGCTTCGCAGATTAGTGCACATCGTGTCCCATTCACTTTTGTTAGCGCAGATGGCAGTGCACTTCTGCGAACACGTTTTATATAGCAACAATTTCGCGACAATCTTTATATAGCAACAATCTTTGGAGGGTTATCACCATTCACTCTCACTTTGACCCACTTGGCTTCGCCTGGATCAGCATTTCTATCCCCTTCTTGGTCGGACCCACATGAGCCATCTCCCTCAGAGGAAGAAGAGATCCAACGCCTCTTTGTCCCTGGCCTTGAGGTGTAAATGAAAGATTCTTCACTGCTAGAAGAAGAAATCTCTTCATTGCAGGTCTCTGATGGAATATCACTGCTATGATCATTAGCGATGAGCGCATCTTCAATATCCTTACATTTCAAATACTTGGACATTTGTCACAGGGGCAACCCTAAAATAACATTTGGATAATTGTATCAAAATGCAAAATTGAAAATCGCAAATTGCTGAATCTACCCAGCCAACACTAAACGACATGGAGAAAGAGGGGCCCATAGTTCCGGAAACTTATGTAGGTACTTGAATTCATAAACCGTAACTGTTTTTTCAATAAGACGCAGTTATGCAAGAATTGAACACCACAGGTTTTGCACCGATTCTAAGTAAAATTAGACGCCAAGAAAGGTCCTGCAAATAAATAATATGGCAAAACGCGATAAACAGCATAAAAGTCACCGAAATATATGAACAAGGAAAATTCGTGAAAATATAATGAAGGCCATAAAAGTACAGAAAACTCGTATTTTATAATTAAGTATGTAAAATTGTAAGATATAGTATTCTTTAACAATTACTTACTCAATATAAGAATATTTGGTAATCTTGCTGGAAACTGGCGCTGTAAAATAAATACTAAGATCCCGGAGAAAACAGTCCACACTGAACTCAGACCAGCACGAAAGAGAGTATGATACTGGCCCTAGGGTAACAAAAATGCTCAGGAGAGCTTACGAGGCAAGCATAATGTGAATAATCACCATACATAAGTCAAAGTAATGGTTTCAGGCGTAACTTAGTGGAATGACTCCATGGTATTGAATGAAACACTTAGCAAGGTCCTGACACTGTCCTATACGGCATCTCCAATTTAATACTATAAAACAATACTAAATGCCAACTTGTCAAAGATGAGACTCAACACGACCCAAAATTATAGTTTTATTGTCTTAATCTTACAACTTGGAGACTAATCTTTTCTCAATGTGGCTATAATTTATTCTTATTCTTGACATTTTCTAATTGTATTATGTTGTAATCATTCCGTAGAACTCCCAAAAATACATCATAATTGTAGTTATAAAACAATAGAGATACCCTCGTCTGTCTGAAAGAGAACTAACCAGCAATAAAGAGAGCAGTTAGCCCTGGAACAACAAGTAAACATACAGCTCTTAAGTTGTTTTTTTATGGTAACTTTCTCTTGG
Organism: Ceriagrion tenellum; assembly: GCA_963169105.1. Classification (NCBI taxonomy): domain Eukaryota; kingdom Metazoa; phylum Arthropoda; class Insecta; order Odonata; family Coenagrionidae; genus Ceriagrion; species Ceriagrion tenellum. The sequence goes on from OY720634.1 coordinate 165,627,850, forward strand.
CCTTGATAGAGGTGCAGCAATATACTTCCTTTAATGTTTCACTTTGGGGCAATGGACATAATTTCATTACTATTAAAATACCAGTTAATATAAGCCTTAATCTAGCCTACTGCATATTGAACTAATTGCAAGTACTTGCCATAGAAAATTTAAAAAATGATATGAAGTGGCTACAAATGACTCAGGCCTACACCAATCAATCTAGAAAATATTGCCTTGACTCGTGGATAATTTGGCAATTAGACTGTTCAGTCTTGGATAGTTATTGATTTCCTGGCAGGCCTAGCAATGGTAGACTTGCAATAGGCTATTTAAGTTGAAAATGCACTAAATATAGGTTTAATTATTAAAATGTACTAGTATATTGTTAAAATAAAATTTTCCAATAACCGTAATCACTTCTTTAGCAGTATATGTACAATTAATTTTCTACGTGTAGAATATGTAACTATTAGCAATATTCTACATTACATATTCTACGATAGAATATACATGTAGATTACGCATTTCCTACACAAAAATATTCTCCTGACCCAACCCTGATAAAAAGCAAATAACTATATGTGTTAGGGATGGTCGGATCGGATACGTCGGGTCCAAATATTTCATTTCACTGGATAATGAAATCTGATCCAAATGCACTGAAAAAAATCGGATCTGGATCCGAAATTTTAAATTAATGCTTTAGTGGATGAAGCGTCCCATACGAGGGAGTAAAAAGAGTTCTGATTCTCTCTTTGCATGCGCCAATGCACTTCGTAGCTTGTCCTACCCATGCAACTATTTTTGTTTCAAAGATCTCTCGGGCGTTAGGCAACAGAATTTCAGATTGTGGAAAACGTCTCGAAGAGGCGAAGATTCGAGGTATCGAACGAACGTTGCCACGTAAGACTACGAATGCCATCTCTACGGCCATATCACACACTATTAGAAGTAGGTTCACAGGGAGCATGTTGAATGAACATGTTACTGTGGCTGATGGGTAATTTAGGCAGTAACAGTATAACGGCAACAGTGCACACTTCTCCCTTTCTCTTCCGGGCATGCGCCTGGCAGTTCAGCACGTTCTTTTTCCAAAATAAATATTAATCGATAATGATTAACCTACGAATTCGTTTAAGATTTTATAACTGGATTCATAATGATGAACTTGAAAGCTTGAAGGAGGTCCAAACGGTGGTTTCCAGGGACGCGTGGAACGGAATATAACGCAGTCTTGCAAATTCATCAATAACTAAAATACTAATGCACTAAATAATATGAAACTTCGTATGATTGTTAAGAAAGATCATAGCTACAATATTTATGAAAGAAATTTTGAAATCTTGATCAGTGTTGTTATTAGTAAGCTGTAAATGCGTGGCATCCATCCGGTACCTGTAAAAATGCGCTAAAATTCTGTTTTTAAGCACACACTGAAATCAATATAAATGATGAAATGTTTTGTATACTATCACTAAATGCAGAAATAAACAAGCTTTGATTTAGTGTACTTCATTTTAAAATCAATTGAGCCGTCTTTGAGATAATAGTCTCCAAACTCGAGTGATGGAATTTTGCAACGGATAGTAAGTGATTTAGACCCCGAATTTATTAAGGTTTTGGTGTTCTTAAACAATAACTTGAAAGCATTCAAAGAATAGAAATGAGTTTGACAGAATAAGGTTTTTACACAACCATAAGGGTTAGAAATTGGTGTTTTCAGTAATCCTTTTGTTTTTCCAACTATGTAAATTGTTCAGAGCTAATTAAAATATGAAAGACATAATCGAAATATCATTCCTTTTATTGTATGTACCCAAAAGAAGATTGATTAATTTAATAACTTCGTTTTATAGCATGCAATTAAAAATGCACTTGGATCCGAAAATATCCGAGGATCCGGTCCGGATCCGAAAAAAATCCTGGATCCGTCCATTCCTAATATGTATACTCTACTGTCTCTTCTTAGGGGCATGATACATACATTGTAATTTAATGAAAGAAATGTTATAATAAATGTGACAAAAATGCAGTGATAGCTGCTTTCAATACCAACATGTTAATTAAACAAATTTGGATCTATATTCGAAAAGCATACAAATATATAGTCAATTCAATTCGAAGTTCTAATAATTTTGCCAATTCGATTAGAATGGGATTCAAAGTGAAAAAGCATGATTCGCACATCACTATATATGATATATACATATTCTCTCTTTCATACTGGAAACTTACCTTAGCATTTGTGACACCCAGTGCACGATTGACATGCACTTTAGTCGTCCTTCCTCCAATTAAATCATATGAGAAGAAGTGGGGATGACTCTTTGAGCCCACCAAGAGTTCTGATCCATCACTCGAGAACCTCGCACAATGAATTGGAAACCGCTCAAATTGGATTGAGGAAAGCTTGCCATTATTTCGCCCATCCACCTGAAAAGACACAAGAGAAGAACAATGCAGGAATATGCTGAGAGAATGTACTGATTACAGAATACCATATAGATCTAGGAAATTCAAAACAAAAAATTTCTACCTTCATTTCATCAGATGAAAACCTGCCTTACACATATAGCTAAGTCATTAAATATGATGAAATCTTCAGAGTCAAAATTAGATCATTAACTCTGCACACCTTTGAAATATGATTAACCCACAAATAATGCCTCCAAAGCTCTATAGAGTCACAGGGAAATATCAAGGTGGCAGTTGGCTGCTGCATTCTTCTAACCACCCTCTTTCAAACTAACAGTCTCTGAGTTCATGAGTTAGTTTAATCTTGGCTAGAGAGCTGTAATGGAGCACCCACTAACTGTTCAAATAGTGTTGACAACACAAATGACTTCACCAAGTGCCAGGGTTCACTGGATAGTTTTATTACAGGGGTAGCCCAGTATTTGAGGATTGAACGAGTTACACAGGAATAACAGCAGAAATTTTTTTCTTGAAATTAAGGGAGAAAATATAATAAATTTGCATCTGTTTGACTAAAATTACTCCCTTTTAATATTTTGTACATGATTCTGTTTTTGTTATCATGAAAATACTGAAAAGCTTGTTTATGACAATAAGACATGCAACGAAATCCCACCTAAAACAAAGTGAGCTCTCGGTCCTTAGGACTTTCCTTTGTTGGCTAATGTTAAATATCCTGCATTTAATGAGTAGGATGATATGAAATCCGTACTAGAGTGAACTATTCTTTGGTCCCTTGGTCAATTTTTACCTCAATCATAGCGAAATTATCATCATATTTGTCACATGACAGCCCATTCCCACATTTAAGTTATTCTCACACATCGCCATCACTCAAGCCTAACCAAGTGTGTCTCTACCTGTGGTGCTGCTGCTGCCTAACAAATGCCCCCTTCAGGTAGGGTTACCATAGGTCCATCATTAAAAAAGAGGACACTTCTTAACTTGTTATTTTTTTCCACCATTTTAATCATAATTATCATTGCAGTCATGTATCTCATCACTGTGTTTTTCACTTTTGTGCCATGAATATTTGGAGGATGAAGACATCTCCGTTAACAGTTTTTGGTTTCCCAGCAAGTATTCATAAAAGTTTAAGCAGTCGAAGTGCTTAAAATTGTACTGAACTCACACTACACCTGTCATGTTTTCTATTTTAAATCTGTTCCTGTCTTTGGTCCACTGTGCGTTGACAAGAGAAAACATACGTTCTGTATTAGCATTATGACTAAGAATAAAAAAAAGAATTCAGCTATTATTAAATGTTCAGAATGGTACACATAACTAGACAACTGACTGAAATTTGCACACCACACTTAATCTGCTGGTTGGTTTTGTTTTCTTTCATAGTTCTTTAAAAAATTTTTGATATTACAAAATTGATCAAAACACTTTGTGTCTTTTAGTCTTACATTTGTTTTCTCATTAAGATATGTGACACACTTTTCAATGTCCACCCAATTAAGAGTTCTTGAAAGCTGCATCCATTTGAATGGTTTGAACTGTTGATATTGAGCCAACCATTTCTTAAATACACCATAGTAGTTCTATACACAGCTTTTATCACCTTACGAAAGCTATCATAGTCCTGTGAGCAACCTTTTTTTGTGTAATTATTTCCTTTATTTTTAAGGACTTAAAATTATTCTTGCATCTTCCCTCAAGAGTCTCTAAATTGGAATCCAAAATAGAAATTGTTTCAGTGACACAATTTGATTATCAAACTTTAATATATTATAGTTGAAAACTGACATTTACGAGTGAACAAACGATAAACTTGCCTCACTTAGTTCATCCTCAAAGACTTTTTTAAGTGCCTTAGGAATTGAACACTGAGAGGAAAAATAAGATTTCAATGCTGGAAATATATGAATCAACCTCTCAATCCAAGGAAAGAGTGATAACCACCCAGTTTTTGTATGGCATAACAGCTGCTGGTATGTAACCTCCCCAAAATCACAGAATTCCTTTAACTCCTCTGTGCGCAAAGTATAAATGGAAAAATAATTGAATATTTTCAACTCAATTGAATCTATGTCCATTTTTAACCCATAATCAATGCCATGCTGCACACAATTGTGCAGTACATGCACTGGACATCCCATTCCTACCAATTTAGAGTTTTAACACTTTTTCAAGTGACTGAAGACATTATTCCCTGCAGCTCTTCCAATTCCACCAAAATTAGTATCAGCATTATCGCCAGCAAAAGCTAAAACTTTCTCCTCTACACCAAGTTTTTCATACGCATCCTTTATGTAAGTGGCTATTGTCTCGGATTTCTCATTAGGGGTGCATTTCATTTCAATCACTTTAGTATTGATCCCACCTGCATTGATATCCAAAGACATCTACATCTACATAATACCCCGCGAGCTGCCGCATGGGCATGTGGCAGGGGGTGTTGGGTCACGTGTAAAGGTGTGTAAGTTTTTGGAGATGAAATGTACTGGACAAGAATGGGGAAAACCCTCATACAACCATGGTTGCTTCCATCTGTTAACACACCAAAGCAAGAAATACCACCCAGCACATCGACAGTAACATCTATGGAATGCGGTGATTAAACAGATGTAATAATAGTTTCAGCTTTGGTGCGAGCACAAGATACTTTCTTAGCTGGAGTCTTTGTGCAGAACTGTTTGTAGTTTACAGGTACGTAAAACTATGGTGTTGACGAACTGCATGAAAAGCCAGAGTACCTTCGGTTGCACAGACCTAGTCATTCTGTTTGCTATCTTTTGGAGCAAAAACATTTGTGAGTTTTGAAGATGAACTTACACCCTGTAGATATTTTGCATGTTCAGAACATTTTCATGGGCTTCTAAATCAAGTGCACCTAAAAATAACGTGAGGGTAATAATAAATTAAAATAACTGTAAACATCCGTTGAAATAAATATGACCACATTTTAACACTCAAGACATTTAAATGGCTTACCTTTATTAGCTGCTGATATGCAAGTTCCACTAGGGCAAACCAAACATTCTGCCTCGTTTTTGTTTCTTCCTTTTCTAAATGATTTGTGCTTCTCCATCATGTAAAACTGACTTTCATCACATTAAGCACATCATTAAACACAGAAAATCTGTATCATTAGTTAGTTGAACACTTTACACTCTATACCCGAGCTGCTCACAGAATGGCATATATTCCTGACGGCACGAAGCCCAAGCGCTGTTCGTTCATACATTGTGTCGCTAGTGCTATTTTGTGACAATTTTTTCAGTAGCTACTGGTTTCCCGGGTACTATGTAGTTACATTTGTTTTTAAGAGATTCCAAATCAGCAGTAGCACCAATCATATACCACCTCCTTGCAAGTTTTTTTCCTTGTCACTGCAGAGTCATCGCCCGACTTTTAAATGTTGCTAAAAAAAAGCCTGATAGAATAGATAATGGAGCATATAGGACCCATGGAGTGGAAAGTATTAATAAAAACCTGCAGAAGCAAAAGCACAGTCTAAAGCAAAGAACCTTGTTCAAATGAGAATGACAACAAAGAAATGACCAGACTACATCCAGGCAACACCCTCCCGAATCATTATACCGGCTCACAGCACCGGGTGTCAAGCACGAAGGTCACCTTTGTGCCTGCGGAACCGGGGATCTCACAGAGGTGGCCTTAGTACTCGACACCCAGTGCTACGGACTGGTGTAAGGATTTGGGAGGGTGTTAATGATCATGGTGGAGAGGTATGTATTTGTGTTTCACGAATGAGACACCACCGTTGGTGATTAAATAACCAATTGTGATTGATGTGGGAGAAAGAAAGGCGAGCTCATGGTGATTGAACCTGTCGATGATTGGTAAAATTACGGTGAATTGGTGATAACACAATATTTTACTGTAATGGGTGCCTTTCATTTGCTCTAGTGAGCTAATCGCTTCATAACACAACAGTGCACTTGCCTTCCATTTGTTAGAGATCCTGCACACTTCAAAACAGATCGGGAGCAAAGTGGATGTGCGCTAAACAGCAAAAGAACGTCAATAATAGCATCCGCGATTGTTGTCAAGCTTGTTGATTTTCAGTAAAGACGGCAAACGTGCATATTGTAAAGTTTATAAGCTACTAGCGACATAAAGCTAACGTTTATAAATACTTATTTTGAATGAATCCAACAAGTTTTAGTAAATAATGCGGCCATGACTGCTGTGCACCCACGAAAAGCTACCTACTGGTAGGTTACAAAACATTTTGCCAATGCACATCGTTCCATTCAACATCGTTCGTGTGCAATTAAGTGCCCATGTTTTCATGTGTGCTTAGTTCAACACCTCAAAAGGAAATCCCCCAAGAGAATAATCAAATGAGATAATGAACCGTAACTAATACCAGCTGTTCTTAAACAGTTAGAATGTGCAGTTATCACAGTAAAGGGCACCTCCAGGAGAGAAGATGTTCTTTGGAAATTTATCTGGATCACATGCTTTTCAGAAAAATATCACCTTGCGTATCACGAAAAAAAAAAAAAAAAAAATAGATAGACAAAAATGTAATAATTGATGGCATTATCACCAATGTGGTCTTTGCAGTTGTGGTCAAAAGTGCTACAGTTAAAATTTTACGATTTACTACAGCGACTACATGTTTAAAACATGAATTTGTTCTCAGAGCTAAAAAAGAGGACATTTTGTAATTTTTCAACAAATCCACCTGGACATTTTTATTTACCTGAAAAAGAGGACATGTCCAGGAAAAAGAGGACGTATGGTAACCTTACCTTTAGGTGTTTGGTGTAGAGGAAAACTCCTCATTGAGAACTGCATAATGCTTGGTGAAAATCTTTTATTAATTTTAGCAAACACTGACAGAGATAATGCCATTAACAATATAGTAAGAAGCATAATCTCAATTTGTCAAAAATTGAAAACAGACAGAAATGAGTAATTTGAAATTGTAATGCACCTACACTACAAAATTCTGCACTGAAAAATATGCAACTCATCAGACATCCTCACCTTCAGTGTTAATTGAATCCAAACTTGTGCAAAAGAACGAATCATTTGTTGACTGGTGTTTTGCATTGCCTGAGGCTGCATTTTCAATATGGTGAATTACCCTTAACACTTCTTCACCCATGGTCATCTGGCACATGTATAGGCAAAAATTTTCCAGCACCTCCATCCCTAAATATACTTAATGTCACTGGCGGACGCTCCGCATCGCAGTATTGGGACCAATCAATGAACCGAGTTCTAGACATCCATGCCATATTTTGGTGCTTATATTACATACATACATACATGCCAATCACGTCATTCCCTTTCGGGGTAGGCAGAGTCACCAAGTTTCACCCATAAATACATATTTGTACACCTAACTCTGCTTCAATAATTTCCTCCACACTGACCTATCCTTGGAAACCTCTTTTGCCTCATTTACCCTCATTTAGAAAATATTCTGTCTCTCTCTGAAACACACCAGTTCTGAATTTCTCAAGCAGCCTAAGCCTAGCGTGTAGCCTCCGAGTCTCTAGGGGCTCCCACCTTAATCCCTCTAAAAGTTGTGAGAGACTTAATGTTCCCTCATAGCAGTTTTAATGAAGCATGCTACTTTTCTTTGTGTTCCATTAATTTTTTGGTTAAATCGTTTTGACCAGGGTGAAGCTTCTAACGTCTCTCTAAATTTTATGTAATCACATTTTTTAAATAAGTAAACTTTACATCTAGACCCCCCCCTCCCCCCCTTACATGCAATGCAATGTTTGGAAATTTACATCTAGGTTTTACAGTGGGCTCTACTGTTGTTTTCAAATTCGTAAAAATTACTTTATGATCACTTATGCCTTCAAGTATATCAACGAGTTTAATTATTGTACGGTGAATAACAGCTAAAAGATTTAATACTTTATTGCCTTTCGTAGGTTAATTTATTGCTTGAGTAAGAGGGAGGTGTGAAAGTGAATTAAGTATGGCGTAGCTTATATCACCCTTCCTTGAACTTGTTTCAACGCTATTGCTTTTCCAATTATAGCCTGGAGGTTGAAATCTACACTGATAATTATCGTGCTTTTGTCTCTTGAGGTAATTGATGATAAAAGAGTTTCCCATTTGTATAAAGCATCTATTTTGGAATCTGGTGGACAGTAAAATGAACATATATGCATATCTCTTTTGCTTTGTTGCTTAATAGTACACCAAATCTCATTGCCGTCTAGTATATGTGTGGTACTATTCAAATACGATTTTACTCTTGAACCTATTACCAAGGTTCTGGACAGTCAATTTTCTGGGGTCTGATACTAATGTTGTTCTGCATACATTCATAGAGGGAGGATGACGTACGAGATCAACGGTAATCTTGTTTGGAACCAATGAGAGCTTTTGACGTAAAGTTCTCAAAGAACAACACATCAAAATTTACCTATAAGCAAAGCTCAACACCACTTTTCATTGAAGACCATTTGATTCAGTTGTGACAGTTTACATCAACCGCACGCAAGTCATAGGGTAAGACTTTCTTTTGTAAATACACGTTCACATTGCTTGTTATGAATATGAAACTTCATGGACTCAACTTCCGGCAATGTTGTGTTTAGCTTAAGGGATACTAATATGCTGTACCTTGATTTCAGTGTCAAAATTGATTGAATTAGTCGAGAAAGAGTGCCCTCCTCCTCTATAATTTTAATGACATAGAATACTGCACACGGCTAATTTCATTGCAATGCATCTGACTTAAATGGCCTCACCTGTCAAATTTTGAGACAAGTTCTTTCATTTCCTCCAAGTATTTTGCTTGGATAATACTGATAAGGTATGTTACAACATTATTCTTCACTTACTGTTAGAGTTCCACATTTTTCATTTCTTGAAGCAAGTGGAACCTTTCAACCTCATACATAAATTTACAATGCCTTAGCCCACATGCGTGTGAGATGCCATTCACATTCAACTATAGAAATAGAGTGAGTCAAAGTGAAGAGAAAATTTTGATTGAGACTAAATGGATCACACCAAGGCAGAAGATGTTGAGGATATTTTCAATTTTTAGTCATTAAGATTCAGAGCTCAGAAACAGATTATTGCAGAGTTTTACTAATGACGGGCAATAAATACTATCAATATTGCTGCATTTATTGATACTCTATACTAGCTACACTAAATACTAATATAAGCATAAGCAATATTAGCATAAATAAAAAAAGTTTATGCTTTGGGATGTTGGTCAATTAAAAAGGATCCGTAGTGTAATTACAGATGATTAACGACAAGAAGGCTGGGATCCTACCATGTGCATGGCAAGAAATGCTGCAGTTTGAATGTAACAAAATCCTGTTTGTAACAATATGAAAGGCTAGTCCCTTAAAATTCATTTTAAGCTAGTTTTACTGTACATAGTTTTTTCATATATTATTCACTCTGATTTGGCCAACATATTTTTTTATATTCACACTCACTTGCAGCACTGTCTGCTATTCTTTCTCGCCATCCAGAGCTCATTTCTTATGGCCTCTGAAAGATGCAGTAATCCCCCATTTATTACTGCTTTCACCTTTATAAGGTCGAAGACAGTTGAGCTGACGCATCACTTCTTTACTACTCTTCCAAGAGTTTCCTCCTCCAGGTCTCACAATGTCTGCCTTGAAGTCATCTGATCGTGAGGGACCAAACACAGACGCACACATGCAACCCAAATTGGATCCTTTGCAAGAGCTAATGGGACCCCGCTAAGGATGTTTGGATTATAACTTGGGAACCTTCACAGGGCTAATGAGACCCCGCTAAGGATGCCCAGTTATTTTGGCAAGCACACTCACAAGCACACAAAATCACTCACTCACACACAAATGGGCCCAACTTCTGGGAGATTCAGCTCAAAAAGGGTGTGGTCAAATCAACACAACAGGAACGGACAAGGGTGGGGGTCAAATACGCGTATTTCAGCTACAAAGTAGCCCTCTTCAGCGAACCGAAGGTAACGCATCACATCAACACAAGGTTGAAGTGAGGTCCTCACTTCAACCTGGTGTTGATGCGTATTCGACCCCCACCCTCGTCCGTTCCTGTTGTGTTGATTTGACCACACCCTTTTTGAGCTGAATCTCCCAGAAGTTGGGCCCATTTGTGCGTGTGAGTGAGTGATTTTGTGTGCTTGTGAGTGTGCTTGCCAAAATAACTGGGCATCTTTAGCGGGGTCTCATTAGCCCTGTGAAGGTTCCCAAGTTATAATCCAAACATCCTTAGCGGGGTCCCATTAGCCCTTGCAAAGGATCCAATTTGGGTTGCATGTGTGCGTCTGTGTTTGGTCCCTGGCGAGGAAGTGACATTCCCGTAAACCATCACAGGGGGGTATTCTTGGTTGAGAGGCTGTGGTTGGTCCCTGCTGTGGTTTCCCAGCATACCAACACAGTAAGTTTGGTGTTTGTTGACGAAGGGTGCCAATTGTTTACGGCTTTTGGAGATTTTCTCTGTTTTATTTCAATTGTCCAGCCGTAAGAAGCTCCCTCCATCTTTGTGATGGCTTTCCAGACAATAGCATCTTAAGGAAACAAACTATGTATCACTTCATGCAGGTGAAACAATTCCAGATAAAATCAGACTTAGGATAATTAAGCTATCAGGGGTCCATCAAGACCAAAGGGAGACTGGCCAATCACTTGGAGGTCTACCTACCTCAACAACAGAAGCCACTCCAGACACACCAGCAACGGCGGCCACAGTGGAAGTTGGGTGAAACTGAACGCTGGTTACAAGGGGTCCTTCCACATGTGTGCTGCGGTTGAGTGCATTGGTCTTCCTGAAGCGAAGCAGGCCCGAGGGCACAGAGCCACCCCGCGATCCAAAGTGTGCACTTGCCACTGTTCTCTTCTCCTGAAGCAAGTCCCCACAGTGCTATGCATGAGGGGGAAGAAAATCACATTTAACTACTTAGGTTATTAGGTTTCTTCCCTTCCCCCCACCCACCAGTTTTGAATATATGTATATGACTGAGAGCCCTGTGTAATGTACCTGATGATGTCGACTATTTGATGAAACCGGTCATACAATAAATAAATTAAGTAAAACTTACTAACTTTTGTTAACTCCTGAGCATGAAAAACTTTTACAAAGCTAAGGCTGAAACTATTGAACTACATTTGACTTTGTTTGTGCCTTTTTTGAAAGGATTCGATAAGATTCAAATGAATCCTGACCACATTACTAATATTTTTGCTTCTAAAATTGCAATTAATGTAATGTCAATTTACCCCGGTCAATAGTTTCAGAAGTTCTAATAATATTTCATGTTTTCATGTGCTTTTTTTACTGATGGAAATTATTACACCATCTTTGACCCTCGTAGTTAACATTGGCAACTCTGACAATTAGACATTAACATCTAAGTCAGTGAGGGCAAATCAAAAACACCTGTGTCAAATGTGATACACCAAAAAATTTTGAGTGGCACACATTGCTTATGAGTCAACAATTGCTCCCTGCCAAACACCCTTGTGGTGGCTTGCAGGGTAATAAGTAGATGTTGAATATTTTATGATATAAATTATATTTTAAACATTAAAATTTATTTAAAACAGTAATTAACTTCCGAATGATCATATAATATAAAATTCCACCCAATCTGGTAACTTTGATTTCGAACATCTTCAAGGAGATATCCATGATAAAATATAACACAACACTAGTAATATCCACACTTTAATATACTACTTCAACACCGACCATGGTTTCGACATACTATGTCATTTTCAAGGTGATGGGACAGACACTCTCACATGTATTTATACCAGAGCGACCAGAGGCAAGGTAGGAGGGGGGGGGGGGGAAAGTGGGAGAGGGAAAGAACAGTTTGGGTGAACGTTTGAAGGTCGGTGACCTAAAACAGAGACAAAGTAGGGTGTGGGTGAAGGTCAGGGTTTTGTTAACACCCCACTTTGTCTCTGTTTTAGGTCATCGACCTTCACACATTCACCCAAACTGTTCTTTCCCCCTCCCACTTTCCCCCCCCTCCTACCTTGCCTCTGGTCGCTCTGGTATAAATACATGTGAGAGTGTCTGTCCCATCACCTTGAAAATGACATAGTATGTCGAAACCATGGTCGGTGCTGAAGTAGTATATTAAAGTGTGGATATTACTAGTGTTGTGTTATATTTTATCATGGATATATCGCATTTCCACCAAGTAAAGCCTGAAACGATTTCATATCTTTGAGGAGAGTCAGGGATAGAAGAGACACCAACACTGCTCAACAAGACATTCTCCAAGTCAGGCAAAAAAAGCTAAAGAATTGGTTGTAGTAGTAGCCATTTCAAGATATATGGACACAGACCTATGACCTAATGGACAGAAATATGACCCATGATAGTGAAATTGAAAGAAGCACTACGAGACACGTAAAGGAATGAGGCAGAGGGAATAGCAGCAGAGTTCCCAAAGAGTATGAGGAAGAATAGAACAGGAAAACTTTTTGTCACTGAGGGTGAAGATTGTGATCTAACATCCCAGTTAATATAATGTTAATATCACATTAGGCATACATGCTTCCAGTCTATAAAATATTTCCATAGATCTTGAGTGCATACACTCATTTGCCTAAGAAGATATCCATATGAAGTTTAAAGTACGTGTAAATCCATGACTGAAAATCAGCACAATAAATGCTTGGATTAAATTTGTTTTGATTTGTAGAGTTTCTAAATAGTATGTGGAAGAACAGAAAAGGAAACTTTAGTAGAGAATACTAGGAAGGTGAGGGAGAATGAGGAAAGAAGAGAATAGGGATCCCAGACAAAACGAGGAGGCAATACAAGATTTTAAAAAGGAACTTAGAGCAGGTGATCTACAGGAGGGATTATGGCAAAATGTGCCGGGGAGATTAGGTTAACAAGTGTCCATAAATCTACCAATCATGTAGTATGATACTAGAGTGAATTAATATATCTTGAAAAGTAGAGCAATTAAAGGCTAATATTTTGGAAGCAACAAAAGATAAAGATAATTGTATTCATAATGAGGCCAAATTCTTCGTACATTTGAGAGGTAATAACTTTGCCATAAAAAGAAGTTTCTTCCCCGAGACTTAACAAAGAAAAATGCTTCAAGTCAGAGCCATTCTGACAGAAAATCATACAAATGCACTAAGTTACACACTAGACTTAAGTTGACCACAAGTACCCAGGGACAGAAACACTAAAACAAATTAATGAAAAGGGGCCGACTCCATGATGTTAAAGGGCATTCAAGAGTGCAGTTTTTACAACAAATATGCAAATTACAAAATGAATATTCAAATCCAAATAATAGGAAATTATCCCGGAAAATGTATGCCACAATAAAATCTTTACCCGCAATAAGTCACCATCATCTTCTTCCGAATTAGGAGACTGCTCATCATCAGAGTCCTCAGAGTCTGAGGTGCCTTCGCAGCGTGACAGTCGACCACTCGAACTATGATTCAGACGAGCCCAGAGTAAGTTGTTCCCTGATATCCCTGCATTCCCTCTGTAAAACAGAACCATAAGCAGATATTGCATAAATGCAGTCACAATGTTGTCTAAACACTAACTGCCATCAAATCTCACTGAGAGCCATGCACTGTGGACATTTATGCAAAGACATGCATGTTTCATCAATTTATGCTGGTGAATACACATCCGAGGACCATCTGCCACATCAAATCAGCTTAATTCAAGCATACCATGCAGAAGATGATGAAACAGCAAGTCAGTAGTTTAATGAAATAAATCCTTTTATAGCTCACTTAAAACCTTTAAATGGTACAAAGAATTTCAATGCCTCGGTTATATTATCAGGTAAAAAGCCAGGCTTGAGAATTCAGTGCGTTATCTGCACCACACAATGCAGAGAATTCTCTAGTGTGCCTCAGTATCTGATGCCAGCACTAAGGAATGTGAATGAGTGACACCATTGAACATTTGAAGAGGGCAGTGCCACATTTTATTTCACTAACCTGCTTTAAACAAGCCATCATTTCATCAATCATTCAATGGGAAATGATATAAATCAAACATAAAAGATATTTAAGCAAATATATGATAATTTACACATTACGGCACTGCAAGCTCAAACCTGAATACTCACAGCTACTGCAGCCTTTCTACAGACTTTGAGGCAAGGGGAAAACACAGCTTTTAAAAGGGATTTATGCATTATAATATGCTGCCATAAGCTTCCCCAGTAAAACTGAATGATTCAAATCTGCATGGCATGGGCTAACTAGAGAGGCTTGAAAACCCTATGGCAATTGGAAGACTTGCCCCCTCCTGCAGATGAGGGGGAACTTGAATACATACATAGATTTGAACAGAGGATGGAAGGTGGGGGTTGTGAGTGAGCATATTAGTGAATACAATATAAAGGATAGATGCTGCCAGTCTATAAAATATAACTGCACAACTTGGGTGTATATGCTCATGTGCCTACAAAAATATTCATATGAAGTATAAAGATACGCAGTACAAGCCGTGACTGAAAATCAGCACAGGAAACGCTTGGTTTGATTCATCTTTATTTCTGATTCCCACACTAATTACTTTTGCTTGGGGATGGATATAAGAATGACATGCTTTAGTGATTTGCTGAAATAAGCATCTAGTATCTCGGGGTCACAACCACCAAAGTTGGGGAAAATTAGAAAATAGAAGTCAAAAGGTCAGGGAAGACGTCATACAATGGTGTAAAAATATGTAAGTTTCTAGTCATCAGACAAGTTCCTTTCCTGAAAATACCATTGGCTATATAATTTTTAAATTTAATGCTTGAAGAGTAACTTCCATTACATAGAATAAAAATAACCCGCAGGTTCTAAACTCTCAATTAAAAATGTATTTAATTTTATACCATTGTGTGTCTTATATTGTGTGCATTATAGTGTTTTATATTGTGTGAATTAAACTCACACAATAATTGAATGGATATCTCTTGACTTAACAAAGTCGAATAATCAAAACCGACACAAAATCCAATCACATTCAAATGTGTGGTATTAGTGGTCTTGGTTCCACAGCTATGCTTACTCGAAGGCTTTTGCATGTTTCATGATGAAATACTCATATTCCCATTATAAAATTTTGTGCATAAGGCAACTGTTCATTCCATTTACCTCTCCAAAACATTATGCAAACTTGAATCAATTTCTGTTGCTTATGTGCAACAAATACGCTCCATCAATTCAGGGCACATTTGGAGGTGAACCTTGTTTTCAGACGTGCAATGCGTTCAATGTTCATACATTTCCATACCATACACCATCTTGTGATATCTGCCCAACTGTAATGATTTAAATTCAAGATCGCAATGTATTTTGCAGTGTTTACATGATCAGGGTGGCTACTGATATCCAATTTCCAAATTCCCTGACCTTTCCCTGACTTTTCCCAGATGGATTTACCAATTTCCCTGACCGATCGCCAAAAGGTCACCTATTATTGGAATATTTTATTTCTGCAGAATTAAATTTTTAATGACAGCTTTAAATTTTCTAATCATCGTCTCGTATTTTTAGAACTGCAAGTATGTATTTACTACGAGCTAGTGTGCTCCAGCTACTTTTCGACCTAATTTTCGGAATTGAAAAAAAAAAAAAAAACCAGGTAAAATTTTCTGAATGACATAGCCTCGGATTCCTTGTGATGAGCATAATGCATTGTGATCATGATTTTTAACACAACTAGGCAATTATCACAATAAGGATATACAAAAGGGATACATTGTACATATGTCCGATTTACAACTACATAACTAAGATTCACAACTGAATACTCCACGAATTGATGGTGCTTATTCCATGCAAGTCAGTGACGGACGTTAGTTTTAGCTGGTGAAATAAAGGGTGGGAAAGACTGGTCGATAAATGTAATGGCTGAAAAATAATGAAGATTCATATTCCAGTTTCTCCCTGCCTCTCACGAGAATTCCCTGACTTTTCCAGAAATTCAAAATTCCCTGACAATCGCCACCCTGATGATACATGTACCCACCTGAGTGAGTACATAAGTAAAAACATACACCATTAATACTGCATTGTGTAGACATGCAAAATAGCACTAATGCATGAATGTGTCACTACAATTTAGCCCATGCTCTAATCAGGAGCATTTCATCACCCATTTGTCCAGCCACATGGTTGCAAGGGTTCATTAATCATGTAAATACACCATTACGGTGATTGTGAGGAATATGAACAAGTAGATCCACAAAATTTGTTTCAAGTTTTTTTTTAACTTTGGACACACACTAACACGACTACAATTCCTCCAAATCAGATTCCTCCTCCCAAAACCATAGCTAACCAAGCAAGGCACATGTCTCTTCTGCGTCAATTAGTGATTGCCACCCATGAGTTCTGAGTCCCTCACCTTTGTGCCCACTAAGTGCTTACTACTACGTTTCACTGCAAACGAAGATATCCCACCTTGTCAATTATCTTCAACCTCACAGAGATGAAGTGCTTCCTCATAACTGAAGAATAAGATAATTTATATCAATAATAGTGCTGAAGGGAGCATAACTACAAAGAAGCCACAGAAGCAATATAGGCTTGCTCACCCACATCACACAAACACTCGGCTATGATTCCAGAGACTTACAATACAGCAACACTCATCTCATCTCCATATTCAAAAAGCCTACCGCAGGAAAACCGGAGAGTAGACAAAATGTAGTAATTTTGTAGACTTGAACATGGCAGTTGGCTTCAAGTGTGAACTAATGTGGTAGTAGGTGAGGAGATAGAGAATGAGGAGAGGGGGGAGGGGAAAGGAAGAGAGGTGGAGGGGGTTGTGGTGGGATGGCAGTCGGATAATTTGACTAACGGTTCATCTGGCATCAGATGATAAGTGCTCTACTGTATCCAAAAAACATGTGATTTCTTCCTCTGTGATTGATCTAAAAACAATTATAAACAATGAAAAAGTTTTTGAAGTTCACATCAAAAATTACAGTTAAAAAAGAGCAACACTAAAATATTACAGCACTCTAGAAACTGGCACACACACACACACTTTCCTCAAATCATATCTTTGAATATTATTCTTGTAAGCAATATATGCATAATCCAAATTAATTTTTTTTAATTATTCATTCTTTCTTGAAATGGCTTTCAGCAACAGGATAACCTACTTGTAAATGTTCCTCTACATCATTATTCAATCTGATTCTTTTAGACACTACTCCCCAATCCACATTATAAAATCACAATACTAAATACTTTCTTTGAATGCTCTCCATGAATCATATTACATAACTGTAATAAAGAGTACCATAATTTTTTGATCCCTGTAGCATATCCTTCAGACCTGAATATTTTCATCAAATCTATCCCCTCCTATTCACACACGCAGCAAATGGCAATTTGCAACTATCATTATCGAGTTGCACAACAAAACAATTTGTAACATAAACTTGGTTAAGTAATTTATTAAATTCATGAACTTTTTCAGACTTATTGGCTGCCGGCAGGTATTTTATTTGCTACGATGTAGATACTTATGAATATAAAAAATGTTTCACCGAAAGCCACTAGCAATGAGCTTGTTGCATGTGGTAGCCATGGTTTTATTCAAGCTTTCGCAGGTAATTAGAGACTAGGTTCAGCGTATGGTTCTTTTCAAGTGCATACAGATTTAAAAATGTCACCATCACCTTCAAAATTTCAGCACTATATGTTGGTAATATCACTCGTGTGTTTTTCTCAGTAACTATGGTTTACTAAGCACTCAGTTAATAAAGTGGACTTTAATTAAATCTCAATAGACGTCTCATCACGCATGATGTTACACACTGAAGGCAAATACATATCTCATTCACCTAAACCCCCTCTATGGGAACTCACTGTGAGAGAAAATAACCCAACGTTTTCACTGGTTAGCACACCTGATCGACATTCAAACATGCAGGTCTGAATCCTGGTTGAAAAAAATATTTCATGGCGAATGTCCAACCTTGGGAGTTTTCTCTTCAACATTCATTACAGACACTTTCAAACCACCTGCTCCCTACAGATGGAATATTGTTAAGCACATACTTCAAACACTTTTTCAAATCATGAAATCACTGTGAGGACCATCATGTTTCCAGGAAAAAGAGCCTAGAATTGTATGATTGATCCTATTGATATACCCTCATTAATACCAAAGTAATCACTAAATAATTACCTTGGGGTAAGATGAGGGACAGATTGTTTAACTCAAAGGTATTGCACTAATTCATAAGGCCTGACATTCTAATATGATGCAACATTCCTCAAGACTACTCATTTCACAGCCTTCGAGTGCCTTCACTTGTCAAGGTTACAACAAACAATGAATTCCTCATGATAATTACGTGAACAACTCGAGAACAGCCAGCAAAAGTTTTCTGGAACCTATAGGTAGCAGGCCATAGAAAAGGGTACATCACAACGGCTATGCACAGGAAATCCTACATGTTTATTGGCCTAATTTTCCAGAATATCATTCCTGCATTGCATTATTTAAGCTTACTAATTTACCATCAGCATGTAGAAAAATAATAATAATATTTTTATTTGCCCAAGGACCATGATTTTCTTGGAATACATAGTATAAAGCACATCAATTTCAAAAACAACAGGAATTGTACACTAAAGTAAATAGTAATGGACTCAGTCAGTAGAAGTAACACTTAGATATTCATCTATGGAATAGAACATGTTACTTGGTAGTTACCTTTTTAATTTGTTTTTAAAGTCAGTATTTCCATTCACATCTTATATGCTTTTGGGCAAAGTATTATCTAGCCTAAAACCCATTTCCTTAGGCCCTACCTTAAATGCTTTAGTTCTTATATTGCCATAATGGATATTGTGCCTTCCTCTGATGTAATAGTGGTGATGGTCACAATTAAGCGAATAGTCTCTAGCATTATTTTTTATGTGAAGGATTAAAACCATAATATATACGCATGGAAGAGGTAGTAAATTTAATTCCTGAAATATAGGCCTTGATGGAGCATTATGAGATTTCCCAGTGATTATCCTGACAGTTTTCTTTTGAAGTGTGAAAATGGCAAGAGAAATGCTAGCTGAGCCCCAAAATATTATAATACAGGCTATAGCTGGAGGAACTGGAGAGATTGGTAAGATTTTGTCTAGCCAAAAAATGGGACCTCCTTGTTGGGTGCAATGCCAACTCTCACCATTTCGTGTGGGGAAGCAGAGACACCAATAACAGAGGGGAGGCACTGCTTGAGTATCTCATGTCTATGGATTTGACCAAACTCAATAAAGGATCATGACCCACATTTTCTAATAGACTAAGGGAAGAGGTGATTGATATTACTCTCTGCACCAACTCAATGGTGAATAGTGTGGTAGGGTGGAAAGTGTCGAGTGAATCCTCTCTCTCCGACCACCGGCACATACATTTCACACTTCTCGAAGCCAGCAACAGGCTGACAACATACAGGAACCCCAGATCGACAGACTGGGGGAAGTATAGGAAAACACTGGAGGGGATGCTTTCGGAAGCTCCCACTTATAAATTCAGGAAAGTGGACGAGATAGATGCTGCCGTGGAGTTTCTCCAGGAAATCATCATCACATCCTATGAAGCCAGTGGTCCTTTAAAAACCAGGAAGGAAGGCTGCAAGCTACCCTGGTGGGGCACGGAACTTGAATATCTCCGGAAGGAGACCCGAAAACTCTTCAACAAAGCGAAGAGAACTACTTTGACTGGGATAACTATAGAGCAGCCCCGTGGGAATACAGAGTGACAATCAAGCGCTCCAAAAGAGAATCTTGGAAGAACTTCTGCGAGAGCATGGAAGATGTTCCACAGCTTGCTAGATTTCATAAGATCATTGCAAAGGACCCAGAAGCAGGGGTAGGGTCCCTTCTGCTTCCCTCTAGTGAATTCACGTCATCAGACAAGGAAGTACTAAAGTTCATGCTGGAGACCCACTTTCCAGGCTCTATGGAGGTTGAGATGCGCCTAAGGAGGCCTCCCAGCCGTCCAGCCAGGACAGAATGGAGATTGGCCTCCAGCATCATTACGTACAACACTACAAGATGGGCGATAACAACTTTTAGCCCTTACAAATCTGCTGGTGAAGATGGTATCTTCCCTGCACTTCTGCAAAGGCTTTAGATAGTCCAAAAAACAGCCCAAGAGTTTCATTTTTAGCATCTAATAAGCCAAGTATGCTATTAATTGCCAGAAACATGGTGGTCATAGTAGATTTGTCAGATCTAAACCCATGCTGTGAATGGGAAAGTAAATGATTTTTTTCTACATAGGACACCATTTGGAGATAAATAACCTTTTCAAATAGTATAGCTAATGTATGTTGTATGGCTACTGGTCTATAATTATTCAAATCATTATCACAGCCACTGGTTTTGTACATGGGCACTACTTTAGATTCTTTAATTGGGGAGGGAAAATCCCCTGCATCAGAGATTCATTTATTAAATATAAGAGTGGAGATTTTATAGTGTCAAAACAATGACACAAAACTTTTCCGGAAATTTCATCTAAGTCTGCACTGTATTTGCTTCTGAGTTAGGAAATAATATTTTTAGATCAGCTTCAGAGCAGGGCATGACAAATAATGATGAGGGTGCATTTTCAATAGGTACATTAGCTTGTGAGGCAGTTAGGCCAAGAGAGATTATATAGTGCCTATTAAATTCATTCGCTAATGATGAATAACTGATAGCAAGGTTGTTTTTAGAGTTACTATGTTCTGGGAGAACTAAATGAGAATTTTTCCCCTCTAGAATTGTTAATAATTTCCCAAGCTGCCTAAGATTTGTTACTGGAATTGAATAGTTTATTATCATTATATATGCTTTTAGCAGTAGAAATCAACTTACGGTAGTACTTTTGGAATACTTTATGAAGTATCTTTTAATCATCGTTGCTAGTGTGATCGAGCATACCTAATGTGATAGAGCACAAATGAGCGTGGATTAGTGACTAGCACTGCAAATTTAAGGAAACTAAAGCAGGTCCTTTTTAAGGATTGGGTACGGAGTTATTTTTTCTAAACAACAATTAAATAAAATACGGGTGAAATTAAAATGCCCTAAGATATGGAAATAGATATTCTTGAGACCAAATGTTGAAAGGAAAGAGTGGTAGTTCAACTAACAAAGAGGTCTGTAATATAATATGGTCATTAGTGACAAAAAACAGGTTTAGAGACTTGCATTTTTTTTGCTATATCCTGATACTATATCCTACAGTTGCACAAAGTCACTAACATACTACGGTAATTGATGTAAAAGTTTTCAATTTTAGCCAGAAAAACATCAAAAATTGGTTATTTTGCAAAAAGATGCATGGAAAGATTTTGAAACACCTCATTGGAATACAACTAAGAATGCACAGAATTACAGAAAAAATTAAAATGTGTTCCCCTGACGATGTCTGTCTTTATTTCCAACGGAGAAAGTGAAAGACTTAATCATGAAACAAATTTCTGATCATTGTTATTGTTTCTTTTTAAGGTAAATATTAAGATAGTACATTTTTTTTCAACCAATAACAACTCATGGGTTCATACATTTACAAGAAAATGAAAAATGGATTTGAAATTTGTTTTAAAATATGTTATTACTTAACTATGCATTGGTAATGATAAGAAACTTGTAATCAAGGAAATATAATCAAGGGAAAGCAGGATTCGGATTTGAGATTCGGAGTTCAAGATTCGATAAGAATAGGAGAATTGAAGGGAAATCTCCACTTGTGTCACACATCTTTCAAACACTTATTTCCAAGAAATAGGTGTATTTCAGAGTTATGACAGTGACATAATTTAGTTCTGGAAGAATCACAGTATCAAACAATTTTTTCAGAAAAGCTGTGAAACCACTGGTTTTTGAGATATTTACCTTAGAAAATGACCAATTTTCATCATTTTTCCAACTTTTTTGACGCTATTTTCCTAGTTTCACTGAAGTTCCCGCAGAGGGATCTCACGAACTTTGCTTCCACAATATGCCCTTAATTTCCCCAGCCAACACGGTTATGCGCCTGTGGAGTGAAACAGGGGTGCTGAGGTGGGATGGAACGTAAATGGGGATTTTTGGTACAGAAAAAGGCATTTATGGCAATCAATGAAATCATTTTCGTGATTTTCGGAAGGTTGAAAGTGACGAAAAGGGCATTATGGAGTGTCCATGGATTTTGAAATTCACCATAAATGTCCATTTATTTATTTCAAAGAATCCCCCCCTCCACCTGGCCCAACGACCCCCCCAACCTCGGTGCATAAACGGGGATTATGGTACAGATGAAAGCCTTAAGGGGGTGCCCTAGCTCGGTCACGGAAGGCGATGCAGACCATTTCTATTAACCAGTTTGTGCTTCTATCGTCATATATACTCTTTTTTTTTTTTTTTTTTACTCTGGTTGTTGTACGATTCTATTCTTAATTTTTCTATGTACAGATCACTCTTTATTGGGTCCCTCATGGTTTTTTGTTTGATGGCTTTACTAATTTTTATATGAACGAATTATTCTTTATTTGTTTTCTGATGGAGTATATGATTTATTTTCTTGTTATTTGTCCTGCACATCACATTATGTACTACCATGTTCTAAAGGAGTTCACTCCTAGAATAATACAATAAATTTATTATTATTATTATTATTATATACTCAGCAGTTTCTTGTCTCAAAATAGTAATAAAAGTTCAATCTGTGCCTTGAAACGTACATGGGTCTTCTACGAGGTTTCCAAGAGGAGATACCAGTCATCAAAGTTCACGAATTTTGATTTTTTTCAACGTCCATCACCACGGTGCAAAATCACGTAAAGAAAATTCAACCGGCCAAAGCAAAATATAATCCTCCATCTACAAGCAGAGGCTATTACATATGCCACATGTTGTCATTCAAGGCTACAATTTTTTCATCTCAGCTTCCCGAATTTGCCACGCTTGAACGTCCAGGCTGTATGCCACATACAAGCAGCACTCAAACACACGAAACCAGGCATGGAGAGGGGACAATCCAAATTGGAAATGTTCGGGGTTGACAGGTCTGTCCAAAAGAGCATCGATGTCATTAAACTCTTTTGATGTGGCCTTGCACAGATAGCACCTCTGTGCTGACGATGTTTGGATGATGGCATTAAACACTTTGCCATCGATCATCGTCAACGCGAGTGTATAAGCCACTGTTATCCTTTTCCCAGCAACCACACAATCCAATGGGATATGGGTCTGTGCCTGAAGCTGCACCTCCTCTATTTGTTTGACCGTCTCCTCCCATGTTTCCATCACAAACGCGAGCTTGATGGGACGGCAGTATCGCGGCGAAGACGGTCGAGGATTCTGCCTTACAATGTTGTTCTTCTCCAGTGCCCTAAGTTGAAGTGGCACCAGGGATGTTAAAAAGGTACTAGAATCATCCCCTTGTTTTCCATATTTATCTGTCAATCATTGTTTACAAGTGCTCTTACAACAGCTGCCATCACCACCCCATTTGCAGGTCATCTGCAAATTTGAAAATTTGTCTGCTGACAAACTGGAGAGTACCTCAGTTTGCAGCTCTAAAATTCTTAGCGCGGTATGGCCTAGCAATGCTCGTAGATTCACTACTGCACTTCTTCCTGAGATCTTCATGGCTGATTTACATGGGTATCAAGCGCATTTTGCTAGCTGTATCTTCTTATATGAGGGATACAACTTGCAGACGTGCTCAACGTTAGTGTCTTGGAGTGACTGATATTGATGCCTCGATAGCTTCAGCTCTATCATTAAAGCTAAGGCTGATTCACCTGATAAAACTCTCACTGGATCTTGCGTATTTATGCGGCGGTACCTCTTTGCATTAGAAAGAGTGCTCATGGTGACATCTCTCACCACTGCCGCTGCATCTACTTTACCTTGAGCTCAAAGGCTCATTTGAGTTGCGTAGGCCAGCTCTTCGGGGCTTCTGTCAGCTCGCAGCTCTTCTGTTCACCTCCGTTTGGTCCTCTCGCTCGATGACAAAAATTCTCCTGTAGGACGACCTTTATTTGCTGCTTCACCTGCAGATTTCCCCTAAGGAAATACCACAAATGCCTTCAGCCACTCCTTGTTTTCACTTGAAAACCTTTCATCAGCTCGGCAAGCCTGTTGCCATCTGCGCTGTAACTGGAACAGCAGCGTCCTCAACTTCTGCTTGTGCTGGTAGGGAATAATATATTCACGGTTGAATTTGCGTTTTATCTCACATTCCAATACACAATAAAGGACTGGCGCAGACTCTTGTAAATGCCCTTTGACCAGTAGAGAAATCTCCTCTCTGGTGAAGGCAATTAAACCACCTACAACATAAGGATGTTGCCCATTGAGTGAAATAATGTTTCTTTACAAATAATACATTATCAACACAGACAATAATATAAACAAAGGATGATGCAGTCCGTTCTCATATGTAACTCATACACCCTTATCCTGAGTGAAAAAATACCCACTCAGGCGAGACTCGGCCCCGCAACATCCGAGTTAACAAGTGAGGACGTAACCCCATCGCTAAAACATTAATTATTAAATATTTGTTGTGTAAGTAGCCGTGGCACTCTCGTTGTCGGGCCGCGGTCTGCCGGAAGAATGGAAGGGATCGTGCGGGAAAGGAAAATCAACAGTCTGGCACACTTTACACTTTATTGTGTCGCTTCATGTACATACAAACGCTGACTGCCGACCGTGGCGTCGTCTCCTCGATGGCGCATCTTCCCGCTGCTATTGGCTCACATGCCTTGCATGATAGGGTCCAAGGTAGGTCTTACCTTACTTGGGCATGCAAGCACTCCCGGCGGCCGAAGGGACTGGGTGGTGGGGATTTGGGAGAGCAAAGGTTAGGTGTGAGAGGAATGAAGGAAGGAATATGTCGGCCGCCTCTCACGTTTGCATATTTGAAAGAGCACATGCGATTAATATCGTAATTTTGCTGATTTACATGCTAATTTTAAAGAATTCAACGCTAGTCTGCCATTAATTAGAAGCAGAAATTTTTCCTGAAGAGCAACACTCGAAACTGGTGTACAGTATGGTGTTCTTTTAATATTCAATAAAAAATATCAGTTTTTATCGAATATTCATAAGTAATTATCACGATGTGGTGTTGAATAAAGCTATCTGTTTATAATTGGAATCAAATTAACATTGTAACGAGTGCCACTTATGTATAATTTGGTTGAAATAAATCCCTTACCTACCATAGAGTTTATTTCTTCGGCCATCTTGTTTGTTATTCTAGATACTTTGGATACGATGTACTACAACTGGGAGAGAGAGAGAAAGATAAAGGAAAGGAAAGAGAAGGTTAAACGTACCTACCAAATATTTAACATGTACATGACAGAATAAGCTGATGCGATGCCCGTTTACGTGTTAATAGTATACGTGCCTTCCGCGATTATTAAAGTAGCTAAGTACTTTTTTTAATAAATCTCACTTGGGCAGCTATGAGCAGCAAGATTTTCCTTCATTTGGTAGCTTATATCTTCAACTCTAGCATGTGATATAAATTTTGGTGCAATTCTATGTGATTCTACTACTTTTCAACCTATTTGTAGAATATTTCATCAAAAATATTAAAGAAATTTTATCTGAAACATTCAAATTTTGCCAAAGTCAGCGATAAATAAATCCTTTTCAGAGTTCAAATTTATATTATGCTGGCATCCATGAGATTATCCCTTTTCACATATTTAATTTTTATACAATAACTTAGTTGCAATATGAATTTGAATTCGGCATTCCGCTACTGCGGTGCGTCCGATGGCATGTGTGTGCTATTTATCAATCACTTTCACGGCACATTGTGGGAGCAAAAGCATACTTACCAACCTGTCAAGTGCATTTCCTTGAAGCTGAATATTTGTCAACTCAATGTGCTATTAAACATAGACATTAGAGCAACTTCATTTTTTCACTTTTGACAACCTTTTTGGGATTTTGCCCCACTTTGCGGCCGGTCTGTCTCACGTTGCCTTCGCTGGATCACGACGCGCTTGGTTGAGAGGTCGCGTTGTTGTCATTCTTTCTCACTACGTTTTTTTTCTGGCGGTGCGGTGGAAGAGTCTAGCAAGCACTACAGGAAATGGCGCTATAGAAAAGGATACAAGCAAAAGAAAAGGAAGACATACAGCAAGCAGCAAGAGACAGCAGCATCATGCAAAGGCTCGGGAGAGTATTGCCATACGGCATCGACATTCCTGTTCAGAGGGTTGAATTCTCAAACAATTTGCTACGGAATTATTGTAACCGTATTAGAGAAGTTGTAAGGAAGCCGAATAACTGGAAAGGCTGTGTGCCATTGACTAATAGGAAGAATGTTGGAGATGATTTATCTCGATTAAGAAATGCGGTATCTTCTGCCATAAAATTTTGAAAAAGTGCCCCAATTCCTGACCCCACAAGTCTGCAGAAAGACATCATAAATGGTCCACGGCATGTTTTCGGGGATCATTCTAAATGTGCGGAGTACTTTTGGGCCAATGGCTGATGAGGAGAACCGCGTCCCTTTGCTGATTAACTTTGGGGTATGGGATGACATAATGTCTGCAAATAAATTGTTGGCCAACTACAAGCCCAGCTTGATCCTGGACATTACCAACAATCAAGCAGAGTCCTTTAATTCTCATGTGGCAAAATATGTTGGAGGAAAAAGGGTAAATTAAGCATTGAGAGGATCATATCTGACAAGATGTGAAGTGGCCGCTTCTGCCTTCAATGCTGGACCAGATGTTCATGCGCTGATACAAGAGCACCAGCATCACCAACAAGAGCCCAGGATTCTACACCAGAAAGTTTAAACTGGCCTCAACAAAAAAGACAATGATGCAATCAAAGCGACGACTTACATACAAAGGACCAACAACATGCAAGCGACTATGTGTCACTGGTCCTGATCAACATTATGGACTGCTGAAAATGTGGAGAAGGTGGTGGAAATTGACTCCCCCATGAGAGAGGCTTTCCTAAGTTCCTTGGATTAAGACGAAGTGCAAATGCGACAACTGGAACTATCTACCAGGGGCCAGTGCCTCAGTCAAACATGGCACGTTGAGCAGCGAAAAAGGCTCACTGCCCCTTCGTTTGCTCGAATTTGCAAGCTAAGAGCAGGAACTTTCCAGGAGAATGTTGTTCAATCTTTGCTATACCCATCTTTCCGCGGAAACAACGCCACCGAACATGGAATTGCGAGTGAGGCATTGGCCATAAGTGAGTAAGAGAGAGTTAGCGGCAAAAAAAGTAAACCCGTCAGGGCTTTTTGTTGACAGAAGGATACCGTACCTTGCAGGAACACCAGATGGCATTTTGTCAGATGGTGATGGTATAGTGGAAGTGAAATGCCCTTAATCATGCAGAAAAAGGCACCCGAAGGATGTCGTATCTCAGAAAAGAGTAGAATCGTGAGAAATAAAGGATGGTCCTGTTCCTCTTAAAGTAAAGATTAATTACCAAATCCAAGGACAGCTGCACATACCAGAAATGAAGTACTGTAATTTTATTTTATGGAGTCAATTGGGCATAGAAATTGTACGAATTGATAAAGAGACGATTTTTGGGAAAAATGCATGGCGGACAAATTAAAAACTATTTACATGGAGTCACTTTAGCCAGAAATTTTACAACATATTTGAAAGCTGCCGCGTGAATGTTAGCTAGTGACGTGGGTTAAAATTAGGCAGTTGCCCAAAAATCATTAAATGATCAGTTTTTATGTTCATTTAAAATTTGAGAGCTACACATCTTCTGAGTGAGAAGGGTTCAAAGTGTTCTTTAAGTGTTTTTTTTCCTTTGACTTTGTTCATTTATTTATTAATTTTTGACATGCAGGTTTCAGCTCTCCCACAGTAATTTTTTTCCATCGTGTTCTCTTATCATGTTTCTTCTTATTAGTATTAATAAAAAATTTATATCTAGCAGAAATATTAGTAACCATTGTTTTTCGCATCCAACTGTGACTTTCAAGCATGCTAGCTGACATTTATTGTTACATTTTACTTCAAATATGTAGAATATGTTCGTATTCAATGCATAACTAATGTATGAAAGAACTAATTATGCTATTTTTACCTTTGTTTATGTAGAGCGAATCTTATTAAACGGCCTAGGTACCATTAGCCTAAGAATCCTCTAAAGGAGTGTTACTTCATTTTTGCAAATGGTAATTGTTAACTACCCAATAAATTATGCTGTGAATCATCCACTCTCTTTGAAGTTTCTTCATAGTATGCATAGATAATACCACAGAATCTGGTAATACATACAAATAAATTTATTTCCTGCTGGTGAGCTAATTCACCAAACGGTATAAATTCTTTGCACCACACATCCAACTGAAAGAACCAGCATCAGGTAAAGATCAAAAGTAATACCAAACAAGGTAATGAGATGAGATTGTAAATTTAGCTTCCATGGGTTAATGATTTCGTGTTACGAGTCCCAAGTATATAATAGAAAATTAAATAGCATATAAAAAAGTTGAACTCGGCGTTTTGAGGCACATAATGACTCACGGAAATAAAAAAGAATATTTTTACTAACAAAGAAATTGCCAATTATTACCATGTCATGAAACATTGCATTTATTACATTAATATTTCTGCTTTAAATTGTGGTTCCCAAGGTTTTATCACGGAATCTTTGCGTATTAGACATGATCACGGTTTGGTAATATACAATTCCAACATCCATTCTACTTCTGCAGTGTTGATTCTCTCTCTCAGTTCCCAAAGTTCGGACAAAGGTGGGATTCACGACGGCCGTAAAAATAGCCAAGACTGCGAAAATCTAGAGGTTTCCAGGTTAGAGTCCCGCTGAAGGTGAATGATTTTTCCTCTAAGGAATTTAAACGTTCCACATTATCTTATGGGTGAGGCTGTGAGGGTGATAATGCGGTTAGTTAATAGTACTAACGAAATAAGTTCAACTCCTATTATAAGCACTAGATTTTAGTTAATCTCCCAGACCGGCAATGTATATAATTATATAGTAGAAAGGAGTAGGGTTGCTGAGGAATGCAAATATTCTCCTAGGGGTTCATCGAGAACTCAGTAAACGAGGGTTTGTGAAATATAGTCTTCCATTTTTGTCTGAATTCCAAAAACTTCTATTCTGAAATGAAATTGTTTCCTACTACACATTTAAAATTTTTGTAAATGGTATAGTACGTTCCAAATAAAATGTTCACGAAACATGGTACTGGCCCCTGTCAAAGAGTGAGTGAAATTTTTGTATCAAAATTCGCTATTGGGATGATCGCCATTTCTACATGAAACGAGAGAGCTAAGAAAATGATGTAAAATAAAATTGTGACTTCCTCCAAAGCTCCACATACCGAAACGTAATTTGAGTTACGATTTCCATCAATGCAAACTCTCTCTAATTACTCGTTAATTATCTGAAATAAATATTGTCAAGTATCATGAATATCTATCTCGCTGGTGAAAATACGAAGCAAGCGGTACAACCAATGAAGTGTAGAACAGAACAGCATTGCATGGTAACCCAGCAATGAATATGTGAACAGAGACTAATGTTGTTACATCCTCAATAGGCAACATTTTTATTTAACTTTATTTAACATTTAGTCAAATTTATTTCGCGTGTATCTCAAATGCTGAAACTCACCATTTTTCATATGCCACCAACGAGGCCGTTTCCAAAACTGTGAGCGATAATATCTTCATTACGTTAACAGACTCTACATGACGTCAAAATAACGTCATCAACTACAATTAAATACTGAAGTTGCTATTGATGACGTGATTTTCACGAAATGTCTGCTTACATAATGAAGATAACATCGTTGGCACTTTCAGAAAAGGTGTAAGCACAACACGGACCTTCGCATTCACAAACGATTTTTTTTCAGCGCATGAGTGAGGAACATGACTCCCATTAAGTTTATAAGATGTGGAACTGGCTTGCCACCATCCATGTGTCTCATATCAACTCTGACTGCGACCCAAAAGTATCAAATTTCTCCTCGGAGTTCTCGCAGGCGAAGTTGGGAGGTGAGCTACATATAATAATAATAATTTCTATATATTTAACAGCCGAAGCCAATTACTAGATATGTAATATATGGACGAACACTAACAACTATGCCCAGGGAGGTGTAAATATCCTACCCAAGCAGGACTCGAACCCGCGACCTTCGGATTAGCAGGCGAGGACTTTACCCCGATGCCACTGAGGCCGGCCACATATTTTTCTTCCCCCCCCTTCTTCTCCCTCACGGCGCCTCGGCTTCGGTCTTCCATGTCCTGGTGCTGCGGCTAAAGGCTTTCGTGAGCCGTTGAGTTGGGAAATTCAAACGCTAGGGCAATAACGCTTAGTAACAATTTGAGAAAGAATTTCCGTGATGTAGGATCTGAGTCTTTCCCGGCGAACGCGAATCATGAAGAGCAGTTTAACACCATTACCTGGCTGGAAACCCGAGAACTCTTCATTCTAATTTCCGTGATTTTTGGAAGGTTGTAAGGGAGGAGAAATTATTATAAATGCCTTTTTCGCTACCAAAAATCCCCATTTACTCACCAAGGTTGGGTCGGTGAGTAAGGGGAGGGGGGAATCTTTCAAATATGTATACACATTGACATTTATGGCAAATTTCAGAATTCAAGAACGCTCCAAAATGCCCTTTTCATCAATTTCAACCATCCAGAACGGTATCACAAATTATTATGAACACCTTTTTCAGCACCAAAAATTCTCATTTACGCACTGAGGATGGGTCGGTGAGCAAAGGGACAGGGGAATCTTTAAAATATACACATATGGTCGGAGAGTGAAAGTTATGACAGTATGAGAAGTAAGTGTAGGAAATGGCGTAAAATCGGCAGTGCAGTGAGTAGTGAAGCATTTATTACACACAAATAAGGAAGGCAAGTGTATAAAAAGGCATATTAAGGGCAGTGGAATGAATTGTGAAGTTAGGTAAAAGCAGAAGTGATACAATAGTTCAAAAATCATGTATTTCCAGCGTTCAACCAACAACATATTGCATGGTTAGGAATAACATGGAATGGTAGAGATTAGTGTGGAAAGGCCACTCATCGACTGCCACACCACAGCAGACGTCAAAAGTGGAAACAATGCAATGGACGAACCTCACCTAAAAGGTTTGAAAATTTCCTATTTCTCGTAGATTTGTAATTCGCCCAAAGTAAAACTATCCCAAGATACATTTGGTAAGTTTGCAGTTTGCAGAAGACATAAATTTCGTGGTGATGTGCAAAGTGGAAGTGTTTGAAAGGTGTGTGACACAAGCGGAGATTTACCAAATTGAATTTGGGATTCGATAAATTTTGGATGTAGATTCCTCCACATGAAACCATATCACAAGTGTGTTGTCCTTCCACTCTTACTAGTTTTTCTCCCACATAATAAGATCTTATAACGGGAAGTTAAATACCCCACTAGAACATTTGAGTTGTCTTCTTTGTGTGCCTTGTCCACTCATCCATGTCATGAAGGCACATATCACCACATGGAAGGTCAGCACTGTTGGTACCATGCAAATAACTAGAATCCATTTCTGCTTTCTGACAATTTAAGTAATAATGTAGATAAGGTAAGAATAATGGTGAATATTCTTTCATGAGCACACTGCTTCTCACTTCGATAAGTTCGGTTGGAGTTAACTAGCTAGCTGCAGGGGAGACTGGCAAGTTGAGCTGAATTGTGGACATTCTGAAGGCTTGATATGTCTTGCATTGCAGGCAGAATGTTAAGGAGCGATGATATTCCGCCATGATCTCCTCTAGTTTAATGAATAACAAAACACCATAGCAAATTATTACTTTGCTGTCTTATTTTGTTATTATTTTGCCTGAGGACACTTCCTGAAACATGAGGTGAAATGCTGAGCCTTCAAACAATGCTCACTATCCGGCTCAAGTTGGTAGCCTCCCCTGCAGAAAGTATCACCACGAAATTTGATGCTAAATGTTACCCCTCACTCGCATAAATTCAGCAACAGACACATCATTGTACAAGGTATTTGAGGATGAATGTCTGAAACCCAGAAGGCATAAAGGTCTTTCAACCTTTCAATAATCATTTCAACCCTTTTTGCCAAATGTACACATGGCCACAAACCCTTTCTCACAGAGTAATGGCAAACAAAACATCTTATCAAGCACATTTTGCAGCTGCCTAGAGAATGCAAATCACCAGTACTTATGCAAATTGAAGTGATCTGAAATGTCTCTCTGGAGCATATTATGAGTATGCATTGTTCCGCCACTGTCATCACTCATGCTTATCATTTCTAAGGTTGCAGCTGAATATTCATCTTTTCATGGCAACTGCAAAATGAACTGAATAACATACTTGTGCAGTCATGGCTTCATAAATGCGGTGTCCTGAACCCATGTTGATAAGAAAAAATGGCTTGAGTTCACATCCCTTATCACCTCTCCAAAAGTCATGGTCTTTCCCCAGTTGAGAACAACGATATGTAATGTGCTGTCACCAGTTACCTAGTGTGTGAATGTGTGTCAGTTGTTACATTGTCAGTCATACTTGACCAGTTGCTTGTGTATGATCTCACTGGACAATAAATGACGACAGCAGCTATCGTGTTGGCTTAACATACCTGAGGTTGCAATCACAAATACTACTACATGGCATGGATTGATATGATAGTCTAATAAATATGGTCTTGAAAGAAAAATACATCCAAAACAACTGGAGCACCAAAACATTCACAGCCACAAGCAAGCTAATAGTGTGCATATGAATTGACATTAGTAATGAGACACATTAATTTATCTCAATTTCAAGTCTTGAATAGTGATTACACTATTTGGAGAAAAAAATCCCCCTAAAAAATGACAGGCCTCTGTGACAATAAGGTATTCATTTAACTCTCTCAATCAATAGCAACTATAATTGAAGATATGCTTTAGCAGGAATTGTAATGAGGACAGCTTATAGGTGAGACAACATGTCATACTGTGCAAGCCTCCAACGAGCTGAGCGATTTCACACCGGTCATGCAACACTCACTCCACTTTGTGATGACTTCAGTCCGTATCATAATCCAATCTGATATTAGTTTTATGGCTTACCTGGATGGCATGTCCTCATCATCATGCCATACTGGCTGTAACGTCTTCTTGTCACAGGACGACCGGCATGTTTTATCATCAGACGTCGTCATAACATCCATGGCACCCTCCACCTCTCCGCAGCCCAATTCGTCACCTTCATCAAGACCAGAATCCAGGTCTTCCATGTCTTTTGAATCATGGTGATGTTGGTGGAAGTCACTCCGGCCACCAAGGAGGGATGATTCGCCAAATACGAGCTTTTCAAGTCTAGAATAGGATATAAATCAATTAAAAGTGAGAGTTGAAGCTAAGAAGGCTGCTATTACGCCAAAAAATTTCCTCCGTGAAATGCCGTTCATTGTCACTCGTCGATGAGAGAATGGTAATCGTTCATGATGATCACCACAAAGCTACAGTCGAGCTCAAAATTTTGCACAACCTTGTCATTTATTTTATTATTCATTTATTCTTTCTATTGTATTCTATTTTATTCATCATTTATTTAACATCCCATTATCACAATAAATGGGAATTCCAAATCGCCTATTTGGCCGGGAGGCTTCTACTTCATTTCAAAACAGCAGGAAATGAGAAATCCACATAAGAGCTCCAAAATTATGTAGTGCCAAGACTTCACGGCATGGTAACCGCTAAGAAAGCCCGTAAAAGTAAGTAACATCTGTAACCTCCACCAGATCTTAATTACTGACGTAGAGCTCAGGAACAACTTAGGTTAACGCACTCATACGAGCATACTGAATTCAAAAACTTAACTTATGATGTACGCCAGACATTCTACCATAAGGACGGAAGGTTCAAAATAGTGAGCAAGATTGTATCATAATCACCACACTGATGGTATAAATTCCATATATATATAATATTAGCAATTTGCGCTTAGCAAATCAGGAATTTTACTTTCAAAACATCCCATACCTTCAGCTTAGTAAAGTAATAATTTTAAGTAAAACACACTGCCAAGTTTACTACGCCTGAACGATAGATCAACTGAGTACTTCGATAATAGAATAAAGTACGCGAGTTACAATTTTAATGAGGGATATCTTCACAGCGTCTCACCGAGCTTCCTCAAGTCTCTCTGCCTCACTCGGAGTCTTCAATTTTTTTGAGTTTAAACTTGATGCCTTAGAGCTCGACCCGTACACGTTTCCATCAGAGCCATCCCCATTCTTCCTTTTCCGGCTTGCTCTCAAAACTTCATCCATCCTTGCTTTATCTACAGTTAACAGAGCTTCAAGAAACACTCCGGGACTCGTCCGATCCAAGCATATTAATGGATGAACTAAGGTGTGAATATTACCGAACTCCCATGACAAAATTACCCCGTCGACAACATTGTATCCAGTTAGGAAAAATTCACAGGTATCCGTTACTAACGAGTTCTACTTTTTTCTAACTCAGTACTACTTTACGACTTTACCGCATGAAACACAATGACGATCATTACCACGTTACCACCTAAGATACCTTTTATAAAGTATCGGTACCGGCCGGTACTTGAACAGCACTGCTACCTACAGGAAAAAATAAAAAATACTAATTTTAAACGGCTGAATAACAATATTAATGGATTCTTGAGTTGGCCAAAGGAGGTGCTGGCAAAACCCGCGCATTTTGACCCTTTCGCTACTAACGCAGTTTTAGAATGCTCAAATTATTCAGCCATTTGAATGAACGCCGCTTAAAAACGGCGTGGTTTTAAACATGCCCTTCATATAACTTGTGATAGCCATGATTAATATTTTGGTTGTTATTTATATAGTGATAACCTTTCCTCCTATTTATTATCGGGAAGAAACTTTTATAACACCACAGGATAAAAACACTACACCATGACCTAGGTTTCAATGCATAAGCATCATCATCAGGCGATTCTCCTCTATGTTAGAAGTTAAAAAGGGTGTACCACAGGGCCCTGGTGAAAATAAAGCGTGACAGACAGTGTGCCAGAAATGTGCCAAAAGTGTGACAACACTGTGCTTAGAATGTGACAACAATGTGATAAAAGCGTAAATTGGGACTCAAAAGCGTGCGGAAAGTGTGTAAAACAGTGTGACAGGACAGTGTGAATACACCGTGAACACAGTGTGAGTACACCGTGACCACAGTGTGAGTACACCGTGCACATAATGTGAGAACACTGTGCTCAGTGTACAGACACTGTGTACATGTGCTCTCTCCCCTCTATATGACAAGGTTCTCCCCATCATTCAATGTAGTAACTTGCTACACCACCAGAAAAACCAATCAAATGTTAACCTACTTCTGTATCATTTGCTCATCAAGATCTCAACAAAGTATTTTAATAGTTCCTATAGATTTCATACGTTAAGTAATAACGACAAGCCCAAGAAAGATGAAAAGAGCATTATACTTTATCACATGAACACATTTCTGTCACACTGTCCATCACGCTTTACACTGGACACAATGTGCGAACAGTGTGTGTACACTGTGATTGATACCCTCGTACAGTGTGCAGCACACTTCTATCACACTGTCCATCACGCTTTATTTTCACCAGGGGGGTCAGTGTTGGGTCCTTTGCTGTTTCTGATATTCATCAATGATCTACCCAAGAAAATTGTAACTTCTAATAATAAGTGTGTTATGTATGCAGATGATTTAACCATTTTATCAAAAAGTAAAAATGTGAGCACATTAATTGATACCAGTCAATATATAATGAAATGCATGCAAACATGGTGCGATGACAATGAACTAATGTTAAATGATGATAAAACCCAAGTGATATTGTTTTCTGTTAGGCACAGCCTAAAGGACAATGATCTGCTGCAGTGCAAAAATAATGATCTTAATATTGTGGAGTGTATAAAATTTCTAGGAATTTATGTTGATGGTAATCTGAAGTGGGATGCACATATAGCACACTTATGTAAAAAACTGAATACAGTATTTTATCTAGTACTAAAGCATAGTGTAAGCTAGTATGTTCTGAAAACCCTATACTATGGCTTATTCTACTCTAGAATGTCATATGGTACTGTAATATGGGGATCTTCCTCCCTACTTAATGATGCGTTCATTATACAAAAGAAGTTAGTGAGAAGTATGTGTACATTAAAGTATCGTGCTCATTGTCACCCTTTTTTCAAAAGTCTTGAATTACTTACTTTACCTTGTGTGTGTGTGTGTATAATCGTATATATGTGTTCATCCATTCACTCAGACCGCTCAGCGGCAAATATTCACATAAATGTTCATACAGAAAGGTAGAAAGAAAGTGGATAGGAACACATAAAATTATATATATAAATATATATATTCTTAAAATATATACATATATATATATATATATTTATTCTTTTATATATATATATATATATATATATATATATATATAAAACTTACGTTAAGTGGAAAGGAGAGGAGGGAGAATATCTGGAGAAAGAGGAGTATGTACTTCATTTATATTATAACACATATGCTGCAGTAGACTAGATGAGGAATTGGCAGGTAACAGACATTCATTAATTATATTAAAATCAGGGTCACAACATCATTTTAAAATGTTAAGCTGTTCAAGATCACGGAGCTCACGTCAGTTATCTTCAATTAGTAGCACATTCATTTTCAAGTCACCATGATGGTCACAGGTTAAATTATGTTTAGCGAAGTTGCTCTTTTTATCATGATTGTTTTTAAAAGCACCATTAAGATGTATGGAGGGGGGATTTTATGATCAAACTGAAGCCTAGTGACCCCCAAAATAACAACCATACCTATTGTTTAACCTTGCTCTTTCTTTACTTTGGATTGCATGATGGAATGGATAAATTATTGGTTGTAAGGCAAGAATATCAACTACCTGTTTTAAATTTAAGGTAAGTATTTCTTGAAACATATATTGGCTGCATAGTGCCATGGATTCTCTCATATGAGATCGATTATTATCACAAGTATGCATCTGAATTGGAGAGTATTTCAATACATTCTCATGCTGAGACAATGGACAAATATGGATGAAAGTTTGAACTACCATGGTACATGCGACACATTCGTATTACCACATTCATTATAGAATGATATACATAAGGTTTTGCTATTAAAAAAAACAAACAATTTCAGTGAAATTACTTAATAAGGCACACCTTTATGTGACTAAACCGGCTGTTTCCAATGCATAAAATAAAACAAAGACAAGAAATTGAAAGTCAGGTTCTCTTCTGTATGAGTAAAACTATTGTATTATTTCTTATTTTATCCCTCCCATTGATAATCAACTAGGATTTCCACTAGTATCATATATTCCTAAATCAACATAAATTATGACAGGTGCCAATGGAAGCTTGGGGTGCCATGTTAAATTGATATTGGGCAAATAAGAAGTTACATCAGCAGTCACAACTGTTTTTAGCAATTGTCAATCCATAATCATCCACAGGACATTATCCTGATATTTGGGGAATGATATTAACATTGCTCATTGATCATTAATTGGTCACAGAGGTATATATAATGGTTGGCACACTAAAGGCATGCATCCCGGGCTCTGACTTATGAAGGGCCCCATAAAACCCCAACTCCACACTTTTTTAATGACACAAAGTTAGGTTTCATATGCGAAGTTTTAATTATATACAAGTTAAAGATCGGAAGTACAACATGATAGCACATATGTATGTATTTGCTTACATTCATTATGCCATTACAGCACTATAGTGCTGTAATGGCATATATATACATACTATACGGCATGAGCCCCCCAAGGCTGCACTACCCCTCATTGGAGTGAGAGAATAATAATTGCTGTTTAGTCTTTGCAAAAGCTCTCCGTCAAAACTATGGTTAACACGTATTCTCACTTTCCCAGTCTCCCTTTCTTTTAGAGGCCCAATATTTTCATCTGTGACCAGGGCCTTGACCGACCTTAATCCAGTTCTGTTCAGCATTTATTCACACGCATTTGACCATTATTACTTACAGGGCATGCCCCAGCATCATGGAATCAATATGTACCTCTGACCAGTATTACCAAACATTGGGTAAATATCTAGCTCTTGTTCAATATGCTAATAGGGTTGGGTGAAAAATGCTTTCAAATGAAATACATGACACATATGGCCAATGAAGACTTTTCATTTTCAAAAATCATAAAAATTACATTGTATTAGACAGAATTATGTTCAATTTATCTGTGAGAATACTTTTTAAAAATATTTTTTCTAACATTAAAGTCTTATCACACATACACGTGAAGGCCAAATTTACAGAAAGGGAAATCCATCTTCAGCAAACAATTTCATATCAGTACTATGTTGTTATTGCACAATTATACACCATATAACTTCCCTTTGTATACTTGTGACATTTTTTAAAGAATATTGTCATGGCTGAGAGCCACCACTTAAAAAACTCAAGCACATGGAATATGAAGCTTAGTTGAAGATTAATCTTTCTTAAATGTTAAGAAAGATCATCGTTGCACTGAGGCACAAAAATGTACACATGCAACAGACCACAGTACAATTTTGTCAGTACTTACTCATATAATTCAGGGTTTAAAATCTAAATTTTTTTACAAAAAATACAATTCAGGCAAAGCATTAGTTTTCTTTGGGAAAACAACAGTTCTATCCTATTTTATACATACAGATTTGCTAATCATGAATGCGTGCAATTATGTCTTTGTTTCAATTACTGCACAACATGATGCTAAAAATATAGGCATTTCATCAACTTCCCCATTTCGCTCCAAAAAAGGATGAAGTTTATTGCTAAATAAGTTTTAAGAGAGAGACAATGCAATCAACAACTGAAGCTCTCATACAGCTCAAACATTTTGTGTTGCAAGGGCAAAGATTTACTTCAAAACAAATCACCATCAGACTTTTCCAACATTCCATTAAACAAATGTTAAATGCAAAGCCCCATGATACTTTCCGTGCTGGTGCAGTTCAGAGGAAGAAGTTCAAAATGGCAATGAAGAATGCTCCCCACAATAGTAGCTCTGATAGGAAGGTTTTACATATTATAACATTAACACCACGATATTAAGAAGAGGTATTAAAAAAATACTTCACTCTCACAGATGAAGCTAGAAATACTGCACCAATTTTACAGAAAAATATATAAAAACTGAAAAAGATTAAATAAAATCATAATTTTGAAACTTAAAAATAAAAAATCAAATATGTAATAGAAAGTCAAGAATTGTGAATAGCGTACATAGCTACCAATGTAAATTAATCATGCTATCAGCCTATTTAAAGTCCCTCAATAGTAACTGTTCAAGTAAGTATATCTTAAACTTTTAGCAAAGTAAAACTGACAACACATTTAAAACACTGACACAGAAGACACCAGCATTAGTTGGAGTGAAAATATGAAATATTAAGTTGTTTAGTGCCATCAGTATACTCTTGCAGCCTTATATATCAATTCTCTAGAGCCACAACGAATTCATTATTGATGTAACTACTGTATTCATTCTGCAATGTTTAATATCACAATTATGCACTTCAGAGAATGCATTGCACAATTAAAACTATAAATTATTTTTCCCTGGTCTATACCTATTAGCACACTTCCACAGATACACCAGCTTCAAACAATTTTTCTTTGCTCATATTTCATACATATTAATCTCCAAGGGTCAAAATCTAAGGTGACAAATGGTATCCAAAGTATCTCTTTGTATTTAATGCTTACAATTCACAAACATACTACATAATCTCTGGGGTCAACCATCCACTGCTATACTAATCACTATTCCCTTTCACCATATTTACCAAAGGTATTGAGGCCAAGGCCCATGGCAGGGCTGTCAACTGTCCTCACTTTCTCACAAATGCCCTTATTTTTTGGTCACAACACTGTGATAGTCAAAGAAAAATGCACACATAACCCAAAAATCCTTTTAGGCCTTAGAAATTTGAAACTACCCTATATTCAATGGTTGAATTGGTAAGCCAAAGTAGATGGAAATGTGATAAAAAGGTAATCCACATATGTAAGACCCAAAATGTTGCAGGTATAAAAACTGACTTAGGCATATTAGATGTTCCATGCATTATCATTAGGATAGATAGTATCATATTGCCATAAAAGTTCTAAAAAAAATTTATTTCTACCAATTAATCCCAAATCACCAGAGAAGTTTAAAAAAATATACAGAGAGAATAAGGACCTTTGGTATAGATAAGGTACTTTATTTAAGTGCATCCTCAATTTGATCACCTTTTTTCCTATTTTCCAGAAAAAGAGAGTTGACAACCCAAGCTTAAGGCCTTCTGGAATTACCATAGAGAATTCTCCATGAATAAGAGGGATCCCTTATGAAACTTTACAATTGTACATTTTACAATTGGATTTTGGCCATTTTTACAATTGTATCCCCATTTTTACAAATGTATTTCCATTTTTACAAAGGTATTTCTCAAAATTACAATTGTAAATTTGGTTTTTACAATTGTAGAGTTTCAATAGGGCCCTATTGAAACTTTACAATTGGATTATGGCTATTTTTACAATTGTATCTCCATTTTTACAATTGTATTTCCATGTTTACAATGGTATATCTCAAAATTACAATTGTAAATTTGCTTTTTACAATTGTAAAGTTTCAATAGAGATTTTACACCAGAGTGTACTGAGAACATATAATTCCACATTTTTCATAGACAATAACACGCTCAAACTATAAACAAAACTTGAATAAGATGTTCACATCTCCAAATGAATACCACAAATCCACTAAATGTCTATCCCATTTGTACTACGTGGCTGGATATTTATTCCAAGAGGGCATGCCTGCTGAGTGATAGCTTGACCTCAGTTTGGATGCCCTTTCAAAGAAGTTATCATGGCACTTGGGAAAAATTTTCCTGCAACATTCTTCACATTTTAAGTTGCATGAATTTCGACTGCCGCCCTCTGCACTCAGATCGAATTAAGCACAAGGCTGACTATCAAACCAAAAATTCTCACCTCTACCCTACCGACTTAATTGCACTTCTACGCACACATCACTAGAATGATGGCACTGATCCTTTTATTTTAAAGCACACAGTTTCACAGATTCACATTTTGTGTCCAGGGGTGGGTATGTCACTGATGACAAGAGAATTATTATGAGAGGGATATCAATGAGGCCATTACAGAAAATTTTCCCACCTATGTTGTTTTTATTCAGTGCAAAGGAAAATTAACTTCACCCAAAGCCAGAGTTAAATGAGTAGATTTGCAATTGCTGCCATATAGGTACATAAGGCTCCACTCCATCGACGTCAGTTCTTATCCCATTAAGCCAGTAATGGAAGGAAATATCTTATTCCAGGCAAACAAAGATAAAGAGAATCTCACATAATATAATTCAAATTAAAGAAGAGTCTGAGGTAGACTGGTAAAATAGAAAATTTTAAATGAAAGGAAAGGTTATCCACGCTAAGGAAGATGGTTGCAAAGGTTCATCATAAATTAATGATTTAGAAATAAGTATGATTTAGCAAGATGATAATTTGTTAACAAGTCTTCATTTTGACTGTAAATACAGAGATCCAGGAAAGGTACTCATCATCTGCTTTAGTTATACAGTAGGTTAATTACAGAACTGAGATATCAAAACAATAATATCAGTGACTTACATTTCATTTCAATCCACTCAAACATTTAGTCCATGGATTTTGTACATTACTGCCCAATCTAAAAAAACTTTACAAGTCATAAAGATAGTAGAAGCAGTCATTACATTTAAGGCAATAATTGTATTAAATATGAGATATATTTTCTATTTCCATTTTTTGGAAGAAAAAATTATATTTTCAAGTTTTTGGAGG
Source organism: Ceriagrion tenellum (assembly GCA_963169105.1). Taxonomy (NCBI): domain Eukaryota; kingdom Metazoa; phylum Arthropoda; class Insecta; order Odonata; family Coenagrionidae; genus Ceriagrion; species Ceriagrion tenellum. The sequence continues at coordinate 165,670,123 of OY720634.1, forward strand.
ATTAACAACATACATTTTTATGTATTTCATAATATATAGATAACAGTCTGTACATTAACATTGTTCAATAAAAAAATTTGTATAAAATATATAGTATGTTATGCAAATATAGAGAATTAACCTACATAAGTATTTTATTCTCATTAAGTATGTCATTGGATTCAGTAACTTTGCCTACAGAATGAAAATTCATGCACTGATTACAATTTTAATCAGCATTAACCTTGATTTTCTCAATTTAATAATTAAAACTCCAAGCATCATAAATATTTTCTCATAATGAGTTATTCTCATGTTAAACCAATAGATTTATCTTTATCAAGAAAAAGGGCAAATTTTTTAAAAAATATAGTAAGACACTAGAAAAAAAACAATGGTTATGATTATTCCACTAAGTGCTAATTTTCACTTCATTATATAAAAATATGGGTCACAGAATCATTTAACATGACGCTCTTGCCATTGTAAGGGGAGCAACTACTCAAGTCATCAGAAGAGAGGGGAAATTAACAAGTTTTAACTTTTGTACTGCCACATAACTGAACATAATGCTAACTAGCCTCTGACATTTTCAGTTGCATTTCCTGATTGAAAGCCTCAAATCTTTCCATCACACTGCATGTCTTGATATACAGATACAACTTTACACGGGCATCATAAAGCGTTCACCTAATAATTATATGCCAAATGTAGGAATTTGCAACTTTGATTTGATTATAGGCATTTATTTGAAAATCAATCAGATATATGAATGCAAATATATGTATGTGCATATATATTTATGCAAATAGCTGCACTTTTATGATACATGCAACGGATATATCAATGATAAAAGATATTTGACAGAGATCTCTTTTACATTTGGTGCCTCAGTTATTGCAATAATTTTGCCAAAAATACAAGGCATTAAAGCATTTCCCATTCAAAAGCTAGCGCACAATCAATGAACAGCTACTCATTCTCTACACAATGATAACATGTCCTTATTTTACATATATGCACATTAAAAACAATGAAAAATTATTATACACAATTAAAATGGTATTGGACGAAATATGCTAGCATGTTCAATGCTTTACGTGACTGCCACTCCTCGATAGTAAAACCCCTCATTTGAGCAAAACAGTCAAAAATTAATTGCCTATTCTGAATAACAGCCATTCTAAAGACACTTGGGTAAGTGCATCCGCACAAAAGGCTTAAAAGCAACATTTTACTTCCAGGATTATTTCACAAAGTGAAAAAAATATTTATAAAAATTACAATAGCCTACACACTTTTTTATAATGCATTAAGTTGAGATTTAGTTGATATTCTTGAAATCTCAACAACTCAACGGCATGCAGCAAAACCTTTCTACTGAAAGGATGAACATGTTATTCTCAATAGCCTTCAAGTGAAGGCTGTTGGAGCCAGTGTTAGTTATTCACGCCATAGCAATCACTCAACATACAGTAGTGTATCCCAATGATACACCTGTCTATTAAAAAAACTCTAACCTGGCTTACATTATTCTGAAATAACATCAAGTCAAATGTATTTATTTTGACTCTGCAGTGCCAATGCAATCATTGGATAGCATGGATTGGTACCAAACATGTTGAAACAGACAAAATTATACTTCAGTGTATTTTGTGAGTCTGTCTCGCAGAATGGAGTTTTCTTTCTTGAGTCTCTCCAGTTCTTGTCGTAAGCCAACATTCTGAAAAGAATGATGATAGAAATGAGTCAGCAGTTAAGTACATGAACTTGGCAAGGTTGGACATGTGTTTGTGTTGAAGACTTATTTTTCTCCACCGGGTCAAACTCTCCATCTCTGCCGACATCTAGATGTACAAGCCGGCTATCATCACCATCAGAACGATCATCATTCCCCAATGACAATCGATGACTTGTACATCAAAATATCAGCAGAGATGGAGAGTTAGACGCAGCAGAGAACATAGACAGTTTTCACTGGCATCATACACTAGGAAAGCATCTTATCTCTCTTCATATGTTTGTACTTATGGCTAAGGCATCACCAAAACATAGGAGAAATGTTTCATCATATTTATCAGAGTTATAAAGATGATACAGTACAATTTTAAGACTGATGTCAACTAACACATTTGAAATTCCAAAAGCAGAGTACCCAAATCTCCATATCTGGAGTCAAAGAGGGATGATTGAGATACAGAGTGGCTAATATCAGATATTTCAATTTGGATTTTAGGATAAATTTTGTCTCAATATGCAGCAGGAAGACATGAAATCGATGCTAAAACAAGCATTTCATTAATGTCATGAATATAATAGTATGGGTTCGTGGAATTGGCACGAAAAGCTACTAAAAAACTCAAGGTACTTGCAGCCACATATTTAGCTTGCACACTTACAAGATTTGTTATTATATCTGTGGGATAAGAATACTTCCGAAGAGATGTACGACCCTTTGTTGTGGTGCTTACCTCAAGAGACTTAACTTACCCTGCTAATTCAATGCTGCCTTTTGGTTTATGTTTGATTAATTCGCCTTTAAGCTATTTAGGTAGATCAATCATCTACTATGATTTTAAGAAGATCTATACTGAATGCTTTAGTGAAATTCACTGCTACACAATGGAAGTGAAAAGGCTACGAGTAGGTGATCATCAAGAAATGAGAAAATGATGCTATTGGCTTCATTTTTTGAAGTTTTCACTGGCATCTGAGATGGCTGGTATTTAATGTCAATGGTATGTGTACCCAGTTGTTCCCATGAAATTATGGGCGATTGTTTTCAACTGTACTACTATATTGGTGACCCTCATATTCTGTGGCATATTGTATTGACAGTTTCTTGGTTGCTATGAACATTGTATACCTCAGAGCCATTCAGTATACAGCTCACACACAGTTTTTCAATGGGTATATCCAGTGATGATTCTGTGATGAGTGACTATTTGTCTGGAGAGCCTAAAACCCCAAGGGGACATGTCCCTAGGTGGCAGATAGGGCAGATATAGGCGTATGGGAAATGCCCTTACCAGTCAGCTCTCAGCTTAATAGATGGGTTGGTGTAAATCAAATACCACCAGTGGACGAACAGGCAGAAGAGGCTCTCAAGCTGTAGTTGAAGCAACTCATCTAGGGGAAGGATACTCCAAAATTAAACCCTTGTCCTCTAGATTGGGTGTTGAGGCATCAGACTAACACCTCGATACTCAGAAAAAATAATGTTAAACAGCCTAATAATGCATCTACATCTACATACTACCCTGCAAGCTGCCGCATGGGTGTGTGGTAGGGGGTGTTAGGTTACCAGCCGTGTAACCAGATGTAAGGTTTTGGGAGGAGAAATGGTGACGAGTATCACTGGAGTGTAGAATGTTTAGAATGAGGGTAGCCTCAGAATGGATTAGAAATACAGACAATGAACAGAACGAGGAAGAAGGACAATTATTTTCACATGAAATGTAAAAGGTATCACTTGAAAAATAAACTACGTAACATCAGAGTTAAAAAACACAAATGTAGGCATGGCTGTGAACACGATGACAAAAAGGAAAGGAAAAGGTTCAAAGAACTTTGGACATAGGCATATCAATTATAGTACAAAGAAGTCTGAGGAAATATATGACTCATTGGGAAGCTATAAACTAAAGATTTATGAAAATTAACCTCATAATATTAGGTCATAAGACAACAATATTGGGAGTTTATGGGGTAAGTGATGACTCATTATATGTAACACCAAATATGAGTTTTTTTAAACATCTGAATGAAGTAATACAAAAAATAGGAACCTCCAAAGATCTTATCATCATAGGTGATTTGAACTCAAGAACAGGCCAAATGAAAAATAGTAAAATAGTAGGTCAATATGGTGAACAAACGACAAATGATAATGTACTACAACTTCCTGCTGAGAGTGAAGAAAACAATCTACCGATACTTAAGGGACCCCTCAACGCTGTCCTGCATACCCAGTACGCTCCCTGTCTGAAGCTAATAATTTTTCTCAGTCAGAAATAACATTTTAAATTTCACTAATTTACTCTATTTTGTCAACATATGTTTTATCAATACAATATAATATTCATAATATTTTTAAGTCTTCAGGTTTTTTCATTAATTCTGCGATTAAAATTCCTTCTAAACCCAATAGTAAATGAATTTGGTGTCCAAAATCCTCACGTTTCTTCTTGAGTTCCGTCTTGAAAATAGCTGCCTTTTGTGCTTCTGTGACGTCTAGTGGGTTCAGCTCATTTAGCATGAGATACAATATCTTCTCGATTACTTCCCTCCCTTCTCGTTCCTAGTGCTATATCACCTCAGCCCTTGGAATGATTGTTTCATCTCGTCAGTCCTAAGCGAGGCGGCCACGTGCTTCGCTCTGCATTTCTTTGCTCCGCCTTTCATAATAATCATTGATGATAAGAGTCCTTCTAAACAGTCAAACACTAAACTGGGCCCCTTCGAGGTATTTGATCACCCCTCGAAGGAGTCTCGACACCAAGTGTTAGTCCACTGGAATCTTTCCTGGTGCGCAGAGTCATATCGTGTTGTGTGGCGTCGTTTTTATCCCGTGTTCTTTCTGCCTGTGGTTATTTTTATAAATAAGTTCCCTATAATGGCTTCAGCAAGCAGAAAAAGAGTACCCATTCCAAGTGATGATGAAATAACTGAAATATTGCCCGCAAGTGATTCTGATGACAGTGTACTTTCGGAAAGTGATGGAGACAATTACATCAATGTTCGCTCTGAAATTGATACATTGCAGCCAATTTACGATGAAGTTGAAGATGCTGATGAAATAGAAAGCTTTGAGAGGGAGAGTAAGAGTGATTATTCAGGTAATAGGGAAATATTTGTCAGTGGTTTCGTACCTCAAAAAATCTATCCATTACCCTAGATATTTTTCAGTTATTTTTTGATGATGAATTCATTCCGAGTATTGTTCTAGAAACAAATCGTTGTGCTGAGCAACAGATTCCATCAAGTGAGTCCCCATTTTCAAGGAAATCAAGAATGACTGCTTGGAAACCTGTGACAGTAGAAGAACTATACATAACACTGGGACTATTCATGCTCATGGGAATTGTGCAGAAGCCAACACTTCGTGCTTATTTTTCAACAAAGAGAGTTATATCGACTCCAGATTTTGGAGATGTAATTTCAAGGGACCGATTTGAGATAATTTGTAAATTTCTTCATTTACACAACAATGACGAGAAAGGTCAACGGAGTCCTCCGAAAATATTTTCCGTATTGCACATCTGAATGAAAAATTTCAGACACATTTTTTACCAAATCGCAACATTTCAATAGATGAATCGTTGACACTATGGAAGGGCAGGCTATCCTTCAAGCAATATATTCCTCTGAAGGCATCAAAGTTTGGAATCATGACCTATTAGCTTTGTGATGCAGATACCGGCTACCTATGGTCCTTTCTGGTGTACACCAGTAAAGATACTCTATTTCCCTCTATATCACTCCAGAAAATGCAAACAAGACAGCATAAATAGTTTTACACCTGATAGAACTGCTGCTAAATCAAGGATGCTGTGTTTGGATGGACAATTTTTATAATTTTCCTACTCTTGCCTTACTACTGAAAAGTAAATGCAAACCTGATTGTGTTGGAACATTGAGGTTGAATAGAAAGGATGTCCCAAAATACGAGAAAGACAAGAAACTGCAGAGGGACAAAAAAAGACAACACTATGGGCGTTGTTGTTTTCAAATGGAATGACAAAAAAATCTCTCTTTAATCTCTCTCCATGTCTCTGTAATCTCCACATTCCACAGTGACGAAATGAGAACGTTATTCAAAGGAAATAAAGAGACCCGGAAGCCTATTTGTGTGTAAGACTATATAAGATTTATGGGTGGCGAGGATCTCAAGGACCAGTTATTGAATACGTACCTGATCGAAAGGAAATGCCACAATAAGTGGTATATGAAGTTATTTAGGAGACAATTGAATACAGCAGTCCCAAATTCATATGTCATGCACAGGGAAAATATGAATAAAATATTGGACCACGTATAATTTCATGTGCAGCTGGTCGAGGGAATATTTTTGAAATATGCAACTGCATACGGACAATGTGTACCAGGCCGTCACTCATTAAACAGTTAAGAGCCTTGAATCACTGAGAGACATTTCCTGAAGAGGATTCCTGCAACTGGGCAGAAATCAAAGCCCCAAAAGAGATGTGCAGTAGGTACCAAGCTTTGGAAAAGAAAACACAGCATGTACTGGTGTGAACCATGTGTGGCGGGTTTGTGCTTTGATTGCTTCGACCTTTATAACACGAAGCAGAATTACTAAGGTGAAGTCATTTGAATATTTCCATACTAACATTTTAACCACAAAAACGTGAGTTTCTACATGAAATTATTGGATAATAATATCTCAGAGCGGAGGAAATGGACCTAGTATTGAATTTTCATGTCAGCTAGACGGGTTATCATATCGAAAGTATCCCCATGATTATGACATCCTTAATACCTTTTTAAGAGAATTTTAGCATATAATTAATTAAAAAATGCATTTTAAATATTAAAGATCGCTTTATGTACAACAAAAAATTGTTACACTTAAAACACTGAAAATTATCCATTTTATTCAGAGGACGAGAAAAAATAAAAATAAATATTAATCTAAAATGTTTTAAAAATTAGGGGGTAATAACGAAATATTTTATGCTGGTTCACAAAAAGTTTCAACAATAATGATAAAATATCTTGAATGTTATAAATTATTGAACGATAGCACGTCAAAAAGGCAAATTCATTTACACCTTCTCCTGCCTGTGGGATAGCATTTAATTAAAGGTCCACCGTGCTTGAGGGGTTAATATACATATGCACAATGAACAGGAGACCAAAACTCAATCCTAAGGTACACAATCATAAGGCAACAACCAGAATTAATGATCTATGATGTCAGAGTTTATAGAGGATCTACGTGTAGCAGTGATCATAACCAACAAAAATCAACTTCCTTCTCATGACTAAACATATTCATATACATAAACAAACAAGTATGGAAATGACAATAGAATAGATAAGATACAATTTGGTTCATCTAGAACATGAAAGCACAGGCTTTTGTACAGACACTGCCTGGACCAGAAATTAAATGAAGAATATGACATCTACACTAAACCTCAGTATCAGCATATAAGAGAATGTATTTACTCAGCTGCACAGGAAGCCTTAGGAATAATTGAAGAGAACAAAAGGAAACATCAGCCATATTGTAGGAATGATGATATCAGAAAAGATATACAAGATAATAGACAGAAATGTTAATGATTTTTAACCACAAATAGTGACATGGTTAAAATAATATACAAAGAAGCAAAAACAAGAGTGAAGAACAAGACTCCAGAAAAGAAAAATAAATCTTGGTATAAGAACCAATAAAATTAACACTTATCTGGGTGGACAACAAAGTACAGAAAGCTGTGATCTGATTAAAAACTAAGGATGGGTTGATTCTGATTCTCAATTCTCGAATCCACCGATTCTTGGAGGAATCGATAATCAAAGTCTTTAAAGTCGATTCTGAAGAAATATAAATATGTAAACAAAAATGGGAATATTTAAAAATTCTCTGAGATTTTAAATTTCCTAGATGTCACAATACCATTGCACATGATTGGGCACTAGCTCGCTATGGTGGAATGACCATGTAAACTTGGTGAAAGTTTTTATTTCTTTTTCTGATGCTGGGAAACGTGGTGTAACGGGCACCGAGAAGGGTAACTTCGGCGGCAGTGGCATTAGGCAGGACTGAGGAAGCAAGACAGCACACCACCACGCCAGTGCAGTGAAGGTTTGATGTTGCCAAGGCGGGCAGATGGCATCATTAGAAAATTAACCTGGTCGTTGGAATCTGGCAATGCTCACAAAGAGGGTGTACCAGCGGTGCACCTCTCCTGTCCACCACTCCGAGGCCTCCAGAATTCTAGCCGGCTAGAATTTTTGCTTGTGCCACCAGTCCACTTGTAGCTCAGTGAATGCGCACATCTTGTTCCTAGTACCAGCAATTAAAAGACGTGATATCCCAGAGTTTAATATAAATCTAGTTCAAAAGTTTAATGTTACCCTTGCTTTCACAATACAGACTAAATGCCACGGCACTGCTTCTGGTGTCTAGATGGTGGCAGTGCGCCTCAAATTTTAATTCGGCCCATCTCTTGTGTAACGAAAATCAAATATTTAGTTCAGTACATTCTTGTATGACTTGCATTTTGTTTAATGTAAGTAAAAAATTCTCCAAAATTTGTATTTACAGAACCATTTCAGAATCGCAAATCAATAACACAGGAATCAGTATTGGGTTTGGAATTTAAAAAAAGATGGAATCGACCCATCCTTATAAAAAAACATACATAAAGGTAGAAATAAGGACCAAATATCACAAAGATCTAAAAAGCAGTGGAAAGAGCATCAAAGATCTATTAACATAAAACAGAATAGAATATATTGATGAAAATGTGGTAGAAAATAAAAAAAATGTGATAGCCTCCCCTCTAATATGAGCAGAGACTGAAGTTTATCAGGAAGTTTGTAAAACACTTAATTTCCTGACCAAGGTGGCATCAATGCTGAATTAATAAAATATGGCACAGTAAAGCAATACCACCAACTAACAATATTATTACAAAAGTGAAATGATGGAGTAGGGTCTCAAAAGATTTGAGCACATCTTTCATTGCATTTATACGCAAAAGTGGTAGGGAAGACAAATGCAAAAATCAAAGGGGTATCAAGGAGATAACAGTCACGAGCACAACTAGCAGAATATATAGAATAATTTTGAAAAACTAAATAGAAGATGATTATTAAGATCTCAAGGTAGAAGAACAGGCACGTTTTAGAGCTGGCAGATCCACAATTGACCATCTATTTTGTGTCATTTGGACAATTGACAAAAGGATGGCAGTCAGCCAAGAAATCCACCCACTTTAGGTCTATTTGCAGAAAGCTTTCGACAGTGTTCCTCTCAGTCGACTATGGAAATACTTAAATAACATTAGCATCAACATGGTTATTATCAAAGCTTTGAAAGAGGTGAACAAAATACCACTGAAAATACAAAAATAGGGAAAAGAACAAAAGTAGAATTTACAATTACAAAGGGCTTAAAACAGGGTTGCTGCATATCCCCTGAATAATTCAATATGTAGAAATAATATACCCTTAAAAAACAGAACATGAAATTTAAAGGAATGGGTATCCCTTACATTCCTTGTCCTGGCAGATGATCAGATATTGATATCCCAGGACTCTTGATTGATATCTCATACATGGTGCGTAAGCTAATTGCAGAATACTAAAATTGGGATTGGGATGTAAGTATCAGAAAGACTCAAAATATGTGCACTGGAGGAGTACAAGAGAACATAGTGCTGGAAGATGGACAGGAAATAAAATACTATCAAGAATACAACCACCTGGGTGTTATAATAACTAAAAATGAAACCAGGGATGATGCAATTAAAGGAGGAAATTTACAAGGAAAAAGGGCAATATTGAATGTTGAATAGTATTCTATGGGATCAAAGTACATCCAAAGCAAACAAAAAAGAACATATGTACAATGCATTTATAAGAAGTACCATCGCATACAGGAGTGAGAAATGGCAGAGGAAGGAGAAAAAAATGCTTAGTTACAGAGATGGATAATTAGAGACAATCTGCTGGGATATCAAGATGAGAAAGAGTTACAAATGAGAGAATAAAAAATATAATGGGAGTCACACACGCAACAAAAAACAGCTAGTGTGGTATGAACACATACAACATAAGACAAATGAGATGTTATAAAATCAAATATTAACATAGATACCACAGGGGAGAAAGAAAGATGAAGGCCCAGAATAAGTTGAACAGAAGGGATACCAAAAAAATCAGAGAAAAGTAGTCACCAGAAGGCCAGTAGATGTACAGGGAGCAATAGTAGTTAGGCAGATAACATCGTACAGCATTGAAAAACTGATTCATAACTCAAAAACAAGAAGTGTGTCAAGACAATAGAAACCTTGATTTTTGTGTACCTAATTTGATACTAAGTTGTGCCTTGAGTTGATAATGACAATAACATGCATAGACAGTGGTTTTGGCAAATATGGACATAAGATTTCGTTTTGTTCAAACATGTTAATAGAAGGCAAATTTAAAGACTTAGCTAAGCTAATGAGGGGAACGCCATGTCTGCACCTAATAGATATATGTATGTATATCAGAACCATGTAAAATCACATGTGGTGAACACACAATGTAAACTATAAAAGGATGTAACTGGCGTGACCAGCACAAAACATATAACACGCAATAAAAGAAATCCACAAGTAATATTTATGTTTTGGCAATACACAACCACCTTCTTCAGAATAATGAAAGGTGATAACTGGAATATCAAAAAAACTTGTGGGATTCCATTTTGCGTGTTTTCCACACTGGTCATCGCTATGAAGTCCTTATATATCAGACAGAACAATATCTAATGCCAGTGAGTACCTCTTTTTCAAGGAATCCTGCACGGAGAGCAATTTGGTTTTCCTTCACACGTCTTGCATCTCTGGATCGTTTAGCTGCCATGTTGTTCTTCCTACGGCGTGCCCAATATTTTTCATCCTTCAAATCGTCTGGTACAAACTGCATTTTTAAAGAATGTAAATAAAAATTTATTGCCAAAAATATGCATTATATTGATAAAATAAGGTTGACTATCACAGTATTTTATTTCATTTATTTATTTATCTTCACTACCCCGAATACAGCACAATGGGCCAATTTATGATGGGTGAATAACAGTAACAGTGGATGAGACACAGACACTCATGTCCTAGGCAGATAATATTCTACCCAGGCAGGACTCAAACCCGCGACCCTCGGGGTTAGCTGGCGAGGACTTTACCCCTCTGCCATCGGGGCCGACAAGTATAATTTTAATGCAAGATGATTTTTTTATTTCTGAATATTCTCCATTCAAATTGAGGAGCTATAATTTAATTACTATCAATATAAGATTAAAGAACCCAAAATTAATTGCTACTATCCCACAAAAGCCACAGACGTGTACAAATAATAAGGCACACAGAGGGATTGATTTTCACCTAATTTCAGTATTCCATTTGCCTCAGGGTGGAAAATATTCTTCTTGGAATATTAGCTTCAAATGCCCTAATAAGAGGAAAGTTTCAACGACATAAAAAAAACTTCCCTTCCCTGGCTACATGAGGTTGAATGAAAAGTTGTAAAAAATCAGGTAGAATCTGAAAAGCCCCTGCGATGGAACTTGTATTTTTTAATACTAGTATATCACAAGGTGGGAAATGAAGTTAACATCTGGTCTCATATTACTTTCAGTATTTGGGATTATTGCTTGGTTACACAAAAATGCTTGCCTCCATAGAGCCTCCGAAAGGTTAACAATTACAGTTTCTATACGAAAATCTTTTCTTCATACAAATACTCATTTGTATGCTATATGAGAGTTTCTTTTTGGAATAAAAATGCTCGTTTGGTCCATAAATATGAAATTTCTACTTATGATTCATGAATTTTCTTTATTGATATCAGAATCCTAAGAGAATTTCACAAGGCCTCTCTCTTTGGTGGATCTCCTTGTCATGTGGGATGCCTACTTGTTGACATTTTCACTTCCACTTTCAGTGGATTTCTAGAGGCAAACATTTCCATAAAGCATGGGGTGAAGCATGGGTTTTAACACCACATAGGCTGGGAGTGATCATGAGAGAATGGGGATTGTTGCCTAATTACTGACAACTTGGGATAAATAACTTTTTAAACTCAGGAGCTCACACAGTTGTTCAGCAATATGTCAACTTACAAACAGCTGGAACTAAATTTCAGAAGGAACTATATTACAAGGATTACAATATACCTTGTGATGTGATGACCAAGTCTGATTGCATCCCATTATTTAAAAGAAGCATTGCTAAACAATCCCTAATGCTTGATGACAGCACTAGTCAATGTTATTACCAAAAAGATAAAAGAATTGAAGCAACAAAGTTACGATACTATCTCTGTGGCCTGATGAAGGAAGAGGTTGGCATTTAATTAATCGCCCAGTCACTGCACAGTAAGGCACAGCCTAAAAACATCACGTTGCGATGCCTATTCACACAATATATGCTGCACTGATTCACTACCTTCTCCCTAATGTATAAGTTTGTAATGTAGAAGTATGAGGAAGGCAGACAGGAGACAGCTTTCATGTTGGCTACCCTCGAGGTTTCCTCACATGGGCATGATACATTCCCTATGCGCACGTTCCAACAGAACTGATGTCACGATAGTCATACACAGGGCAGCCCACAGGGGGGATGTATGGCGCAAGTTGTGCCACAGAAAAACATTTTGGGGGGATTAAAAAATTGGGGGGGGGGGGATTTTCAACATGCATAAAGAAATTCACTAACATAAATATTTTTACCCGTTTACAGTAATTTATAATGGTAACGAAAGGTTATAACGATAAATGAATGTTAAGCGTTAAGTGTAGTATAGTAAAACATCATGCAATTATAGAGAATTACTCAGCTAGCCGAAAGCTTCTTTTATTTCGGTCGCGTCTCTCTATACTCTTCCTTGGCTGCCGCACCCCGCCGTCGTCAAGGCCACCATCAGATCCCCGAACGCAACCCAGTAGAATAACTGACTCAGCATCCCTCCCTCCTCATTCCCGCCCCCTCCTCCCAACATCTGCCAACGGGTCACACCACAGTACAGTCAAAAGGCTTAGACTTATGGATCGTGCATACACTGCACGTTACTTTTTACGGTGATTTTTAACCCCACTTCCCCTTAGTCGACAACTGTAGCATTTGTCTCAACCCCTCGTACCCTCTTCCCCTTCGATAAGTAACTTTGTCTCAACATATAAAACCTTCAACTCAAAAATATTTTCTTATTTTTTAGTAAGGTTATTTTTAGAGATGGATTGAAAGTAGGCAAAGTATCAGAACTAGATATAATAGACATAATGCTATTTTTAGTTTTTTAATCGTATAACTATACTAGTGTATCATAAATATTTAATAATATTGAAGTCCAGTGCTCCCTGCCCAGATGGGGGGTAGGGAAGGGGAGAGTTGTAGTTGGTTTTGGGGGGGAATGCACCATCAGCATGGAACATGAATTTTGGAAGTCAACTCCTTCACGTAGAAATTTATTGTCTTCAGGATCGGCTCACTCTAAGATTAATGGAGGCTTCTCCTCTCCATATAGCATATTAATATTATGAAATATTGATCAATGAGGCATGCAATTTATTTTCCAAAGTGGTTATTTCTCCTAAAAATTACAAAATTTATGTAAAATGTTTTCTGGACTTCAACATTTAAACACATGAAGGCAGGGCATGACATATTATGATTTAGATAATATTTGGTATGGTTCACTAATACTCCAAGAGATACATTTTGCTCAGAGGAACTTTGAAATAAAAAAACATTTGAAAATTAATCCGCTCCATTTTAAGTAGTTCTCAACCAGGTTCTCAAAAAAAATGAAAATGTATATAGAAAAAAGAAAGATTTATGGCCACAATGGACGCTGAAAACATGGTGGCTATAGATTCATTCAGCCTTACGGAAATACAAGAGTTTCCTTGTAACAGTGATTAGCAAGCATTATGGCTCAGCAAATGATGAGAGGCAACGTATTTCCAAATTTTTGGATAGGGCGACAAAAAAAGCAAGAATGTATGCTTGGCTGGGATCACTCGAGGCACAGAAAAAAAAACTGTGTGGTTTAAAATATTTTTGATATGAGACGTAATCTAGCAAGTTTACTTTCAATTCATATTAATTTCAACCCAATATATCCTATGGGTTACCTGTTTCTTGGATTTCTTAATCATTGGCTGAGGTTTCAGTTCTTCATCAGAGAAAGCTCGAGTCCTTGGGTCAAAGTCATGCCCAGTAGTGGTCGTGGTAGATGAAGACATAGAAAAGTCTGCAATAGAGTTTTAATTCAACTTTTGAAAATATGAAATGAATCACATGGAAAGGAAGAAGTAAGAGGAGTGAATAAAATTACAGAAGACATATAACCAAGGCTACACATGAGATACATAACCAGATACTCTCCATGCAAATCTTTTTTGAGTAAATTCTTTTTGGAATTTCCACTATGTCCTCTGCTCTATGTCAGCATATATTTCCCAGGCCGAATGCTTCAACAAACCATCATCCAATTAGGAGAATATGAAAAACTAGACAGGAAAACTTGACAAGAGTTTCCACATGGTGCAAAGAAAATTCATCATTGGGAGAAGAGTGAAATCATACCACACATCTCTTTCAGACATAATTTCACAGATGATTTCCCAGTGTACTCCAGAGATATTCATACACCCAAGCTTTGGAACTAGCAAGGTATTTTGGGGTTTAAGTTTTACTATGCCTGAAGCACCTAAGAATTTTTGACTAGCCTGTTTTCAAACAGCTGGAGCTCTTGTAATCCCAGCAGCAATGGTGATTGATAAAATAGTAGGTATTTGTTTAATCAGCTTTCCCTCAAGGCACCATTATCCTCTAAAGCACAATTTTTCTTTCAGCGAAATATTAAAACAAAAAAATGGCTTTGAAAATATTTTTTATCATATTCTCCAGGGTTGGGTCAGTAGAATATTCTGTGTAGGAAATGCGTAATCTACATGTATATTCTATCGTAGAATATGTAATGTAGAATATTGCTAATAGTTACATATTCTACACGTAGAAAATTAATTGTACATATACTGCTAAAGAAGTGATTACGGTTATTGGAAAATTTTATTTTAACAATATACTAGTACATTTTAATAATTAAACCTATATTTAGTGCATTTTCAACTTAAATAGCCTATTGCAAGTCTACCATTGCTAGGCCTGCCAGGAAATCAATAACTATCCAAGACTGAACAGTCTAATTGCCAAATTATCCACGAGTCAAGGCAATATTTTCTAGATTGATTGGTGTAGGCCTGAGTCATTTGTAGCCACTTCATATCATTTTTTAAATTTTCTATGGCAAGTACTTGCAATTAGTTCAATATGCAGTAGGCTAGATTAAGGCTTATATTAACTGGTATTTTAATAGTAATGAAATTATGTCCATTGCCCCAAAGTGAAACATTAAAGGAAGTATATTGCTGCACCTCTATCAAGGCCAAGAGAAAGTTACCATAAAAAAACAACTTAAGAGCTGTATGTTTACTTGTTGTTCCAGGGCTAACTGCTCTCTTTATTGCTGGTTAGTTCTCTTTCAGACAGACGAGGGTATCTCTATTGTTTTATAACTACAATTATGATGTATTTTTGGGAGTTCTACGGAATGATTACAACATAATACAATTAGAAAATGTCAAGAATAAGAATAAATTATAGCCACATTGAGAAAAGATTAGTCTCCAAGTTGTAAGATTAAGACAATAAAACTATAATTTTGGGTCGTGTTGAGTCTCATCTTTGACAAGTTGGCATTTAGTATTGTTTTATAGTATTAAATTGGAGATGCCGTATAGGACAGTGTCGGCCTACTTAGTTTTTAATGCCTATCTTGTGTTACGTGGGATTGATAGATATTCAGCTGGAAACACTAGGTCAATCTATATTGTGACATACCGGTTGTATGTCATTTTTTTAGTTTATGTTCCCCTTTACGTTTTGGCGCGAGTTTGTGGAGAGACGGCTCATGCCATATGTTTGAATTTACCGCTGATGTATTTTTGAGGAGCAGATGTTTCTGTTATGTATGAAGAAAAGGTGGCGTTGGTGGTCGGCATTAAACCACATAAATACCGCGCACAAGATGTGTGCGGGAGCATTCTTTCTGGGGGCATTCTTGCTGGCAGCATTTTTCTGGGGTCATTCTTTTGTGGGGACCTGTGAGTGTGGAGAACTGCCTTGAATGCAGATTGGTGGAGAGAGGCGGTGATTGAACCTCGAGTCGGAGCGCTACGAGACGTGAAGAAGGAGGGCGCGATCAAGACGGAGCCGTCCGAAAAAACGTCGTGGAAGCCCTGCTGAGGCGTACGTCGGCACCAACCAGAGAAACGAGTATCCCTGCCGGGTGTCGACCTACAGTATGACCCACCCGTGGAATCAACATCCAGATACGCTGCTGATCCTAAGTTTAAGTATTCATGGGCACGTGCCCACTCCCATCAGCATCTCAATAGACATTGAGTGTTGTCATCAGTCACCTCTCCCACCCGCTGGATTCGTCCAATTGTCTCCATCAAATTGGTGTAGTGATTTTTGATTCATAGTGATTACGAAAATCGTTACCTGGTGTCGAGCAGGGCGATGTGCATCAAGTTCTCCATACGAAATTCACTGGTCAAATCCCTCCCCAATCGAATCAACTACCCTTAGCATAGAAAGTTTGCTCATTTATCATTTGTTGTGCGGAGCATAGACTTCCGGTCGTATAACAAATCTCCCGTCGATAGCAATGAGCCTTCATTTCACTTGTAAGACGTGGAGCATGTAAATTTTTGTACATAGAGAAGTAATTGATCATTGTTCCTCCCTTTTGTAGGAAGGTTGTCCTTCCGTGCTGTTTTTCTTTGCTAACTCATTGATGTTTCACGATTCATCAGACCATTCATCCGTCATTAGTGAGTAAGAGGGTAATTTCCATGGATATTGTGTGTGTGTGAACAGCAATTTTACTAGTTGTGAATAAATGACCTTGTTGTTTAATTGGATTTCTGAGTCGTCTCTTCCCAACGCGTGACCCTCTCGATTTTTATTCTTATTCTCTTGTGAAACCATCGCCGCGAACACGATTTCGGAAAGGCCCCCCTTTAGAGATACCTTCTCGTTTGTCTACCTACTGGTAGCTCGGCCGCGGTTTTGTGAGGCACCCCGGTCACTCTCTCCGTTGTAGTGCGTCACTTCTCCCTCGCCTCTGTATGTTTGGTACTTCGCCAGGATAGCCACGGGGAGGGAAGTGGGGGGTTAGATCCCGGCCGTAAGTTCTGGACGGCGCTTTTGAAGCGACGAGTCAAACTTGAGTCGGCCTCACCGCGTACCATTAAGATAATTGGCACCCAACGTGGGGCTCGAACGCGACCACTCAGTCGGCTTCGCCGCGTACCGTCACAATATATATTTATTTTGTAGCGTGTCAGTCATTCTGTATCCGTTTTGTTTCTTTCTGTCAATTTATGAGCTAGAAGAGTGAGGTTTGATGCGTTGAATGTGTAATCTCTGTCTTCATGATTTGGTTGTAGTTTTGGATTTTTATTGGGCGTGTGGCAGGGGGTGTTAGATCACCAGCCGTGCGAAGGTGTAAGTTATTTGGAGATGAAATGGAGACATGAATTAAAAGGAGTGTATTTAGTTAGTTTAAATAAGATCCCAAAGAGAGGCTGCTTGGGCGTGTGGCAGGGGGTGTTAGGTTACCATCCATTCAAAGGTGTAAGTTATATTTTTGGGTTGTGGTTGCAACAACCAGAGGGAGGGAGAGTGGAAGAGTGTAAAGGTTGAAACAAAAGAAACCCACAGTGCTCTCCTATTCAAATGGCTTTAAAAACAACAAAGGAGAACAGTGAATGAAAAAAAACATTTTCACCAAGGAGCTATTATTAGACTAGGACACTTACCCCCTGCGGGTACACACCCCTGCTCACGGAGAGAGCAGGCTTGCTGCCTGCTAGTACATATATATAGTTCCTTGAGTAGGCTTAAATGTTTTCGTTTCTTATTCTATGAACATAAGTGATTGACACTCCCTTTTGAGGTGTAGGCCTACCTATCTAAAATCTCATCTAAATTATAAAAAAAATATAAATAAATATTTAAGGAAGAGAAGGTGTGAAAGAGGTCATTTTGCTGCATTAAAGGGCCACAGGTTAAAATTTACCTTCGTTGTACGGGAGGTCAACATTTAGTAATCACTCTGGTTTCCTCCATCAGGGCAAGTCCCAACAAATTATATGTAAATACTATAATTAAATAATAGAGTTAATAAAATAAGAGAATAATAGTTATAAAAACTGCGATAAAACAATGATTTAGGAAGACTAACATTATTTGTTCAAGGTAATGTAATTTTGTAACCATGAAATCAATGTAATACTTTATTTTTTCAATTGTAATTTTCTACATTTTATTAAACTTAAAACATTATTTTACAGACAAAAAAAAATAATCAACATAATATTCTACATAATCTATCCAATATTCTACATTATGTACACTATTTTCTACGTATATGTAGAAAAATAATATTCTATGTGTAATGACCCAACCCTGATATTCACCATAGAGCTAAATAAGGTCTGACCTCATCCTCTGTATTGCAGACTAAAAATAAACTACTAGCTCTTCTCACATTCTAGAATTCATCTTTTTTAATAAACACCAACATAAACTGTTAAAAAAAAACTATTTTCAGATAATTTGCAAAATTCGAATGTAACTCTAATAATAGACACACTAATTCTTCTCTCGATTTTGGCCATCCAAGGACCACATTAAATAACCCATTACATTCATTATTTTCTTACTTTCTGCTTATTTTCTTGCTTTCCAATAATTCTTCATCATTTTACTTTATCCCCTCTGTCCATCTTACATGCACATATTATTTATTTTCTTCTTTTTGAAAAATCTTCAAATTTTGTATCGATATTCTAAATATTGTTTCATCCTCAACTATGTAATGGTGGAATTGAGTACAGTTGGAGCAAAACAGCTGCGGCCACAGCTGTTTCAGTCAGACATCTGTTTTGAATAACTGTAGCAAACAACATGTTAGTTTCATGATATTGTGTCACAGCCACACTATTACACTCTGTGCTGTGTAATGGCGACTGAAAGCTGTAGCTGACTGTTTCATCTTCTATTTTGCTTCAGTTGCACTGCATCTGTGGCTATGTTGCAGTCATAAGCAACAATTTTTGGATTTCATTGTGTTGCAGGCCAGAAACATAGGTTGCTGGTTTATTTAGCCAACACTCACCTTTCTCCCATGATTGCAGATGGAATTAGAGCTGTGAAGTATCTTTCATGAATACAAAAAAGCTCTTACTTTCTTCAATTGAAAGATTTATTATTTCAATAATAGAGCATTACCAGCAATGTTCTCATAACATCAATCCATCGCCTATTGTTTGGAGTGCCTCTAGTTGTAATCCACAACAGGATGTTTCTAGGAATCGTTTACTTAAGTAACTGTTTCGGTCGCAAAACAGATGTAAGGACATTCTTGGGTTCATTTAGTGACAACACAATGACTATGCCTTCTATACACCACATCTCTTCCATGTCTTTCTTCATCCCTTGGAGGCACTGGTTTTCATTTGCACAAGAAATAGTAAGACTATCTACAATCAAAAAGTTAAAACCCTCCTTGAAATTAAACTACATTACAACAGCTGCATGACTGCTCCACAGTTTTTCACATTAGCACTTCATCTGGGATGCAATAATTTTTCTATAAATTTATTCTCAAATGAGTTTTACTATGAGCAGTAATTGATTTCATTCAAAATTTACTATATTCACCAAAGAGGTAGCGTTATCTTCCACCTCCATTATCAATCGCCACTTTATGCGATTTAAATGACATACAGCAGCTGATCAAGGAAACTTAATTCACAAAGTATACAACTCAATTGCAGCACTGTTCCAGGACTATCCCTATTCAAGCCCCACAATAAAATTCCTCTTAACATAGACAATGTCCAAAAAAAAAAAGCATTTAATTCAATGATGAGGACAAATCAGATTCATTTGAGCTGCACTATAATTTCAAATTAAGACCTTATTCAGGTCTTTTCATAAGACTTTATAGTTATTTCCAAAAGAGTTCATTTTTATTGAGTAGGTACATGTGTACTAAGAGGAAAGTATACCTCTTTGAGTTAGCTTCTATTTTTAATTACCAACATCAGGAGAAATGAATTAAGATATAGAAAAACATGACTACTTACATAACTTTTTCAAACTCGATCAGAGTTGGCAACATTTAAAAACATTGGTGATTGAACCAATTGTTACATATTACATTGAATCTCTCAAATGGTGAAAACTGACACACGTTGGGAGTGCAATATAAAGGAAAGTAGTAGCTAATTACGTATTAGAGTTCATTCAAAATTCATTTCCATTTTCATAAAGTTTTACAATCATTCCTTAGCTAATCAAACCATTCCTTGAATTAAGACTTATGGCTCACTGCATGTAGATCATGATATCCAAGGATTTGAAGGGAAGTTCACAATCATCAGGTGGGGCAGAGGGTGATTACCTGAGCCTGCTGGGGATGGTGGCCCAGCAACACACCCAGAGAGTAAGGCCACAGTGTCAGCATCTGGAGTGGAAGGATTGGCAGCCGACGACATGGGCGGTTGGGGCGAACAGCGAAGCATTCGGCTCCTGGAGTGCTCCACTTTGACTACATTCTCCTGAGTAGGGTGAAGCAAGAGTGAAGAGAGATGAATCAGAGGATAAAACTTAAACTTTTAATTATAGCATTGAAAACTATTAACATGAAAGTGATCTCTTCCCAGACTTCCCATCATGTTATGTATTCTATACACACAAACATTTCTTAAGCATTGCGTGTAAAATTAAAAATAGTTAATTTTTTGAGTAGGATTCATAGAGATTTGTCGCTAGTCCTAATGAAGACCACTGTCTAATTTTACTATCTAATTTCCAAAGCAATGAGAAACATGACGTAAATAGTTCATTAATGATGAGCAAAAAATATTGCCTTAAACTTATGTCAGATATTCTCAGTAATTAGATCAATGTGTCTTTGTCGTTAGCATGACTCGTTTTTTCATACTGTATGTTGAAAATGCATTCTGCAACTCTGTAAAAATTACTGCAGTGAGTTATTGACTTATTTAAAAAAAAACATTTAACAATTAAAATACACACTGATAAATTCCTCGCAAGATCAAAGAGCTTGACAGCACTCCTTTCTGAAATAAAGATTCTCTGCAATTCCAACATGCACCATATAACATGGAAAATTGTTTCTGTTTTTGGGCAAATATCTCCATAAAAATATAAGTTGGACAATAAGTGGTTAATATTTTGGTATATTCAAAAAGGAGAGATCCTTCATATATGGAATGCCGGGAGTGGGGGGATGAGGGGAGGTGGCCCCACCCCCTTAATCTGCGACAGAGTTCCAACCACCTAAACCAGAACATACTCAGCCGTTTCCAAAAAAAAAAAAACATGTTAAACATTCCTTTTTATGTGTCTAACCACTGCAAATGAAGTAAATGGTTTTTTCAAAATCCTAAAAACAAATAAAATGCCTCATTTTGATGGAGCATCAGTCGGCCCTCAATCTAAAATGTGTGATAGAAATGTTAGCTCCAGTAATATCTTTTGTAATTATTACAAGGCGTGAATCGGGAATTTTTCCAGCAAGTTTCAAAGCTGCTGTAGTAATTCCAATCCTTAAAAAGGGCTGTGAAACTGACTAAAACAATTAAAGGCCAATTTCATTTCAGTCTGTGCTCGCAAAGATCATCAAAACTTTTGTCTGCAAATTCAGCTTATTTTTTTCTAATTATAGCTATTTGTTACACAATCAATATGGCTCAGTGGAAGGGAATTCAACTGAATATTCTTCGCTGAAAAAGTATCCTGATTTATTTAATGGGCTAAATTATGGGTTATGCATCACTGGTATATTTGTTGATAGCACAAAAGCCATTGATTTTCTGGATCAAGATACAGTGATAAGTAGGCTGTGGGAAGCACGAGTCGGAGGTGTAGCTCAGAATAGGTTCAGCAGCCACCTGCATGGCAGGACATAATGTGTCAGGTTCAAAGGATGCTAGTGCAAAAAGTCAATTATATGAAGCACGAAAGTGCAAAGTTACAATTATACAAAGTGAAACTGTTGGTCCAAACAAAAAGCCTACGCTAAATGCAGAGCCGTCTTTGAAAATATCAAGTTTTGAAAATATGAAATTTTTGAAATCATTAACCATACGCTTGATCTCAAGACAAAAACATGGAAATTGTTTTCACAAACCATGGCAATAAACTGCATCAGCAAAATTCTCTCACAGATTTAGACACCTTAAATACCAGCATTGGCGACAATGATGCATCAAACTCATAAAATTAGTGAATGACAGTGGATTCCTCTCTCATTAAAACCTGAGTCACTCACTCACTTTCAACGAATAATTACTAATAAGAGGTATACCTTGAAAGATGGGGAGAAAGATGGCAAAAGCCATTACTTCTTCTAACGCATGGATATTTTTCATTTTACTCAGCAGCATTGCCATTATATTAATAATTCACTGAGGGAGAAGATTTTCATATACACCAAGCATAAAGCCATAACATCATTGGAATATTAGCAGAAGTCAGAGCAGATATAGAAAATACCTAATTAATCGAACCCTGTTTCAGAATGATCTCTGCAATGCCCATTTGAGACCAAGTTTCGTCTTTCACACTATTCCAAGTGGATAAAAAGTGACCAATATCATGGAGTGATTGGGTGATCACATTTAAACATGAAGTCACTTATAGTGAGCTCATCAAAGTAGGAAAATAGTGGATGGTGTTCCACAAGTCTCCTGAAGCATGGAAATTGAAACGATAGTGAAAGGATTAAGCATTTATAGATCAAAAATAATAATTTCATTTCATCATTGAGTATTTTTTCAAAATTGAACAGGATTATAAGGAAAAACCATCAAAGTTAAAAGTGACTTGGAATGCATTGATAATTCATTCACAAACTTCTATGGGTGATGAAAGCAGAGTCATTTCCTGGGCAGCAGGTGAATTGCCATCTTGGAAAACTAATGGCTAGACATAAATGGAATAATTTATCTCCTCAGTCAATGATATATTTTCTTTGGCAACGTTCTTCATGAGCTCCACATAATTATTCTACCCATATAAAAAACCTTGCCATTACGATACGAAAATATAGAATATCCTAAACTGCACTATGGAAAAAATGCCGAATCACATGCCATTTGTGATCAAGCAATTAGAAAATGGAAGAATAACATATTTCCTCCACAGTTTTTCAGCAGATTCAGCTATATTCAGCAGATGACAGAGACACCATGTGTGATGTGAGAAGGATATATATGAAGAAGGGCTCAGTCCTTGCTCGTTTTACTTATGATTGTAAGATGACCATAGGGCAACTTGAATCGTTTTTAAACCAGCAACTAGCATAACTATATGTAGATGTAAGAAACAAATACTGATCTTAAGATCCCATAGCAGTCGCTCTTTTCTACTGAATACACATTTAGAATATTAAATTCTCATACAATTTATTTTTTTACCAGTTTTTATTTATAAGTCACGATAATTTTAGTTCATACAGACAATTTTAGCTTTCTACAGTAGCAACTCGATAATACGAAGTTGGCGAGATCGAAAAATCGGCACTTCGTATTTTCAAGTTTCGTATTTTCGAACCTTTTTAATAAATCGCGAAAAATATTTGCCCTTTCCCTCATGACTTCTCTAGTCTTTGGAAACGTATTAAAACGATTTATAGTCGTTATTCGTCAAAGCATTCGAAATAATGCCTTAGGCCGTTTTCGAACTTGCCAAATCTAGCATCTTGCCTTGAAACCTAGTACGCATCGAAAGCTATGACGTCATGGACGCCTCATCACCTTGCGCTTGTTCACTAGCTATCGAGGAAAGATACCAAGTAAACGAAAAAGGAGACTTGCTATGCTTGCTAGGTTTCAAGTTAGAACTCGGGGTGTTATAATATGGGCTTGTATGGAAAATAGAAGTGAAGTAACTTTCAAATGGATACTATTTTATCATTGCTACGTATACTTGTGTGATATTTATTAATTTTTTTGCGGAAAAATTGATGAATTCGCTATATTTAAAGGCTTTTCAAATGTGAATATACTGATAAAAGATAGTTGTTTATGTGTGTTGTAGTAAGACCTAATAGTTGTGTGAATAATTCCATACATTGTAAATGTACCGTCCTTGTTTACTTCATTGAACCTACAAAATCTATCTTCCTTACTGTGGAAGGAAAAGAAATTAAATAATGATGAAAGAAATCATATGAAAGAATTATGGTCCGACGGAAAGTACTCTAAGGTAGCCATAATTTCATTGGCAGCATTATTTTTAGCTAACGAACATAATAATTGTTAATAACGTTAACATTGGAGAGGTTTTCACAGCATTCATCAAAGAAATGGGACAACAAATGTAATTTGTTTTCAGCTTAATTTTGTTAGTTACAACGCGCGTATTTATCAGTCAACAGTCAGAGATCATAGGTAGTTAGTTCGGAGTGTAATGCATTAATATATTGTTACGTGTTTTTTCATACAGGCAAAAAATATTATGATGCCTTTTTATGCATAAAGACGTTG
The DNA here is from genome assembly GCA_963169105.1 of Ceriagrion tenellum. Taxonomy (NCBI): domain Eukaryota; kingdom Metazoa; phylum Arthropoda; class Insecta; order Odonata; family Coenagrionidae; genus Ceriagrion; species Ceriagrion tenellum. The sequence goes on from OY720634.1 coordinate 165,694,499, forward strand.
ATTGTGGTGAAATACAGTGAGCGATATGTCGTCCACTTTCGCAGCCCCAAGTAATCGAAGCATATTAGTTAATCACCACATTATGGCATATGAGAATTATTTTATTCATAAGCAATAAGATTTAAAAAATAATATTCTCTGTTACTTTGCCGTATAAAGTTGGGAAGCATTTTAAAGAAGTAATCCACTTCAATCACCCACAATAATTATGGATACGGATAGCGCTTTTCGCATGTTTTACGAAATGAAGGCCGCATGGTGTCTCTTCCACCGTAAAAGGGCTACGAAAGTGTCAAGTCAAGATTCTACCCGGTCGGTCTTGGGATCAAGTTAACTTGATATCAAGTTAACTAGGCGTTTGCCAAGTTCGAAAACGGCCTTAATATTGGAAGTTAAATGTCACAAACCTTCGTGACATAACTATAACCGTTTAGTTGCCTATGCAAATGATTTTTAGTTGCAGAGCGTTTTATTTGCAAAATTTTCGCCCACTTTAGAGAACGTATATATAATGCAAATTCTACTTTTTTATGAGACTTTAGTTTTCTTAAAATGCCGCTAATCACATCGTGCAACTGGTATGGGCGTTTAAAAGAGGAATTTGTTTCCAACATCCACGCAACCAAGACGGTAGCTGGCCCGACGGCGCTTCCAACCACCCTTTTTTATCGCTCAATCATTGGTAAAATGAGCAAAGGACTCAGTCCATTTAAAAATCTTTCTCAGGTCATTATTTGTGGTTTCTCCCACATCGCCTGCTGGAAATACGAACGTGAGAAGAAATATTATTTCTTTCCAATTACTAATCGCTTGAAGACAAATTGGGCGTGATCCGGACATTTTTCATATCTTTATCACCTCGAAGTATACTAAGTTTCCGATTCTTAATGGTGAGATTTTTTGGACGGATGGTATATTAATGTGAAGGTCTTGGAGAATGATACCGAAGAAAATAGAACCACAGATCGCTAACGAACCGCCCAGGAAATGCCTTCGCATGCAATCACGGCGCTTCACCAATCCATTTCTTATCGATGTTTCTAACATCTACTATGCAGTTAAGACGGTAGCTAGCCCGACCGCGCTTCCAATCGCCCAACCTTTATCGCTAAATAATAAGGAAAAAGAGCCTAGGACTAAGTTGATTTTGAAAAATCCTTCTCAGGTCATTACTTGTGGTTTCTTTCATATGGTCTACAGGATATACGAACTTGGAAGAAATATTATTTCGTTCCAACCCATACGGTTTCAGTGCTCATTGAAGTTTGAGTAAGAAACATTAACTCATGACCAAGTCCCTTTTCTATTTGATGATTCGTGATTATAGTTCTATTCTGCAAAACATTAAACCAGTAAATAAATTAAGCGATCAATTTTTTATCTATGCATAATCTCTTCGCGTCGTGGGTGTTATGCTGTCCGCCATTTTACCCAATGGCGTCCTATATGGCAACCACGGAGTAGGATATCCTACTCCGTGATGGCAACTTAAGTGGGTAAGCTAAAACATAGAAGCTAATTAAATACATCGTATTTAAAAAGTGATATCCGAATCACTCCACGATTTTCGGAACTTTTTATTCACAATAGTGTGAAAGACAAACTTCATCCTACATGGGGCATCGCGGAGATATTCCAGATCCAGGGTTCTCCATTCCATTGTTTATTTTCTTTCCCCTCTGCGAGTTACGCCTCCTACACTTGGCTGCACAGTGGAGAAACACAAAAACGAAATAAGATTAACTTTTGAAGCGTAAGATTGTAAAATTAATTCAAGGGGAACTTAGAAAGAGGTAGGGGTCACGGAAAAAATCTGCCGCAGCTGAGGCTGAAACCTAACTCCTCTCTGTGGTAAAATCCTGATAACGACAATAAGTTTCTCGCAGACTTGTACTTCCGTGCTTAGATCCTTCTAAACGTCGGGTGATTTTGAAATAGAGCGCGTCAGGATCCAATTCATGCCCATGTTGTGTGTCATATCCGCGTATTAATATGCCTTGGACTCAAAGTTACTCATGCCATCACAATGAAATGTGTTTTAATTGGTCATTTATCACGTGGAAATCAGGGGTAACAGTGATGATAGATCAAATGTAATGTATTACGGCCTGGTTAATCAACGAATTCACTGTAGTAATTCATGGATGAAAGTTGGTTCCAGAAAAATTTCATGGATTTACCCCAAAACATCATGGAATTAAGTTAAAGAGCCGTGGAGATTTTATTTTAAAGATTTCAGTTTTCTGGTTTCCTCATGCGATCAACTATATTTCAAAGGACGATATTTCGCCGACGACGGCTTCTTCAGTCTGAAATGTCTTAACGGTATACCACAGGTCGTATCATCTAATATATAAAAATGAATGAATGTTGTTCATCTTCAATGCGTTCCAACACCATTCATCAGGTTACGATGAAACTTAGGCGAGTTGTGCGCGCGCCCGTAAAGGTTTCTGAATTATTCAATCCATTGTACAATAGGTGGTGCGCTAGTCGTTTCTACAAATGAGTGTTGGCATGCGAGCTTCTCAAACAACCGAGGAACGACAAGCAAGCAACGAAGCAGATCGTTTACGAGTTGCTCAATCACATGTATCAGAATCGTATCAGTGAAGCATAAAGTCGCGTGCATCAGAATCACATCAGAGAGAAATTATTTCGTCAAAAGGAACGGAATTTATTTGTACGAAGAATAAGATTTCGTGCAGTGGTCTCTTTGTTTGCCTTTTTTTTAATTCTTGCATTCGATATTCGAATACACTTCGCTTTGTCCTTAAATTGGATTTTAAAGCTCAAAAATCTTAAATTTTTACAGTACTTCAACAATAGAATATTTAATTTATTTGGAAAGCGCAGCATAGGAATGGAGTGGAAACTTACTCCATTATTTTTGTCTTACGAATTCCTGTGTAGGTATTAGGAAATCATTGGACTAGGTCTAAAATCCGTTTTGGGACCGATTTTGAACCCAAAAATGGCATCGCAACGCATTCCGGGCACAGCTAGTACATTATAAGGTTATATTGTTGAGCCACTCCCCCAATTGGGCATTTGTTTCAAAATGTGAAATAATCTGCTTTGAATGCAAAATTATACCAATCGCAAGGACGGCTATACCCTCGCAAATTCTTGGAAAATGTTTTCTTTCTATTGCCTTACGAAATATGGACAATGGCGGGGGTAAACGCGAGTTTATTCATAGTGAAGCCATGGATTTTAGGGATAGTGACTGCGACTAGGACCAGTCCTTTTTCCCACCATTTTATTGCGCCATAATTCCGTTCGAGCGCTCAATTAATTAAATTTTCCGTTAATAGCGTATGGCAGTAAGTTGGTACGTGGCGCTACTCATGACGTATAACCAAAAGAGAATTGTTTACATCAAGGAAATGAAGCTAACAGTTAAATCAAAAATAAACAAGGGAGAATGGCCTCAAGCTACCATTTCCTCCGTCACTAGATATCTGACTTATCCACGACCTAAATTTGATAAATTTTTGTATGACTCAGGCATTTGTGAGAGATGAATGCACAAAAATTCACGCATTTTATACAATTGATAATTATATTTTGCAACGCTGATTTGTTAGGAGTCTACGTCAGCGAATAGAGAGCTTTCCTGACGCGATTTTCCCCAGGGTTCGTAAAAACGAACTCAGTTTTTCTGTGGGGACTGGGTCCAAGGTTCGTAATTTCGAAAATTTCGTATTTTCGAAACTTCGTATTTTCGAACAGCGCCATGTATTTAGCATAGGCGTTTCGTCGGGACTGACAGTTTTGCTTCGTAAAATCGAAACTTCGTATTTTCGTGCCTCGTATTATCGAGTTTCTACAGTATGTGTTTTCTAAACTGGGTGGAAATTTTACTGACACCATGATTACAGTCAGAAATTTACAATGGGAACTACAAAGTAATAGTTACTTGAGAATTCTTCATTGTACAACTATATTTTCTGATGAAAACTTAACAAATAGCAACCGCAAATCTTTGTAACAGGTTGTAAAAGACCGAAATAGTATGGGGAAGCAGAAAGATTTACTTTTTGATACAAAAAATAGGTTTGAAAAAAAATAGAAGTGCTGATTTTTTGGTTCTACTGTTTGAGTAATATTAAGTTTCGATTGCATAGTGATTCTGAGCCTGTTATACATGGCATTTCTCAGGGTTCAGAGCTTGGACCTATTTTATGTTTGGTGTATTTCAATAATTTATGCACTACAATGTTCAATGTGGAATTGAATTGTTTTGCTGATGGCACTGCTTTGTCCTATTGTGCAAAAAACTGCACAGCAATTGAAGAATTAAAGTAAAATGACCTGGACAAACTAAAATACTGATTTTCTTTGTATTTACTTTTTCTGAGTGAAAAAAAATAAAATATATGGGTTCTGGCATTGATCTCTACTTACTGGATATGAAAGGTTCTACTGGTTATTTGTATTTTTAATGTGTCAGTTGCCTCGTAACTGAAGAAACTTAGGGCAATCACTGTCTGTAAATGAACCAGTAAGTTATATTGAATATCTAGGTCTTCTTATTGATTAGAGCATAAGTTGGAAAGTTCATTTGCAAAGATAGAAAAACTATATAAACACAGCAGTTAGGAAATTATGTCACTTAAGACTCATGCATAATAAGCCAGTTCTGAAAAAGTGTATTTTCCCTTTCTCTATTTACAGGTGTGGTATGGTCTTAGTTATTGGGGCAGAACATATCAAATTTAAATCCTGTTATAGTGGCTCAAAAGCAAATATGTAATTATAATGATAATGGGTGTAAAAAAATAATAATTCCTTTTCCTTATTTAAAATACTGGGCAAATTACCCCTAAGATATTTATTTATAGAATCATTCGCATGTTTTTACATTAGAGGAGGAAATGTTATAGAGTATCTGTTCCAAAACCTAACAATGAAGCTTATAGGAGGTCCTTTTATTATTGTTCTCCTATGATTTTAGCCTCCCAACATCGCACATCACCACATCAGCCAGTCAAATTTTTCTAAGAAAATTGAAACAATGCCTATTTTTTGTTAACTATATTGAAGAATATTATTACTTTTTTTAAACACTAAGTTTAATATTCATAGTTTATATTTATGTATTTAATAATATGGTTCAATACCCCAACAGCTAAAGGGAAAACATTGATCACATGAAAGAGCACACTTTTGTAGAATATTATTACTTTTTTTAAACACTAAGTTTAATATTCATAGTTTATATTTATGTATTTAATAATATGGTTCAATACCCCAACAGCTAAAGGGAAAACATTGATCACATGAAAGAGCACACTTTTGTTGAGCATTTATTTTTTTACTCTCATGCATTAGTTATTGTAATATTTTGTTCTACTAGGCGTCACCATCCATTTTCTTGTTAAATGGTGCTCGGCTCTCTCCCTTACCTGTGGGCTGGGGTAGTGCCTCTCGTCGCCACCATCGTACGACTCGGGGCGCGGTGATCGCGAGGGAGGCCTCCTCCTCTGCACTTCCGGCTGCTCAGCACTCGCCTGTGACGACGCCTGCCCTCCTTGGTGCTCTTGGTGCTGCTGGTGGTGTTGGTGCTGGTGCGGGGGCGACCTGGGCGCCATGGCGTGCCCTCCGGGTGCCGCCTGGTGCTGGTCAGGGGGCGAGGAGGAGGCGACTCCACCCTCAACGGGGATGCCGTTCTCTGACAGGAACTCGTCCAAGTCCACATACTCCTGTCCGGTCGCGCGATACACATCCATGCAGGAAAGAGAAGAGGAAGGAAGCGGCGGAGACACTTAGAGAGATACTGCAACGTGATGACAGGTACACCACAGCACACCGGCTTAACAGTCACTATTTTTGCTATCATTTCATATTGTCGAGATTTTAAAATGTAAGAAATAAATACAATACAAGCAGAATGAAACGTATTTTTCACTTTTTTGTGAAACGATAGCTATGGTCCTCATGAAATGATAATAATTTAACTTTCAATCTCCCAACCATGTATATTATAAACCCCACATTTTTGACGAATTTCCGAGAAGATAGATGTGTAATATTCACGGAAAATTTCGGTAGAGCAAGGAATGCCATGGGCAAGGCAGTCGAGCCGGTACGACGACCGTATATTAGCCGGAAGCGACTGCCCGTTGCAACAAAATAATCTATTGCGTCAGGCATGTGAGGAAAAAAAGACCGCGAGATTTCGACTTGTCATGGAAATGCTTTATACAGAGAAAACACGGGCTTGTAACTTTTAGAGCGGATAATTTTGGTCTAGATATTGAATAATTAACCTTTAAGTACGGCTCATTCTACGAAGTGACTTCCCATTTCTTACCCTCTTTCCAGTCCTTGTTATTGACAAAAGAAACCTATTCATTACCGAAACGTGTAGATCATGCTCCGGATCATGCGATCAAAACAAGTATATACACTAATTTTACTCGAATGATCATGCGCATCATTCGAGTTCCCGTTCACACGATGCATGAACGTCGCGCGCACGATCGTTCGAATGATCATTCGCCGTGTAAAACCGTCTTTAGCCTTGTCCGATTTGCCACCGACATTATGCGGCCCATACCAATATACGACTAGGACCAAGGATCTTAGGAAAGAGGTCCAATGCGCGGATTGTTACAAATAACAATATACTGCGAAGTACAAAAATGCAAAGCTAACGAGGAAATTTTGTTTTGGATGTTGACTCTTCGTGTGGTCCAGGAAGTGTACCGGGAAAAACATTTCGGCTCCAGAGGGGCTGAGGAGAGAGCCTTTTCCTCGAAATCCTCCATAAAAAGGTGGCAATCACAGGAGAAAGCAGAGATCCCAGCACTCCCCCTTAAGCTTGCTCGTAGAACTCTCCGTCGTATTTGAAATACATAGTCTTCAATGCACGGTGAACGAGTTTGGCCGTGTCTCCGTCATATTTGTCCACCAGGAGTCTCAGCGGATCTTTTAGAGGCATTCTGATGAACGACTACTACCTACTACTAGGACGGAACTACTAAGAACTACACTACTAGGACGGAGTCACCATCACTCTTCCCAAAGAGCGGCGGCCCGGTATGTATACCCTGATCCATCGGGACAAAGCAATTCTGATTCGGAGTCTTCCCAACGAGTTACACACCTCAAGAAGACATGGCAAAACGGCAATAGTGACAAGGACATGGCCCTAAAGAGGTCCTTCACCAACCAGAACACCGCTACCGAGGAAGAACGCCAAAAACCGATTGCAAGGGCTGCTCTACCCTTTGTTTCTACGATTTCAAGCAAATTCGCAAGAAACCTCAAGAGATACGACATTGAAACCTAAATAGCACACTTTCCAAACAGAGAGACTAACTGGTTACGGCATAAGGACCCCTGCGGGCTCCTAACACCGGGAGTCTACGAGATACAAAGTGAATGCGGCTAGGCGTGTGCGGTAGAGACAGGATGGACGATCGCCACAAGGATCAAGGAATACCAGCGGCACTTTAGGCTTGGCCAATCTATTAAATGCGCCGTGGCCGAGCACGGCATTTCCCGGGAGAACACCAAAGTTCTCTGTCGCGAGGACAGGTTCTGGGAAACACTGATCAGGGAAGCAAACGGAATCCGGATGGGAAACAAGACTACGAATGGTGACGCTGGATACCCTCAGCAATTTCTGGAAACCAGAGCAGAGAAGCATCCGAGACACCAGAGAATAAAGTGGAAATTAGCGGACCAATGCCGCAACACCTGATCCGCAGCCAGGTGAATATATTCCGGCCCAGTTGCATTGCACAACATACCCTGATGACGATGGACGACTCTTACATCGAAACGTCGTCAGAGATGGAGAATTTGACCACTCGGTGGGAAATCTAGACAACCTTCAATGTAACCGAGGTAGCGGTCGGTAAAATTAATCTTTCGAGTCCAACACCAGCGGCTTGACTCCCTCGGATAAAGGAAAATTTACGTCGCTCCAAACTTTTCTTCCCTCAAGGATGCACAGGAAATTTGATTGTAAAGTAAAAGAGATCCACAAGAGGTGGGCGGAACATGTAGAAGATAAATATGTTAAATTAAAAAGGCCGAAGATGTTAGATAGAGGAAGTAAAGACATCGACATAGATAGCATCCGACCAGTTATCCTTGATTGTGACATGAGATAAAACAACGAGGTATGAAAAGGAATGAGGGAATATATAACATATCTGCGGAGTTTCTAAAGCGAATGGGGAAAACGGAAGAGGAAAACCTTTTGCACTTGGCCAAAGTAGTTCAGAAAGTCGAAATAGAATGCTAGAGAATACATGGGTGACGACTAGTTTGGGTTCCGGAGAGGGATGGGAGCGCTGGATGCAATGAAGTAATGAGGACACTCGTAGAAATAAACCTAGAATATTGGCATGATATCTTTGCTTCTTTGTCCGATTCATAGAAGGCGTTTGACCGGATGGACCGTGTGGTATTATTGCAAAGTCTGGAGAGTTTAGGGGATGATTAGAGAGACAGACGTTTCATTTGGAATCTGTATATGATCCAGACGGCGCAGATTGGAGTATCCGATGGAGAATCTGGACATGCCGTGATGGGACGACGAATGCGGAAGGGGTGCCCACTATCACCACAGGTCTTATCGTAAATTCCGAAAATATGGTGAAGAAGGCATGCGGGAGATGGTGGAGGGTATACAGGAAGCAGGGGATCTGATAAAGCCAGTCAGATTATCAGAAGATCAAACATTTGACTGCAAACATTTGACGCAGTGGGCAAAAGAGTTAAAGCCACTGCTGAATCCATTAGAAATGCAGTGCGAAAGGTATTGACAGAAAATAAGAGGGCTGCCCAAAAAGTAATGCTTCACATTAAAAAAAATCTAATTTAGCAGAAATCTGTGCGTTGAAACAGTCATCGAGAGAGACGCATCTCCATTGGTCGCTGAGCCTTATCAGGTTATCACGATGCTACCGTGTCTTACATCTCAGCGCTCTGACCGATTTTGTGGGCACAGCAGAGGACAGACTGCTAGATTGGGCTCCCAAATACCAATCTAACAAAATAAAGACGTGAAATAATGAAGAATTTTCGTAATTTCTCTACTTTTCCAATGAATTTTGAATAATGATAAAAAGTACCTTTCAACATTACTACCGAGGACGACGAAGAGATGATTAGCGCAGAGATAACCTGGCTTCGTACACTGAGTGAGGACTGAAACCGACAGGACATACACGTTGAATCGCTGGAGAATGGCCAAAGAACTTGAAGTAGATCATGTGGAAAAATAGAGTCAGTAAATAAAACATCATTTTTTAAGGGTGTTTCATTTTGTAGAATAAATCGTTTTTGAGAAAAATGTGGGGCATTAATTTTTGGTCAACCCTTAGACACAATAGGAAGACGAATGTGGTAATATTTTCCAGAAGTAAGAAGATGCAGCTGAATATAAGGTTGGGAGGGAGGCACAAAATACAGCTAATCAAGCAATTTACATATCTTGGCAGTATTTTGGAAGAGAACGGGTTGAGTTGTAGACATAAAAGATGTGGAATAGTCGTGGCTTAAGATGCAATGTCAAAGAGAAGGTAACTGATAAGGGGAAGTCTCAGAAGAGACGTAAAGACGCACGAGTTGTATTGATCACGAAAGACTGCTGATGACATTTGAGCCAAATCAGAGAGAAGTTGACAGGGTTCGTGTCCAAAGAATAATTCGCAAAACGGTGTAAAGGTGGAGAGAAATCTGCCTGGCGGCGGAAGCCTCAGAATGCAAGGAGCCCTGGGGTGAACAACTTCGCATTGCATTTCATGGAAGGAGCGCTTCCCACGAAGGGTGCAAGCGGGACAAATTCCATTGAAACGTCTTCGCTCCATCCGCACTTTGATCGAACTACCTCATTGGTATTGCTCTGGGTATTTTGTAGGCTAAAGTCGAAAATATAGGTCTAAATACTGCCTCCATGTTAAATCGTCGGCGTCACTCAAAAGGCCAGGCCTTGTCGCTGTCTTTTAAGCCAGTTGTCTTTTGGTAAGGCTGTTTTTTTCATTTCCCCGTAGGAGTTGCAGTTCATGATTGACATCACACTATGAAGTAAGGATATTCTAGGTCGTCCTCTCCTTTTCTTCCCCAACACTTTTCCTTCAATTATGTTCTTGATGAACTCGTTATGTCTTACTAAGTGACCAACAACTTTATTTGTCCTGGAGTGAATTGCTCGGAGAAGCGTTCTTTTTTCGTCTACTTCTTTCAAGACTCGCTCATTTATTTTCCTCATGACCCAACTTGTTTCAGTCATTCTCCTCCAGAACCACATTTCGGATGCCATGGAGTCTTGTCTGTTTCTTGCCTATTTAACGTCCATGTTTCACAACCAGGGGTGAGTATACTCCACACGAACGTCTTTACATATCTTTTCCTCGTATCAATTGAGAGGTGGTTGTTTACCATGTTAATTAGTGAGGCATAAATGATCATTGCAGAGAAAACTTACGTGGAAGCTCAAATAAATAAAAGTAAATTACTTTTCGAAAACGATTCCAAAACGCACACCGAAGAGAAGGGCGTAACTCCAGAGAAAATCTAGTTTCTTAGCAAACACTGAGGAGATCAAAGAAGTGACACACACAGTCACAGAGAGCGATCTGGCATACATCAAACTAAATATGATATAAACGCTGAAGTAGTTCCCCCTCCCCCTTTCCCTTCACTTCACCAACCCTCCTCGTAAAATGTATAGAAAGCCGAGACATTTGAAGCAATGTACCCTGGTGATAGAATAATGTGCTGAAACCATGGTCGGTTGGGGAGAATGAAAGTGTGGAAATTTTACTAGTGTTTCTTCTCGAATATGGAAATCCACATGCCGCACTAAGTTAATGCCGATACGCTTTCTTACATCGCATCCACTTCAATTCCTGGAATTTATATCCCACTCAGTTCCAGTGATATTTGTGAGCGTTAAAATATCACACTTGCGATACATACATGGGATTAACTATTAAAGGCCAGCGTACACCTCCCGCCCACATCCAACTTCCGTCCGCTTGCTACCATTGTTTCCACGGGGTGCGCATACTACGCCGTCCGACTCCGTCCGCCAAAACCAATCGACAATGGACATGGGCCCGCAGTCTCCGGGAGGAGACGGACGGAAGCCTGACACATACTATTCCTCCCCCCGGCCTCCGTCCGCCTCCGAACACCCGTCCGCATCCGCCAAATACATGCCTCCGCAAGTATTCTCGACCGAGAATTCCGGGCGGAGCGGTGGCGGACGGAGGCCGGGAGGAATAGTATGCGCCAACTCAAGGAATATCCCGTATTTCAGTTAGCCATATATTTTGGGGGGAGGAAACGGACGGAGGCAGTGTGCGCTGGGCTTCCGCAACGTACCTGCGCAGCATACACATTCGTATGGTAAGCAATGTTGTCATGAATTTAGTCTCGTGCCAGGATATTTTCATTCAAGAGAGTTTTTTTAGAAATAGCAATCGTCTTATACTCGTACACGCGTAAATGGATTCCAATTGACAGGATGTTATGAACGTGGGCCATGATTCTGTAGTTAATGTTGCGGTGAATTGGATAATTTTGAGCTAATAAGCTCCCCTACACCTGCGGCTCAAATTACTCATTTTCCTGATTTCGGCGTACTCGGCTGAAGTCATGATATTTGACACATTTGCCGTCAAAGGCCACATACTTCTTCTGTGGATCGCTGTCTTGGGAACTTCTCTGCTCTCTTGGTAAGTAATTATGAGAAATATTGTATCGAGTAATTATTATGAGAGTACTTAGCATTTATTTGAGTAATCTAACTGCTAACTGATAGGCGTCTGACAGTCCTTATCCAAGCATCCCAATTTCTGTTACAACGTCCCGCTTTCCCTTCGATAATCACCCCGCCTTTATATTCCTAGAAAGTTCCTCATTTCCACTATAACTAAATTTCGTCCAGTATTCCTACCCATCTCTTTCCTCTTCCTAGCCTCCCCACTCTTTCCCCTCTCTTACTCTCTTCATCGTGCCTTCTCCTTTCGAATCATCTGCCATACATTCCTTCTGCCTTCTTTGAATATCCACATCAAGCTTCCTCTCCTCTTAAAACCTCTTCGTTCGTCCTCCTCGTCACTCAGCTCAGCCTTTCCATCCTTCCCTAAAGGTGTATACAACATAGTGTAAATTACAAATTTTTGGACAGTTTTCAAAGGGTATCGGCTGTTTATTAATGCGCAATGAGCACATGTACTGAAGATTCAGGCGATATTATGTGGAAAATAAACATGAATTGCATATTATGGGCATATTTCACGGGTAAAATATTTATAACGACCTAAGTTTCACTAATTACATTATCATCAGGTGATCATTAGCATCATCATCTGACAGTACTGTAATAACCGAAACCTAGGCGGTAATAAATTTGTTACTTAAGCAATTTGCCCATGCTTATGTAATAATATCAAGGTAATATTAGGTGGCGCATAGATCAGTTAAAGATTGCCTTTAAAGCCAAATCGATTATGATCCAACGGTCACAGCGAGCGTGGTCATTCCTACATAGAAGCATCCCTTATATCAGTGCCACTCTCCCGTTCCATGTATTGGGGACGGCTGCAATGAAATGTCACTCTCTTTCCGCGCGTTTACTTCAACCTCGTTGGGCGAGGCGATGACCGCAGGCAGAAGACGAAAACTCCATAGCGACAACCATCCGTCGCACGCGCGGCTGACACGTGGACAATTGAGGCAACACTGACTTTCCTTTGTCACGAACACTCGAGGATGAGTCGTCCCACACCAGCCGCGTATGAGAAGCGGCGGCCGGTACATTTAAGGGTATTTATTAGTGGGCGACCAACGAGGGGTTTGCAACTTCAAAAACAGGTACACATCGCATTTCCATTTCCGACCATTTCTAAACATTTCCATCCATTTCTGTCAATTTCCGACCATTTCTATCCATTTCTGTCCATTTATATCAATTTCTAACCGTTTATATCAATTTCTAACCATTTCTGTCCATTTCCATCCATTCTGTCCATTTCTGTCCATTTCGCAACCATTTCTCAACAAGCGTACACCATGTCTCAGAGTTGCATACCCCTCGGCGCCCAAGATGACAGCGAAGTTAAAAGAATTAAAACCGCAGTCGATTAGTACACACGTCCTACGCCGTTTGGGAAAGCGAATCAAGCGATTGAAGAGTCCACGACGGTGGACTTTGTTTAAATCATACCACAGTGAAAAAATTGTTTGCTTTTCATCTCACGCCAAATCAGTATATTTCAACAGCGCTTTTATATATTTCGGACTCGAACATCACACTACCCAGGCTTCCCATATCTCCCCGTGGTGGATCCAACAACACTCCTGAAAACCCTTTATGGAATATTAAAATGCAAAACATTTGACGCATTAAAATGCCCCAGAAATGTTTCCTGGACAATATTCAAAGTACACGATACATTAAAAAAGAGTCAAGCGACGGCGAGTGGACTCCGATCATCCGAGCCTCGATCAAATGGGGAACTCCATATTAACTATCTGAAGTGCAATACACAAATAAAGGATGCAAAAAGAAAGTAATCGAGTACGCTACTTCATTAGTAGACTATTCAACCAAAATTAATGGTTTAAAATAATAAATTAAGAAAGTTCATATTTTAATCGGAAATTGATAAGTTGGGACCGATTATTACCACATATTCATGGGATTCCATCTTTTAAGAAATATATACCGTTTATAAGTTATTGAGTTCCTGATCATAAGGAGTGAAATTAAAAATCGTAATACTATTTAATTGATATTTTAGAGGCTTTAATTTTATTCTCTACAGACAGAATATCTGCGTCTAATTCGCATAAATAGCTTGCTACGTGCAAATACGTTAGTTACGCTCGTGATGTAAATGCGAGTACTTGCAAACCACAGAAGAAATTTCTAATTCTGACTGAACTGCGCCCGTCTGATTGAGAAATCCCGATATAAGCTTTTTTTAATTATTCCCACAGAGGGCTACAGCAGAATGTAATTTCAAACCTTACCAAGAAAGAAACCCGGTTTCAAAAATATTACGTTAGCCAATGTCACCAAAGAGTCCAAGCCAATTTTTTTGAAGAAAAAAATCATACTTTGGCAGAAAATCACTCATGAATAGAAATATAACAGCTATCGAAATTAAAAAAAAGACGAGGAAACGTGAAGTGGGATGGGAAGTATAACAGCACACTTCCATCGGATCTCTTTGTCCCAGCGTGTCTGTACATCACGGGAGGAATGTTACTGCAAAAGATCCTGGCGCGGACCAGCGCGGTAACGGGGAGAGGGAGAGGTGGAGGGGGTTTTAAGTTTGAAGGACGGATGGTAAGAAAGGGAGGCAACGGAATGGGAGAAAAAACAAGTTCGCGAAAAAGCACGAGGCATGCAAGAGACGAGGGCTTACAATTACCCATGACTTCACTTTACCAGGCACCCTACATCATGAGGTTTCATGGCGAAACGAGTAGAAACGGAAAGACAGGTACAGTGGTGAGTTATCCCACTTCACGAAGCGCTTGCGGCGGCAGAAATGAGGTTTTCCGACTCACCCTCAACACTAAAACAACCTTCCTCCCCCGTTTCGCTACGTTTTTGAAAGTTCCATGGCCCACGTCCCAGAGTCGTGCACAACGCCAAGAACCTCGGGGAGAGCTTATAAGAGGAGAAGAGGGGGTCGCGACGCCTCCTTCCCGGGGAGACCGGTTGGCATTCCGTGGGAAGATACGGCAGAGGGACAATGCACTCGCGGTATATAGGTGTGTGTACCTTGAGGTCTGCGTCGTAGGGGAGGGTGCGGTCCCAGAGGTTTGGTCCGAGGAACGCGGCCTGCGCCTCCACGTTGCTCCAGAGCGCCTCCTCGTCCTCCTTGGACGGCTTCTCGGACACCATGAGGGGCGGGGCGACCCCACCACCACCACCAACCACGGCCCCACCGCCACCGCCGAGACCACCTCCGACGGGCTGCTGCTGCACTTGCTGCTGACCCCCGCCGACGAATCCACCGAGGTGCCCTCCTCCCCCGGACTCCTTCTTCGGGCCTGCGAGAAAGCAAAATTTAACAATCAGCTGACGAGAGTCGAGAGATGATTGGCACGCATCGCATCGCATGCGAATCATCTCTAGCGATCTTTCTCATTCGACAACCATCGAGGCGCAAACCGCCTTCGAAGCGGTTTGAACCACGGAAGTAACTTCCATTTGGTTGCCTTTCAAGTCGTTCGCAGGAAGATTTTTGACGTTTAGGCACGGACTATTATGTCATTTCGGGTTGACAGGAGCAGGGGCGGAGTGGCAGCGAGGGCGGGAAGGATTACTTCCCGGGCCCGGGTTGTGGCTCAGGCTCCGGGCCCCGGGCCACGCACTAGGTTTCGGGTCCGATCGTCAAGTTTACTGTCAAGACTTTGATTATAGTGATACGTGCATAAGACACGTTTTAGTACATAAGACTACTGAATAAATAATTCTCGGGCTTCTAGCCGAGTAAGAATTTTTGTGGCTGACGTTTCGATGGATAACACTTCCCTCCAGACAACAATACCCCCAGATTAAGCGGCTATATAAACGCAGGAAGGAAGGCCTGCATTTCATTACTGCTCTGAGGACGATGGAAGTGTTATCCATCGAAACGTCAGCCACAAAAATTCTTACTCGGCTAGAAGCCCGAGAATTATTTATTCATATAATTCGCCGAGAAAGGACAATATCGTACATAAGACTACTGTTTAAAATTTTAATTCTAGTCGTGTATCTTGCTGCTACCCTGTACCTGTTTAGATTATATATCCCTGCAAAAATTTCCTTAGAAGCTGTTCTGTAGAACGAAAGGAATTCTACAGAAATTTACTCTTTCTTCAGAACTAGTTCCTTTTCCTAGGATCTGTGCGGAACATGAGAGCCTGACTCTTCAGAACATCCTAACAGCAGAACATCCTAAGGTATTCTACAGAACGTCGTAGGGAATTCCGTAAAATGGCGTTTCAATACTTTAAGGAATGTCTACAGAACTTTTAAGAAATACTGTAGAAGAATTTATAAGGAAACTATACAGAATTTTTTTAGCACAGTACAGCATATGAATACATTCTTGTTCTGTTTAATTTTAACGTAAATGAATTAAGACGTTTATCGCATCGAAAGTTTTTATGTCGTTTATATATTATTTGCAAACCTTTTGCCCTTAACGACCTGAAACGCGTTTTTAACGCACAAATTTTTTCAGAACGGGGGAGGGGGGATCACAAAACCGGGCCCCTCTGGACGTGCAGCGGCCCGAGCCCCTGAACACCCACACCGCCCCTGGACAGGAGTATTAAACGGTATAAAACCGACCGTTCGTATTCGTAAGGAAAATAAAATGGCTTCTTGGTAACCCACAAGTAGCACTTCTATTCAGGGATAGATTCCCATCACATCGGATGCAATCGTGACCGCCATTCTGCAAATGTAAGCAATGAATTAATTTTCCGGACTTAATGTTATAAATGGAAGCGGGTCATTCCACCTAAATTGCCCAGACGATTGTCCCTTATGGTCTCAGGCTCAAACTTGGAGAATGGGTAGCACGTGTCCAAAAACGAAGTAATCTGAAGCCCTTTCGGGAAAAACATTAGCGCGATTCGTGCGTTTTTAAACTTTTTTTTACATATTTACCAAAAAAGCGCGAAGGGTTAACCGGGAGGAGAGAAATGAGGAGAAGTGAGGGGAGAGAGGGGTGTGGAACGGAAGGAGTGGAGAAAGGGGTCAAAAGGAGTGCTCGGATTGATTTCCGGAGAGGAGACTGCAGAGCAAAATCAGGGTGGCTACTGATATCCAATTTCCAAATTCCCTGACCTTTCCCTGACTTTTCCCTGATGGATTTACTAATTTCCCTGATCGATCGCCAAAATGTCACCTATTATTGGAATATACTTTCCTGCTGAATCAAATCTTCTGCAGAAGCTTTAAATTTTCTAATCATCGTCTCGTATTTTTAGAACTGCAAGCTTGAATTTACTACAAGAGTGCTCCAGCTACTTCTCGATCTGAGTTTCGAAAGTTAAAAAAAAAGCGAGTTACAATTTTGCGAACAACATAGCCTCGGATTCCTTGTGATGAGCATAATACATTGTGATCATGATTTTTAACACAACTAGGCAAATATCTCTATAAGGAAATACAAAATGGATACAGTGTACGTCTGATTCACAACTAAATAACTAAAATTCACAACTAATAAGATTCACAACTGAATACTCCACGTATTGATGGTGCTTATGCTCCATGCACGTCAGCGAAGGACGTTAGCTTATGTTGGTGAAATAAAGGGCGGGAAAGACCGTAAACGTAATGGTAGAAAAATAGCGAGGATTCCTATTCCAGTTTCTCCCTGACTGTTACGAGAATTCCCTGACTTTTCCAGGTTTTCCCTGACGATATCCACCCTGTTATAAAATAGGATTGTTCAATACTTTTAAGATCTACAGTGGATGCGATGATTTCTCCATCTTTCGGGTATTCGCCGCGTTGCTTGTCATGATTGACGACAGTTTCGCCCGGATTCCACCAGGCGTCTTCAGGTCGAAGTGCCGCTGTCAGCGTTTGCTGACAGCGGCGCTGACAGCGGCACTTCGACCTGAAGACGCCTGGTGGAATCCGGGCGAAACTGTCGTCAATCATGACAAGCAACGCGGCGAATACCCGAAAGATGGAGAAATCATCGCATTCAAAACGTCGCGGGAAACTACGAGACAACATCTACAGTGGATGCAGTGGTGGTTGGGGGGGGTGATGTGAGGCAAGAATGTCCACGTTAAAGCATTTATCAAACTTAAGGTTGTTGGGAGGAGGAGGCGTGGGGTGGGGACAGAGGCATGTCGGGAGGAGGGGTATTCACGAGGATGTGTGGCCGTTTAGTCGGAGATGGGGCGCACCAGTTATGAGCACCACATAAAAGACTACGCACACATGCGCCTCATTTAAAAGCTAAGGCTTTTTCAACGATTTGTCCAAGTCCAATTTTTGGCAAAATATGATGAGGTGGAATGACAGAATTACATTTATTTTATTCGGAAATTTTTTTGTTGCTAGAGGTCACTTAAAAGTAGCATGTGACACCACTGATGTATTGATAATAATAATAATTTTATTAACCTTCAATTATTACAAGGCAAGTCAGTACAAAAATAGATTATTGGTGTAACACATAAAATTTGACATAGACATACATATAGGTGGATTAGAATACTGAGGCTAACAAAAATGCCTATAATGTGAAAGCACTTTTGTCATTCACAAATTCATTTAATGGGTAGAATGCTTTTTTACATAGAACTTGTTTTACCAAAGATTAGAATTTTTTATAATCTTTTATTGTTTTGATTGAATCAGGTACCTTATTAAAATATTGAATTCCAGTATTCAATACACTTTTTTCATAAAATGATTTTTTGTGGAATATACTATTAAAACTATTAGGATGTCTGGTTTGGTATTTGTGACAACTCAGATAGGGTGTGTATAAATGAGGGTTATTTTTAACAAACATGATTATATTTAGTATGTAAATACATGGAAGAGTCAGTATTCTATCTTTGATGAAATAATTTTTAAAAGATTCATAGGATTTCAGGTCATTTAAGACCCTTGTTGCTCTCTTCTGGATCCTGAATAATCTCTCTACATGTACAATTGGGGCTTGTCCCCAATTAGGCTGTGCATGTTAGCATAATACACTGCTAAAGCTGCTGCCTTTGAACAGGTTTCCATGATAATCCTGATAGCAAATACAGTTTTGTTTAGTTTATTGCAGATGTTGTTAATGTGGCAACTCCAGTTCAGGTTGGTATCTATATTTAAACCTAAGAATTTGAGACTATCAACATTTACATATGGTAAACTATTTTTGAGCCTTAAAGTATTTTCTTTGTGTTTTGAGGAATTAGACAGAATAATTAAGTAACTGTGTTTTGCTATCATTAATTATTAAATCATTTGATAGAAACCAGTTTTTGGCTTTGCTTATGGTTTGTATATATTCTCATAGAGGTATCATCAGCATGCATAGTGGATGGTATAGTATTCATATAGCCAAAAAAATCGTTTGTATATATTAGGTATAAAAGGGGTCCTAAAATGGACCCCTGCGGGATGCCCTCAGTTAAGTCTTCAGCAGATGAGATAGTCATTCCAAGTGAGGTGTTTATTTGTACGTATTGTTTTCTTTCTCTCATAAAGGATGCAAGTAGTTCATAGGTTTTTCCTCTTATGCCTAAATTCTTAATCTTACTTAGTAAAAGATTATGATTTACGCAATCGAAAGCTTTACTGAGATCTAAGAATAGCCTTATTGCTATTTTATCATTGTTTAATTGATCATTTATTTCCTGTAAAACTTCATACATGGCTGTTATTGTTGATTTGTTTTTGCGATAGCCATGTTGGTTTTTGGAAAGTAATGAAAATTTCTCTACAAATTTAATTAATCTCTTATGAATGATTTTTCTCAAATATTTTGGAGATTATTGACAGAAGTGAAATGGGTCTATAATTATTTATGTCTTTGGTGTTGCCTTTTTTATGTATGGAAATAATATTACTTATTTTTAATTTTTTTTGGAAAGATGCCATTTTCGTAACATTTATTGAATATGTGCACTAAGGGTTTGACTATATTTTTTGCTACTACCTTTACTATTCTTGAATTAATACATATATATCATTATTTTGAGAGTTTTTAAAACTGTTTATGACACGAAGTAATTCATTTTCTGTTATTTCTTCAAAGAATATGGAATTAGGGGCAGTCATGTTTGAACTATTTAGATCTCTGATTGCTGTTCCAGTAATTGTTTAAAGGTTTTTGATGTGGTTCACGAAATATATTTCGTGAACCACATCAAAAACACAAGTTAGTCCATTATATTCTATTTCATCAACTATGTTTTTTTTGGAATAGACACTTGAGTATTTTATTTTATCACATCCTATGTGGTTTTGATTATATTATTTGTTGACATGACTTTTTTAGAGTAATAAGACTTCTTTTTATTTTGCAAAAGCAATTTGTAGTTTAGCTTTGCCTTTTTGTAAGCAGACTCTACATCCTTCTTCCCAGGATTATTTCTATATTGTAGGTAGCATTTCTGTACATGGTCTTTGTAAGTGTAGCATTCCCTGTCTGTACAACACTTTCTATTCGAGTTTGTATTTTTGAATGTTACGTATGGTAAAATACAATTTAAAGCATCTACAAAGTTTTGGGGAAAGATATCATACATCTTTTCTACACTTTCACACTCGTATACCTCCTCCAACTGAATTTTATCAAAGTATTCAATCAATTCAAGTTCCCGCATTTGATTTAAGGGTACTCTTTTTTTTATATCTACAGCTAATTTTTTGTAGAATGCAAGGTACTAATTCAACTATTATGCCTAAATGGTCAGAGAGATATTCAGGAGTCAGAAGAGAGTTACAATTGACATAATTTGGTACAAGTACATTGTCTAGGCATGTTGCAGATAACCCCTGTATTCTAGTCGGTTCATTAATTAACAATTTTAGGCCATAGGAATATATCATATCCTTGAATCTTGTAGATTCTTGGGTGGTACAGAGTAAATCTATGTTATAGTCTCCACCCAACATGAATAATTTTTGTTGATGGAGAAGATTATTTAGTAATACTTCCATTTTGTCAAAGAAAACATCCAGGTCTCCAGTTGGTGAGCGGTAAATGCAACAGATGGTGCAAATCTGTGGGTTATCTAAACTTATTGCTGATATTTCAAAATTTTTTTCCACACTTAGCTCACAGATATTATGACATGTTTTAAATTTAAGTTTTCTTTTGAAGTAAATGGCTGTACCACCATGTCTGGCTACGCAACGGCTGAAATGACATCCTAAATTATAATTTTTCAGTTTTAATACTTCAATTAAATTGTCTTTCAGCCAGTGTTCTGTCAAACAGATAATGTGTTGGCAATTGTTCATTTGAAACAGGTGTTTTTTTGTTATTCAGGCATTGGATATTTTGAAATATTATATATTGAATAATGAGAAAGATAATGACTGATGTATCTGATAAAATTTGGGCGTTTCCGAAATGATGGAATTAAGAAGTAAACAAGGTCAATTTAAAAATAGCCAAATTCCGCGAACAATGCAGTTTTTCATGGCAATCGGTTTAGGTGTCTGGGCATTCAAGAACTTTATAAAGTTGTACAAATAACATTAAAGATATAGGAGCAACGAAAAAGCGTGTTAGGTTTTAACATAATTTCATATCAGATTATACAAGAGAAGAGCAATTATCTATATCATTTCTAGGCAGCTCCATCGAAAAAGGATATGAGATTTTATGCATGCTCCGGGGACTCGCAGAATAAATTGCTCTGTATGTGTTACGAAAAACAAAATGCTATATTTCCACGCTGTTTTCTCGAAAATTAAACTTGAAATTACTTAGTGCCGAATGCGATAGTGAAATAAACAGGGGAATATTAGTCTTTTATAATATAAATGCAATTTTCGAGAAAAACTTAAAAATAAATCTACCTATCTAAGCAACTGAATAAAAAATAGGCATTTTTTCCATATTTAGTATTGAGCTCTCATCCAATGACAGCGTTAAAGGAATTAAAATGCGTTAATTTAAAGGAAATGGCGCTTAAGTCGGCTACAATGTTTATAAAAAATGTTATTAAAATACATATAATTCCTAAAACAACTTCATATTCTATACCTTGTCATTGCTTTTTCAATAGCTAGCGCATTGGAAGTTAGCATTTGTTTTGACTCACACAATCACAGAGGAGCCTCTATAAAGTAATTTACGACCACAAAAACATCTATATACTTAACATCATAAATATTGAAATTTCTGACGACAAGGCATTCTCTGTGAAATTTATTTGGTGAATGAAGCCATTTTTTATAGACGGGATTAAGTAAGTTTCATTGTGTTTTGAACTCTCAAGATGGTTAGCCATCGTTGTATCCTATTTCGCAAAAACTCTCACGACGTTTTGTCGTAAACCAAATTCTCGATGGCCACGTAAAGGTAGACCTTGTTTCGAGAGATACATAATAATATCAATTAATCCTTTAAGTAATTTTTTTTCCAAATTTCATTTTGGGCTTGATTAAGCTTTACCTCGATTGTACAATGTTTTTTGAATCTGTACCTTGCAATTAAAAATATGTTTTCTGATTGGCGATGGCCTTGGATTCCTTCATGCAATTTTATTTTCCCTGCCTCTTCC
Source organism: Ceriagrion tenellum (assembly GCA_963169105.1). Classification (NCBI taxonomy): domain Eukaryota; kingdom Metazoa; phylum Arthropoda; class Insecta; order Odonata; family Coenagrionidae; genus Ceriagrion; species Ceriagrion tenellum. Next base: position 165,716,744 of record OY720634.1, read on the forward strand.
TTAAAATTAGAGACACACATGTTTGGATTTGACCAATTATCATTTTGCCTGGCTAGTTTATCTTCAAACAGCCAACATGAGAAACGTAACATGATGGTACCCCTGGGCGATTAAACCACCCAGTCTCTATTGACTTCTTCACCTGATGGAAGTTTCTTTTTATACCATTCCTTGTAGAATTGCCTATGACTGTCATTGTGGTCAAAAGAATCGAAAGTGTCAGTACGCCAAGGTTGACACGGACCTATTTCTAACAAAGTTCGAACTTAAGACGGGCCAATCGCAATGTTACGAAACAGAAATGAACATTGATATTTTCAATCGAATTATTACTATCAGACAAGAGTCCACTTTCATCTCCGTCTGGTAAATCGTATTTCTTCTCTTCGGATAGCCCAAGGTTTTCGCAAACGCCTGCCAAAGTCCTTCCCCCCCTGGTGTTGCATTCATTGTCGCCGAGTGCGATTGTAAAGTTATTCCTGCAAAGGCCTGACCCTGACGCCGTTGGCACAGAGTATATGCAAAATGCGCATGGGCGATTACAGCTAAAAGCGCCCCCTGTCCTCTCTGAATATACTCTGTGCCGTTTGCGAAACTGGATGCTCTGAGTGCGTCGTGTCATTCGTGTAGTAATAGAAATAACCCAATAATAATAATTGGTAACGTGCTGAGTTTAAAGTATACAATTTGCAGAATTGTCTGTGTACGCAGACACTGTACAGACAGTCCGTAGCGATGCGGCCTCAATAAGTGTATTTATATTTCAACAAAAACTTATCACGTATGTACATTGAACATGAAACTGATACTTACGGTTTGTTGACACAGTAGTTTACGTTTGAATCGGGAGACGAAGTTGTTGTTGCAGATTATACCAATCAAGACTCAACTAGTTGCTAATTATCAGGTACGGAATTTTGTGATGACTTAGCGGTCGAATTGCCATCAGGTAATGTATTTAAAAAAGATGTTAAATTTGCACACATGTTAGCAATATTTCGTTTATCTAAATCTGCTTTAGCTTTGCGCCCTTGTGCGCGACTTTTTTTACCTTGTCCAGTCATTACATAAACATAACACTGAAAAAGTCAAATGTGCACACACCACCTGAGACGCGAACTCTCGACTATCAGAACTCTGACAGTCATCACGGTCAACCCTGCTGTTGTGGCGGGGCGGCGAGAGAAGAGAGGGTGCACAGGGTAGGCACCACGAAGTAAGAAGACTTTTTACTCTTCATACTTCGTGGTAGGTACTATATGCACACGGTAGCCAGACTGAGTGACTCAATGTTGACATTTCTAACTCACCAATGCCAAGAGCCAGTTGAAACTAGACGTGGGCGCCGCGCCACGCCGACGAACTCCTGACCAGCGCGAAATCGGCGCAATTGCGATCATTGTCAGTCAATCTGCCGGGACGCGTGGTAGTTGGTAGTGTTTGTTTACTTTGTTGGTGCCTAGTAGCCAGAAGGCAGGGACGCTTCCCTCTCATCCATTTCTACCTCTGAATGATGCAGCTCCGACTGAGGACTTTACGACGAATACAGACTTAGGGGCGCCAGAACACAGAGGGCGGGGGGGGGGGGGCATTCGCACCCCCCGCCCCCCCCCTCCCCCGGCAGGATACGCTACTGTGCCACTGCTTGGCAGGCGAGGTGGGAAGCGAGTGACACGCGAGTCTCGTTACAACAGGAAAAGACTCGTACCGGAAGTACGGGCGCAACGCCACGCAGTGGCAGTTCACGGAACTATGTAGAGCAGAGGCGCACATGATAAGTACTATCAAGCTGTGCCCCTGCACCATAATTCATCGATGTGATCAGGATATCAGCAGAATGTACGGCGAAAGAATCGCAGAAGTGGAATGCTAGCTCCAAGGAATTCAGACGGATATTTCCTCTCGAACAATTCGCACATTGATTATAAATACATAGATTACTTTTGCTCTCGACTCCTGCCTACGAATGAACTTTAGTTTAAGTTTTAATTTTATTTAATTTAAAAATAAAATTAGCAAATAGTGGCTAGTGCGACAAAGGAAAAATCCCACCACCTTTAAAGTAGATCCACCAAGAAAGGTCATAAGGTTTTATTAATCTTCTGGATACTAGCTGAAAAATACGTCCTTCATCTGATATGCACCACAAAATGACACATTTCCGCCGTATTTTTCTGTAAAATTGAACATGGAATTCAATTGCAGAGAAATGGCGCCGTAGTCGGCGTTTTTGACAACGAAAAAGTGATAATTGAAAAATATATTCGCGGAATAATTGGCATTTTTGAGCCGTAATTTTGGCATTCAACGTATTCATTCAGCGAAAGCATGATTTTTTAAAAAATATTTGAAATAATTGGAATGTAATATGTATTTCCTTTGATTCATGCCTTCTGCTCGCTAAGAGCCCGGATGCACACACACCCCGCACCCATTCCAACCTGGTTTCCGGGGACCGCGAGAGGGCCACTGGTCGGCCTTGACTGGTCGCCCTTCAGAGTGCCATGGGAGTCCCTTCCCAGCCAACTCATCGGGTTTCCTTGTCCTGCAACCACAGACCGTCCCGGCTTGCGCCAGAGAGCAAGAACCCTGGAATTAATCCTGCGGCCACGTCTCGCCATCCGAACGGAGAGTCGTCGTTGTCACCCCACCCCGTCTCACTCTACCGCCACGAAACCATCCACCGCATGTCCAAGAACGGCGAATGCCAAATTTCAAGGGCATCTAGGAAATGACACATTTTTTTTCATTACGGTCCAGATGACGGACAGTTGTTTCTTTCGTGGCACTAATACTCGGGGAAGGTCGTTCGGCATCTCGGTCGGCCATCGATACCTACGAGACGCGATAGTATTATGCCAAACTATTATGGTAGGAACGATCACAGGAATAAGATTAAGGACTACAGAACCGATAGATTTAAGATGTCATTTTTTCCACGCACAAAAAGGGACCATAATAGTTGTGATAGATCAGTTCTAGGATACCGACTAGGTTAAAAAGGTTTTTTCAGTAGTGCTAAATATCTTAACATGAATTGTAGATATTAACTTCGCATGCAATCTCCGGCATGATATACTCCTGCATGTCTTAGTACCTTTTAGTGCTCTTTATTTGTCGCATTAATAATACTAACCAGTAGTTAAATCTTGAGTAGTATGCTACATGGTAGCATGTTTTTCTTCGTATCACTCTCCTAGTTTGTGGTCTGAATGCGTACCGTTTCCCTGACTGCTTTAGGCCAGCGCCTGGCATTCGGGGGAACGCGCGCGGTTCTGATTGAACTGGGATGAGTACTGCATGCCTGGTGTGGAATCACCCCGTGCCAAACACCCTAGTGGTGGCTTTCACAGTATTTCGTAGACGTAGATGTAGATAGTATCGACGGTATCGACCGTGTGGCGCAGCGTGGAGGACAGAGCATGGGTCGATCCATTGTTGGTAGACAGTATGGGCCCTCGTGGTGGATGCTGGTTCCCCTGACAATTGTCTACGCGGTCGGAGGTTCGATGTTTCCTAGAGCTGCAGGAAAACTTACATCGTGCAATGCAACATACAAACACAACATTTCGGAGTCTCCCAATGTGCAATCATTATAACTTGAAGTAGTTAGCTTAAATTTATCTTGGTGCACAAAATATTTGCATACCTGGACTAGAGGATTAAGTACGAAGCGTGAGTTTGGCAACAGCGTTCACCATATAAGGCCCTTTCAGTCAACTGAATGTGGAATGTTCCTCAGATGATTCCGTGGTGTAAGCATTGTGGATTTTGAATCGTCATATGCTTTTCGGAATAATTTTTATTCCCTCAGAAACAAATATCACTCGGGAAGACGACTTCCTGCACCTTTTTTGGCTTACAACAGTAACTGCATAAATGGCGAGGGGAAATTACAGGTTTTTCGTTTCCCAGAAGAAACTTCAATAATAATAAATTGGATCCGAGCATGCCGGCGGAAGGACTACGTCCACATTAATACAGGTCAATACTAGAAGAATTCACAAACTTTTTTCGAATTAAACGTTTTTTGAGTGGATATTCTCGTGCGATATTTTTACTATAATTCTACAAACGCGTTAATGTACGCATTCAAATTACACATTAACTATTCACATTTTGAATGTCTTATTATTTCAAATCTCTTGTTACTCTAATACGTGTGGTTGGTTCTAATCAAGTAGTTGATACATCTCTTCAAGAGAGAAGGGATAACCATCAGGCCTTCATTAACTTCTACTAATGTCGGCCGTTCACTAGTTGATGGTGCAAACCAAGTGGATGGCGAGGGCAGGATATCATCATACGTACATTATGTTGGCGCTGTCATCGACTGAGTTAAATTTACGACATCGGCGCAAATTATACGAAACGGGGTTGATATCAGAGTTAGATCGCGTCCAGCGAAGAGGAGCTAGGTTTGTGAAACGATGCTACGATAAGTTGGCTAGTGTCTGGACTGTTAGAATAATTAGGATGGGAATCGCTATCACAGCGTAGATTTAATTATAGGCTTAACCTCCTAAATAAATTTCAGGAAAATCATTTTACTGACGACGTAAAAAACATACTATTAACCCCTTCGTACTACGGCAGATTAGATCGCGCCAATAAAATTAGAGAGCTAGATTGTAGAACCGATAGGTATAAAATGCCATTTTTTCCGCGTACCATTCGGGACCATAACAGCTGTGATCGTCGTCATGAATAGTTCAAGTATTGACAATAGGCAGGCAGTAAATCTTTCTCATTATATTCTCTACTCTCTTATTTATGCATGATGTAAATATTGATGTTCTTATTTATGCATGATATTTTGAATCTGTAGTAGTAGTCTTTGTATCCCTTGCATGTTGGAATGATTGAAGATAGAACGTTTCTTGGGTATTAGATTTTTAATTGGCGCTTTGCATGTGTGGTACGCGGGTTTTAATGTAATGTCGGTGTTCTACCATATCATTCATGCATGCCCGGTGCGAAAGCACCCCCTGCCACACACCCTTTAGGTGGCTTGCAGGGTATGACGTAGATGTAGATGTATTTTGGGGATATCAGATGAAACAGCGTAGTGTGCACAGCGGGGCCAAACATTAGAATCCATAACGTACATTCATCAGTAATGCTGTGGATACAAGGTAAACAATGCAAGCATGGCAAGTAAACAACAGTCGTGAAGAATAGCTCAGCAATGGGACAATTCGCGAACATTCGCGTTTAATTCAACAAGACTTATAATTGAGTTAAAAGAAGTGTCAAGTGAATTGGCTTGACCAACCTATATGAAAACGACGCGGAACGATTGACGAAGCCTACGGAATCCAGAGCTCGAACACAGCACTGCCCCCAGTCTCACCTGTCCAGCCAGTTCGCAAGTCTTTTTAAAGAGGTTAGGTCGCGACCATCTCTTCTCTTTTCCTCCAAAATGAAGGGAAGAGCGAGGGTTTTAAGAGTATTGAGGGCGCGTCAGGAGCACGTGGAGAGGAGGGCAAGGAAAAAACTCGAAGGAAAAAAATGAAATGGAGAAGTCTTCCTCTCATATGCACATCGACATCGCACCGAAGAAAACGAGGCCCCTGCTCATCGCGTGGCAGTTATACCAGAACAAACTCCCATAAGTTCAAGGAAATAGTCGGGGGTAGATTAAAAAAAAAATGATAACTCAAATCACACTTCAAATTGTGCTCACCATGAACTAATTTCGATCATTTGTTGCGCTGTATCTCTTTAAACTTATAAAGACCATACTTCCAATGGCTTAGTTTCACTCCTTTGAAATTTACTCAGAGTTTTAGTAGATGTTGAGCTGCAAATGTACTTGGATGAATTGGTAGTAGATATCAGGCGTAACTGGTGGAATTTGTTAACATTGTAATGATAACAGTTGACTATGTTTTTCCACGTGTCTTTATTTGTGACGACCCGGGATATGACGTTAGAGAAGATGAAGATGACGTCATAACGTCGAAACCCGGGTCGTTACAAATAAAGACACGTGGAAAAACAAAGTCAACTGTTATCATTACTTGGGTGAAATAAATAATCGCGTTTGAAAATTGCTAATGACATTTGAAGTAATATACTTGTATTATTTACTGTTTTAAGTCGAAGAACGCTAATTTCTCTATTAAATGAACATGCTTCCATCTCCCCTCCTCCTTTTGCCTTCTGCGCGTCTTCTCTCCTTTAAAGATACGGTTGGATAAAGGGAGGATAGGGGAGGTGGGGAGGGTTGAAGAGGGCGGGAGAGGGGAGGGCCGGACAAGTGCTCTTGACCTGCCCCAAATACGCCCCCCCCCACCCGGCACACCACACCAAACTCACTCGCATTCACACACACACAACACACAAACACATGCATGACATCACATCGAGGAGGAGGGGGAGGGGGGGAAGGATATGGACAGACTCTCCCCCCCCCTCCACCAAAAAACCCCTCCCTCCCTCCCCCGCCGCCCACCCCGTGTCTTCGTCGTCATCCACATCCCCCGCCCCACTCATTCACCCTCCCCCTCCCCTCCGTGCTCCAAGGCCTCCGCCAAACGTCTTTTTTCCACCCCCCACCCCCATTCCCCACTCTTCTTCCACCCTCCACATGGTCAGTGCGGCAGGAATTAAAGGTATTACGAGCGAAATATCATTTTACTTAGAAAGCAATGAATTTGGTATAATTTTAAAGAAACATATTTCACCCTTCTAATCACACCAAAAATTCAACCCCTTACCACATTACTTTCGGAGTTATTAGCCAGAAAATACCACCCCTTTTATATGGGAAATAGTACGAGTATGCACTCCCGAGAGACATTATTTAACAAATGAGGCAATCCCTACACTTAGATGTTGTAAAAAAAACTAACAGCGTGTAGTTTGTATGTTTTCTCAACTATTTTTGGAAATTAATCATATTGTCACTGCAGTAAATTCTTAGGGATCACAATAAAAACCTTCCGCTTTGAAGGAGTTTCAAACGCACCGTGCGAAAAAAAATGAGTCAAGTTAAAGACTTATTTACATATTTTAAATTAATTACTCACCATTTCTATCATATATAAAACTATATAATTGCACCATTAATAATGCAATATTTAATTGATGCGTCCTACAGCTGGTGAAATTAAAACGTATAATTCGTATATGGTCTCCATTATGACAATGGGAACTATCTCGCTTGGACTACCGTCGAGCAACGGCCGGAATTTTCGATTTTCCAAATGAGATACATCTTCCTCTTCACTTGGGACAGGAAAAAAAGTTACAAGTCACAATAACTGCGATTTTTCAGCGAAACTTGGAGAAAAAAATGGAAAATACCGCTGCATTGAATAATACGAAAAAATCTGCGTAATCAGACTACATGCGAATCATCTGCGGAATGATGATAATTCTTCGACTTGAAGAATTCTCCAGGAAAAGAGGGAAAACGCTGTATTGTTAAACAAAGACGCGACTGGGATTCCGGGAGAAGAAGACGGAATAGCCAAATACTCGTCTCGAAAATCATCGAGAGAACTTGTGCGAAATGAGGTTGCAAATACAAAATACTCTTCGTAATCGGTAATAACCACGTTCTTTAACGTGCAAATGCTGATACGCATATGGCTTGAGAGTCCACAGGGTGATCGCATACAAATCTAATCTAATCGTTACCTTAAAAATACTTAGTTATAACGCAAAATATTCCAAATTTACGGTTATTAAAACAATTCATTATCTTAATTTGTGACTTCGGCAGAAGAATAGACCATTACAGTCATCGAAATTATCTTGTTTGGCAAGCTCAGTCCAGCCAACCGTAAAGGCAGTGGTTTCAAGTCCAACCTCGGGGATAGCCGATCTGCTTTCTACTCGGAATAGAGACCTTCAGTTACACAGGTTAGCCCTGTAACCTTATCCGACAGGAGCAGCAGAATTGAGATTAAAGTATCCATCTATTTGGAAATCTGCAGGAGAACTGGGGGAGGAAAGGGGGGACGACTATGAAGGGTGACTCGAGAAACGTCTCAGGCATCATTCGATAGTTTATTTCATTAATTTTAAGACGTAATAAAGAAAATGAGAAAAAATGAGTTATTATTGTCAACAAAAAAAACTTTTACCATTTCCTGTTTAACTCCACTCACGTGGCAGAACGGAATAGGCTTATTTCTTACGAATTCTAATATTATTCGCAGGAAAAATGCGTTTAATGAAACAAACATAAAGACTTCTAACATTTTAATTATATCTAACCTTTATTCTCACCTGCACCCGTACTGTAACCTATACTTCTACGAAACAAACAAAAAACGTAAGAGAGTATAGAGACGCGCCAATTAGGGACGGGAGTCCTCATTTTTTTTCAACCCCCAAATATGTTCATTCCTAGCGGGAGACAGTTGACAGACAACAGAGGACACGTGGGGGCTATCCCTGCAATGTATTGTACGTGGGGAAAATGCAAGCCGGAACATACGATGTCAAACATAGCAACCGATTGATTTATCCGATCACAGGAATAAAATTAAGGATATAGACTGCAGAACCGATAGATTTAAGATGTCATTTTCCCCACGCACAATAAGGGACAATAATAGTTGTGATAGATCAGTTCTCGGATACTGACTAGGTTAAATAGATTTTTTTAGAAGTGCTCAATATCTTAACATGATTATAATATAATAATAAGTTTATTACTCCATACAACAAATTACATTTCAATAGCAAAATAGAGTAATTTTAGGTAGCCTTGAAGGAGAACCTGTTTAAGGCTACCATCAAATAATATTACATTATGCTTTTCCTAAAAGATACATATAGCTCGTGCAGTGATACCGTGACAATTGCTTAACAGTGTAAGTTCGTACCTTAAAAGCTACTTACTAATAGTTTACTTATAACTCATTACATCAATGATTTACAGCAATAAATGCTCTACACTCTCCTTGGTGAGAAGCCAAGAATGTACATTTTCCAAAAACTTTTTCACAGACTTAGAATTAGTACATGACAGGGGTAACATATTGTATACCTTTAGCCCTACATACAAAAAACATCTTTTAAACAACGTCAAGTTAGGTTTTGGTAATGGAATATTTTTTTTACGCAGGGCAATGTGAGAAGGTAGACACTGAAATACATCAGAGTTACCACTTCTGGTATAGAAACACCGTAGAACCTTATAAATATATAGATGCCTCAATGGAAGCAAACGTAAATGAAGAAAAAGTGGGAAGGATTTTTCAAATCTGTTCTTTTTCAAAATAACACGAATAATTCTTTTTTGTAAAAACACGGCAGGTTTCAAGGAGTTTAAATAAGCTACTAATATTAGCTACTAACTTCGCATGCAATCTCCGGCATGATATACTCCTGCATGGCTTAGTACCTTTTAGTGCTATTTATTTGTCACATTAATAATACTAACCAGTAGTTATACCTTGAGTAGTGCATTGCATGGTAGCATGTTCTTCTACGTATCACTCTCCTGGTTTGTAGTCTGACTGCGTACCGTTGCCCTGACTGCTTTTGGCCCGCGCCTGGCATTCGGGGGAACGCGCACGGTTATGATATGAAATGGGATGAGTGCTGCATGCCTGGTGTGGAATCACCCAGAGTCACACACTCTAGTGGTGGCTTGCACGGTATTTCGTAGACGTAGATTACTTTCGTATCATGCGTTTCCAGATTTTCAAGTACGCCAGTGATTTTGCTTAGATATCAGATTCGATACTTAGCCACCCATATACTTCACTTAATTGAGTAACATCATGTGCTTGATACTGCACTTTATGCTACAGTTCCGACCAGATATCTCGTCTTCCGCGGAATCCTCACAGGATAGAAAAATAGTTTACAAGGCACACATTAGTGGGGACAACGTAAATATTATGATGCGTGAATGAAGTGAAACCAGGGCAATAGCTTGTGGTATGAATTGAATTGCACGCGTGTATAATATCATCAGGGATATAGAGCAAAAAATTCAATGTTTAAATAATTCATGAAGTTAGAATTTGATAAGAATTAATTAGGGGACCAACATAATATAGCAAGAACAAAAATTGATGTTCCATTTATAAATAGCCGTCCGATATCCACTGAACAATTTAAAAACTACTCTTTATTCGAGCAAACAATAGTAGCACCATTATACTAGAAATAAAGACATCGAGATGCACACGATACGTCAAACTCGAAAGCTAAATCGAACGAAAAAGTCCACAATCTGCAATTATTTGCAGCATTTTTCCCAATTCGACGTAATAAAAATTCCAGAAACTAAGATATTTTCAAGTAAAGTAATGGTTTGCGTTCCTTTGATTGTTACTTCGCTGGGAGTGAGAACGTTCAAGTGGTAATTTGAGGGTTGGAGATGTACATATGCGTGAAGTGTGTGCTTTTGAGTCGTATCGCTACCCGAGAACCTAGAGGGGTTACAGCGGGCATCGATAGATTCCGTAAAGATACGAAAGGAATATGATAGAGAGCAGATGAGTCCGAGCACAAAGTGGCGGTTGATGACTATGAGAATTTGGAAAACGATTGAATGGCGAGGGCAAATGGGACATGTGAAAATTATATGAAAGCTTTTGCGTACTTAGGACGATTTATTGAGATAGAAAAGTGGAATAAGCAGCGCCATAACACTAGAACGAAAGTCGTCGGCAGAATTTGGATTTGGAAACCAAGGAAAGAAAATATGCAAATGGGAAAAATTTGCGTGATTCAAATTTGTACTCAAAATATTTCGTAATTTTTCCACACCGTTTATTTTTCTCCCCCAGTTTCAAAGTTTCCAAGCCATTTTAAGAGACAGCTAAAACAAGGAGCAGTCGGTCTCTTATTCATAGAATTAAAACGGGATGAGGAAGGGGGGGGGGGGCGAGGGATCAGTGGTAAAGGGTGAAGAGGGAAGTATGACGGATGACAGTGGGGGTATGAGAGGGAACAAGGGAACAAGGTCAAGGCAATGGGGAGGTGATTGAGGATGGGGGGTAGACCCCTCGCAAAAGTTCACTTGGCACTTCGCAAGAGATTTGTTTGAGACTTGCGCTATGGAACTTAATGAAAGACTGCTTAACGAGGGAAGATGGTTGTTCATTGTGGAGGGTCAGTCAGAAAAATTTTCTCATGAATGGCAACACAAGCGTTTCGAGAAGATTAGGGATTATTATTCGCCACAACACGTCGTTCGCTTCGACTCATCTAACAATGAAACTTCAAGATAGAATCTCAACGAAGTCATAGCGATGGGCGAATTTAATCATTTGCGATGCATAAGTGCACTGAACCTTTTCCGGGAAGCAGTTTAGTTACGCCGACTCTCTCTCCCTCTGTTCCCCTACGTAACTTCACCTCACCTCCCCTCCTTTCCGCGCAGGTCTGCGCCAGGAACTTATGCGTTTTTCATACTGGCACAGAAAGAAATGGTGATTGACTAACTGGAACAATGCCGCTCAAAAATTTTTCTTATTCAGTTCATAAAATGCTCATGCTCATCTCAATTTAAAAAAAAACGTTGAAACCGGAACATTTATAAAAACAGAAAGGAAAAACTTCAAAGTGAACATTTACTTCCACAATGGATAATTTCCACAATAAGAACTCGTCAGCGATAAATTCACGTTCTACTTCTTACTCTATTGTAATGTACCGAAACTTGGGTACGTCAGAATAAGCATGATGGCGTAACGTAGCGTAAATAACATTAAAAGCATAACAAAATGGGTTACATGAGAAGTATTTGGGGCAAAAGTAGGAAGGATAGGGTTAAAAATGAGAGGCGCGTCATGGAGATCCAATTTCCTGGACACAACAGCAGCCATTGACTGAGCTCCATCGACTGAGCCAACACAGAAGAGTAACACCGTGATGGCCTTTCACGTATGCACGCATTATGAAACTGTTTACGTGGACTTATTCCACTTTCATTATAATCAATCCAATTTCTAAGACAATCGTCATTAATTCTATGGCAGCAAGAAGGGCAAACACAAGCAATTTATGGGATTAAATACTGATTCCGGAGTGATGTAGAGTAAGTAAGTTCTTGATGATACAAGCAAAACACTCGCAGTTTCCAACTTATAAATGGTTCAATTCGACTGGTATCCATTTTACACACATCATCTTCAAATTATTTAAGTTTATTCAGTAAAATTGAAACCATAACGGCAAATGATTTATAATAATTAATAGTATACACAATAAAATGTTAACAGAGTTAAGTATCATATTTAAATATCGTCCCTCGACTATGACCTTGACCATAAGCGTACAGGAGCTTTACCGGCTACACGATAAGCAGGTTTCGTATCGTTTCCCATGATAAAGGAAGCCGTTGGCTTCACTTTGCGTAGGATATAGCATAGGGCACATGCATGCGAAGTCTGATGGTAATTTTCGCAGCTCAAAGTCGCGTCCGATTCGGCAGAAATGCAGGAAGTGGGCCGGGAGGAGGAGTTGGGGGATGTGCAGTATACCATACCGACCACCCTACTAATTAGTAGTAATCGCTCCAAATGATGAGGGCGACTCGGACCGACTCCTCCTTCACCCTCTCCCCCCTACGGTGTCCGTCTATTTCTGGAACCTGCGGAGCCGAGTCCTGCCCAGCGCGTCTGTCTTTCGCGTTAGTGCTCAGGTCCCCTATTCATTCATTCCTCAGAGTCTGCCTTTCCTCCGACCCCTCCTCCCCAGCGGGAGTGGCAAGGAAGGGCTGGACGGCCCCTTTTTAATTCCTCCTCCTTCTTGTCATTCACTTGAGAGAAGCACAAGAAGCCTTCAACTCTCTCTCTCTCTCTCTCAAGGGGGACCCCAGTAATGAGCTTCAGCTGCTCCTGAGACGGACGTCCTCCTCTCCCGACCCGATTCCTTCTGGCTTCTATCAACTCCCCCCTCCTTCCTCCATCTCAACATGTCTATATGGACACCCAGCAGCAGCACCACCGACCCCATCCTCGAGGGACACACTCCCAGCCGATGAAACCCTCTCTCTTTTGGTGGCGAGACGGCGTGTGCTCATTCATGGCTCCGATTAAATTTCTAGATTATTGGGAAAGCACGGAATACGCATCCAAAACAACCTAAGGAAGAATTAAACGCTCATTTCAAATAAAATTAGAATTAGAAGACCTCCACAATTTTCGGAATGGCTTTAAAATCAAATTCCGCCATTCTCTGCTAATACACGAGATAATAGTTCTTTTGTCTTCCATTCTCCTATAGCCTTATGGATCCACTGGCATCTTTCTTCAATTACTACTCCCGTAAATGACGTCACTTGATTCCCAACCGCAACAGCTCGCGGGCCACACTACGGATGGACTCGACCCAGAGAAAGCCAAGAATGTGTGACGTCACAACCTCGACAAATGTCAACTTAAAAACGGAATTTTTTGAAACAATTTTGAGGCTGTGACGTTAGATCACACCGCACGCCACTTGTCGATCAGTCACAGCGACTAGGTTCTAGTGCCTACCATCTCACTGAACGTGGCAGTATAATTCGTCACCAACATTTCGCTGGAGTTTATCAATATCTTTACAACAAATTCCAAAAACAAAAAAAGAAAAAATAATAATAATCCGACACATATTTAAGTCATGACGAAGAAAGACATGTGTTACCCTAGATACCTTTGAATAAAAATGAGTACATGGATACAATACAAGCGCTAGTCTAATTCCGCGGTCATAACAAAAACTTTCTTTTGGAAATCCTTAAATTCTGGGCTTTCAGACAAGCCAAATATTAGTTCTATCAGATGCTCCTAGAGGTCAGGAGCTTGGATAAACTGCGTATAATATAGCGATGTCGAGCGATACCGAGGGAGAGAAATTGTTACACGGGAATTAAGAAAATTTAAACTATAATATATGTGTAACTATAGATGATATTCGAGCACAATCGTCTTTAAATTATGTAAGAGATAAATCTAAGCAACTGAAAAAGCATTTAACTCCCACTTATTATAGTTCCGCTACACAAAATTGAAGCATAACCTTTCACTTTCTCAATAAAACTTCATCCTAATTTAGATGTAATTTCCCCCATTCCTTGGTTAATTAAGTCCTCTAGTACAACATTAATTTTATTCAATTGTTTACTATCATAACATGATCATTCTACCAGTCTAAATTTTTACTAGATGACCCAAAATGAAGTTTTGAAACGAATGTATTCGAAGGTAACCAGAGGGACCCTTCACTATTACTCGGCACTTAAAAATACGCCCGCTTATTTAAGTAATTTTTCTGTAGTTTGCGGTGGTGTTTATGGAATAAGCTACCGAGCACGTAACGCCGATATACGCCCTTAGGGGAGAAAATTATCCCCACAGAAATGGCCGGACGCACGACATCTGGTAAGGGAGGGAAGTAAGTCGAAACAGCCCCCGGGAAAGGCTACGTTTATAAGTGTTATCTTTACCGGCTAAAATAATCAACACTCCCGGTGTTTTTTTATGTAACACAGTGCGTGAGAACGCTAAGTGACAAAATTGCTCAATCTTCTTATGCAATCCTCATTAATACGACGTTAAACGACGATTAAACAGTGAAACGACAAATCGCCGACATTCTATTCCTGTCACCCATAAGTGCAGCACAGTAAATCAGCACTTCAAAGTGGTTTCGCCACCACCGACTACATTACTAAACCTAATGAGTAGTAACTATTTTGCACATTCCATACACCACCAAGTAAACGATGCGCCGCAAGTAGGAACCGCGTCATAACGCCACAGTAATCGTATTGCACATGCGCCAAGCGGTGCTCGGATAGCGAATGCATCATTTCTAAGGTGTACGTAAGTTAAATGTTAGAAGGGACCACTCCTCGGTGTATGGAGATTAATTCAACGCAGGGTTCACGAGATACTTGATCCAGCACAATGCCCACTATACTAGTGCTACCCTAGTCGGCGGTACTATAAGTCGAGGATGGAATCCAGCATGATTGGAGCCGTCCTGGAAGGCTTCACGCGACCATTGAACTTGTATTGGCAGAGAAGAGGTATTATCTTTCACAGCTCTACGGATATCAGTAAAATATAAAATAAACCAATCCATGAAAGCAGGCGACCAATAGCGCAGTAGTAACATTTTGATTTTATGTTGATTTCGAAGCCTGAACATTGCAGATGGCCAAAAGGAGGGGTCCAACTGGATGATAGTAGCAAATTAGCACCGCATCTATGATAAAAAAGTAGCAGAGCCTGCATGATATGGCGACTGAATTTAGTTACCCAGCATGCAGCTGGTTCTATATTACACGACACTAGAAAGCTATCATGTTATAGCCCGATGTATCCCCAAACTTGAGCTTGATCAAGTACCGTGTGAAACGGACTTAGGCGGAACAAGCGTGAATCAAAGGCTTTATTGCTAGGACAGCCGTTCCAGGACACCAAAAGACGTGTACCCATTGTATCAATTCTATTTCGGCGGAAAGAGGCTGTGCGCGGACTGGAGAGGCATTCGAGGCGAGAGTCAGGAGGAGGGCGGAGAAGAGTTTCATTTGGGGAAAAATGAAAAAGACAAACGAGGAAGAGTTGGCTTTGGTGGGGGAGAGGAAAGGAATATGGTGGCAGACATTTGGAGAAGGCAGAAAAGGCGGATGGAGGACTTGTCGAGAGGAGAGGGGACATCTACATAATACCCCTCGAGCCGCCGCATGGGCGTGTGGCAGGGAGCGTAAGGTAACCAGCCGCGTAGAGGTGTACGTTTTTTGGAGATGATATGGTGACATGTATTGGCATGTGGAATAGAGAAACATTTACATACGGGAGAACGAACGCAATGCAAGAACGGAAGAGAAGAGGAATTTTAGGCGACATGCATGAGGAGATGCAAATGATACGAGGAACTTGAGAGAAACCTCCAGCGAGCGATTGATGTGCAGTGAGGCGAAAATGTGGTGTCCCCGAAATGGAATAAAATGACTAAGGGCTTCCCAAAAACGTATCGATCAGATGGTGACAGCTGATACAGTCGCGCCGTTCGCGGAAGATAACACAAACAATTGACAAATCCGTATCCTGAAGATCTCAGCAAGAGAATCGTATCCCTCTTTGGATAGGCTACATACGCATATGTCATGGGTGGGCAACCTTATTGAGAGTGCGAGCCATAATCGGCCAAATAATTTGATGCAAACATTTTACACGCGGCAAACAATTATTTGAGATCATATTATTTAATATCTTAATATTTGATTAGTGAGTAGCAATGTAAATCATTTCAAACTGACTAAACGAACAAAATATGAAAAAAAAATATTATTTGCAGAAAAATTTTAATACCCTGTAAATAATAGCAAAAACTGAAGCACATATTTACACAATTTAAAGACCCTATAATCAGCATTAACAGATAAGTCAACATTGGCTTTGGCAACGGATTTGGCAAGATTTTTCATTTGAGAATATGCGGGTGAATAAATCACTTTTCACGGAAAAAAGATGAGAACAAAGTCGTTTTTCAATATTTTTATAAAAAAATGAGACTACTTTCCACTAGCAACATGTCTTCACCAAAGCGCGGAACGAAACTACACCGCGACTAGTACAAGTCGTTCACGAGGTAGCAATAAGTTTCCACATTTCTTCCTCCGTAACTATATCCCGTCGAGTACATACCGTTTGTGAGGTAGCAATAAATTTCCAAATTCTACCCTCTCCTAGCGATATGGGAATGAAAAACCTGGTCCACAAAGTACTTCCACATAAATTTCTTTAAATA
Organism: Ceriagrion tenellum; assembly: GCA_963169105.1. Taxonomy (NCBI): domain Eukaryota; kingdom Metazoa; phylum Arthropoda; class Insecta; order Odonata; family Coenagrionidae; genus Ceriagrion; species Ceriagrion tenellum. The sequence continues at coordinate 165,733,466 of OY720634.1, forward strand.
ATTACGCTTAATTGGACACCTTAAGCTAATTGACCAACCATATTAGATTCCGAACGTAGCTGTGCAGTTACTTCCGACGATTTGTCCGCAAAAGACTGCCAGTAATTTAAATCTATCATTTAATCACTCGCGAATATTTCATACTCACACCTAGCGCGTAATTCCACCGACGACAAATCATTCGCGCTGACCTAGCCTCTACCCACATCCCTCGATGTCGGGGGGTCCGGATTCGAGTCCTGGCCGAGGCGAGTGACTTTTCCACTGGTATTTTTTATTCATGAGCACATGAGGTTGACTCTATAAAGGTAATACCGTGGCTAGTCCCGGGAGCCTCAGAATGTATCAAGCCTATTAATAATGAATCTTGAATTGATGAGTTTGAAGAACAACAGTATACGTATGCAAAATTATCCGATGGTTTTTTGAGAGTGACTATGTCAATCGACCAGAGATGTAAGGAGCTGCCATAAAAAAACCTAGAACGCTCTGCCGTTCAAATAGATAAGTACTTATGATAAATGCCGTCAGGAATTCGATTAAATTTCATTGTATATTTTACTCACGATACAAACAATTAGCCTTTAAGTTAGACAGAAAGTCACACGCGGTTATACACAGAACACACAACTGATATAAATTAATAATTGGCGATAATAGGTATCAGCATAACTATGTACGGTAATGAAATTATCGCACAGAAGTTCATGGAAATACCGGACTAAATAAGGCAGATTATTGCTCGATCTAAATAAATTCATGCAAATAAACCATGTAATATACCGGTAAATCTAAAGCATCGCGTCTGTGCTACCGGGACAGTAAAAACATGGCTATGAAACACTCTTCAGATCGGGAGGTTGGGTGAAAGACTGATAAATTCCCATTTTCTCACATTTTTGGGTCTTACAGAAACCTCTCATGCTGTTAATTTTTCCATAAATTTCAGTTGAAATTGCATATGCTTAATGGAGAGAATGTTAATCACATATTTAAAAAATAATTTCATATCGCAAACATATTTCATTTTTTTTACTTTTGGAACTGCCCTCGCCTAGTTACCAAGAACGGAAAGGGAAAGGTTGAGTACAGCGTTCTTAGTTACGTTGGATTGTCGAAAGTCGGTCTTGACACCAGCGTAAGTTGAGAATACACTATTGACACTTGGGTCTAACATCAAATTTTATTTCTTCACGTTCGCTGACTTTTATTGGAGGTATTCGCAAAAATCGAAGTTACCCTCGCTACACGCTTACCAAATGTAAATAATTATACCCTCTAAAAAATGTCTTTTTCTTTCTATGACTTCTGCAAATGGTATCCCGTCCATATATGCGACGTCGATGAGATGAGAATGGAAGGAGACCGACTTTTACAATGCATCTCTCCTCTTTCGTGATTATTTCTCGTGACATGACATTTTCGTTCACATTCCGGCGGCGATAGACCAGAGGCGGAGAGTGCACAAAGAAATTTCACTTCAATGAATCGCAACCGTCGTGCACCTCGAGAGAGGAACCGTAGCACTTTCGGCTACCTTAAGGAGCAGTAATCGAGGGTCATTTCAACATGTCTGGAAAAAAAGTGGGAAAAAATTATTGAATCATATTCTATTTAAGTGCATCTGTTTATGTCTTGGAAATGACCGTATACTGGCAGAGTAATGGAAATTATGAAACAAGAATTATTTTTTCCCTCAATTAAAGCCAAGTTTGACCTAAGTTATCGGCGCTTTATTCGAAATGTAAACCAAATTAATCTGAAAGACGTTGCTTTCCATAGTTGAACTCGACGTGTGATACATTTGCTATTCGTTCGCTAAAATTACACGTAAAAATAAGAAATGCAATATATAGCGTTCAGAAGAAAGTCCTTTCTTAAGCTATCAAATGAATACAAGATATGCATCATGTGCCATAAGGCTACGCGTCAGCCCTTTCACCGCTGCAGACGTACTTACACGGTCGCACGGCAGGCTGCTGTGACCGTGCTTATACGCCAAGGCTTCATGGAATGCTTCGTGGTTACTCGCCAGCCCTTGAATGTTTTTATATATACCATACACGGACAACTTTTTAAATGTTTCTAATATCTACAAGTAATAAAAAAACAAACATTATAAATATCCCTGTCCAGAATTTTTCTATAGAATTTCTTACTCGAGGATGAGTTAAGCGCGGGCGATTGATTCACTAATCAGCCGCATGGTAGGCCTCATAAACGGGAGATCCGGCCGCAGGGGAAGAGTTCAACTAGCATTGAGTAAGCAAAAAAAAAATAATCGGTGTGAGCAATTTCTCAATTCAATCAATAGATTTGACCAATACATGCCATAAAACCAAAAAAAAAGAAGTACATGTATGCGAAGTTTTTACGCAAATATGTGCATAAACCAAAATAGCTCCAATCGCCTTAATTACTCCGTAGTGGTGTATTGCATAATGTATGTTGGTGAGAAATTACTTCCTACAACACACCCTTGCGGTGGCTCGCGGGATATTACGCAGATGTACAAAGGACTAGCTTTGGAACTAGTCCAGGAACCATGCTAAGATATGTAGAAATTACAATTGTAATTACCATATATCCGGTCAAAAAAAGCACCACCTACTGACAAACCATTTACTACTACTTACCTACTACCACTACCATTGACTCAGTCACAAAACAAAAATTGACAGGAATTGCAATAAAATTACCTTTTAAGTATTGGATGGTGAATTACCCTAGCATTTACGCAGACCCAGATGTAAGTTTCCACAGCACAGTGCCACATCATTGAGACGCCAACTGTAGGCTAAGCTCGGCCTCATCAGTTAACTCATACGTCACATGCGGACTCGGGCGAGGTATGGCAAAGTTGAAAACAGTTCTCCTTTGATATGTTTCAATGGAGTGAATCTTGGCTAGGCCATGGACAAGCAACTATTATTAAGCTGACAGCTCATGGAGGCACTTAACATCTCAGCAGGAGGTGTGTTACATTACTCTTCGAGAGATGCAAATCGAGGGCTCACAATTGCACTTTCGTCACCTTCTTCGATTTATGCAATTTCGTACATTTGCTGCCCACTGCGACTTTTACAGAGGGAAAGACATATTCCAGATTTTCAAGACCAAGTGCCCGAGAGTACCAAAGATTACAAGACAAGAATGAGATATGAAAGGATGTCCACAGCCTGATTGGGAGGGACGCGAGGATCGACCATTATAATGAACAGTATGCAAAAATGTATTCCAAATGCATGAGAGGGTTTCAAATGTGCGGTCCACCACCTTGTACCAACTGACTGACCTGCGTCGTTCAAGGGCAGCAGCAACATGGTGCACGCGGCGAGTGCACGAATCGCACCGATGCACGGAGGAATATCGCACTCGGTGAAAGAAAAGGAAACGCCCTCTCGCGGTCTGCGCTTGACTCCTCTTCTTCTTGTTGTGGGAATCACGACGTCTGGAGAGACTCGACGATTGGGGGCGCCCTCTCTCTCACACACACGAAGGCACTGACATACAGCGCAGGAACACTTATGTACTTCAGCGCACAGAAAGGATGACGTGAAACATTCGGTAACCTGCCGGTGGGTGGCTCTCACTCAGCTGTGGGCACACGCAATGAAGTCGGGACCGTCAGAATGTTTAGTAAATTGTCGACGAACCAGTTGGACCTACGAACTTAAGGGCGTAAGCTTTATCACTGCACGGCAGTTAAAACTACGCTGACTGTTCACGTTTGATGCCGTCTCGGATTATCAACGTTTGAACAGCAATCGTCGAGAATGTAGTCGGTGACGTAAGTTTTGTAAGCAGTCAACGAAATAGTAGAAACTATGCACTTTAAAAACGTGCGCTTTTTCACTACACAGTAACTAAAACTTTGAAATTGTTGATGCTTTAGGTAGTTTCTCAAAAATCGACACAGGAACGAAGATCGTGGGCGGAGTCCTTTCGTCTTCTCAAACACACGTATTAACAACGCTCCCTTATCAGTTTGAAGAGTTCGCAGTCTGAAACGAGAGGGCAACCGCAGTTCTGTGTAGCGAAGCGGGTGAATAGCAAGTACCCAAACAGAGAGAGAGGTACGAGAGGGGAGCGAATGAGGAGGGAAAGTATTTCACGAAGGAGATTTCGACGCGCGGCGGCGTCAGGAGGAAAGGCGCCCACCACGGAGACAGACGGACGGAGGGGCTATTTTCGGGTCGACTGCGGCCACGCTCAGAGCCAGAGAGAGAGAGGGAGGGGAATGGCCCGAGGGGCGAAGAGCGAAAACAACCACACGGAGGTTAAACTAAGCCTGAGGGAGGGAGAGGGAGGGGTGCGCCATCTGAGAGATTTCCGAGCGGCCAAAAGTCCGCAGCCATCATCGCTCGTCCACTATTTTGTCACCGAGGCGGGTTTCCCCCGCCCCGCTTCGTTCGTGGTATAAATGACATCTTAAAATTGTCCGCTCTGCAGTCTGGTTTCCTAATTCCATTTTCATAATCTAATCCAACGTAGTAGGTCGGAGTTCGTACGGGGTTGCAGCAGTATGAATATAGTAGGAGATCGGGAAAAGAGTGAGAGAGGGCGAAGACAATCAAATACGCTATTTTGGTACGACTGTCTAATGTACTAATAGTTTATCGCTTCTAAGTCTGACACATAGGGGGTTTTATAATAGAGTATCAAATCACTGTCACATCTTTCTAATCCAACAAAATTTCATTCAATGGTGCCAACAAATCAGTAATATTCAGTTTACGCAGCGTGTTGACTTAAGTTTTTGCGCAAAAGACACATGGTGCACGTCATTAGAGAACCGAATACGAAGGTCCGGGAAGCAAAGCCGCCATACAGGCGACCGAGGAGATACCGAAAATTCGGAATAATGCTATCGAATTCCATGTCGAGCCGTTGAACAGCAGTAAGGCACACGAATTGATGTTCGAATGGTGAAATGAAGAATAAATCACGTCCAAGTATTGCCGTAAGTTTTTTCCACCCATACTTGTACTTGGACCTTTATGTAACTGAACGACGTACTTTTTCTAGTGCAGATTCGAACTACAATGTTATTCACGACAATAGGGGAAATGTTGAGGAAAAATGCATGTTCAGGACTGTTTAGCCAGAAAAGAGGTCTGCATTAGGGACAATAGTTTTATTTGTGAGATTAATTTAAAAAAGTATTAATTTAGTCTATATTATTAGGCTTCATCAAATGTACAGTTTTCTTATAACAATGAAATATTCAATAACTTTCTCATGTGATTAACACAAAAATACAATGAACCATACACATTTAAGTCACAATAAATGCAAGGCGATCTTAGGAATAGAAAATCATTGCCATATCAGATACGATATCATAAAAGAGTTTCAATGGTCTCATCGTTCGCGAACTCTTCTTCCAAAGCGGCGATAAAAACAAATAAGCATTTTGAAAATGGCGGAGTTGAAGGCGGAAGATGGAGTTTTCCCAATCACAGTATGTGGACGAGAGAAGCCGAATAAATAAGTCACACTGAGAGGAGAGAACTTAAAGAGTCGGTGGATTCCTTCACCTACCTCGGAAGGACCATCAAGAGGGGCGTGTGAAACATACCGGATGAAGAATAGCCCTAGATAGAAGGCGTTCGTGGTGACAAGACAACATCACAGTTCAAAGAAGACAGGACCACAAACGAGGATACATTCAACGAGAAAATATTCAATGGAGGGAGGCAGGACCAATGGAAGCATGGACCGTTGAAAAAGTGGACCAGAAGAGACCAGAAGCTTCCGTAACATGGTACTGGAGGAGATGCTGAAGATCAAGTGGACGGAAAAATAAGAAATTAAGAGGTGTGCGTTAGAGTAGAAGAGGAAAGCACCCTATGGAACACTGTACAGGAATGAAGATACAGATGGATTGGGAACACGTTGAGGCACAATAGGTTAGTGAAGAATATAATTGAAGGAAAAACAGACGGAAAGGTCCGATGATGAATGTCGAAGAAAAAATACATTAGACAGTTGTGTGAAATTCACAGTGGAAAAAGCATTCGCCTGGACTGGGAATCGAACCCAGACCCCACGATTCCCGTGGACTGTGGCGCTAAGCGCTCGCATACTCGTACCTCTGGCATCATATGCACGGTACCTGTGAGGACAACTTGCTCCTTAAAGCCCCCCCCATGAGATTCACAGTGGGAAAAGGACGCCTGTAGGTAGCTGAATTGGTTAGAGCACTCGGCGCGAAATCGAGGGATCTGGGTTCGATTCCCAGTCCAGACGAATGATTCTTCCGCTTTGAATTTCACACAATTGTGTGATCACTAGCGGGTGACTCCGTTGAAGTAACTGGGCGGATAGTTCCGTGGCTCTTTGAAAATACATTCGACAAATTAGGAAGAAAGTACAAAAGTAGAGCTACAAGGGAGTCATGTAACTAGCATTGAATACGGAAGGATGGAGGGCTGCAGTCAACCAATGCCAGAATGGAACGATCCATTATGATGGTGAATATGTAGGACAAATAAAGACTTGAGTACATATGTCGAGTAGCTACCAGAAAGTAAGAAAACTAGCATTAGAGAGGGAAGCTGCAGTCAACCAATCTTAGGACTGAGCAACAAATGGCGATGAAAGGAGTTATAGTCCAAATCGAACGATTTACAGTTTAGGAAAGTGAATAGATTACTTAGTACTTGAGCGAATACATAGCTCATTTTTAATCGTTTGTTTGCGAGCAACTGATAACTAATACATACCGTTTTCACTTCGTCCTCGAAATCCTCCGTTCTTCCATTTCCCACGCGATCTGAGAATCAGAACTAGCTTGTTCTTTTGTTAATGATGCCTCTGGAGTCACATTCCATATCTTGTAGAAAAGGTCTCTCGCCATTGTTAGATATATGAGACCTAACGATGATGACAAATTCATCGCAATTTGCGATTGGCAATATCTCGCTCAAAAATACCTACATCGTGATAACCAGCGAATTACTCTTCCACTCTGAATTTCAGGCATTCAAAATTTTTGTAAGACTAAAGTAACTTAAAGAGAAAGCAAAATACATTTGCTGTTGAAGTTTAAAGCTTAGTGGGTATTTTCACATAATTTCCATTGAGTTTTAGATTTGTTTCGCTTATTCACGCATTTCCACGCACTCCGCGACTTTGAAATAAAATTACCATCCACACAGCGTATGTCTCTCATAGTGCTAATTTCCAACGCGTCATACACTAACTGGCACTTACGCACAAGGTAATTACGGCGAGTGAAACTTGTCGATCGAATATTCGTAGCGGATATTCATTTGGTTGTCGAGAAAGGTAGCGATGTTAAATGCTTCGCACGAACAAAAAAAGTAGCCGATTTACTAGCGCGCTGTCATTAATTTTTTTACTTCTCACGTTAATTTACGACAAGCTACATCGCTATAAAAATCAGACTACATTGAAGCGTCTCTATTTATAGTCGGAGTACACCTGTTTGAGCGCAGCCTTAATACGAACGCAGGTAACAAGAAATTAAGGACGGCGTAGTATAGGTGAGCCACTTTCTATGGCTCGCTTGCTCGCCGGCTCCCCAATAGATCACTAGGCAGAGATAAGCTCAGTGTGCATTCTCACAAGCGAAGCGGAACGCGCTTTAAAGCGAAGATTATTGACAGCTGAGAATCTACCTCTGAATACTCAACACTTACGTCGGCTGGAGTCGACTTCGACACTAAAAAGCTCCTAAGTGCGTCGATATTTTGACGCAACTCCATGACAAGCATGAATACTAAAGCCGCTTAGAAATTATTCGGAATATTTCAATCGGCGTTGACTCTTAAGTACCTGCGACCGATGCCCAATGCACATGGGGCAGAAAACACCCGGGCAGAAACTCCAATAGATAAATCAAGCTAAATTCAGACAAGAACTATATCCATTTCATGAACACAAAATATTACTCGGGAAAATTGGATAAGGAATATAATAGAGGAAGTGGTAAAATACATTTGACGGCAGGAGGTTCATCGAGTTTCTTGTGGCTTTAAAACAGCAAAAATGATCCGTTATATCCGTAACTTACATTGAAAATTTACAATTTTTCCAGGTATCCAAGTCTCGGAAGAAAAATACGAGAGAGTCGGACTCGTTTCGCAGGTCGCTGATCCGACACATTCCACGTGACATCCAAATAAACGCTGCGGCTGTTGGGGTCGTTTCGCTCTTCTGCATAACACCCTGTGAGCCACAAGAATGCCTCAGGAATGAGAGGCAGAGGGAGTTATCACCAACATGCATCATACTACAACCCTATTAAAGAAAATGAAGCTACCACTGTTGGTGCATTAGCAAATACCTGCTAAAACTTGTCAGGACTCGAAATTTCACAAATCAGCGCAACACTATGGGTATGCGACAAATGTAAGACAGTTTAGACAAATGTATTTCGCAATTACAAGAATAGACAGTCCCCGGTATAAAAGAGGTACCTATACCTGACATGCATCGACGAGCTGTTAGTACTAGGGAGCGGATAAGAACACAAGCAGTGGGGAGTAAATCAACTATCTATCTATCTATCCTAACGATGGAAAACACGTGTAGTGCACAATGATATAAAAACGTCACAGGCGTGACTAGTATGAACACAGTGAACACCAAAAAAGGAACTCACGAGATTTTTTAATGTTTCGGCGGTTCAACAAGACCGCCTTCTTCAGAATATTAGGTGATAGTGATCATATATATATATATATATATATATTACAGAAAAAGGAAATAAATTTAAAAATATAAGCTAGCAACAAGGCGTTGAGGTTGGGGATGGATAGATAGGTATATCAGTGGACACTCACAGAAAGGCGATCCATGGCGACACCGGTGTCCACTGCTCTCGGAAACTTTCGGGTAAGAACCCTTCCTCAGCGGGAGAAAATCATTTTCTCCCGCTGAGGAAGGGTTCTTACCCGAAAGTTTCCGAGAGCAGTGGACACCGGTGTCGCCATGGATCGCCTTTCTGTGAGTGTCCACTGATATACCTATCTATCCATCCCCAACCTCAACGCCTTGTTGCTAGCTTATATTTTTAAATTTATATATATATATATATATATATATATATATATATATATATATATATATATATATATATATATATATATATATATATATATATATATATATATATATATATATAAATATAAATATATATATATATATATATATAAATATATATATATATATAAATATATATATATATATATATATATATATATATATATATATATATATATACTCACATAAATATTTATACAGAAAGGTAGAAAGAAAGTGGATAGGAACACATAAAATGAACGAACACAGTGGTGGTGTGAAGATGTAAAGATGGCCGATTCCAAGCAGAAAAAATTCGACTGGACCGGGAATCGAACCACGGACCTTTGGAGATAGATATATATATATATATATATATATATATATATATATATATATATATATATATATATATATATATATATATATGTATATAATATAAAACTTCGTCACAGGGTGACACTATACATAAAACATATAAAAAGGAAACTCACGAGTTTAAAATTTTCGGTGGGTCGTCCGCACCTTCATCAGTGATAGAATCCACGTTCGTGGAATCTTCGCAAGAACTTTATATGTATATATATATATATATATATATATATATATATACATAATTATATATATATATATATATATATATATATATATATATATATATATATATATATATATATATATATATATATATATATATATATACATAATTACACACACACACATACACTGCCTATCGACAAACCAAGTTGAAGGTCTGGTTGGCTGCTGTTGTGGTCTTTTATCGTCCACGGGAATAATGGAATTTTTAAACCTGTCTTTTGAACATCATGACCATACCGCGTGACTTCCCAATAAACACCATGGACGTAAATTAGGCCAACATGCGCGAACATAGACACGGCAGAGAGCAACACACAATCCTGCACGAGGAGGAAGTGGTGCTGGGTGTGCGAAACGACATTCGAGAGTGAGGGAAACGAACGAAGCCACCTCACACCGCGGGAAGAATCTGGAATACGATATCGAACGTAATTCGAGCCTTAGGGCGGCGGAACAGTGTCTGCACCGTGATTCGAAGGCTGGTACATGGTAAGAAGGCGAATGCACGTAACCTCTCCGCCAGCGGCCACTTACGCTACAACTCTTGCTTAAAGTACTAAGAAAGGTGACTGTGATTCATTGAGTGCACGTAACCACCTTTCAAGAAAGTCGAAAAAATTCATGGACCACAAAACAGATCTGTACACCTGTTAATTCGATGGCATCCAACATGCAAGCCGTCAAATAATAAAAGAATACTTATGTTTCAAGATTTTCTTTTTCATTAAAGCATTGTCATTACTTGAGTTTACTGCGCGGAATTCGAATTTCAATAAAAATTATGCGTAAACAGATATTATTTATTCGGCATGATGCTTTAATATCTGCAGGTTACTTACCATTATAATAGTATGAAATGCATTATTTCGCGTTTGATAGAATTTACGCACATATGTAATCGAATTATTTCGAAATATGATTGATAAACCATAAGGTTACATGATAAAAGAATATACAATTGTCAAGATGTTCAATCAGTAAGATACTATTTTTTCACTTTTATCCATACATATTACAAATAAGTACACGTAGTTTCACGCAAATCTGTACGAAAAAAGAAAATCGCTCCGACCACCTTAAGGGCGGGATTGCGATCAACGTTTTCCACCTTGAAGGAAACACGACATCTGAAGACTGGTCTAAGTGGGCCTTTTAAGACTTCCAGATGCCCCGTATGTATCAGGTTAATTGACAGGTAGTGTAGCTGATTAATTTGTATACCCCCTAATGCATGTTTCTAAATCTGCCGAGTAGTGCTAACACCATGTTTTGCATGTTCCCTGCATGACTCTTGTTTCACGTTTGCGTAGTTACATTATAGAATAATTTTGTGGTTTCTGTAGCATTTGTAGCATACTTATTATGTGGTGCATGTTGGTGAAAGTAAATTTCTTCACTGTAGTTCATGTTGGTGATAAGTCACCCCCTGCCAAACACCCCTGTCGTGGCTAGTAGGGTAATAAGTAGATGTAGATGTATCACTTTTTAACCTCACGATGAAATATAATTAACCTTAACGAAAAAATATACACCAATACATTCGATTTTAAACTTTTCGGTGGGTCGCCCGCACCTTCATCAGTGAGAGATGAATGAGGAGGAAGACTTGCAAAGGAGGAGGAGGTGAGGGGAAGGAGCAAACTAGGAAAGGAGGCTGATATTTTGGTATCTCACAAAGAGTTAGATATTTTTATTTAAATGAGAACAAACATATTGTAGGCTCCTAATATTTCGACTCTGTCAACAATCAAGGTTGTTCAATATAGATTGAATTCTACCTTCGATACAGGTATTCGCAACGTAAACAAGTCCACCATTAATGTGCTTACCACGTAGTAGGAAAGCTACTCCGTGGTGCTTACTTTGGTGTATTCTCCAAAAGCATAGCATAAGTTGTTCGATGTTTTTGTTGATTTGGAGGTTAATTTGTATTCAATTACACGGTTGCCGTCGCATATATGCAGATTTTCTTGGCAATGAAGCTCAGTGAGCATAATGATGGCGGCCGTGTTGTGGAAATGGTTGCGAAGATCCATATCGATAGAAATACTGATATATCCAATCGAACAACCATCTTAACAACTTTAACCATTATTAAACAAACACTTCAATAGTACTGAGTGATAGTGAACTTCCACAAGGTGACGCCTCGCTCCATCAATATAACCTTTTAACAACTGCCAATAACTCTTAAACAAGGCTAATAGCTAGGAAACTGAGGTAAACAGGAAAAGCTCGATTATTTGGAAACATGCACGGATGGCAAATTCGCACACCCTGGTTTCGCTTGCCCTCAAGAGTGGGAATCCATTGGTCATTCCTCGACTCTAGTAACAGACGTCACTCCACCTCACCCAGCCACTCGGGAAATTTCGAGACGGAGGCGGGCAGTGAGAGGACCCCATTCATGTATGTACTGCCCTACATTGTGTATGCGCGAGCACACACAGATATCTATCACTGGAGACGACTCCGCTGCCTTAGAGGAGAAGAAGTAAGGAGATACGTTTGCTTGCCGTTGAAATGGTGGGAGTTCCGAATGAGGAGTTGTGGGCACACTGTATAGCTCCCTCGAAAGCTTGTACTGTGTAGACCTGCTGGACAAGGGAGGAGAGGGGTACGGGGTGAAAAGAGAGGACAGAAGGGCAAGAGAGGGAGGAGACGAGAAAGAGTGAGGCAGGGGAACCAAAGTACTTCTCGAAAAGAGCACGAGCCACTTATAATAGATGCAAGGCAAGTGGCTAGCATCACCCATCGCTCTGACTTTACCTGGGACCCAAACTTGAAGTCCCGTTGTAATACGAGTCAAAACGGGACGACAGGCAATACTGACTAATCCAGCTTCCATTACATAGATACCAGATATTAATTCAAAGATAGGTCCAAACACATCTCTTGGAAGATTAAACTTGGAATTAATATTTATTCTTTCAAGAAATCAAGGCGATTAGCTCAGATATTGAGATATCTACGTTTCTATTACTATGCATTTCCCCGCCTTCACAAGTACTGCTAGCGCACACACTACGGTGCAAAAACAAACTACGCTGAAATTGTGTTTCAATCTGATAAGAGCAGATGACGTCACAAATGCCAATGAAATACACACTGGGCTAAACAGAGTAAAACCTTTGCAGCCCACGTAAGTGAATGGAAAGCACCCGAAATAGCAGTCGATAACGATCCAAGTCCAAAACCTAAACTTCAATTCCTGGACCTAAAACACCTTTAAGGGATTGTTATTTGTTATACCTACATTTCAGTATTATGAGCGAGATATCAACACGCTTAAAATTCAATAAATTTGATCTTCCTGTTAAAAGGGGAAAGATCTTTCTCACGATGAATCTAAAATATTTGCCACTATAAATAACTACATGCCAAAATATTGGCCAAATAATAGAATCAGTTTTCCATGTGGCATTGAGCCGCTCCACGGGGGAATGACTTGAAAAATGAGCACGTTCTGGCGCACATATCGAGTCAGAAATGTGAATGCATTCACTTTGTGCGTTTTCTGGATTCTTTGAAACAATAAATTGACTTATCAGCTGCTTTTCATAAATCTGCAACCGCAAAAAAAACTTCAGCTCTAACGATGTTTTCAGCGCACGGGCTGAGACAAATGAGTCCAGTTAAATTCTCATATGTGTACATTTGTTTTACACTTCAACTACATCTACGCCTACTTATTGCCCTGCAAGCCACCACAAGGGTGTTTGGCAGGGGGTAACTTATCACCAACATGAACTGCAGTGCAGTAATTAACTTTCACCAAATTGCACCGCACTATTGGTAGGCTACAATAGATACAGAAACTACTAAATTTATCAATAATGCAACTATGTAAACGTGATGCAAGAGTCATGCAGGGATCATGCAAAACATGGTGTTAGTACTACTCGGAGCAGATTTAAAAACATGTATTACGGTGCACACGAATTAATCAGCCACACTACCTGTCAACTAACCTACTTCAAAGTCTTAACGCAGCCATTATGGTCTCTTACCGGTCGTGGGAAAACGAAATTTAAACCTTTCTGTTCTACAATCTATTTCCCTTATGTTATTCTCATGATCCGATCTACCGCAGTATGTTGGAGCACCTGGTTGCTTTCTTATAATTTCAGTCTTAGAAACAAAGTTTTTTGTCCATTATATTTCCACCTATATTTACTTCATGCTTCTTACGGATAATAAAATGTCGAAATAATAATTAGAATATGGTCTCCATCACCACCAAAGGAGATTCTCGCTTAAATCACCGCTAGACTTTAGGGGCGTGAAAATAAATTTAGCCACAGCCACAATGGCGTTCAACGCATATTCTCGCTGACTTTTGAAGGGAATGGCCACAATGCTTGTCCCTGGTGGCGACGTTTAACACCAGTGTCTCTGAGTATACCTTTCAATTGATGACATCACTCATGAATATATATTATGGATTGTTATCTCGTCGCCAAATACTGTTGTCTAGAATTCCGCATACAAATAACTTTTAGGAAAGTGGTGCTACCTAGTGATGAAAGACGGAAGTTCAAATATTGATACAGTCGACAGATTCTAAGTAAACACGTCTTATCGGCTTCGCCATGAATTTCATATATCCCAAATTATTATTTGGATGAATTGGTTTTTACTTACAAGTAATCATAATTCAGTGGATAAAAAATGTAGCAATACACGCGGGACGTAATTATACACTTTTATAATATCGTCCGGTCTACAGATATATTCAATTCCTCTCCAAATTTAATTACACAAATGCACAATTAACTTCATAGCACTACGTGAATATCGTTCTACGGCAATTTAATGCATCCCAATTATAATCGGATTCTGGCAAACAACGTAGTCGGCACACGATGAACGTTTCATTAACCTCTTACTGATTTCCTGTAAAAGATATTTCCTCTCTAGCATTTAAAAAGTAAATTTTAGATAACAAAAATAGCAAGATATATTCTAATCATCGATTAATTTATTTCTCCTCGATCGTTATTGAATATTCGCCACAGTCTCACGTTCGCAACAATCAACTACGTCTATTTACCATAACAACAGAAAGGACTCAAACCGAAGTGGCGCCCAGGACTGGGTGAACTCAGAGTCATCTACATGCCACCAACACAATTATCAAGTAGAGTCGTCGCATACATTTCCACTATGGGAACTCCGTCAGCCGCCATTGTTGGGACAAAAACACTATTGTCCCTTCGGGAGAATAGATGTTTAAACGCAAAGTTTATTGCGAAAATTTAATTTTTCGCAGATTATGGACTTTCACTCATTAAAGAGAGCTTTCAAATGCATTTACTATATATAAAGGAAGAATTGTAGCATGCGGGCGTCACACAAAATGAGAAATTTGCCTGTTATCGTAAATAAGCGTAGAGAACTTCAAAGTGCTTAAGAATTTCAAAAACAACTTCAGATAATTACAACTCCTGGCTCATCCGCGATGACCTCGTTTATATGATAAGCAAAAGCAAAGACACCAGATGTAGTGGTTGATAAATTCTTTTCGGGTTTCCAGCAGGGTCAGGATGTCCAGTACTGCTATGGCCAGCCGGGAAGCAACCAAATCCTTCACCCCCTGAGGTGGTGTCTCAAAATCAGCCGCTGAGAAAGTAAAAATAGGAAGTGCTCCTCTCCAATTTTCTCATCTCACTCCAATTCACCGCTCTCCTGCAACTAATTTTTTTAATGACAGCAATTAATATAAACAATATCAAACTTCATGTTAGATATCCTTTTATAGGACATTTTAATTCTCTTTCTTTTTAGCTCTGTTACCATAATTAAAACTCAATAAATTGACGGTCTTTTAGTCTTTCCAAAGGAAGATGTTGTGTAATTAATAGTTCGCAATTTTACTTTTCGTACGATATCAGTTTTTATTCCTCCCGCATTAGAATATTTTTGGGAGAGTAATTTTCTTAATAATCGAAGTACGTATAAGTACAGGGTTGAGTTGAATTGGATGCTTATGTAATAAGAAGAGATAATTATTTTATAAATTGAAGTTTTGATTTTTGTTCGTAATCGAAGTTAGGATATGGACGTGAATATAACAGCAGGAGAAACATACGGAGAAGCGCTAAAGTGAGGTAACGCGCATGATTCCAGAAGGAAAGACCAGCAGCCGACAGCGAAGCTGCGGCTCGCCGCAATGCATATTAGTTCGACGCCCTAAAATATCTCTTCGAACCTCTGTGACTCGCGTCTTAAAGTTACTTTTAGGATAAGTTACAGGAAAATTAAAAGTCTTTAATACTTCAAATAAATTCTTTTTATTAGATTTAAACAAATTTTTTTGATAATTTTTCATATATTATGTCTTGCTAGAGGTGAAGCTCATCGCATTTGCTTCCAGCGTAAGTGTTATTATTAGAAATTTTAATTTAGCTATCCTATGGCCAATCAAAAATACCCTTAACTGACAATACTCTACATGCGTACTTAGTGTTAACAAATGAAAATAACATGGGAAGCATAATGAATAAATGGAACAGTTTCAAAATATTGACAATCGAATTACAGTTACATAAGTGACTCACACTTTTAAGGATGTCACTGATCAATATGCACTTCTGGAGCTAAACACAGTTTTCCTTTTGAACAAGATATCTTTTTTTGATTCTTTCGATGAAATCTGTAATCTTTTCACCAAATATTTCCCCAATAAATCATCACCTATGCCGCAGCAAAGCTGGTTTAGTAGATCTACATTAGTTTTTTCTCAATAATAGTAATTAAATGTTTTTGAAGATTATCATGTCTAGCACATTTAAAAAAAATGCTTTTCAAAAACTCTTTCGATCTTCACAAATACTTAAAGAAGTTGAGGAGATGGCTTTTTTAAAGGTCCTACGGGTCCAATCTGTCGTGATTCAATAAGTTTATTTTCAGGAATCGATTCATTGCTTGAAATGCGAGATATGCAATCCTTACATGGGTTTTTTCTTTTTGTGACAGCACTAATGACACTTCCAAGAAGGTATTGGACAGTGTTACGGAATACAATGTTGTAGTTTTCACAGTCATCATCACTGTCAGATAGAGAGTCGAGAGATTTGGGACAGCACTGTTCCACACTGGTAGGGTGACTGAAGGCTTTGGACTTCGGTTGGAAAAAATTAACGTAGTGCTTCCAAAGGTCTTCCTCGTAGTTTTCAGCACCTGTCACGTCCGACATGAACTGTGTCACCACAATCACTTTTAATGCTCGCTGTCCTTGAATAACTGTGGGATTCATGTTACTATGCCGTCTAATTGTCAAGAACAGGTCCTCGAGAGCGTCTTGATTAAAACGGGATGTCAATATTGCTTTATACCCCCTGTCGAAGAGATAATCTAGTGCGGATATAGTACCTAATATGCTCAATATAATCCCAGTTTGAATCGGCTTCCAATGCCCTATCCCTACCTTAACCTTCTTTATTATCGCCTTGAACTCTAGCAATTCTCGTACAATGCTCTCCCGAGTGAACCTGGTTATGGCTCCATTACGCCGCCTTATGTTCATCACCCTAAACCACTTCCTCACTTGGTTTAGAGACCATACTGTGGTCATAGCACTATCAGGGATATACTTTAGTTTAGTAAGTGTTTCGATGGCAGTTGTATTTTGGTGGCTGAAGAAATTTAGGGCTCTACTTACTCTCATTTTATCAAACTGACCTGGATTGAAGGTCTTTCGTTTATTTCTGGCGCAATCTTAAGATCTTGTTCTTTTTGGAGCCAGTGAAGACTCCGTAAGTGCTCAGCAGTTATAGTAGACGTGGGCAACTCATATTTCTCAACGATATCTGGGGTTAACTCAATATCATGAGAGAGCATGGCTGAGCGTATATTTTTCAATAAGTGAGGGACATCGGGAAAGAAAAACAGCTTACTGCTCTCTGCCTAACTGTAAAAACCTCACAATATCTTCTCACTTTGATACCGCAGCTTCTTCATAAGGCCTGATTTTTAGGCCGCAATTCGCTAACAATGCCAATGACATTGAAGCCAACATTTTCTGCAGCTTTTACACAGCTATTAATGAAGTCATAAAGATGTATGCACCCAGTAGACTCGCCAGTGATATGGTAACCAATAACTTGTTTCCAGTTTGAGTTTATTCCCCTAATCATGACAACCATTAATTGGGAACCAATCAAGTTCTTAGCTCCATTCCCAAGGGTAACATGTCCAACTAATGAGAAGGAACCAGGGTCAAAAGAAAGTGCCGAATCTATCTCCATTTCATCCACCAGTAATACGCAATCTCTTTGTAATGGGGAAGTGCATGTTTTTCCCCTGCTTTCCAGGAGTGGCGACACGTCGTGTAGTACACTAGGCTTGTAATCAATACCGTGTAGTTTCCTGCAAATGGTGCTATAGGATGAGATGGGAGGGGGTAACCTTTTTTCACCAGTACTTTATACCCCTTCCAACCGACCACAAATCGGATTTATAGTGCCTCTTTCACCATCTCCGCGGTCCATGTGTTCCTTTTCGCTCCGCTGGCTAAAATTTCCAGTTGACCAGGTTGGAGGAATGGCAGCTTGGATATCTTTCCCTTTAACTGTCTCAACTGACTCTTGGTTTTCAGAAGGCACTTTTGGGTTGACCAAAGTCTTGCCTTTAAAGCCTTAATCTTCCTGGTTAGTTCTTCTTCCTGCAAAATAGTGATTTGACCAAGGTTGAAATTCGCTATGAAAAAATGAATTTCAACCCTGGTGTATATGCACCCGTGCGAGTGACTTCGTACCACATCATTTGTTAAAATGCAATGTTTGGAAATAGTGATTTGAATTACAATTATTACAGAAAAATTTGTTTGAAACGAGAAACTTCATTATATACGCTTGAAAGTAACAATAACGGAGCAATGGACCTGTAAAAATCGTGAATATTTAACTGAAAAGTTTCCCAACTGTAGATAGAATTGAAATTAATTAGTGCTTAAAGGTCATTGATCAATTGGCTATTGTTTTTCATTCGTTAGCATTATCAGGTGACTCCGAACCTTTACCGATTGGAACTTGGGTCGTCACCCTCAATTTTAATACCTGTGTCGATTTTTCTGTCTCAGCTCTACATATTTCCTCTCTTATTACCCGATTAAGTCCTACCGGCTCACAATTTTTTTACTTCAAAATTCTACTATACATAATTTGCCTAATTTGAAAATAATCCTGTTACTGCAGAATTTACCTCTTAATTTTACTCTATCATACAACTAAACGTTTTATGAATTAACAGTTCACATTACGGCGTTTTGATATTGTTAAAGAGTATGGCATCCATATACGTTATACTTAAAACATTAATGCACTCAATTGTTTCCACCTATAGTTTTTTGAACCCTCGTGATATACGCACACCTCATTTTATTACTATAAAATAAAAAAGGGGTATGAAAAGCGGGAGAAAATACGAAAAGACATGATTTAATTATTATGTTATGACCTGAATGACTTGAATGGAAAACTTAAATGTTTCTTCCAGCAAAAAGTGCAGTATATTGCCCTGTGCCGTGCGTCCGTTTAAGAGCCGAGCGATCGACGAGAAGTCGGTTTTAAGTCGCCTAACTTAAGGACAATTTATAAGTTACGTAGCTCAATAAAGTCGTAAGCATTTTAGCCCTCTGTCAACACCATATTGGCGGAGGATGGAACATACCGGGCACTCCGATAAACGGTCACGGTCTTTCACATATACTCCTGTATCACTATTTGATTCATTCGTACAAATCGTTTGGAAAAAAAAATCACATGTTATATATATGCGTACTCATGCGCATAGGGTACTGGTTGCCTGAGGTACCAGGAAAATTTCTCTTTAGACTTCCACCAAATATTTGAGCATTTTATCTCCAGTTTTGAAGTATTTTGGGCTATGTTAAAAATAGATCACAGCAACTTAAGTTTCAAAATTTTAATTTCAAGTATAACATAAATTCTTACCTTTCCGTATCGAGACGTGTGATAATGTGTTAATGGTGGATCTGCAAATTCACCATCAATGTTAGCAGGCATACCAGAATTATCCATATTTTCTTGTTTCTGCTGTAATAAAAAATAAATGACATGATTCTGTTAAAATTTTCCAAGGACGTCTTCATTGTATTGCAAATATATTATTACGTCTAATACCCTTCTATGCCTAGCAGCAACGATGCATGAGATAATTGAATAATTGGAAAGCATTATAAGTGATGGTGGCTTTTAATCAATTAAATACGTATATCTCTCGCCATGACACGCTATCATTCAACAGAACGAAATCATGAGTAAATATGTAGACATTGCATCACTGAAGTTTCCGTAAATCTAATTATTTCAACAATTACAAACATTAACATCTTTCATCGATATCTTGCGCCCACCGAGAGGCGTACGTGGTGGAGACCAATTATTGAAGTGCCGTCCCCTATTACTAGGTGACGTTAAAATTTTAAGTCTATATATTATACCAGTATATAACTTATGATTTAAATTACGGGAAGACTTTGGACCCATCCCTTTTAAAGTTGAATATATTCAAATAAATACAAACCATTGATCTTTTTACAATCCTCCGTTTTGGCGTGATTTTTTTGGGGCAGTTTGGAACATTGAACAGCGTAGGCACTGCGCAAGGTATCACTTTTTTCCAGCTATCTTTTCTTCCAGGTTCATACTGGGACTCCTCAAAGTGGAACTAATATGAGTTAGAAGTCAGAATGAGAAATGAGGGAAGTGGGCGGTTTTTTTCCATTTACATACATGGCAATCATTCTGAGTATTTTACAAAATCGCAGACTTTATAAAAATTTTAATTTAATCAAGCTCCCCATTCAGCGAGGTTTCTAGCACAAATTATTTCCTGATATATCCGGAATCAGAGGTGCGCATCCTCCACGAATTTCCTGGAATTCTGGGCGTTTCTCCCCCTTTCCCCCCCAAAAAAAATCATGACGTACTTTTTGAAATGACCCCACCTTTAGGGCTGTACATATTACAATGTACTACAACCCTATGTACAAACCCTACAAGATGTCTACAGTCCATGTAAAAAATTTTGCGAAAAAGAATTTAAACTTTCATAATTAGGCTCTTAGGAGAAGGCTTTTTGGTTTTACACTTTGCGCGCATAATCATCTGCATATTTTAGCTGTATAAGCAACAGTTTGTTGGTCATATTGTAAATCAAATTTTGGACGAATTTTCAGCACTTAAGTGTTAAATGGTCCAATTTATTTCATTGCTAGAGCACCAAGTGTAACTATTACGCCCAATAACTGCGAAGCAGAGCATTAAAAAAATTGTAACATATGTAACGCCTGATACTTATATATCATAATTATATCTGCCGAGTTCCACGCTTATACCTTTAAAACTTCGCGTCGAACTTACATTTGGCGCTCTTTCACCAAAAAAATGGAACCTAAATTTTACTCAATGCACAGAATAATACCTGACATTTATTATAAACTTAGACATTCTGAATGAAGGTTAAACTTATTGAAATGATCATGCACATATCGGGAAATCTAATGAGTTGTCTTGGACTTATCGACATTTATACTTGAGTCTACAAAAGTTTGCGCTGACAAAAATACATGGTTGCTGTTCCTATATTGCTCGAAGTCACAGATAGGAAAAGTGCACTTGGCTCTCTGTTTTTAGTAATAACTCTTTAGTGAAAAAAAGGCACCTGAAGCTGCCATGATACAGCGATTGACTGACTGAAAATACCCGAACACTACGAAACTTTTCAACGGGTAACGTCCGCCAGTTGATGGAGTATAAAAGAAAAAGTAATTTAAAGGGAAATACTTAGTGCATTAAATATATTTTCATAATTAAAATCATTTAATAAAACATAAAGAAGTCTTACCTCACAGAGCTTTGCGTGCGGACTCGGCTTCCATTTATCCCTTCGGCACATCTGAAGCCATTTCGCTCTTCTTTCTGGATCTCTGGGGTGGGAGAACAAACGGAAGCCACTGTCCGTTCTATTAGTGCAGTGCGGTGCTCTTCATCCTCCCATGGTCACAAAGCGTAATGCGTGGCGCAGTTTTCAAATAACAATGACAAACGCGCGGAGGCACACACGACAAGGAGACTCGGCAACACTCGCCCTGGGACGTCCCAATACTGGCGGATTGCGACGACTCTACTTGATAGTTGTGTTTGCGGCATGTAGATGACTCTGGGTGAACTAAAAGTGGAAATTTAGGCAACACGTAACCAAGGCAACAATGCCGAACATCCGAATCCATAATATATACTCATGACATCACTAATGGAAGGGCAAAGTAAACTCAGTTAAGACAGTTGGAGCGGGATATCAATTCTTATAAACTTCATAAATGATTTTGGCCTTGTTATAAAGAAAAATATCTCACCAATCCAAAGATACCAAAACATCAGCCACTCACTAGTAACTCACTCACTCACTACTTAGGAGATATTTGCCAAAAATGGAAGACGTTTTCCATGTGATATGGTATTCGAGTGCCCTCCTAAAAGGCTTTATTTAAAAAATGAGGAATTTATAACGCCTATTTCTCGTTATAAATTTAACACTGTGTAATTTGTAAGCTTCCTCAGCAATTTTAACTACGAATCAATAACTCACCGGAGTAATTGTTACAATTTCGCAAAAAACTTCATCTGTTAAAACGTTTTCACTGTACGGCAAGAGACAAGTCAGGTTTAAATCCAACTTAGATATATCTATTACATAGCTGAGAGTTTCAGCTACATAAAACAATATTTTTGCGCTATTAACACTAAAATATTTACTTAATACTTCTTAGAGCTGGCGGAATTAAAAAGATGAAAATCGAAAACGTTCTCCATTGTAACTAGGGAAAATCTCGCTCACACCACTTCATAGAGTATTTCCAATTCTGTTTCTGAGAAAAAACTGGCGTAGTAACCTCTAGACGTACCTTCGCGAATCGAAGGGAGCCGCATACGTTCGACTCTCATCACGAAAACGGAATCGCTTGGCAAAACAGGACAGAGGTTCCCGTTTCGAAGGCATGACTTTCTTCACGGACTCGTTAAGAATAAGGACGCGACAGTTGTGTTGGAGGGGACTTAGAGTGGGCCGGGCCGCGAGATAAAAGAGACACGCTGGATCCGAAGATGACCCCGGATTTTAGACTCGAGGCAAAGTTCAAAATCGCCTCAAAGATTTCGAGGCGTCCGCCAAAGAGAGAATTCAAAACTCGGTATGGAGGAAGAAGAACGCAGCTTAGCTACGATAGCAGGCCATTTCACAGACCAGCTCTCGTACAGGTTCTTTTGTTTCTCGTGAAACATTAAAAGCCTGCAAGCATAGCATCGTGATATAATCCTACTTAACCGCATAATAGCGCGCAAATATAAAAGCGTTCAATTAAGTTAATGACGACTATCACCACGCAATAGCAATTCTCTCTCTGATTGGAGTGAAATTGATTGATACTCGGTCGAATTTTAATTACCCATAAGAGTTCAATTACATCGCTGAGGAAAATGTGCTGAAACCAGACCCCGATTCCCGTTCTACTCCAACTCTAGTTCGTGGCTGGAATTGATTCCTTCCAGATTTGGAACAATTCTCGCCCCAAACGGAAAACAGGAATCTTACAAGAGCTCGAAATAATACCAGAGTATGACAGAATAACTTTCATTACATGCTACACACTGCATGTGCAGCACAGGCGAAGTAAAAGTTACATCGGGTGTTCCCCAGGGAAGTGTGATAGGTCCAATTTTATTTCTTCTGTACGTAAATGACTTGAATACAGTAGTAAAAAATAGCAAGCTCCGTCTTTTTGCCGATGATGCAGTAGTGTATAAGGAAATTATAAATGAAGAGGACAGTCAGTGTTTAGCTAAGGATTTAGATGCGATTGATGATTGGTGTGATAGTTGGCAGCTACAATTAAATTTGAAGAAATGCGCGATAATGAACTTTTGGAAAAGAATGGCTTTCCCCGGAACAATTATTGCATCAAAGAAAAGAAAATATCTAACGTAGAATCAATTAAATACTTAGGCGTCACCATCACTGAAGACATATCATGGGGGAAACACATCAGGGAAATAAATAGTATAGCAAACCGTAGATTAGGATTCGTAAAAAGGGTTCTAGGCAAATGCGATGAGAGAGTACGAGAAAGAAGCTATTTTACACTTGTCAGGCCTCATTTAGAATATGCCGCTAATATATGGGATCCGTAAGAGGAAGGTATGATAAAAGAATTCGAGCGTGTGCAAAGGAGATTCGCTAGATTTGTTAAAGGCCGTTATGATAATTGAATAAATGTTACGAATTTAATAGAAGAACTAGGATAGGAATTACTATCAGAACGCAGGTTAAAATTGAGGTTAAACCTTTTAAGTAAATTCGAAACCGATTTGTTCACAGATGACGTTAGATATATATTGAGAACCCCTGCGTATTATGCTAGGTTTGATCAGATTAACAAGATTAGGGAGATAGATTGTCGTACCGATAGATTTAAATGTCATTTTTCCCGCGTACCATAAGAGAGACCAATAGGCAGCGTAGCAAAGGGATAGTCAGGTGAAATATAGTTAGAGTAGTCTGTAGTGCATGATGCATGTAATAAAAACCAATAATCCCTTTCTTCTTACGTTGATACTAACCATCTAGCTGCATGTGACCCTGTTATCTAGCATGTCTCCATTAAATATCCTAGTTGCATGGCAATAGTGCATGTTTGGTGATCTTCACCGATGAGTCTTAAAACTAATCATAATTTGAACAGACAATATTTCACTAAATAACTGCCACAGAGTTACCCCTGATTGAAACTTAAAATTAAAAATCTCGAGTAACTGATTTTACTACTGGCAAGAGTAACATATATATTAAAATAATGTACACGCGTTATCTATTTTGACCGAAAAGGACTAAGGCTTACAGTATATTAGTAATTTTATGCTAAGATTCGGTTCACCCTATAATTAGGTTGATGTATTTGGTTAACGATAATTACAATGAATAAATACCGGTAATAGGAAAGAAAATGATATCTACATGTACAGTATGATCTGAAAGCCACCTCAGGGATGTGTGGCACGGGGTGTGTTATCACCGACATTCATTCCTTCCAGTTAATGTTACCACGACTTCTGGTGCATTAGCAAAGGCAATACCACTTTGAAGACGAGATTATGCAAACATGCGCCACAATATAGGAATATTACTCACGTAAGACTGCTTGTATTTATGTTTTTTACAACAACATAAATGGACAGAGGCAAAAGAGTTATACTGGAAAGATGCACAACGTGCTGTTAGCGCTTGGTAGCAGAAGTATGTGGTACGGAGGGGTATGGCATTAACCTAGACTTACTTATCAACTTCAACGCCAAACTATCAAAGCCGATTTCCTTTGGCCTAACAGCAAAAACTGCGTGATTTAATTGTGCCCACCCCGGAAGAGAAAGGTGCGATGGGTTCGCACGCATTGGCTGCAAGTACACTCACTTCGAATAAGTGGAATGTGCACATAGATTCCCAGCGAGGACAAGTGACGAACGGACCACGTGGCGTCCGATCCGAAGAGCGGCAAATGACACTCCGTTCCTATTTATCTTCACCATCCCGAATACAGCACAATGTGCCAATTTACGCCGGGTGGATAACAGTAACAACGGACGAGACACTAACACCCATGTCCTGGGCAGATAATATTCTACCCAGGCGGGACTCGAACCCGCGACCCTGAGGGTAGCAGGCGAGGACTTTACCCCGCCGCCACCGGGGCCGACAATCTCCGCGCCATCCTGGCCGACCGGCGCACACAGTAGGGATGCTACAGTGCTTGGGGATGGGTTGGGTGAAGGGGGGGGGAGGGCAATTCACTATATGTATAATCGGCCATCACGTTCACGATTGTCCGTCTCCCGCTTGGGCGTCGCACGGGATTATTTACCTTGAGTTCCACGGGTGACGTCGAGATTTGGATTACTCATCCTATCTTCAGCTGCAGCGTACATGGGCAACGACCTCTGACACGATTCAAACACCGATTACCGATCTTTCACCGACGTTGAGCTGGCTGGAGAGGTAATCGAGAGTGTCATTGAGAGCACATTTAATTTTTCAAGCAAGCCGAAAATAATTCTTGGACCACATTTGACTCAAGTACATCTGTTTATACCGTTGGAATTACCAAGCATGTAGTTATTTATTGATGCAAGAGTTGCATTTGAAAATCTTCGCCTTAATTATTGTTATGATTTGGCATTGCGGAGTAGAATTCTAAATTTAAGAGGGAATCATTAGTAAAATGCCTTTTTTGCTCGGCATGATACGTTGATATCTGTTAGCCACCATTATAATAATATGAAATGTATAAATTCGCATTTAGGATAATATCTATACAAATTTAATCGAATTATTTCGAAGTATATGTCAGGTGCCATGGGGCTACATATTCAAATAGCATAAAATGGTAAAAAAAAGTCGGTAACAAGCACTTTCCTTCGCTTTCATCTATATATAGATATTATTAATAATAATTACACGTATGCAAAGTTTCACGCTAATCTGCACGTCAAAAAATTTCGCTTCAACCACTTTAAGCGTCGTTGTGCTCGGCTCGAATTTGGATGTGGGTGATTCTCCGTTTCGTACGAGGACTGTTGCCCCAGTGGTACACAGTATAAGCGAAGTGCCCTTCGTCGTCGAAGCACTCTAAACCCTTAATCACTACCATTCATCAGTTCATGGGCCTAGGGCGCCCGACTTTAAATGGTTTCCTCGCGTCTGGTCTCGCACATTTGCCATTTGTAGCGATATCGCTGCAGAAAACTTCGTCCCGTATCGACACGGGTAATTTGCGCTTCGGCAATTTCGCTATTCTCCGACATACACACCAGTTTCCCGTCAATCAATGAACTAATGTAATGGCATCACTAGGAGTGACATATCTCAATTATAAATTAAGAAATTAACACAGATAACAAGAGAAAGTAAAAAAAATAGCTGACTTATTTGTATATTAAAACGCTGCCAGAAAATGAAAAGAGAAATATATGAAAAGGGATTTATTCATAAAGGATATTTTTTTCCAATTTCAGTAACGAACTTCAAAGTGGTAAGCAATAAAGATAAAACGGCAAAGAATAAAGAAAGATACTCAGCCAACAACATGGACAGGTTTTTTGTCCATACCCTAGGCGGATGCTGCATACTTATTGGCGTCTTCATGGCAGCTGCAAAATTCTCCTCATGACAAGAGCTTGCGTGGCCATCGCTCGGTAACCAAGGAGCTTCGATTACGTGTCTCCAAAGTCCGTTTCATAATATAAATGACCCAGCACATGTGTACTAGCCGGTACGGGATTTGGAGGACGGAATTCAGGGTGATCGGGTCCGTCCTAATAAGTTTCCCACGATCATTGAAAATATACTGGTGGGGAAGGAGTATTTTCATTCATATCTTAATGCAAGTAAGCTAATATATTTAATTTAGCAAATCAATGACCACATACTACCAAAACCGCGGTTCGGACATTTTTAAGTAGTTGATTTTGCATCCTGAAAGTTACTGATAGCCAAAAGGAGGTCTAGGTGGCGCTGATTTCTGAAAAAGAAGATCGCACAGCGTAGGTAAAACCTAACGTGATTGGTCAAAGGCAACTAGGTCCGACTGAGTGCTAGTAGCAAATTGGTACCGCATCAAGTATGACATCAAGTAGCTCAGCTAAAATGATAGCAATCGTGCTCGACATCCAGCATGATGGTTCTATATTACACGGCACTGGAAAGCTATAGTGATATTGTGCTGGGCCAAGTATCGTTTGAATAGGGCGTTAGAGAGGAAGTTCTTGAAACCTACTACCTTGTACAGAATTTGGGGAATTACTATACAGTAGTACCGCAAAGTCACTCACGCAGGTAGGAGAGGAGAATACTTCCGGCTTGGGGACGGCGAGCGGCGTCGAGGGGACCGCCCTTGGCTCCCGAGGAGGCGTCGGTCTGCGCGGCGCCGCCGCAGTCCCCCGACGCCGGCTCCCGGACGCCGAGAAGCCAGCCGAGGGCCGCACGGCGACCGACTCCCGCGCTGGTGCCCGGGGGCGAAGTCCCGAGGGAAACCACAGCCGACATCCGGACGACAAGCACCGAACACACAATATCACTCGCAAATCTCTGTCACAGAACACCAAACTATGCTGCACGCACCACACACGGGGCAGAACGGCAGTCGCACTAAGGGGGATCACTCAGGCGCACGCACCAGAGCTAATACCTCGTGCGCGAGGATGAGGTCGATTCCTTCAGAGGTCGCGTCCGGAGAGAAGAAAACAAAAAACAGTCGATTAGAGGCGCAATATTTCAAATCCAAGCGGTGGCGGACATCGGCAGAAAAGCACACACTTCAACGAACAAGGACAGCGATGAATGGAACGATGCAGGCAAGTGAAACGCTCGATAACCTGCCGGTAGATATTGGCATTCCGCAGTAGATAGGTACGAACATTACCTACGATCGAATGCTTGGTGGAATGTTAACAAATTCGTTCCAACAACATACTAATAAGGTTAGCTGTTTACAAGTGAGTGATTGAATATCCATATTTGAACATATTGAACATAATTGATTGAACAAATTGAACATATTGAACATAATATCCATATTTGAAGCCTTTAAGGAAAATAAACATTTCGGCCGATTCGAATTTGGATGTACTTTTACTCCATAGTAGCGGAATACAGCGCAAATCGATCCCTCTACAATGATATGATGCTGAAGTCCGCGGGGTCTGAAAAGAATGGACAGCAGCTGAGCCGATGTCAGGATGTTGCGAAGTGAGCATCCATCATGAGGCTGTATTCGGAAGCACTCATCACTCGCTCAAACATAGATATCAAGAAGGCCCAGGCAACAAGACGCGTCAAATCGATGTCCAGAGTCACGAGAGGCTAACGGGCCATCACTCGGATTCCGACGCGCGAATTCACTTAGCCGCGAGACCGCGTTCAGTCACGTGACTCGACTACGGAACTAGTCAATCTGTCGGTACGAAGAGAAACGAGATCCAGTGTTGACATATTTCACATTCCGCTGACCTCGACTCAAGGAACACGCCATTCATGACAGAGCAAATGTGGCAACGGCACATAACACCGCAACTGTTCCGTGCGTAGAAATCCACAATCACGATTCGTGACGCCGCTTCCAAGAGGGGACGCAACAGTTTCCCTGGGAGGAGGAGAGCGGCAAAAACCACGACCTGGGTGCCGACTGACACGATCCCGGCACACGCCTTGGTCACCCGATGCACACACACACGCACGAGAGAAAATTCAAAGGTGTGCCAACTCCTCCACACCGTCTGAGTGAGATATGGAGTTGTTTAAAGTTGAATGGGGTTCCATGTATGACGGAGGGATGCCTATCCGATCGTCATAACTGTTGTATTCGTCCGCCTCGGACGACTTAATTGTGAGGGACTATACAAAGCTGGTTCCTGCATCTATACCTGTACTTGCGATGTAGTAACGTTGTCTTAACTTAAGCATGGGGAACGAGTGATCGGCCCATTTCGCCATCTTCCTTTACAACACATCAAGTTTCCCTCAAATGGCCGCGTTCTATCTTAATTGTACACTCGACTCTCCGAGACAATCCAGACTCCAAACATACGCGCCTCGCTTTGATCACGAGTGTGAATTGTGAAAAGCGCGGAGGTGAGGCGAGGGTGGTAAGGGGCGGGGAGGGTGGGGGAAGGGGTTGAAACCGCCCCCCGCATCCATCCACCCACCCCTCAGCCAGCCCTACCAATCACTCTCACTCTCC
Source organism: Ceriagrion tenellum (assembly GCA_963169105.1). Taxonomy (NCBI): domain Eukaryota; kingdom Metazoa; phylum Arthropoda; class Insecta; order Odonata; family Coenagrionidae; genus Ceriagrion; species Ceriagrion tenellum. The sequence continues at coordinate 165,762,927 of OY720634.1, forward strand.
TTCACGTGTGGGAGGCAGCAAAGGGGAGGGCGAAGGGGAGACTCTAGCGCCACATAGCGACGTGTAATCTAGTGATGGGTGGGGAGGAGGAGAGGGGCGGGGAAGGAAGGAGGGGTTGGTAGGGGATGGGAGATAGGGAGAAAGGGGGTAGAGACGAGGGAAAGGGCACCCTCTCTGATGCGATTACTGCCCCCTCTTTCCCCCCCCCCCACCACTCTCTCCCTCCCTCTCTCGGGTCGCAGGGAGGAGAGGGGCAGAAGAGGGGAATACGGAGAGAAAGAGATATGAATTCATGATTTTATAGGAAGAAGTATCAGTGACCAAAGTTAAAAAAAATAAAATGAAGGAGGAGTTCCGTTTTGTGACGCGCTATTCGGCTCTGCTTGATTATATTCTCGCGGCTCGGCGTGAAGCGATGGTCGCAATTAGACCACTATTAAATATAACGGGAACCTAAGCTTGCTTCACACTATCTTTTTCGATCAATCAACTGTTTGGAGTATCCTCATTATGGACAATAGTATCATCGCACAATTGGCGCCCAAAGCGTACTTGTGTGGTATCACTATGGGCGGGCTGCTAGCTGGTATTGTGTATTCACACACTGCCTTGTTGGTTTTGGATTTTTTGGGAGGCGACCGACGGCTAAGGTCATTTGCGCCGTAGGGGATAGGTAAGGGAGGAAGGGTGGATGGAAACCCAGCGTCGGCATTAGCCTGCTCTTAACGGAAGGCGCCAAGGGGACCAAGGTTTAACATCTCATCCGACAGACGCAGTACTTCACTTAAGTGCCCTTCACAAGACACTCAAGTAGGAATAGGGTTTTCTCAGCAAGTTCTAGTTTCCAAACAAACACGCAGCATTTTATTTATTTGGCGCGTATACCGTGAGACCACGATGTTTACAATCATACCAATTCTGTGAACAGCTGCAGTTCACAACAATTCTGTGAACAACGGTTCGCGCAGCTTACCAAGCCTTCCTGGCAAATTACCACAATTCTAAAAACAAAGAAATCGATAATTTTATTGACATTAAACATCTATGAATGATAGGCATAAATTAATACAATTAATACCGTGATTATAAATTTTCAGCACATTTTACCAAAAATACATACCTACGGAGATCGATAAAGAGTGAATAAAATATGACAGTAGAAAATTAATAAAGTCGTCACAGGGCCAGTAACCCCATAACTTCGCAGAGCTAAAGTAACCTCTAGGAACAAAGCAAAAATGGCCTACACTTGGGACAACAGGGTGAAGTTCGTGGTCCGTTATTTATATGGTAGGTACACATTCACCAAGGCGTGGAGAGATTTCCTTTGTATCCATTAGAAATAATGCTCATAAATTACATATGCATGAGTAGTGATAGACTTCTATGATCTTGGAAATGTTTTATGTCGTTAGGTTTACGAGTATTATACCTTTTGTTACCTCATGTTACCTCAGCGTGAGTTTTCCAGAATATACAGCAGTTCCTCGCATAAACTTCAATGCGCTATCGTTAACGCACAAGTATCGCAGGAAAAAATATTCCATCACAAACATATAAGGCGACTGAAATGAGCTTTCAATTGGTGAGGCGTAAATAAATAAACACCACTACATGAAGAACAAAGACAGAAAATAAATAAACTCCGCATACAAGGATGAATAAGTGGAACAATAATCCATTCCAGAAATATTAAAGCTTTACTTAAGTGGAGAAGGTTGAGCAGTTTCATATATCCCGTACGGTCAATACTAGACATGTTCATGCTTATTCGCAAGCGCGTCTGCTAGTCGCGGGGTGGGGAATAATCCAAAGCGCAAACAGCTATTACATCGGCTGCTTTTCTTGCTAGCTAGAATACTAGAGGGTCAGTTCACGAAGTGTAAGGTTCACTTCGATGTGTAAGCATGGACTTCATGGCAGTACGGGACGATAGTGGTAGTAATCGATCGTGATTGCTGGTTGCAAGGAAAATAGGCTGGTTTCTATTTTGCCTGCAAGTAGCATTACAATTCTGCGATCAAAGCGCATCGAATTCCGGTGGAATCTTCGTCACATGATAGAAAACGGAGATTTAAAATGTAAAAAAACGAATAACTTAGCAGAAGGACTCGTTGTTGCTTCTACAAATATTTATTTGTGCGTGAAAATATTTTAAATGCTGAAGGACTCTTAAGGTAAGCTTTAAGACTTATCATTCATTATATAATAATAATATAGTCAAAATTGACAAACTTGATTCGACGTAATAATGTATAATTATTGTAATTCATACAAATCTATTAAATCCACGAATGCTTATGGGACTCAAATAGCGATATACGAACGCCATTATTGCCAAATCTGGGCGATTTTCGTAATTATCTCCACTCCACCACCCATTTGTTAGGAAAAAAGCGGGAGTAATGTGTAAGCAGATCGATGCCTTAGAAGAGGCGATGCGATTCGAGATATCGCTACATCCATAGAAGTCAACTTCCATGAGTAAACACCCTTAAGGTTGATTTCGCTTCCGTTCTCGTGCGGTAATCACTTCACAATAGCGTATTCAATCACCTTCCAATCGTGTAACAGGCCCATACCGCGCACTTGAAAACAGAATGGGAGACGATGCGCGCCAAAAAACAAAAGAACGACGATAATGCCATTTTCGAAGTTAGTAGATTTTCAGTAAAGGCGTGGTGGTAATGGTATCTTATCCTATTAAACGACTAATTCTAGTAAATGTTTATCTTATACTATAGAACGAGTATTCTTGATATAGGTTTATACATGGTATGTAAATATTTTCTCGAAAATTAACGAACCGATTCTACTGAAAGTTGGTATATAAGGGGTTTCGCGTAAGAGGAGTCCATTGGACAAAGGGCCTCAGGGCTGCAAAAGCCCCAAGGCCCCCAAAATAGGCCCCTATTTTACTCAGAATCAGTGCAGAGGTTTTTTTGCATTTCTAAATTACTTGCATTCAAAGTATAGGGTCTAAAATTCCCCAATTGAGGGTCAAAAAGGAAGTAGTATTTTATTCTTGCTATCAGTTTTCTTATACACTTAGTTTAAGCTTAAAAATTACGTATTCAATGACCAAATTGCACATTTTTCCCCTTCATTTCCTTTCATACCTGAGCATTGGCTATAAACGGGAAATTTGGCCCGGGCGTTTTACGCCTTATGTTACAAATAAGCATCTGGGTAATGAGAAGGCATATGGGTATGCAAACATTTTCTCAAAAACTACGGAACCTATTCTTCTGAGAGTGGGTATTTAAGCGTATCAGAGCACGATGATTCCATTGGGCAAATTTGACCTCCATAACAAGCGCATTGGCTAAGCATAACTACCAATTACGCAGGGATTAATTAACGAAGAACATGTCCATTAATATGAAAATAAGGCATTTATCACAACGAGACTATTATGGCAATGGGCTGATATGTAAACAACTCTAAAAATGATATCACTGTTTATAAAGAAAGTATCTTACACACTTGGAGGTTTTCCTCGTCATTTCTCCACAATGTACGAACTATATTTACATGTAATATTTTTAAAGGTATTTCCTCTATCTCACATGAAAATAACTACAGTTGTCAAATTCTATCGAATCACCGAAAGTCGTTCAAGCCATTCTCGTTGGTTTTGGTTTCAAAAACATTTTCTATGTATTACAAACAATATGAAACTGAAGTTCATATCTGGCTCAGTCTGGAGCAAAACATGGATTTATAATGCATGCAGTCATGAAATTAAATTGCAAGGAAACAAAATGGACAGTAGCCCTCACAACTTTTTATCTTCGAGAAAAACCTATTTCAGCCTTTATAAATAACATTTTCTTATTCATGATAAAATAAAAAAAGGCTATACTCTTGAATTAAATAACATGATTTTTAAAATAATTATTATTAAAGTCAGTGTAACGAGCAAAGCTCAGTCGGTCCTCTTGATTGAGCGTGCATCGACGACCGAGGCCATTTTACACGGGAGTGTCTGCTACATTGCATGCAACAAGGGGCAACAGCAACAGGTCGCTATTTCGATCACATTTATCCTTCGACGAAGGTTTTCGCAACATGAAAGTCATAAAGTCCGCCATTAATGTGTTTAATTTGGTGCATTCTCTATTGGCACAGCATAGATTGTTCAACGTTTTCATTGTTTTGACAGTATATTTGTATTCGAAGTGACGACTTGCGCCACACATTCGCAGATTTCCCTGAGCGTGCTATGGAATTTAATGCTCAGTGAGCACATAAAGGTGATTGATAAGGTAGGCAAGATCCATCTCGATGGAGCTTCGGATGCATCGAATCGAATAACCTTGGGACAAGATCACTCGGACGATTAGGAGGATCGTCCCTCTAAATTCTAGCCGAGCCCAACGATGATTGACTCCACTGATTAGGAGCCGGAGTTCCCATCTTGGCACGCCGACGGCTGAGTGACCTCAGATATTACACGCACACTATAGAAAGTAAACTAAAGCCTTCCCATCCTGAATGTTCATTCGGAAACAGAAATGGCTGCGAGCGCGTGGCATGGTGAGATATCTAACGACACCATCGTGCGTAACTTTTAATAACAATTTCAGTTTCAAGTGTGACGTTCATGCAAAGCGTTCCGTATTGGAGCATTACCGGAAAAAAGGGCGAAGAGCGGAAATTGACGGCTGAAAATCAGTTTTCCTGTCACCTCCAAATAACTCCTGAACACAACCTGAACGCACCTATGCGAAGCGGAGTCAACGACACAAATATTGATATTGATAACTGAGGTGGAAGCAGGATGGTGATGGTTAAGATGCAGGAGCACGCCTAAGTCTGTGAGTCGTCTTCATTTTACTCGCAGCGCAGAGTAAAATGAAGATGGAACTCATTCATTTAGGAAATATGTATTGCGTATTTAAGGAGCATTGAGCGCGATATTTCCCGTGGTCATAACCGAGACAATATTCGAAATATATATATATTTTTTTAATTTTAGTGTCAGTAATGAGCTAGGACAAAATGTATTACTATTAATTAGGAAAAATATCATCTTAAACGACTGTATTTCTCAATAACTAAGTATGCACGACATGGTCTTCAACTTGACAATTTTTTTTGGGCACTAACCCTTAAGGCGTCCTAATAAGCGAAGTTATCATTGCCACTCTGTAAAAATTACAGCAGTGAGTAGTCGATGCATTTAAAAAATAGATGAGAAAACATCCAAACTGCTCTCCATTAAATTTCTGACGAGATCTTGTCGTGAGAACTTCCCATTTTAAAAGTAAATTCTCTGTGGAGTGCACACCCGAAACATTTCCTGCGGAAAATAGCTAGTATTTGTTGGCCAATATCTCGCAAAGTAGAGCGGTGAATTGAGGATACGTGATTGTATTTTGGTATCTTCGGAGAGATGCGATATTTTACTTTAAAATGAGACCTTCATTCATTGGATTTTATGCGAAATGACATCTCGCTCAAACTACCATCACAGAATGAAGCACACGTTCCCCAATGCGTTTGCTTATGCGGGTCAACGTCTGCTGAGGCGATATTGCAATCGTTCCTGTATACATGTATACGGGAACTAGCATCAAATAGTACTTCAAAGTTAGACGTTCCAGGCAGAGGTACACAGCAGTTGACGATCGTATCCCTCCGCCCGACGTCACACAAGGAACTCCATTCAACTGAAAAAGAACACCATCTATTAATTGCACCCCGAGACCGTACCATGATGACATGCTGTTGGGAGCCTCTCCAATCGAATCGATCCGAACATAATCAGGCGACTACTGGCACTATCTCTTGACACCTGCTGGCCATAATCGGCAAAATCGCTCTTTCATTCCGATGTCATCATCGCCAGAAGAGGCATTCTAGTATTTGCATAATGGCTTTCCTCAACGTCATTAATCTCAATGCCAGATGAATATGCGGCTGACATGTGTGCATGAGTACAGTTTATTAATGCACGATGGCCTCATTAGTATTCCATAAAAACGACTAACCTAACCTTCGAGGGTTGTGTTCCAGCGGCAGGCACGAAGATACATTGATAAGATAAAATCCATCGGCTATGCATTAAGTACGCGATTACAGAAAATTCAGCTGCCGATAGAAAAATAAAGATACAATCTTTTACACAAAGCTAAGGTCAATATAACATTCGACAATGTTGAGAATCAATCCGGGAATATTTTTTAATTACAACTGTGCACTTCAACCCTCAATTTCCATAACTGTGGCCAGTCAACTGCCAACTCAGGTGAGCATTTGATAGCACTCTTTAATATGCGTTATAGTAAGTGACGATATAATAACATGCGTTAAAGTAAGTGACGTAAGTCACCTTTCTTAAAATAATTTACGCATCGAGAGTCTTATCACGAGTCCAAGTTTTCTTAAAGATGTAAGAGAAATACCTGCTTTCGAATCAATTTAAAAAATAAGAATCAACCCTAGATATACACATAATTATAATTATCTCGAGTGTATTTGGAATTATCACTATCGCAAAATACGAAAATCAAAATGAGTCATGAGAAAGCGGAATAGATATATGAAACGCCGGCAAAAAAGTAATAATATGAATCTTTACTGATTGGACCTGTCTTCAGGAATATAATAATATTTATTAAGTACAGGTTGAGTGAAGTAATCATCGGGATATAAACTTATTGTTCGAGGACAGTGTGTCCTACCACTTAGAACATAAAGATAAAACATTAAAGGAGACTCTGAGGTATGATGAACATTACGCATAATTAAACAATTACAAAATATTAGCCAAAAACCTTAAAAATTACAAACCATTTTAAGCACTAGACCATTAAAAAATACAAAAGAATTAATATCACAGTAGTGTTTTTAGTTGGGAGTAGTCATTTTAACTTACAGAAGTATTGTTCATACAGGCGAGACATTTTTAATTTAAAATGATTTAAATTATCGGTTTTGACAATTTGGCCTTGAATACTGCTCCATGTTTTTGTAGCAGAATTGAGTGCCGATACTTGGAATACACTTGTTGTACACTATGTAATTTAAACCGTTTTATAACTGTAGTCTGTCTCCTCTTAATAAATGAATGAATTATGCAATGAATGCATTACAGAGTAATTGAATCTCTTAAGCCACCTTTCCGGCAAATGTTTGCACGTGTGGTAATGATACTTCCAGGTAAAAGTGGAACAGATATTCAAGCCGGCTGAAGATGAAAAATAACGAGGCGGGGGAAAACCAAAGACTTGCAACGCGTGCATGTTGATATAAATCACCGAATAGACCATCGACGGCCATGTTGGGAATGCATATCACGGACAGAATGACAAATGAAGTAGGAATTTCAATCCAGGGGGATTAGACGTCCGACTACACTGAAAAAACATCACTAGCCATTTAAATCAAGAATACAACCCTCTCTAGAGAGGAAAATTGCAAAACGTGCAAGAAAACCTCACAAGAGCCTTGCTCCCAGTATAGAGTGAGCCCATGAATATTGAGCTGGGTGGCAAATTATTTAATTAATTAAATTTAAAAAAATTAGCGTATTAAGGGTGCTTTCCATTCGCGTAACAGTGCGCTAATCACTTCGCATTACGCGAAAATTCACTCCAGTTTCCGTTCGTCAAACAGACCCCACTGCGCACTAGACATCCGCACTTCGAAACCGATTTGGGATCCCAAGTTGATGTACGCTGAGCAATAAAAGAACGTGGAAACTGGCATCCGTGACTGTTACCAAGGTCGCTGATGTTCAGAAAAAGCGTCAAACATACATATCATGATGCTTAATGATTCTCTGTGACAAAAAATCACAATTTCTAAGTACTTATTTTGAACGAATATCACAAATGAAAACAAAATCGGCCGTGACTGTAGTTCATAGGTACACAGAATGCAGAACGGACTAGCAGGTAACCAAACATTTGCCGAGCGCCTGTCGTTCTATTCATCGCCGTTCGAGTGTTCGAGTTAAGTGCGCCGATGAGTTTCGATAACTGAGTGAACTTCAACACTTTGAATGGCAAGCTCCCGAGGGCTCAACAACTAAGGATGTTCCTCTGGTACTGAGTGAGTCAAAACGAATATCAAATTCCACACTTTTGCTAATTTGGTTTTTAAAATCCTATACTCGCTGAGGAAATGCATAACCAATAGAAAACCACAACTGAGATACGAAGTATGCAGATAATCCCAAGAATATACTCTAAATGAACTCGTTTTTCCAGTCATAGCAGCCGACTACATGGCTATTTCTGTGAAATTACCGGATTTTGACTCAATTACGGCAGTGATTCTCTAGTAACTATAAATATAAGATGGTAGAATTTCTATGATTCTTTTTTTTGTCACTAGCGAGTTTTCCCTTCCTCAGGTAGTTTGAGCGAAACATCATTTCATGTAGAAATAAATGAACTTTACATAATAGGCTTTACCCTTGTGAATATTTCTTGAGACATCATATCCTCTATATCCAACTATTATTCAGAAAATAACTGCCAACTTTTACGACAAGACTGAGTTATAGTAGATAACTTTTTGTCTAAGGTGTCGATGATGGTATATTACGATACTTGTGACTTAAATGGCTCGTTATTACAACACGCTGTGTGATTAGCGCCACCTGAGCCACGAGTATAGTATACTAATTTATAGCTCGTGTGACTTAAATTCGCCATTCTCTGCGGTAAATCAATGTAATGAGTGAGTATAGTAAATCAAAAGTTACTATCAGCTATAGATACATAGTTACCGTTGTTTACTCTCCATTTTCAAGTTTTTTTAGAGCATTATAGGTACAAATCTTTAGATGGAAGAATATGATCTATTTGTTTTTCCGCTAAAAGATTGTCTCACAATGGATGCGATAATTTGAGCTAATCTATTGCCTGAAAATCTCCCAACAAGTTCCGGAATGGTTTTAAATTAACAAATCAAAATTACAAATGTGGACCCCAGAAGTAACTAAGGGGTCTAAGTGACATTAAAAAAAATTAGTTATGTACAGGAATGGGATGTGAAAATGTAAATCTTTTAGGTGGTAAAGGGATCTAAGTGATTTTCTTGACAGGTGATGCTATCTAGGGTAATGCCTCTTAACTACTTAGTGGGTTGTACCAAACATTTTCAACTTTGACTTAAGTTTTCTCAAAACAACAATTTTGTTACTTAGACCCCATTGACTTCTGGGGTCCTCAAATATTGTTGAAGTTGTGTTGGAGAATAACTAAACCAAAGTGTAATTTTCACCTACGTTTGATCAAATTCATCGCATCATCCTATTGCATGAACCGAATAAACACAGAGCAATTACTAGGAGATTCCATCGTCGAAACTTCATTTAATTCAAATAAAATTCAAGGAGTAATATCACTTGAAACAAGATTACCAATTTTTTTACAAACCAGATACTGGCTTATACTTACAAGAAACAATGGAGGTCAATTCAAATAAGTCTATTATGTCCTATAAATATAATGCTACAATAGATGTTGGTTAACATAAGTTAATATATCGTATAATTATTCTGATATAATTAATGAAGCTGCGTTGACTGAAGATAAGGAATGAGTCTAAGGATAAGAAGTTAACAGATTCAATTTTATTAACGAACTATAATTCGAGTTTGTTATGATTCAATTTATATTCAGATGCTTAAATATAACATGAACTACGCACTTAACTGTGATAATAATAAATTATGCTTCTGGTAATCAAAAGTTGTAAATTAATCGTACGTGACTTAAGTAGAATCTCGTGTAATAATGAATCTGTCGTCAGCACAGTGCAATAATGGGTTAATCATGCCGGGGAAAAGTTCATGTGCGAATTTAAGTCACCATGAGCTATAAAGAGTATTTTTGAATGAACAAAAGATAAATGTAGACCAAGAGGAAGACCCGCGAAAAGATGGAGAGATGATGTCACAGAAGATGTACGAAGAATAGATATAGTCATCTGGAGAGAACTAGCAAGAGATAGAAGAAGATGGGTAATAGCAATTGAAGACGCAAAAAACCAGGGACGGGTTGTAGCGCCCAAGGATGAAGATGACATTTAATTTACATTAAATAGAAAAATAATACTCTTCACTGTGTTTCTCCATTCGACACTATGCAATTTTAGGATCGATAAGCGAGAACAGTGGCGCAGAATGGTATCATCTGTTTTATTCATATCAGAGTGTTGACGCGTTCTTCTCTAAGTCGGAGAGACGTGAACGAAATGAAATTTAAGTCATAAAACTGTGAAACCTCCGGAAACATGAAAAGATCCACACGTTAATGTATTTACTCTGTTCGTTTCTTCATGGCTCTTTCGTCGATATTTTACACAAAATTGTAACTGGTGGGTTGGTCTTCCAGTAAACAATTATATCTCCAACGTTTCGTAATTTTATTTATGGATCTTCAGAGCTTGTGCAGGAAAAATTGACATGAATGTATTGCTTGTACAGGCACTTGATAGAACGAGCTGTGCATAAGGTTCTCACCAACCCTTCAGAAGCATTTTTGTGCCTAAAAAGAGGTCAAAACCCACACCAATTAAGGCCTATTTTTTAAACCTGTTTCGGAAGGCTTTTCGAATACACCCTGGATTACTATCGTATCGAACGTTTAGAGCTTTTAGAGTTCCTCGCGCCCATATTTTATTTTAAACTCTAAACCTACTATTTCATACATTATATCGCACGCTGTACTGCCTATTGTACAGCAGACTAAGCATGTGATAGTGTATCTTATCTTCAGCGAAATCCGTCGACACGGACCAGAAGAGTTCATTACAGGTAGACGGATACGAAACACTCGAGTAAATGTTATGAGGGAGAACATGGACCATTTAGAACCGGACGTATGACAGGACTGAACAGCAATGCGGGTATTAAAGCAAAGATGTTCACTGGTAAAATAACCAATCATGAGAGCATTACTCGAGAACGAATAAGGACTCTTTGTCATAACGTATATACTATGAATGATTAATTTTCAAATCGATGCCGCGAAGTCTATGGATTACTGCATCGGTAATTATTGTTCAATAACATCATAGTCACAACGATAGTCTTCTGATGCACTGATTCCCCGATACATCGAAAGTTTTGACTTTCTTGCCAATCTCAACCAAACCAAATAGTTACGCTAACCATTGTTATTTCTCCTTCCAGCGTTTTCGTCCAATTATGACGAATTATTGACAAAGTATAAGATCGCTAAAATTCGGGAAATAATTTCAGTACAGTTTTCCATCTCATTCGTTCCATGGCCTTCAAATATACATATATTTGCCAGATCGCAGGTAACCAAACCGTCACTTTCCAGTCTCCCAATGAAAACTTCACTTTCACATTATTCTACCCATACATATTTTTATGGTAGTTCGATCGAAAATTTTCCCTGTTCATATAAGAGACAATATTCGACTTTTACTTTATAATCTCCGCAGCTGTGATATGCATTAAGTAATTACTGTACTTTAAATAGAGCCAAAAGTTTTTTGGCTTATATCTTAGTAATTACCTAAATATGCATGGTACCATTTTCGGTACCCGCTTATTTAGCCCGTCCCGCCATTTAGTTCTGCACAGTGAGCAGATCGTTTTTAAAATGGACAAAGGGAATTCTTTATTTGTGGTACTATTTTTAATTAACAAATATGTTTAATTTTTGTATCCTCAATTTATCATTCGTGTATGAGTAATTTATAATTATTTGAGAGTGATTTTCACGTACCGTAAAGCCATGTTTAAAAGAGGCATGAATTTAAAATAGAGAAAATCGTTGATTTCTGAAATAGTTGAACGTATGCTCGGATAACAGCATTCTATGTCCGTGCCAGCGTGCCCGCAATTATTTGTGAGAGTGGATGCCTAGTTGAACACCTTAAATGAAACGCGAGCATTAGTTTCTTCGTTCGCCATTATTCACTTGGTTATTAAAGTGCTTTAGTTTTATCCGTACGTTTGCAAGTCCTTAATCGTTTTTATACACGGGTTTCGTCTTCAGAGTAATATAGAAGATGTTAAGTGCGGAAAGTGCAAGGAAATGGCTGATTTACAACAGTTGGGGCGGCATCCATGCCTTGCGGGTGCCAAAATCGATTTAGTTTTTAAATTTATCATATACGTAAACATAGTAGATTCGCATGAGATTCGGAAATACCATAGATTCAAGTCATTACATCTAACGCTTTCACATGGTAAAAAAATACGATGGAATACTTGAATTTCCCAAAGCCACAACAAAACGTAAAACACTCGTTATCAGAAAGTTCACCTGGTTCACCCCTTTTAGCTAATTAAGATAAACTGCAACAGACCGGACGGTTGTTCTTCTGTTTCCTCCCCGTGTCGAACTATTTTTTATCACAGAGTACTCCAGCGTGAATTTCGAGAATCTTCTAGCTCACATCATTCCATTCGTCTACATTCGTGTGCGCTAGAGTGCGCTGATCTGCGCTAAACAGTTGCGCTGAATGAAAGGCGCCCATAGTTGTAAACTAATACATACTACAATCAGCTAAATTTCTAACGACATCTATGCTTTAGTTTAAATTCGTCATTTTTCAAATAAAGTCTCCCTGGAGTGAAAACTCGTACCATTTACCATGTAAAATGGCGGGAATATTTCGGTAAATATCTCTAAAATGTACGCGGTAAGTGGCTGATACTTTGTCATCTTTGGAAAGTTGAGGTACTGTTTCATACATGGAGGCTAAATTCATTAAATTTTATGAGAAATGATATCACTGTCAAACTACCTTAGGTTTCTATCCGCGATCTCACTTAACCTCGAGTCCTGGAAGTAAGAAAATAACTATTAATTCTACGAGTAAATCTATTTTATATCTAACCACAGTTTCCGCAACTACTTGCCCAGTTAAAGTTGAACCTGGATCAGTATTATGTACAGTGAATTGAAACCTTGAGCATCTTATAAGTGGAAGGTCTGCATTGTAATAGGACGAACTTCAACAGAGTGTTTAAAAATGTTCATCCGGAGTTTCGGGAGTTAATCAATTTTCAGGTTCACTCTGAGTGAACTCTTTAGGTACAAATGTGCACCTGAAGGTTACGTTACTGCAGAAACAGGTCGTAAATTACTATATATTTAAACTGTGGATGCTACAAAGTTCGTCTAATTACAATATCCTGCTAGGTACGTCAACTTGAAGATGAGCGCAAAGCGTACATCGAATAGACTACAGCAACGAGACGCTGGCTGGATTCCGCAGAGCACACACTACAGATGGCACCACAATCTGAAGGCTCCTACTTTCCGAAAGGAAGGCACAAGTGAGGGAATTTTCGAATCCCAGATAAGATAAGACTGAGAGACGAGGCGATTGTGAAACACGCCCGATAGAGAAAGAGACAGACAGAAAGACAGACAGACAGAGGGAGGAGCCAGCTGGGCATCTGTTATTGTTACGGAGCGCACGACACGACGCGACGGCAGCGCTGCCATGGGACGACGGGCGTATTCGGAGGTAGGGTGGAAAAAGAATTCCTTGCGAGCGCAAGAGATGCCGGTAGAGCCCTCTCTCATGAGAAAAAGCAATCTCAGAGAGCAGAAAATCGGTCGACGCCGACCACCAAATCGATCGTCCTGATGAAGATGGGTAAGCACTCTCTAAGTACGCAACAGCCACGGCCGAATGTTCTGTGTATATTCATCGAGTTTGTTCAAATTATGTGTTTAAAACTCTCCCAATTTGCGGTTGAAGCGCGCTAAACAGTGCGCAGGGTGTATCTGACGAATGGAAAGCGAGTGCGCAGTTGCGTTATGCTAAGTGATCGGCGCACTGGAGCAAATGGAAAGCTCCCATTAATGATCGCGGCAGCAAGTGCCGTCCGCAAGGTCATCAGCCATCCCAAGTTAAGTAGTGCCCAAGTTAAGAGGCGCGAGTTTTTAATAGCGATTGGCGCCGAAAGCGAGGAATAAGAAAATGAAAATTGACGATACAGAAGTATCAACTACTCCAAAGACTGTCGACGCATTAGCACAACAAAATCGGAAAAAAATATCCATACCTGCATCAAATCCAAGGCTATGAAACATTGAAAGTGCTGGATTAAAATGAAAAATTCATCTTAATCATTGATTAATTATCCTCTCTTATTAACCCTCCTCTCCTTCTCTGATGATCGCTTCCTTCACGAGAGATTGTCTTCGATCAATACGATCTGACCATTCAAACCAATCACACTCCCAAGCAGCACTACGACCATTCCACCAATTCTATAGCAGTCTCGTTCACCCTCAAAATATTTCCTCGGCCATTTGTACTATATAGTGCACTCCTGTTGAGATTAAAGAGATTTCTCACGTGTTACATACAGCATCAGAAGTACAGTCTGAAGTATACCATGCGGTAGTGTCCATAAAATATATGGAACCGTAAACCGTTGTCGCGGAAAACTCGAAGAAATTGTCTTCTTTTTCAACTTCAATTAATTAGTTTCATGCTCGGACTCCTTTCTACATAATCGATACAATGGGGAAACACATTTACAACCCTCTTAGCTCATCAGACTTTGTACAGAAAAGTGTCAGCCACTTCTGAATACCATCTCCTATGGATCTTTTGGTGGCGATTGCCATAACCGCATACTTATTTTTCTGTTTTCAAGTTTTCTTTGCTAAGTCCAAAGAAAAATCGTTTCGTTAACAAAATATACAGTAAAGAGTTGTGATTTTTTTCATACTGAATATGGAAAATTATCTCATTGGGACATCCGAAATTTGGAGTTTTCAATTCCATGATCGAAAAGAATGTCACAATTCTCCATTGACATTCGACATTTCCACAGAGTGTTTTTCACAGATTCATTTCTTTTCAATCCGCCGGAGACACTTATATTTGCGCAACTATAGGGTCAGGGTCAGCTAGGTAGCTATCTCAAACAATGGCCATCGTGTTGCCAGACTGAAGGACGCTTCATTCATGCTTTATGGTCCTCTTTCTAAGCATCATTCCTACTCCTTTATGTGCATGATGTTTACAATAACACTTTTTTAGGTTCTAACTCTTGTTCATGTTTCCCTATTATTTTTATATTTATTTCAGTATGTAATGAGGGGTTTCTTGCCTGCGCCCATCAAATGGTTTCTGCACTCTTCACCGACCGGAAATAAGTGGTGAGTTAGCAGCACCAAGTTTTGATATTTGGTTTGCCCTCATGATGGGGAGGGGGGGGATTTCCCTTTTCAATGAAACAGACTGACTTCAAAGAGTGAGTTGTGACTGTCAAAATATTCACGCACTTAGTTTTGATTGTTTTGGTTTCCATTTCAATCATGCTCCTTCCATTTCCTAGGTGTTTCCTGTGCTTATGAATGAGTGAATACCTTTTTCCGGGAGTTCAACATGTGAAAATGACTTTTTGTATTTTGTTTTCAGCTCACTGAAGACTACACCTACATCTACGTAATACCCTGCGAGCCACCACGAGGGTGTGTGGCAGGGGGTAAAGATCACCAAACATGCACTATTGACATGCAACTAGGATATTTAATGGAGGCATGCTAGAGAACAGGGTCACATGCAGCTAGATGGTTAGTAACTACATAATAAGAAAGGGATTATTGGTTGTTATTACATGCATCATGCACTACAGACTACTCTTACTATATTTCACCTACCTATCCCTTTGCTACGCTGCCTATTGTTCTCTCTTATGGTACGCGGGAAAAATGACATTTTAAATTTATCGGTACGACAATCTCTCTCACCAATCTTGTTTATCTGATCAAACCTAGCATAATACGCAGGGGATCTCAATATATATCTAACGTCATCTGTCAACAAATCGGTTTCAAATTTACTTAAAAGGTTTAACCTATATTTTAACCTGCGTTCTTATAGATACTCCCCCTCCCTGTCGACCCTCTCGATCTCTCCTGTATACCCTAAAGTTTACTGGAAAAATTTCACTATCAGCAATATCGCTTGGTAACCAACTTTCCGTTCCTATAATTATGTCAGAATTAGTACTCTCTATAAGGTGATGGAATTCAGGTATCTTGCTTCTTAAACTACGACCATTAACTACCACTACTGAAAATTCCTCTATTTTAATATGTCTGCTTATTGTATTTGTGGGTTTTCTGTTTTCTAAATTATTGGGAAAGCTATCTTTATCTAAATTTAAGTTATGTAAATCGAAATCTAATCGAAAGTTATCTAAATTATTGTGAAAGTTAAGATAAGAAAACTATCTGGAGATCTGGTTCAAAATGATATATTGAGGTGACTCTGAACATATGAAATGTACGAATTTTTTTTGTGCACAATAGGTTCACTATTTTCTTGTAAACCTGACATATGTTCTCATGGTTTATAATCGTTGTTTGCCTTCCAATATGGCCGCTGGTGCAGTACAACGCGTTTTCTCCTCTGCACTTCTAGTTGTTGTAGCAGTGGTAATTTTACACCCATGGACTTATTTTCGGCACCCAACGGAGAGTAATCATCTACCCTTCAAGAATACTTTCGGGATCGAGAGGTTTTCTCTGATATCCCGCGGAAATCCGCCAATCTCATGGAAGGGTCTCTCCTTAGCCGGTCTACCGATCTTCCACCGACGCCTTCCCACCGGCACCGATACGTCACCCGGGGCAACGGCGGTCGCTTCTCCCCGGCATGGAGACGTCTCGCTCTCCTGGTTCAACTCTCCTGGGGCGTACACATCAACCCTTACCCCATCTGTAACGCCTACTACCAGAACGTCAGAAGTCTACAAAACAAGATTTCAGTGCTGTCTTCCAATATCACCGAACTTTCCTCCTTCAGCATCATCGCCCTAACTGAAACATGGCTTAGTGATAAGATCTCCGACGACGAACTTGCGTTCGCTTCCACTCATCAAATTTTCCGTCGTGATCGTGGTTCCCGTGGTGGTGGTGTTTTATTGGCCATTAGTTTCGATTACCCTGCCACTCGAAGGGCTGATCTCGAGACCAATGTGAAATTATTTGGACACAAATTCACGTCAACTCCTGCCCAAACAGTGACCATTTTACTAAACTTTTTATTGGCTGTTTCTACCGCCCACCTAACTGTGATATATCGTCTCTGCAGGCCTGTTTCGATTCTGTTCTCCGTGCACGTGCTTATGGTGAAGTTTTACTTTTTGGTGATTTTAATTTGTCCATCGATAGGACATCTTCCGCATCTGGATATCCTACCAACCACTGTGACGATTTTTTCCTTGGCCACTTTGTGAACGGTCTCGGCCTCCATCAGTGTAATTCTTTCCCCACGAGAGATACGGCAACACTGGATTTCATAGTTTCCTCCAAACAAGTGCATTCCTTAGCAGCAGGCAGAAACATTTTCTCAACTGACCAAGAATCCTTTGAGTGTTCTCTAACATTCCCCTTCCCTCGACAACGCCAAAATTCCGTGCCTCTTACCCCCTCCCCCCCCTTAGATCCTTCCGTTGTTGGAACAAAGCGGACTGGCCTGCCATTAATCGGACCCTCTCGTTACGTCCCTGGGACATCCTGGAGCTTGGATCACCCGAAGACGCACTCCAACTCCTTTACGACCTTCTCCATGCTGCCATCGCGCACCTCGTCCCTTCTCGTCGCTTGTCGAAGAGTAAGCCCCCGTGGCTCACATCAGAGGCATCTTGGGCCTTGAAAAACAAGCTTGCTGCGTGGAAACTTTGGAAATCCCACCCCAAACCTCGCACCCGCGAGTCCTTTGGTGTTCTTCGCCGCCACGCGCGACACCTTCTTCGTCGTGACTACACGGACTTTGTGAAAAGAATTACTGGGGACATTAAGGTGAATTCGAAGAGATTCTGGTCGCTGATCAATTCCAAGCGAAAAACGCCTCGTATCCCAGTCACTTTGTCCGTCGGTGGGGTGTCATACGAAGGAGACGCCAGGGCCTCGGCCTTCAATAACTATTTCTCGTCCAATTTCCCCCCTTCCTCTCCTAATATCGACCTCCCCCCTGTTCACCCGGTTTCCACGCATTCTCTTGCATCTATCTACATCTACATCTACGTCATACCCTGCAAGCCACCCAAAGGGTGTGTGGCAGGGGGTGCTTTCGCACCAGGCATGCATGAATGATATGGTAGAACACCGACATTACATTAAAACCCGCGTACCACACATGCAAAGCGCCAATTACAAATCTAATACCCAAGAAACATTCTATCTCCAATCGTTCTAACATGCAAGGGATACAAAGACTACTACTACAGATTCAAAATATCATGCATAAATAAGAACATCATTATTTACATCATGCATAAATAAGAAAGAGGAGAATATTATGAGAAAGATTAACTGCCTGCCTATTGTCAATAATCGAACTATTCATGACGACGATCACAGCTGTTATGGTCCCGAATGGTACGCGGAAAAAATGACATTTTATACCTATCGGTTCTACAATATAGCTCTCTAATTTTATTGGCGCGATCTAATCTGCCGTAGTACGAAGGGGTTAATAGTATGTTTTTTACGTCGTCAGTAAAATGATTTTCCTGAAATTTATTTAGGAGGTTAAGCCTATAATTTAATCTACGCTGTGATAGCGATTCCCATCCTAATTCTTCTAACAGTCCAGACACACTAGCTAACTTATCGTAGCATCGTTTCACAAACCTAGCTCCTCTTCGCTGGACGCGATCTAACTCTGATATCAACCCCGTTTCGTATGGATCCCATACACTAACAGCATATTCCAGATGAGGCCTAACGATTGAAAAATAACAACGTTCTTTCACTTTCTCATCACATTTTCCGAGTACTCTCTTGATAAAGCCTAGCTTCCTATATGCTTGACCGCATATTTCCCTAATATGTTTTCCCCAAGATAGGTCGTGACTAATTGTGACTCCTAAGTACTTAACAGACTCGGCGTGAATAATTTCTGTATTTTTAATTCTGTAAGCCCTACCTGGCCAATTTTTCTTTTTCCAAAAGCTGACTGCTACGCACTTTTTTATGTTTAGTTCCATCTGCCACTTTTCGCACCAAGCATGAATAGCAAGTAGGTCGATTGTTAACGAGTCGCTATCTTCGGAATTGTTAATATCCCTATACACAACCGCGTCGTCTGCGAAGAGTCTAAGCTTACTTTTAACGACGTTACTAATATCATTAATGTACAAGAGAAATAAAAGTGGACCAATTACACTTCCCTGAGGAACACCCGATGTAACGCTAACTGTGTTTGACATGATACCGTCTAGGACAACCCTTTGTTCCCGTCCATGTAAGAATTGATTAATCCAACTAATAATGTTTTTATCTATTCCATATGCTTCTAGTTTTGAGAGCAACTTAACGTGAGGTACCTTATCGAAAGCTTTCTTAAAATCGAGGAATATCGCGTCAACTTGGACATTATTTTCACCCGAGAGCAAGATGTCATGAACGAAGAGGGCCAATTGGGTTTCGCAAGATCTACCCTTTCGAAATCCGTGTTGGTTATTTATTAACAATTCCTCCCTATCTAAATGACTCATAATGGAGCTTACGATTATGTGTTCAAATACCTTACAGGAAATGGATGTGAGAGAAATAGGCCTATAGTTACTAGGGTCTTCCCTGTCGCCGCTTTTGAATATAGGTGTGACATTTGCTACTCTCCAGTCCTTAGGCACTACATGATCTACTAAAGATTTGGTAAATATTAATTCTAAGTAAGGCGCTATGTCTGATGCCATTGTTTTATATACGCGAGCAGGTATTTGATCTGGACCGGGGGATTTGTTGGGGTTAATATTTTTTAGCTGCTGTTCTATGCCGCGACAATTTATAATAATTTCAGGCATACATGTTTGGGAACGAACTGGCTGCGGATCGAAAAGATGTGGTGTATAAGTACTGAAAATGCTTTTGAAGAATGAGTTTAACGAATTGGCTTTTTGTAGACTGTTGGTTATCTTTTCCCCTTTGATATTCTTAAGCGTGTGTACTGTCGATTTATTTCCTTGAGTGTCCCTAACATACGACCAAAATGCCTTGGGATTATCGTTCAATTGTTCTCCCAGTAATTTACTTTTGAAATCAGCTAACGCCCTTCGGCACGCTTTTTTTGCTAAGAGTTTAGATATTTTGTAATTTTCGGTGACTGTGTATAGTTCTTCGGAGGATTTGTTAATTTTTTCCCTTTTTAACCTAGCATGACATGTTCTTTGGTGCTTTAATGTTTTTCTAACCTCCGCGTTATACCACCTAGGCTCTGCATTGGCTCTTTTCCATTTACTTGGTATGTATTTGCTAACTACTGATCGTGTAACGTTGAGGAAAGTATTCCACAAAATCTCAGTATTAGTGTTGATACTTATTTTTTTTTATCTACACCTCCCCTCAGGAAATTCTCAACCATTCGTCCCATCTACCCACTAGCAAAGCTACCGGTTCTGATGATATTTCATCAATGTTCCTTCGTCCAACGTCTGATGCACTTTATATCCCCATCTCCATCTTATTCAACAGATTTTTCCAATCTGGAACTTTTCCGTCGCACTGGAAAAACTCCAATGTAAACCCTATTTTGAAATCTGGACCGAAAGAGCTTATTGAAAACTATTGCCCTATCTCCATCTTACCGGTTTTGTCAATTATTTTTGAGCGTATTCTCCATGATCGCATTCTTCACTTTACCCTTCCTTACATCTCACCTCTTCAGCATGGTTTCCTTCCTGGCGGCTCCTGTCTTACAAATCTATGTACTCTGCACCATCATATCATTTCTGCCTTCGAAAATCGGTCGCAACTCGACGTTTGTTATATTGACATTTCTAAGGCTGTTGACTCCGTCAACCACACCCTCCTTCTGCACAAACTTCAATCTCGATATAGCATTCATGGTACCGTCTTCTCGGTTATTTCACATTTTTTACGTGACCGTCACCAGCGTGTGATAATCAATGGTCACTCCTCTGCATTCATCCTTGTCTCTTCCGGCGTCCCCCAGGGCAGCGTTCTCGGCCCTCTTCTCTTTGCACTCTACGTGGATGATCTAGTTGATGACATTTTACCCTTGGGATGTAACATTCTCTTATACGCTGATGACTGCAAAGTGTTTAAAAATGTGGACAGTAAGGCTGACTCATTTCAGTTACAGTCCGCTCTTAATTCAATTGATAGCTGGTGCGCAAAATGGTTACTACGTGTTAATCCAGGTAAATCCGCTATTATGTCCTTCACATTAAAACGCAAAACTATCTCCTCTACTTACCAACTTTCCAAACACCCTGTACCTTCCGTCATTTCCTTCAATGATTTAGGGGTCACCTTTGACCAAAAGCTCCTTTTTAGTGAGCATATTTCTTCAATTTCTAAAAAAGCTATGTCCATAGTGGGGAATCTATACAGACTTAATGAAATTACCGACCCTTTTGCCCTTAAATCTGTGTTTCTTGGTTGTGTACTGCCCATTCTTGAGTACTGTTCTCCCATCTGGTTAACTGCGTCCCCCACTACACTTAAAATACTCAACCGCCCCCTTAATTTCTTTTTAGCCATAGCCCGGCATCGCGTGCCCTCCCTTAGACATAGATCCCTAGTTGAAATTCTTTTGTCTCTAGGTCTCTCACATCTCCCACATCGCCGGCTAATTTCCGATCTAAAATTTCTTCACTCTATCATGAACGGGTCCCTCCTGTTTTTCACTCCGCATCCCTGTCCGCACCACTCGCGATGTAAGTCGGTTTCGCACACCCAAAATCCGTCTCTCTCCACCTCCCAGCGTTCCATTTTCTACAGCCTACATTCATTTTTTTAATTCCCTTGCCAACAATCACCCTATATCCTTGACCTTTTCTCCTCACGCAACATCTTTTCTTCCCAACTTAAACGCATTGTGTCCTCCTCTTCTTCCTTCCTGCCACAATATTGATTTTTTTTCTTTTTCTTTCTGTTGATTATTGTTCCTAGTGTTTTTACTATATATTTTTGTTTTATTTCTTAACTTATTTTTTGTTTATTTAAACCCATTGTAAAGGCCCTAGTTGCTGTTTTTGGCGTTTTAATAAATAAAGAAATAAATCCCTGGTCAAATAAATAACTTGAAATCTGCTGGCAATCTCTTCCTGTTATTACCACTTATGAGGAATTGAGATTCTTTCATTTAGTTATGAGGTGGTAGTTCACGCTATATTAAGTATTCGAATTCAAATTTTCCGTTAAATAGCAGTTTCGAGCGTGCGCGAATGGTTACGCGGGACCTAATTTTGTTCGATCTTCGCGCCATTTCCTCTCCTTCGGCCGCAACACGGAAGTGGCGCTGGGGTATAGAATTGAATACTTATGCGGATCCTTACGGCCGTGTCGCCCCATTGGCAACCCTCCAATGCCCACACAAACCTCCCGAGGCTGGCCAGGGCGAAAGAGTAGGGTGGGTGGAAAAAGCCCCCTCCTCTCCGAGACAAATATGCACATCATGTAGAGACTGCTTACTACGTTACACCCTTAAAGAGGGTTCACCGACGGTGTAGAGTGTATACGTGACGAGGGCACTTGGTCAAGTTACACAGATTGAATAATTCATTTGGTTCCCAGCTGTTTGGCAAGAAGAAAGATTTCGTATTGTATGTCGGCCAAAAGAAAATAAAAGATCACTCCCGGCAAATATGCGATACAAACAGAGAAAAAGAATACAATGGCCCGTTGTTTTTTAGAAACACGCACAAAAAACAAGCTCGAAGGGTCATATAATTGGAAATTTAATTAAGTCATGAGAAATTACCTACGCTGCGGCAAAATACTCCTCATTTTGAATCAAAACGTTAAATGAAGCTATTATATGATTGGCCACCAGTGTCTTGGCTCTAAAATGGCGTACTTTGCCTGTAAGTGGAGCATTTAAGAGCAAGCAAAGTTAAGAAAAAGTTGTGAGCATGTAGAGCCAACATCGTACAACACTTCTTTCAGGCAAGAGTAAAGGAAAATATTTAGGCACCGTCCAAAGGTGAAAGAGTTTCAATATAGGTAACAACTCTGCCTTTTATTACACGGCACGAAGCTCAGCACAAGAGCATCGCGAAAGAATAACAGAATTTAAAAAAAAAACGAAGTAACATAACCCACGCAACGATGTGATGGTTCCACGAAAAAGAGCGTACAAGTCGGCTGCGCATCGTACCTCCCTGCCAGTGCTGCAGTTTACAACCAGTTGGGAGGGGAGGGGAAGGGGTCTCCATCCATCATGGTGACTGGAGCTCCAGCAATTGTGAGCCATTGAGGGCACGTTTTTAATTTTTAAGGTATTTTGAGAGAAGTATCATTTCAACGTACTGCGCGAATAAATTAGTCAATTTAAAGACCTATTTAGATATTTTTATTTAATTACATTTAATTTCATTCACATAAAAGTATATTATTACACTCATCGGTAATGCAATGTTTAATTCATGCTTTCTAAAACTGCTGAAACTTAAACGTATAGTTCGAATATGGTCTCCATTATGATTAGGGAACTATCTCGCTCGGACCGCCTTAAATGAGCTGATATTCTAATATTCTATATTACAATTAATTTAAGTGCATATGTTTATGCGTTGGAACTCACAATTCGTGAAATATAGAAATTAATGAGAAATTGTGCTCCTAAGTTATTATTTTAATTAAAGCATTTGATGAATAGCGTTTTCGGCGTGGTATTCGAATTAAAAATAAGTTCTATTGAAATATGTCGTTTTCGACTATTGGACTCTGCATGACACCTTGACATTAATTAGCAACGATTATGAGAAACGTATTATTATGCGCATTGCATAAAATATGTTCTAATGCAATCGAGTTATCACGAAACATATGACATGTGCCATTAACTACGAGTTAAAATAGCATTTAACTGTCAAAAAATCAAATCGCAACGGTCCGTTCTTTCGCGTTTATCTCTTTTCATATGACTTAAGTCCGTCCACGGTGTTAGTGCAAGTGAACATTAATACACTGATTTGACTTAGTAAGAAACGAAAATTAAATATATTTTTCGCAGTCTTATGATTTAAACAACAGACACTGTTATGAACTTATCGGCCACGTGCTCACCTGCTGATTACAGGATTGGGGATGTTAACTCATTGGATGCATTTCAAACTCTCGACCGCGCCATTATCTCAGATAAACTATGAAGAAACTCAAATGAACGCAACTCTGCATTTAAATACAATCGCTCCAAGCATCTCATTGGAGCAAAGCAAGTCAGATACCGACCGCCTCTGCACATCAAGGTTGTGTGACTAAGTAGGGATCCACCAGAGACTAGAAGGCTTCAATGCCTAGGCTTGGATTGCTCGAGAAAACCAGAACGAGAGTGCCATGAGAAAAATTCGGCCTGGACCGGGAATCGAACCACGGACCTTTGGTTTGCCGAACCAATGCGCAGACCACTACGCTATCCACGCTTCTTAATTCCCATGGCAATTTTGAGATAGATAAGATCTAGATGCCTTGTATCCACCAAAATTGCCATGGGAATTAAGAAGCCTGGATAGCGTAGTGGTCTGTAGATGGTCTGCGCATTGGTCCGGCAAACCAAAGGTCCGTGGTTCGATTCCCGGTCCAGGCCGAATTTTTCTCATGGCAATTTCTTCAAAAATATTCACCCGCCATGTTTGAATTTCAGAACGAGAGTGTATTAGCGTGACAAAGAGAAATTCATACTGACGCCCCACGACATCCCGATGTCCGCCAGAAGCGACAAAAGAAAGAGACACATTGCCGAAGAAATAGGTACAAAACTTTGGTCTTTCCAAGCACAGTAAGTGGCCATTATAAAAAAAATGATCTCCAATCTAAATACTCCCACAATGCACTTCATCATTTCACCTGCCTAAACCTTCGCCTTCAAACCCTACCCGGCTGATGTCCAAACACACCCTTCATCTACATCTGCATCTACGTAATACCCAGCGAGCCACTACGAGGGTGTGTGGCAGGGGGTGAAGATCACCAAACATGCACTATTGACATGCAACTAGGATATTTAATGAAGGCATGCTAGATAATGGGGTCACATGCAGCTAGATGGTTAGTATCTACATAATAAGAAAAGGATTATTGATTGTTATTACATGCATGATTCACTACAGACTACTCTAATTATATTTCACCTACCTATCCCTTTGCTACGCTGCCTATTGTTCTCTCTAATAGTACGCTGGTAAAATGACATTTTAAATCTATCGGTACGACAATCTATCTCTCTAATCTTGTAAATATGATCAAACCTAGCATAATACGCAGGGGTTCTCAATATATATATCTAACGTTATCTGTGAACAAATCGATTTCGAACTTACTTAAAAGGTTGAACCTATATTTTAACCTGCGTTCTGATAGTAATTCCCATCCTAGTTCTTCTATTAAACTCGTAACACTTATACAATTATCATAACGGCCTTTAACAAACCAAGCGGATCTCCTTTGCACACGCTCTAATTCTTATATCATACCTTCCTCGTAAGGATCCCATATACTAGCGGCATATTCTAAATGAGGCCTGACAAGCGTAAAATAGCTTCTTTGTCGTACTCTCTCATCGCATTTGCCTAGAACCCTTTTTACGAATCCTAATCTACGGTTTGCTACACTATTTACTTCCCTGATGTGTTTCCCTCATATGTCTTCAGTGGCAGATGGAACTAAACATAAAAAAGTGCGTAGCAGTCAGCTTTTGGAAAAAGAAAAATTGGCCAGTTAGGGCTTACAGAATTAAAAATACAGAAATTATTCACGCCGAGTCTGTTAAGTACTTAGGAGTCACAATTAGTCACGACCTATCTTGGGGAAAACATATTAGGGAAATATGCGGTCAAGCATATAGGAAGCTAGGCTTTATCAAGAGAGTACTCGGAAAATGTGATGAGAAAGTGAAAGAACGTTGTTATTTTTCAATCGTTAGGCCTCATCTGGAATATGCTGTTAGTGTATGGGATCCATACGAAACGGGGTTGATATCAGAGTTAGATCGCGTCCAGCGAAGAGGAGCTAGGTTTGTGAAACGATGCTACGATAAGTTAGCTAGTGTGTCTGGACTGTTAGAAGAATTAGGATGGGAATCGCTATCACAGCGTAGATTAAATTATAGGCTTAACCTCCTAAATAAATTTCAGGAAAATCATTTTACTGACGACGTAAAAAACATACTATTAACCCCTTCGTACTACGGCAGATTAGATCGCGACAATAAAATTAGAGAGCTAGATTGTAGAACCGATAGGTATAAAATGTCATTTTTTCCGCGTACCATTCGGGACCATAACAGCTGTGATCGTCGTCATGAATAGTTCGAGTATTGACATAGGCAGGCAGTAAATCTTTCTCATTATATATTCTGCTCTCTTATTTAGGCATGATGTAAATATTGGTGTTCTTATTTATGCATGATATTTTGAATCTGTAGTAGTAGTCTTTGTATCCCTTGCATGTTGGAACGATTGAAGATAGAATGTTTCTTGGGTATTAGATTTTTAATTGGCGCTTTGCATGTGTGGTACGCGGGTTTTAATGTAATGTCGGTGTTCTACCATATCATTCATGCTAGCCTGGTGCGAAAGCACCCCCTGCCACACACCCTTTGGGTGGCTTGCAGGGTATGACGTAGATGTAGATGTAGATGGTGACGCCTAAGTATTTAATAGATTCTACGATTCTATTCTTTATACACACGAGCTGGAATTTCATCAGGACCTGAGAACTTTTTCGGGCTAATGTTACTTAGTAAGGATACGATTCCGCTATAAGATATATCGATCGGGGGCATCAGTTGTTGAAATCGGTCTGGTATGGTTTCGCGGAAACTATGCTTAGATTGATTAAAAACGCTCTGAAAAAAATAATTCAACAAAATAACCTTATCTATACTGGAAGTTACTATTTCGCCTCTATCGTTTTTCAAGGAATTAACCGTTTGTTTTTAAGTTCCCTGTATTTCCCTAACATATGACCAAAATGCTTTCGGATTTCCCTCTAGTTGTTCGCCAAGTACTTTTCTCTTGAATTCGCTAAACGCTTTTCTAAGGGTTGTTTTTGCGGCTGCCTTACAAATGTTGCAATGTTCGATAGTATTTTTTAGGTCGCTATTACCTACACTTTTCTTCATTTTCCTTAGTTTTGCGTGGCTAACTCGTTGGCGTTTTAAACATTTTCTAACCTCCGCGTTTTACCACTTTGGTTCCCTATTCTCACTCTTATACTTATGAGGTATATATCTGTTGACAAGTGACCGCGTGACCCTTCTACACACCCAGGCGGCACCTCGCACATGTATATTAACAACCGGCCAACAATGCAGTTACGATGGCATTGGAAACGGAGTACGAGACTTTATCGCTTTCAGACCGTCGCGACGCGTCGACTGAAAATTAGACTCAATCTTTTATGTGAATTCAAAAGCAATTCATTTTCCGACGAAGTTATCAGTATCCTACAAACTCCAACATACTACGATAGACCAGATCATGGGAATAAAATAAGGGAAATAAATTGTAGAACTGAAAGGTTTAAACTGCCGCTTTTTCCGCGATCGATAAGAGAACATAATGGCTACGTTAAGGCTTCGAAGTAGGTTAGTCGACAGGCAGTGTAGCTGATTAATTGATGTGCTCCTTAATACATGTTTATAAATCTGCCGAGTAGTACTAGTTTTGCATGTTTCCTGCATGACTTTTGCATCGCGTTTACATAGTTGCATTATTGATTAATTTAGTACTTTCTATAGCATTTGTTGCACACCTATAACGTGGTGCAATTTCGTGAAAGTTAATGTCTGCACTGTAGTTCATGTTGGTGATAAGTCATCCCCTGACAAACG
The DNA here is from genome assembly GCA_963169105.1 of Ceriagrion tenellum. NCBI lineage: Eukaryota > Metazoa > Arthropoda > Insecta > Odonata > Coenagrionidae > Ceriagrion > Ceriagrion tenellum. The sequence continues at coordinate 165,790,710 of OY720634.1, forward strand.
CTCTTGTGGTGGCTTTCAGGGTAATATGTAGATTTAGAGGATTCGGAGGGACCTCCTCCTCCTTGGACGTCGTCGGTCGCCGTGGTGTGAGGTGGGCGAAAGGGGGGGAGTCATGGTCTAGGGGAGAGGGGGCTCAAATGGAATTGGGGAAACCTTACACGGGATTGGGACTGACTTAAGGACGACGAAAAGGGAGGGACACGGGGAGGAGGGAGGCTGAAATGCAGAAGGGGAGGAAGGGAGGGAGGAAATATATGTGAAGCCGTTATTCTGACTCCATGGGGGAGAGCGGTTGTCGTGCGTGCGACGCAAAAAGGCAGGAGAGAGAGAAACAAATGCATGGAGTGGACCCTCGGCAATAGAGTAGTATCTTATGGCTACTGGCACTGAGCAGTGGACGAGTTTGGGACATGGGCTAGGGAACATTCAATACCTTGCGAAATGGGGGAGCAATATGTTTAGCGCAGTGCTGCCAACACCAGCGCTTCGAGATGTTTTCTAACTCATCACTACCTTTCGTCTAGTTTCCACTTATCTCGCGATGAGACCTTATGATAGGAGCCCACGTAAAGTCAGAGCGATAGGTGATTTTAACCTATTCCCTTGCACGTAAGTGCCTCGTGCTTTTTTTAGCGAAGTAATTCTGTTCCCCTGCCCCAATCTCTCTCTCGTTGTCTCCCTTTCTTCTCATCAGTCCTATAACTTCAACCCCTCCACTCCCAACTCCCCTCCTTGCCGTCTGCGCCAGATACTATTGCGGAGGATACTCAGTTCGACTGCCATTTTACGCTGAATTTCTCGAAAGAGACAATGCGGAGTGATAAGCTGCCGCAAAAGTTATTGGCACAGACATGCGGGGCATCGTGAATGAGGAAGAGGCGGAACCACACAAAGGACAAATATTGATCACAAAAGCTGGTCTGAAAGAAAATAAGCCATCCACATGAATGGGCTGGGCACTTACGAGGCTAATGAGACGAAAACAGGGTAAAAATGCTCAAAACAATCGGAGCATTATCACGACGACTAGTCATTATGACCACGTCAATTATTCACAAGGGCGGAGGGTCACTTCATTTGCTAATGCACCATTCACACGCGAGAGTCGCCTTTGATCGCATGCCGGAGAAAGTACATGAGCCCATCACCCAGCGATGCCGTTCAAAACAACGGCGGTCCCACGCACCTTCTCACATAACCGGGTAGTCGATTCACACACAGATTCCTCGCAGAATATAAGAAGGTATTGGACTCGATCCACGAATTTCTCCGAATCGTGGAGGAGACGAATGCAGCATGTAACGATGCGCGCTGGTGAAAAACTTTTTGTAACCTGCCAGTAGTTCGTGGATACGTGGAAGGCATAAACCGGAGACTCAGTGATGTCTGTGGAAGCGAGGGAGCTGAGTTCTCGGACCTTAGGCAAGCTGCAATTGACCTTGTCCTCCAGCATGTCTCCCTTAAATATCATATTTGCATGCCAATAGTGTATGTTTAGTGATCTTCACCCCCTGCCACACACCCTCGTGGTGGCTCGCAGGGTATTACGTAGATGTAGATGTAGGCAGGTGCTGGATTCGTGTCGAGTGCCAAAAAACTGGTCGGGTGTCCACTACACGTACATCTACATCTAACCATGCATGCACTATTGACACCAAACATGCACTATTGACATGCAACAAGCATATTTAAGGGAGGCATGCTAGATAATAGGGTCACATGGAGCGATATGGTTAGTATCTACATAATAAGGAAGGTATTATTGGTTGTTATTACATGCATCATGCACTACAGACTACTCTTACTATATTTCACCTAGCTATCCCTTTACTACGCTGCCTATTGTTCTCTCTAATAGTACGAGGGAAAAATGACATTTTAAATCTATCGGTACGACAATCTACCTCTCTAATCTTGTTAACATTTCTTCAACGTAGATGTAGATGAATATGATCAAACCTAGCATAATACGCAGGGGTTCTCAATATATATCTAACGTCATCTGTGAACAACTCTGTTTCGAATTTACTTAAAAGGTTTAATCTAAATTTTAACCTGCATTCTGATAGTAATTCCCATCCTAGTTCTTCTACTAAGCTCGTAACACTTATACAATTACCATAACGGCCTTTGACAAACCTAGCAGATCTCCTTTGCACGCGCTCTAATTCTTTTATCATACCTTCCTCGTACGGATCCCATATACTAGCGGCATATTCTAAATGAGGCCTGACAAGTGTAAAATAGCTTCTTTCTCGTACTCTCTCATCGCATTTGCCTAGAACCCTTTTTACGAATCCTAATCTACGGTTTGCTACACTAATTATTTCCCTGATGTGTTTCCCCCATGACATGTCTTCACTGATGGTGACGCCTAAGTATTTAATTGAATCTACGTTACATATTTTGTTTTCTTTGATGCAATAATTATTCCGGGGAAAGCCATTCTTTTTCCAAAAATTCATAATCGCGCATTTCTTCAAATCTAATTCTAGTTGCTATCTATCACACCAATCATCAATCGTATCTAAATCCTTAGCTAAAAACTGTCTGTCCTCTTCATTTCTAATTTTCTTATACACTACTGCATCATCGGCAAAAAGACGGAGGTTGCTATTTTTTACTACTGTATTTAAGTCGTTTACGTACAGAAGAAATAAAATTGAGCCTATCACGCTTCCCTGGGGAACACCTGATGTAACTTTTACTTCGCCGGAGCTGACACCATCTAATACCACCCTTTGAACGCGTTCATGTAAGTCTCCTATCCAGCCTACTATATTACTGTCTATTCCGTATGATGCTAACTTCGCGAGTAACTTACAGTGGGGAACCTTGTCAAAAGCTTTTCTATTAAGTCTAATTTCTATTATTTCTTAAGTACTTTTCTCTTGAATTCGCTAAACGCTTTTCTAAGGGCTGTTTTTGCGGCTGCTTTACAAATTTTATAATGTTTGATAGTATTTTTTAGGTCGCTATTACCTACATTTTTCTTAATTTTTCTTAGTTTCGCGTGGCTAACTGTTGGCGTTTTAAACATTTTCTAACCTCCGCGTTGTACCACCTTGGTTCCCTATTCTCACTCTTATACTTATGAGGTATATATCTGTTGACAAGTGACCCGTGTAATTTGGAGGAACTCTTTCCATGTAATGTCTGTATCACTATTTTTGCTAATGTTCGCGAATTTTTCAAAAGATGTCTTTAAGTCACGCTTAAATCCGTTAAAATCTGCTTTACTAAAAAGGTAAATCTTTCTTTTTAATTTAAATTTTTTTCAGTACTGAGGGAAAATTTTACGTATACTACCTTGTGGTCGCTTATTCCATCGACATTTTCAACTTTAATAACTTTTTCAGGGATGTTTGTGGTAAGTAAATCGAGAACATTCTCCCCTCTATTAGGCAAATTTACTATTTGATGTAGTGCATGTGATGCGAAAAGGTTAATCAATGACTCGCAAATTTCTTTGTCCCTACCTCCAGACTTATGCCTGCATGTTTTCCAATCTATCGATGGTGTATTGAAATCTCCACCTACAATTATCTGTCGTTCGTTACTATGGGAATTAATGGACCTGATCTGTTTCTCGAGTTCCAATACTGAGTGTAGTACATCGGAATGGGGTGGTCTATAGTAGGCACAAACATATATTATTTTCGAATTAGCACATTGAATGGAACACCAAACACTTTCTATTATATTATCGGGAATCACTTCTATTTTGCTGACTATTGTGTTCTTAACTGCGATAAATACTCCCCCTCCCGGTCGAATCTCTCGATCTCTCCTGTATACCCTAAAATTTACTGGAAAAATTTCACTATCAGCAATATCGCTTGGTAACCAACTTTCCGTTCCTATAATTCTGTCAGAATTAGTACTCTCTATAAGGTGATGGAATTCAGGTATTTTGCTTCTTAAACTACGACAATTAACTAAGACTACTGAAAATTCCTCTATTTTTATGTGTCTGCCCATTGTATTTGTGGGGTTTGTGTTTTCTAAATTGTTGGGAAAGTTACAATTTGGAAATTCATGGGTGTTGTTTTGATTTATATGTTTTTCCTTTTTCTGTGCTTTCGTCCGTCCCGATAAACCTATACTGTGTTGTCTGATCAACTCGTTATTCTTTGCTATCCTGGTGTGTAGCAAGTCATGTAAAGGCCCACTATTTGACCTACTATCTTTCTTAAATATTTATAATTTATTGTCATCTATTACGCTTTTCCTAGGCAGTAAACTTTGTGTACTCTTTATTATTATCTGACTTCTTGGAAATGCACTGAATTCGTTCCCACTAACTGACCTACTCTCTTGCCTACCATCTATGCTAAACTCGCTGGGTATGCTAAAATATCCTGCACGCTACCTTCTGCGATGCCTCATACGTATAATGGACACCCGAGCGATTTAATGGAACTCGACACGAATCCAGCAAAGGCCTAAGGTCCAAGAACCCAGCTCCCTCGCTCCCGCAGACATCACTGAGCCTTTGGTTTACGCCTTCCACTCGGCTCTAAACCATCGAATCCCGATCCGTCCTTGGTACCAAGCTGCACAACGTGAGCCTCATATTAGTGATATTTGTGCTTGCGGAATAGTACACTTATCGAAGTTGCCGTCCAAATAAGTCACCAGGTCCTGAAGAAATCTCATCCCGCGTATATAGAGAACTAGCTTCATAAATAGCCCCCTACTTGCAGATAATATTTAGAAAATCCATTAAGGAACACGTAGTCCCCAAAGACTGGAAAACTGCCAATGTAACGGACAGATTTAAAAGTGGTGATAAGGAACAGCCATCGAATTACAGACCGATATCCCTAATATCTCATTGAAAGTTCTTGAACATATATTTATTAGCTCAGTCGTGAAACACCTCGATATGCACAGCTTGCTAATGAAAACACAACACCGATTCAGGAAAGGAAGATCTTGCGAAACTCCATTAGCATTGTTTACTCACGATTTTTTAGACTCCGATGAAGATAAGTTCCAGTATACGCGATTTTTTAGACATTACTTAGAATATGCTGACAGCATTGGGGATCCTCATGAGGTAGGCTTAAAAAAGAGAAGGCGTGCAGAGAAGACCAGAAAGATTCGTGAAAAGCCGTTATGATAGTACAGTTAGTAATACTGACCTCTTGCAACAACTAGGATGAGAATCGCTTTCAGACCGTCGGTTGAAAATTAGACTCAATCTTTTCTGTTAGTTCAAAACCAATTTATTTTCCGGCAAATTTGCCAATACCAGATTAGATCAGAGGAATAAAATAAGGGAAATAAATTTTAGAACAGACAGGTTTAAATTGCCGTTTTTCCCGCGATCGATAAGGGAACATAGTAAGCCACGTTAAGACTTTGAAGTAGGGGTTGTTGACGGGTAGTGTAGATTATTGATTCATGATAACACCAATGCATGTTTCTAAATCTTCCGAGTAGTACTAACACCATGTTTTGCATGTTTCCTGTATGACTCCTGCATCACGTTTACATAGTTGCATTATTGATTGATTTACTACTTTCTGTAGCATCTGCAGTATACCCATAATGCAATGCCATTGGGTGAAAGTTAATTCCTGCACTGTAGCGCATGTTGGTGATATATCACCCCATGCCAAACACCTTTGAGGTGGCTTGAGGGTTAATTTGTAGATGTAGGTTCAATTTTGCGGGTGAACAACAGTCACGGCCGAATGTTTTGAGTGCAGTTACTTAAATTGGAAAAATATTGTATTTACAAACGTAAGGTTTTATTTACAGAAAAATTAAAAACCTGATAATATGCACGTATGACACCTTTACTGAGAGAAAATAAAATTGACATCAATCACATATTCCTATATCAACGTTCTTCTGCAGTTCAGCACACATCAACTTCGCAGCCGATCTGTTTCATAGCGCGCATACTTCGTGCGCAGGGTCTGCATTACGAACGGCAGAAAAGTGCGCTTTTGTGTTATGCGAAGTGATTTACTAACGTATGTCATCGAATAAATTCACAGATTCACGAATGGTTCCAAAACTAAGACTGTTCAACGCTTGAAAAAAATCAGATTCTTCCATCACTTTGCGCCAAATCAAACGTTTCAAAGGTATAAAAATAGCACCAATTTCGAGTCATACCAGAAGGTACCTCTATCTTACTTCTCGGAGAGGACTCTCCTCAGTCCAGAAGAGAACAAGATTGACAGAGAGCAATATAAACCAAACCAAGTAGTAGACGATCTTGCGACATACAACTCAATGCACGAACCCAGTGACCCAGTACAGAAAACTATTTACACCCTGTATTTCTCCTGCAACTTCTATTATTATGCACAGGAAAATATATTTCGATACACATTTTTCTTTATCTATAGCGGTAAGAATAAGATAGATGGATTAAATAGATGAACGGCACTCTCATAAAGAGGAGGGAAATGAGTAGTCATCAAGAAAAAGAGCACTTATGGAGAAAGTTATGCATAGGAAAGAATGAGATACGCGATGATTTACACTTAAGAAGTGCAGTGCACGCCACCACTAGGGTGTGTGGCACGGGGTGATTCCACACCAGGCGTGCATCACTCGTCCCACTCCAAATCAGAACATCGCACGTTCCCCGGCCGCTATTGGCGCAGACCAAAGGGCAGTCATGAGAACAATACGCGATCAAAACAGAAACTAGGAGAGAGATACGCTGACGAGCATGCCAACACACTGCACGCTCGTTAGGATACAGCTACTGGTGAGTATTATTAATGCTATAAACAAATAACACCGCAAGTTACTAGATCATACAGAAAGCAAAATCCTGCCCGAAAGATGAAGTGGTGTGATATGTTAGAAATGCTAATATGTTATTACACTCAAGTACAAAGTCTGCCCCACCAATGTGAGTGTTAGAATGTCAAAGAATTGATCTTTTGCCTAATTCCTTCAAAAATTCGGTAACATTGCTAAGTAACATAAACACTTTCAACAAATCTTGCTGCTCACCGCTGTATTCGATCAATTTATGGAACAAGTCCTCATTCGTAAGGGTCTCATGCAAAGGCTTTACACCGGATATTATTAAAAGAGGGCGAGCTATCGAAGTCTAAGATCAATTATCAAGGCTAAACAATCTCCTGAGGCTGAATGCAATATTAGTCTTGACCATACGATTAAATGGAATAGAGAGAAGATAATTTGCCGTTCCAACAGTTATTGGCATAGACTAGATCCTGCTGAAAAGGGATGGATTTAATCGTGACACTGGTTTGAACTTCAGTAATTCTAGGACTCCCATTTTAAAGATAATTAGGCATACGAAGAACAAATACACCTTTTCTTCTCCGAAATTTCAAAATTTACCTTCTGATGAATCAGAATTCACCTGATTGTAGCACCCGGTTTAAAAGCCTGCCGCACTTAAGACTCTACGACATTTACCCCGAAGAAGATTGGCGAGACGTCCGTAGAAACGTCGACGGACTTTTTGCCAATATAACCCCGTAATGTACCCGAGAAAAATTCACGCTAATAATAAAGGTCTCAGACTCCTTAACTCGGCTAACTCCGACAGCAAAATCCTCATCAGGACATGTAAGTATCATCAGCTAAACTTTTTATTTGCTTCGGTGGCCTAGCAGGAATTTTAGGGGTTCCCTCCAAACAAGTAAGTAGGTCTATATTACTGATGGCCTATATCTTTTCCGATAAGCACGACTTTGAATCATGGTAGTTTATGGGACACAGGTAGAAGGTACCAAGTCATTAGGAGGGTTCCAAGCCTAAAAGTTGACTCTTCGTAGAGTTTCTAAAATTCACATCTGAAAAAATACCTCTAAAATTCTTTAAAACATTATCCCAAGAAAAAATATAACATTACCTCCGAATGACTTCGAGACACATTTTAAAACCCAAGTTTAGGATGGAGAAAATTTACTATCCATAGCTATTTACGGAGGAATGAAAGGCACTAAATAATGGGCAAGCAAGTCTTAAAAAGGTCACCACGAGTCTCAATCCAAGACGGAATTGGACGATCAATGTGACACAGGAATGTCCACCATATGCTTTTCAATTTAAACGTTAACTACTGAGGTTTACAGCAGCAAAAATATGCGCTCATCACGCGCCATTTTCTTGTCCTCAGATCACAATATTTTAAAAATCGCTACTTCTTATCTCAGAACCTCGATCAAGGGACAAGCACACTGCCTTAAGGGGGCTGTCCGATCAAAAGTTTCGCATCGATCGAAAACGCCCAATTTCGTACTGGCTGCTATCGCATCCCGGGAGAGATCTTCCCTTTCCCCTCTTCCCCCGGACAACAGCGCCACCGATGGTACAGTGGATAAATGCGTGGCATATTTTCGCGAGGATGATCACTGTGACGTTATAATACGCATAATGCATCAACACGATCGTCCGACACGGAGATGAAAGATTCCCGTTTAGGATAATTGCAAATTGCAAAGATTTTTAAGACACAACGTCTTACGTATCAGGCCGATCGCCGGACCTTCTAACTAGCGAATGTTTCTTCCGCGGTCGAAAGAATCACGTAGTAAGAAAGAAACGCTAAGTTGCAGTGCTAAATCTAAATATAAATTATTATTCCAGAGGCCTGCGTAAAGGTATATGATTTCAAGTAACAGAGAAGATTCGTGAAATAAAAGCGCGTGGACGCCTGCGGAAGTGTTCTCCGCCGTTGTATACAGCACTCTTAATTATACGGTATTGAAGAGGAATTCTTTCGAAAAACAGTGCGCCATTTTTACGAATATTTGAATAAGAAATGTAGCTTTAATAATATTAAACATGTCTTCAGTGCATCGCGTATGCGTCAAAATGGCAAACAAAACTTCATCTTGTCCCGACTCCACGATTTCAAGTACGTGAAAACCAGAGATGAGAGCAGTCGTCACGTTGCCATAAAATAATTAACTCGACAATTATTTTCCCCCAAGTACCAAACAGTGATGCGGACGGCCATCATTTTCCGTCGCAACACGTTCCCACCGGATTGGTCAATCGCCTTTTCCCCGCCCGCCTCACGTGGATGGGGGTTGGGGGTGGGGGGATGAAAAGGGGTTGGGTGGGTGGGGTGGGTGGGGGCAGCCTCCTGTCGTTGTTCACTCGTTTAATCTGTCTCCACGAAACGTGCCCTTCAGTGTCTCATCATCCTCGAGAGAGGAAAGAGCACAGCGGTGAATCGTTCAATCGTCATCGACATTGCATAGCGCGCGCCACTGCACGGGCGCGTTTAAAGGACACCAGCCTCGAAGGAGGGAGAGGATATGCCTCTTAAACACGACAAATACGCTTAAGTGGAGAGTAATTAAATGCAGTAATAAAATGAAGGCGAGCGTCAACAAACATATATCAAATACAGCGAGTGAAAAGGTGTATATGTATATAAGGTATATGTTTTAATATCAAAAGGCTAGAAGGACAGAGTTGATTAGCTTCGTCTTTTCCGAAAAACGCAGAAGGCGTACGAGGTAGTTCGCATTCCACCGAGGCCGGCATATAATGAGGGCTCTCGGGGACTTGTAGTCATATTCATCATCGACTTCAAGTAACCGGGCGGAAGGCTGTCCCACAGGGAGAGTAAGGACGACTTAGTGTTCAGCCCGCTCTTGGAGGAGGGTGTCAACGATAGAAGAGGGTTAAGTGGGGATGCTACTTAAATGAGAGGGAAGCCCAAGGGTGACACCAGCGCGGTGGGACATACGGGGAACAAGGTTGTGGCAACCAGTGCCTTCGGCATCAACTTCGGCTCAACGCACGTTGCCCCGAGGCCAAAAATCTCTTCAAACATTTCAATTAAAAAATAAAATGATGATATCATCAAGGAATAATGATGAAATAAAAGAGACGCTGAGAGAACAGCCTCGCCAGCTGGCTGTACCGAAAAAATATCAATTGTGTGTACCTTAGCACGACCCGGGGTCGAAGGAAAGAAATTTTGCATCGCTAAAATGATTGTGTTCATTAATTCACTTCTACACACGTATAACAGTATCAATACATGTACAACAAGAATAACACGAGTAAAGTTAATCAAGGCCTCTTATAAATGATGTGAATATATGTACATACTAAAGTACGTATGTTCATCGAAAAGTCTCGACCAATAGTCGACGGAATACTATCGATATTATCAAAGTCCACTTTGATAGACTCGACACCGATGTGGTGAAAGAGCGACCAGACGGAGTACTTAATCGAAAGGTGTACATGTGTACTTGAGAGGTAAGTGTGGACGCGAAAATACGAAGAAGGAACGGGCAGAGTGGGAATGGACAAACGAGAAAATTGCAGGTCATAGGTATGTCTCATTGCCTCTCTCTTGATAGCGCCACCCACACGCCGGATTGGCGAACTATTCGCCTGCAGCACAGCGTCGTTCCGGTTCACTATCGTTCTTGTGTTCCGAAGTGCCTTCATGCGCCTCCTCTGCGATATGTGACACGGGAACCAAGGGAAAGTTATTGCCAATGCGAACAGCGTCAGATTATAAGCATGCCACGGATTTAAGACCGCTTATATTAATGTTATTATCAAAAATAAAAACGCATAGAGATACGGGATTTATATAACGAGCAGAGAGCACTAGGAAGCAGATAAGGAGAAATGAATTATGAGTAAATTAATTAACTAGCCGCAACACCAATCGACATACCACGACAAATGTCCAAATGGCCACCCTTGTGGACTATAATATCACTCGCAGCAATAAAGACAATAATGGCATAACCGAATGTTTTTGTAAATAGTTACGGAATTTGATCAAAGAAAGTGCTTGAAATGTATGGATTTAATTACTTATTAAATACATCTTCATATTATTTATAAGTGACGCTTTCTTCTGGAACTCAAAGAAACACAGTGGTGGATGCTATTATTGGCGTTTATGATACGATGTGTTCCCATTTGTGCGCTGGATCTGAAACAAATTGAATGAAACTGCTCAGCCCTGTTTCGTAGTATGCAGTGCACTCTGGCGAATTGAATGGAATCTATGTAAATGAAACCAACAGCTCAGTACTTATCCTCTCTAGTAATTTAGTATCGACAGTGGTGACGGGAGACCATTGCCATTTTCAAGGTACTCGTACAGCGAGTGGTATAAAAGCATATGCATGTATTTCATGGCCAAAAATAAAGGCTGGGATTGCTTCTTGAGCGGTTTACGTGATGAGCAATATGGAGACAATCGGGGGAATCGGGAAGTAAGAGACGTTGGTGGCATGACTCGCCCACCCTGTCTTTCTTCTTCAACTTTCGTCGAGCAAAGACCAAGATGATACATACGTAAAGGAGACACTGCCTACGTGGTTCTCGTGCATTCAATATTCAAGCATCTTGGTTTGTCTTTTTTTCACATCGAATTGGGCCTCCTTCTTTATAATATCATTTTTAGCGTGAAATGATGTCCTATGACTACCATCCAAATCAATTTTCAGCGTGGAACTTAAAAATAAATGTTTCTCTCGAAATGGTGTTCCTTCATTATGCCGGTTATATTATTTTTGTAAAATATATTGAACGGCAGGATCAACATCTACATCATTTCTTGCAAGCAATGAAACTCAATGGAGTGCGGTGGGATTTGAATTACCACCAACATGCACTATTCTGTAACCTAATGGAGTATATGACTCTACGACTAATTGGCAGAACCTGCTTGCAATTTTGAGAGGGTCAATTTTCACCAAAATGCACTTAGCTATTGGAAAATTACAGATGGTAGAGAAACTATTCCTATCAACGTATTTTTACAGCTACATAAATCCATACAGATAAAAAGAGTTGTACCGAAAACATGCACATAATGTGGCAATGTCTCTGATATACAATTTGTTTACTATTAGGATGCATGCATGGTAATGGTAAAAAGTAGTATATAAAGACAGATCCTTCAGGGAGTAACTCAATTAACCATCTACACCACCAATCGACAAAGCTAGTTAAGTCTTATTGGCAGGTGCTTTGATCTCTTATCGCGGGAAAAACGACATTTTAAACCTGTTTGTTCCGCAGTTAACATCCCCAATATCATTCTCATGATCTAATCAATCATTTTAAACCTGTTTTTTCTGCAGTTAATTTCCCTAATATCATTCTCATGATCTAATCAATCGTAGTGTGTCGGAGTTCGTAAAATGTTAATAACGCCGTTAGAAAATATACTGGCTTGGAATGTACATATAATATTGTTTAATTTTTAAATGACGGTCTGAAACCGATTCCCATTCCAGTTGTAGAAAAAGGTCAATAATACAAACAAGATTAGCATAATGGCCGTAATAGTATCAGGCAGATCTCCACATGCACGCCTTTCATCTCGGTTTTAAAGGCTACCTCATAAGGATCTTAAAAAATGGATAGCCCATTCCTAGCGGGGTCTACGTATAATAATGGAGAAGCAACCGATTTCCCACGATTAACCGCCGCACTTGCCGAGTGCTCTTTTCCGTATAGCTAACAGAAGCCTTAAAGCTACGGCGCTATAATTTTCAATTAACGCAAAAAACAACACATTCCTCGCCAATAAAATGTATTCACAAATTCACTCTCTCACGGCGTTGTTCTTAACCTCCATCAATCTAGGACTCCTCACGTAAATGTCGACGTGGCCAATCGTTGGCGGCGACATTTGTCGCCGTGCACGGAGTCTTTGACTCTAAAGTGCTTCTTAATGACAGGAAACGGTTACCCGCGATTACCGCCGGATGTCGTACCCTCGATTTTAAAGTAATTACATCCAAAATAGGATCCAGAAGAATAAAAACGATTGATTGTAGACTTCAATAGGAGGGGTAGAAGGGGAGGGGGTGGATGGTGATGGGAAGGGGGTGAGATGGGGGTGAAGAGGGGTGACGGGGAGCGGAGAGTCGAAAGCGAGAATTACGCAAATGCGTGGATGGAATTGGAAGTGGGTGGGAGAACAAGTGAGGGTGCGAAATTCCATCGCTTTTGAAATGCACCCGACTCAAAAATCTCATTTACTCTTCGCGCAAACACGCACACGTTGACTGCCAATAGGCGTGCTTTCTCGGTCATTCCTCCGCTCACCCAAACGGACACTTTGCCGGTAGCCTTGTGCCCTTTTACCCAAACTTTTTTAAGTTCGGTAAAGTATTTGCCGGGAAAAAGTGTCCTAGTTATTCCCAGACGTCAATAAAAATATTGATTGCACTGTTGACTCGTCAAATATTGATTAAGTAGTATTGAAGTATAGCAAGTTATCAAAAAGTAAAAGGGAATCAGAGGAAAGGGACCAAAAAGAGGTAAGCTAAGTTCCAGCCATAAATATAAATCATGAATAATTATCTCATCCCCATACGGGACGCTGCCAAGCATTCCGCACGCAATGAAACTTGTTCGATTGTTGCGTCGACACTTGATATACATTGACACTAAAATCCATAAAGTTACTCTGAGATGCCAAAAATAATCGGCTATAATTTAAAATATCACGTAGTCCATGTCTCTTCAACAGAGAAGGATTTACCACCTAAGGCTCATCATAACTCCCACTAAAAGCGGTAGTTGAGGAGTTGATGAAGTAAATCTACAATTAGTCGTAGGGTAGCGCCTGTATCATCATCGATACGTTGATAATATCGGCACAGCTATCGACTAAGTTTACTTTCGACATCTCTAGAGAAAATCAGAGAAAAGAGGGTGGCATATACACCGGGGCCAAACATTTTAACCTTTTGAGTGCGGTATGACGTGGTTTCACGTCATGATAGTCCTTACGCTGATACTGATGACGTGGTATCACGTCATGGGTACCGTGAGTGTCCAAGCTTTCACTAGGGGGCCTAGTGAATGTTTCCTAATAAACGCTGGAACACTCACAGTACCCTTGACGTGATATAACGTCATCAGCACCAGCGTAAAGACAACCATGACGTGATATCACGTCATGCCGCACTCAAAGAGTTAATCCGTTTAATATTCACGGTTCCAACGAAGTGGTGAATTCTGGCAAATAGGCTGGCATTGTTATCGCTTAAGTACCTACAGTCAGAGGAGCACTCAGCTTTAAAGGGATGTTACAAAAAACGCGCGAGCTTACTGTCTCCTGGGGGGGGAGAGTATCAAAGCAATCCACAAAACAGAGTTTTACCAGTTAATAATTACTGTGTAGGTGTTTTATGAGGTGTAGGTGTTGTTCAAGAAATGCAACAAGATATACTTAAAAAAGAGTTCCATGACATATTTTCTCTCAATGAAAAGAATAGCTTTTTGTAATTCCACATAAATTTGTTTCACCCACTACTTAGTTTCCAAGTTGAGAAGTCACCATCAGAGCTACGTCGAAACCTAGGTCGTATGTGAAATTAATTTGTGGAATTACAAAGTTACACCTCTCATTCAAAATGCTGAGCAAATTCCATGTAGTCAGACAGGAGACAATGGATTCCATGAAATATTTTTCGACGAAATGGTTAGAGAGAATAACACAGTTTCCCGCATAAAGGGACTTTTTCCGAGCAATTTCGATGAAAACCTTTACCACAGCCGCCTGACCTCAGGATTCATCGACCTTCACACAACAATGATATTTAGGAAAATCATTCAAAACGCGGCAATGAAAGGAATAACAGACGAAAACGCCAGCTAGTCGACAAAATCTTCACTGTTGGCTCTCAAACCTCGACCACCAAAAGCTCCACGGGTCTTTCGTCTCAACGCGATAATAATTGACAACTCAACTCTTGGCATCAAATTAGTCCGGAGGCACGATCAACCAATCAGAAAACCGGATTCATTTAAGTTCAAAGATTTCTACAAAAATCTGTTGTTGTGCCAAGTCATTTAGAAGCGTTAAATAATATGGGCGAGCAGATTTTAAGTTTGCTAAATTTTCCCAACGACAGAAGAGAGTAAATAATCATGCAAAATTCTTTGCGTTCCGCAGAACATCACTTCTCCATCGAGGTTCATCAACAATCAATAATGCAAAATAAAAAACCAAACGTGAACAACAGATATATAGCAACCATTAATACAAAACAAAAGCTACCTTGAGTTTAAGCAACGAGGCGTTAAAATGTGCACATTACATTCCACGCCGCTCCAGCGTCGATTGGCAGCGGTTGACAGGAAACGGTTTTGGAAGAGAAAATGAATATTAAGTAAGAAAACAACAAGTTGACGGCATGTCACAATGTGTCCCTCAGTTTTTATTTTGTTCTATTCACTAATGGTGGGTGCAGAGAAGAAATGTTTGCACATGCATATCAGTTCGGTATCGTACCTCTTTTATTCTATTGCCTTTATCAAGTACAATAAATGTAGTGCGGAAAAAAATAATAACTCGTGTCACACATGAACTCGCGTGAACAAAAACTTTTTAAGTTATCTAAGCCCAGATTTTTCCCCAGATAGTAGCGCCGACGGCATTTATAAATGCATCAAATTACCAGCGCATTAAGCATTAAGGAAAAGCGAAAAAGAAGAATGCATTAAGGAAGGTTTTCACGTTTTGTGCACACGAGAGAGCTTCCAGGTCCACACCAGTAGTAATTTCTCGGGAAATGAGCGCACCGTCGGCAATTTTTACTTACGAACACTTAGATAGTCACGTATGCATGTCACGATTTTTTAAAGTCAATCATGATTGACTGCTTTCCAAGACTCGACTGCGAGTCACCTCAACTCATGCGCAGGAGGCGACGCGCAGTCACATTTTTTTTAAGCGTGACAATCAAGTTTAAGAAGGGGTATGTAAATGCTTCGATTTCGAAACAATACTATTTCATCTTGGCCAGAAGTGTTTTGCATCGAGATAAAAATTTCAAAAGAGTTTTTGAAAACGAGTTTCTGCTGCTAACACGAACAATACCGATGGATCCTCTGACAAAAATCAAAGGTTGGTGCATCAGTTTACGAAAAGTAAAGTATTCGTATCTAAAATGTGGTATATCATTTCAGAGATTATAGTACTCTGATCTCTGAAATAATACGTGAGGCGGCATTCGTCCTTCACTTGATCTGGACTTATGTTATCCATTTTAAGGTAGCCCGACCTCAGTTCTATCTAACTATCTCAGTTCCGTAGTCATAATAGAGACCATATTCGAATTATACGTATTAATTTCACCAGTTGTAGGACACATGAATTAAATATTGCATTATTAATGGTGCAATAACATATGACAGAAATGGTAAGTAATTAAATGCAATATCTAAATAAGTCTGGAGCTGGACTCATTTTTTTCGCGCGGTGCGTTTAAAACTCCTTCAAAACGGATGATATTTTTGATACCCAAGAGCCGATTGCGGTAACAATATGATTTATTTTCAAATATAGTTGAGAAAACATACAAACTACACGCAGTTAGTTTTTTGCGACATGTAAGTGTTAGAAATTCCTAATTTATAATATAATGTCTCTCATAAGGAGTGCATAGACACGTACCATTTCATATGTAAAAGGGCTCTTGGTATTTTTTGGCAAATAACTCCGTAAGTAATGTGGTTAGGGGTTGAATTTTTTGTGTCATTGGAAGGGTGAGATATTTTTCTTTGAAATGAGACCAAATTCATTGATTTCTAAGTAAAATGATATTTCGCTCAAACTACTAAAGTAATTTCATGAGGCAGTTCGCTCATTAATTTTTCGGTATGATCTGCGATAAGTTCATCTTTCAACTTCATAGTTTACGATTACTTGATTCAAAATGTAACATGCCGTTTTACACAGCCGTCATTACAGTGCAAGGGATGCTGAATATCGTAGAATTGCTGATATTAACCATAGAGGCCTTAAGTGTGATTATTAAATGCGAACCAAAGGACTCGATGCAATTACTTAATACTCCATCTCGAAAGAATTCGAATAAAATTATAATAAATTATAAAACGAAACGTTTTCTAACAATAATTAACACAAAAAATTTTATTTTCTACCTAATCAATAATTGCATGCTCATTATATAATAAGTTTAGGCGAAGTAAAAACTATAATACGTATGCAACTTCTCCATCTAATGAATGTCAGGATAATATTAGGAGGAGGTGGAACATCAAAAATAGCTTAACAGAGAGGATATCTATTATCAGTAATGACGGTCTTACATAGAATTTGGGTAAAACTCATTTATTTGAAAAAACAACTAATTTTTCCGAGTATTTAATGAGGGAAATAACGAAATAAATAAATGGAAGAGAAACCTTACCAAGTCCATATGTGGTGGGAAGCCTGATCAACTGAACGGTAGTAGTCGAGAATCAGATTAGGATACGATGACTTAATACTTGAAAATGATTTTTAAAATTTCTATTTGAAGCTAGTAATAAGCCAATCTATGAGTAATTCATCTATACCTATTGGATAAGAAAAAGATGTGAAACCATTTTGCAATCGGGGATCACTCAAGATTAAAACAACTAGAGGTCAATATCTATGTTGCCAGCAACGTAAAAAGTTCTACCAAGCTTCATCGCCAATAGGTTACTCGACTATTCAGAGAAAAGTAGAAATATATCAGATCTACTAAAGGCCTTCAAAGAAAGAATGGGCCAACAAAAGCTTTGGAAAGGGTGTTATGTAGTACTAGAGAGGGAATGGATGAAGGTATCAACACTATAGTAATGTTCAGAGATTGATTTCAGAAAGTGCTGTTTGAGTTTGATTTCAGAGAGGCGCTTGGCATGGGAGATCAACCATGTAATACTTCATAATTATTATGCAAAATTGGAATTCGAGGACAAATAGACTCAGTTTTCTAATTATTTAAAGAATAAGAATTTTTTAAAATTTAATTTGTAACGAATGAGGAGCTCCCTAGTGTACCTTAAGGAATGTTTCTTCGACATACATACATTGTTCCCGATTAATAAAAATTACATATTTTACTGTTGCAGTCGTTGTGAATCGACCTCATACTCAGCGCAAAACGTTGCCGTGACCGCGGTTGGCAAAAGCCGTGACTGCGGTTCACCAACAGAATGCTACCAACCGGCATGTTATGAAACATTTCGTCAGCGCGCATCGTTCCTTTCAATGTCGTTCGTGTCCGCTTAAGAGCTCTTTAAGTGTTCCCTCATCTTCGAGAAAATAAGTGGAAAGCTCATGGCGCTTGGCATTTTGGTGGGCCTTGCTTCGATAATGGGGGCGATTACATGATGGACAGAGAGAGGGTGGTTGATGGGAGGTCGGGGGAGTTCGCCGAGACGGAATTGGCATGCAGCGCGGCGGCAAAAAAACAAGGGAAACACGATGCGCGTGGACAGTGGTATGCGAGGGAGGTCGGATGCCAGAAAGACGCCAAGCATCGGCACGTGGACCGTCTGGGAAGTAGGGCGGAGGTGGCGGCGACGGCGGTCGGGAGGACCGGCGGAGGACGAAACGCCTCCTCCGAAACCAGCGACATCACCTCCGTAACAGACAGAACCCCCAACCCCCGCGAAAATACAAATCCACGTGCAGAGCTCGCTGCACGACCTTGCCGTGGGGCCGAGCCGCTTGAATCGAAGCGGCGGAGGCGGAAGGTCCGAATTAATCAGACACGAAACGCCGAGTGCGTTAGAAACAGGGTTAACACTCGAAGCGTTAAGTATAATGAAGATAGAACTCGTCCGTTTAAGGAAACTTTTGTGTTTAACAGAAAATAGAAAAAGCGCCTAATCATACGTTCCCCGATTCAATTTGGGCCAAAGTCTGCCGAGGAGATATGGCAAGTAAAGGTACACACACATGAAGAGGCAGAAAATTTCCTTCACAATCAAATAAAATATAGTCCTTCGCTAACTAATAAAAGAAAATAAAAAAATAGTCCTTCACAATTAAAAGTCCAAGGCGGACGAACACTTCAGCAGAGGATCAGATAGGTATTCCCCAGCTCTAAGTCTAAAATGGAGCTACATGCCACATAAAGACTGCATCTAACACGTTTGCTTCCACCTACGAACCAAGAGTTCGTTCGAGACAACAGCGCCCTTGAACTTAAAGTTCTGGGAAGAAACAAATGGTAATATATAGACAATGCGACCAAAACAGGTATCCAGAACATAAGGAAGATAGTAAGTCAACGTGTTTCTACAGAACAAAATATTCCCAGGTATCTAAGCGAGTTTGATCCATATATGATATTGTTTTATATAATATTACAATGTTTTGACGCCACATATATTCCCCAATTGCCTCGATTGTTGCCATCGGTCAAGGGCAAACGTCAGCACTTTTCTAGTTGAGAGCTTCAATTGGGATATACTGATTTGGCTACGGAATAAATGAAAAGTGAATTATTTTTTCCCCGTGGTAATATTAAAACAAAAGCCATCATCGTGGATGCTTCGGTCACGAGATTTCCTTCCCAAATGGCATTGGAATAGTTTACTAATTGGCTGCATTTCTGTCTACTCCATCATTATCTCGGAAGAACTAAAATAAATCGATATTTCAGGCCAGATATAAAAAATGTACCTTGCCTTTCACCACTGGTGGTCAAAATTGTAGTCTGGACAAGTACAGAAGTGAGAATTTCATACATCATTGTGAAATACATCGAAACACGAGTTCTTGAGAGAAAAGTGCTTTATTAAATTCCGGGGGTAGAGTGTTAACACGGGAGAGCACATGTACAAGATGAAATGACACCTCGAAGAAAATGAAGCACTTCTTTCGGCAATTATTTTTAACAATCAGAGGACCCACTGTAGACAACAGCGGCTTCCACAGCAAATGGACTCAAAATATTGACAAATATCCAGCAATCATAAACGTAATTCATCAGATTTTTAGCATGAATGAGGAGTTAAACGGTGATAACTTTGAACTTTGAAGTTTTGATGAACGACGTCCGAGTTACACGGAATTAAATGCATGCCCCTTCGATCACTAATTTGTTTCATGCGCCTTCAACGACACAAGAGCGACTCTTCTTTCATTGATCTTCCATCACAGACCCATGTCCCATGGAGACTTAAACTTCTCATAAGCCTCGAATTGATACCACGCGTAAACGATTATAAACTCTGCCAACGACCGGGCGAGACCAACATCGCCATATTCAGGAATCCCTGGAGGGACATTGAAAATCACAAATTTCGCATCGCCCACGTCATTTTCTTCACTTCCAAGATCCTTCGGAAAAGCGAAGAGTGAAATGATTCCACACAGACAGCCTCCAAAGAAAGGCTCGCAATGCACATAAGCGTATTGCCTATTGTAAGATATAATATTCAAATACACCGAGGATTTTTATTAAATCTATTTCACGCAATCACACAAATTCCACGTCAAATTCACTGTGGAATGTCTTTAATATTCTGAAAGGACCTGTCAGGATGGTTCCATCTATTATCTTCTTCAACCTGTGAGTTTGACTAGGCCGGCACAAAGTAATAAGTCCACACATGAAACAAAATAAAAAAGATCATTTATTCCGTTAAGTATTTTAAATGAAAAAACAATAAGATAAATCAGATACCATGATAGTGTTTAAGAAATGAATACCTACGAAAGCCGGAAATGACTTATTATCTTCACGGACACCGGTGTCCCTACCAGTATCGGCGATATTAGTTTTGAGCAGGAGGAATTAAATAGACAGAGAATACAGTGATTCTTGCATAAATAAGTAGCAGACACTCCAACAGAAACCACAAGATATTTATACATTGGCATTGATCAGATTTATGGGGTTACAGCAGCAGCACCATATACGGGGCCAACTGCTTCAGAATTCTAAACTTTATTTTTTCCCGGCGTGTCCACGCAATAGATTGACTCACACGATCGGATTATATTCCGCTTACGTCGCCGGCCGGGTGCGCGAAAATATCCGGAAAGCCTTTGCCTTCACTGGCGCTCAGCGCGGCCCCGAGCGTTAAGGCGCTGCCGATGGCATTGGGCGAAGCCTCTCCACGTGGAGCCTGCAACCGCGACCTTGCCTGCACACGCCGCGGAATATTTCGGCGAGGGCCAAAGGGGAAGCCGCCAGTGTCTCTACTCGCGAAAACGGCCCCTTCGTCGTCCTTGCCTCGTGTGGCCCACTTAGCCCAAGTCACACGTGGACCTTCAAAAGGATTTCCGCGACGGGCCGTGCGAATAATGCAAACAACTCCTCTTCTATACACGATTCCTTTCGCCCAATTGAGGAGCAGCCCCTTTTTTGTGGCATCGAAAACAAATTTTGCTTAACACGGAACATAATTAACATTCTTGCCCTCGGTGACATAAGAGTATACATTTTTTATTACGCGTGGGCTTTCGCCGACCCTTCCACCGGTTTCGTCCGGCAATAACTAAGGTTAACGTCGGATAATGCTCGCGCTTCATGAAAAATATTCTCAAGGTCTCCCAAAATCATGGGAAAGATGAGCAGCGCGGCCTCAAATGTAACAAATTTTAAATCCGAAGATGAGCTTGATCGAGCGTGTGAGTGCTCTGCGATAGTCCCTCGCAAGGAATCCCATTCCCGTAAACAATATCAGAGAGAGTGAATAGAGATCATAACCCCGGCGTCCTAAACGGGGCGCAGTGAAGGATCCCATCGTTGGGTTTAGTGTATGTATCCAGTTGTTCGTCACTGGCGAGGAATTCAAACTTCCCGTAAAACACCAGAGAGACAAGTTAATAGGGTGAAATTTTGGAGCTTGACTTTTTCTTATTTTGACATGTGGTGCAAATATTTTTACGGGCATTGGACCTTTAAATTTACTTGTTCATAGTTAGCGAAAGCAAGAATGTTAATCATGCCATACAGTGAAATTCTAAAATCAAAACAGTACGTGATCTGATACGCGTCACTCTTTCCTGCGAATTCTGCACGGAGGAAGCATCTCTCCTGACGGAATCATTACAAGAGTGCACGATAATGTCTCATTTCCACGCGTAATATCACAAGCACCGACTTATCGAACCCACATGCATTCCCAGTACTTCATAGAGTTCTCACGGCAATTCTCGGCTGCCCACACCAGGGAGTTTAAAGATTGAGGGAAAATTCAGCAAACTATTCAAATTATTTACACTACATCGCAATTCCCATACTTATCACATTCTTAGCAATATTATAACATTCTTTGCAATAAAAATTACGAATGGTTTCAAAAGCAATCTACAGTCCTCCTCCTCCTCTTTATTATTCAAAATTACTATCTATGGTACTCCGTAAGCCGAATCTGATTTATTTAAAGCATCACGGTGGTACACCAAAGGTAGATACGGAGCGCGTTCCGCGCATAAAAGAGAGGACAAGAACAACAGGAAATCCGATACAGGCCCTGAAGACAGAAAATTTCCTAAAATGGGGGTCCGTGGCGGTTTTTGTCAATATTTTACAGTTACTGCTTTTGGGGGGACAAGGGGAGTGATGCGTCTCAAATAGCCTCTCACCTCAAATGCCAACCTCACCTTCCCGTGATATCCCCTGTTTGAACTGACGAGGAAATGGCGACCGAGTGACTCCCGGTATAAGGAGTCCCCCCATTACCAAGTGCCAACGGTCTCGTAGAGAGCGGAAGAGCGGGTAATGGGATCAGGGCACTCCATTGTCCTAGGGGTAGGAAACTGCCCCTAAAAGCGGAAGACCTTGTTGGGAAGGCAACGGTATTGGAATACAGAAGGCAACGGATAACCACTGTATTAAAGATCCTAAGGATATTCCTTGCATTACACCATGATGATGGCTTCTTATGCTAAATGTTCCAGAGGTAAAATAGCTTCCCAGTCGGATCCCCGGGGGAAGCAACAAAAGGAGCAACATCGAAACAAAGAAAAGAGATTGCGAATAGGAACGTGGAATGTAAAGACTATGCTACAATGTGGAAAGCTGGAGAACCTTAAAAGAGAAATGGAAATAAATAAATTGGATTTGACAGGGCTGAGTGAAGTGAGGTGGGATGGACAAGGGGAAATGAGGAGTGATGGAGTTACCACATTCTATTCGGTGAGAACAGAGGGGAAAGAATGGAGTGGGAATAATCATGAGAAGTGAAATAGCAAAAAGAGTACAAAAGGTAATGTATGTAGATGATAGATTAATAGCAGTAAGAATTGGAATGGTGCCGAAGGATCTACTCATTATACAAGTGTATATGCCGACATCAGCTTATGAGGAAGAAGATATAGATAGGATGTATGAGAAGGTTGAAAATGTATTAGAAGAGGACAAGGGCTGCTGTAAGGTGATTATGGGAGACTGGAATGCTGTGGTTGGAGAAGGCGAAGAGGGAACTGTAGTGGAAAAATATGGTTTGGGAGTAAGAAATAAAAGAGGAGAAAGTGGAATTTTGCAGAGAGATTATTTTGTTTATAGCCAATACATGGTTCAAAAATCATTAAAGGAGAAGGTATACATGGATGTCACCAACAGAAGATCGTTATCAGATTGATTATTTCTTGGTTGAACAAAGATATAGGAATGCAATTAAGAAATCAAACGGGTTGCCGGGAGCTGATATCAATAGTGACCATGTCCTAATAAGGATGGAAATTCAACTAACGTTGAAGAGAGTGGAAAAGGCCAAAGTAGTAAAGAAATGGAGCCTGGAAAAGATGGAGGAAATGGGTAGGGAAGATATAGGGGAAAAACTGTCTAAAGCAATTACAAAAGATCGAAAGGGGGAGGAGGGAAGTGAAGAAATTTGGATGAGGATAAAAAATTCTATAGTAAGTGAAGCAGAAAAAGAAATAGGCTACTGTGGAGGAATCAGAGCAGAGAAGCCATGGGTAACAGAGGAGATGTTGAAGAAGATGGGAGAAAGGAGGAAGTATAAAAATAAGAATGGCAAGCAAGAAAGAGAAATGTATCGAAGGTTGAATAATGAATTGAAGAGGGAAACTCAAAAGGCAAGAGAGAAGTGGCTTGCGGAAGCATGTGATGACATAGAAAACCTCGAAAAGAAAGGAAAGTATGACCTGGTGTATAGGAAGGTAAGGGCAGTAACAACTGATAATAGGAAAATGAAGAGTAAAATGAGAGAAATTGAGAGTATAGACGGCAGAATTATGCACATGAGAGGAAAGAAATAACAGAAAGGTGGACAGAATATTTGGAAGACCTGTATTGCTCAAAGGAGAAGCCGGTGGATTTGGACTTGGAGGCAGAAGAAATGGTGCCCCAGGAAGATAGAGGTTATTCAGTGTTGAAGAGGGAAGTAGAAAAAGCAATTGAAGAAATGAGAAAAGGGAAGGCAACAGGAATGGATGAGATCCCTATTGAATTTTTCAAGTGTTTGAATGAAGAGGGTGTGCAGGAAATTGTTAACATGTGTAACAAAATATATCACACTGGTGAATGGCCTCAAGATTTTGTAAGAACAGTGATGGTGCCAATTCCTAAGAAGCCTGGTACACGGAAATGTACTGAACATAGAACGATAAGCCTAATTTCACATGCAGCCAAAATAATGTTGAGAGTAATGAACAGGAGGTTAATAAGAATAATGGAAGAAAATGCAGGGGAGGAACAATTTGGTTTCCGGAAAGGGAAAGGAACAAGGGACGCCATTGGCCTGTTAAGAATAACTGGAGAAAGGTATATAGAGAGAGGAAAAGGCTTTTGATTTATTTATAAAAGGCGCTTTGTTTTATTGATCTGGAAAAGGCTTTTGATCGGGTTGAATGGAATAAAATGTTCGAAATTCTAAAAGAGAAGGGGTTGGTATGGAAGGAGAGAAAACTCATTAGAGAATTATATATGAGGCAAAAAGCTGCATTAAAAATAAATGAGGATATGACAGAATGGGTGGATCTTGGTAGAGGAGTAAGGCAGGGATGCTATCTGTCACCAACCTTGTTCAATATATATGTTGAGGACATGATCCATAAATCTTTTGATGGGAGAGAGGAACGAATCAGCATTGGAGGTAGGAAGATAAGAAGTATATGATTCGCAGATGACATGGTAATATTAGCAGATAATATGCAATCACTTCAAAGGTTGATAAAGGTTTTGGAAGAAGGGATGAGGGAATATGGGATGAAGATAAACCTAGGAAAGACAAAGGTGATGCCAGTAAACTGTGAAAATTATACGAGTGTGAAAATAAATGAAGGTGTAATAGGAAAAGTGAAAAGCTACCGGTACCTAGGAACGATGGTGACAGACGACTGGAGAAGTATTGCAGAAATAAAAGCAAGGATAGCAATGGCAAAAGAAGCCTTCAGCCAGAAGAAAAACTTGCTATGCAATAAAAGTCTGGATCTGGAGCTGAGAAAGAGACTAGCTAAATGCTATTCATGGAGCGTTTTCATGTATGGATGTGAAGCGTGGACATTAGGTAAGAGGGAAAGGAATAGAATAGAAGCTTATGAAATGTGGGTGTGGAGAAGGATGGAAAAAGTAAGATGGGTAGATAAGATGAGAAATGAAGAGGTTTTGAGCAAAGTAAAAGAAGGAAGATCGCTCCTAAAGGAAATAATGAAAAGGAAAGGAAACTGGTTGGTCCATGTGATGAGAGGGAAAAGTATAATAACTGTGGCACTTGAGGGTTCAATTGAAGGAAAGAATAAGAGAGGAAGGAGAAGAATTAAATTGGTGGATCAGGTGAAGAACATCAGCTATGATGAAGCAAAGAAGGAAGCTCGGGACAGAAGCGGATGGCGACAGCAGTGGTGTACGGGACCTGCCAGCAGGAAGAACACCAGATGATGATGACTGCTTTTGTAGCTTGTTATGCTGTCATTGCCAAGGGAAAAAACATTTCGAAACTACTTTTCTACTTTTGAGACTCAAGACCAAGCACGACTCTCACCAGGAGTCCTGTTCATCCTCCTCTACTACCTCACTCTCTTACACGTGACAAAAGGCAACAACCTTGTACGCCATAACTGCGTTCTTCCCTAATTTCTCAACTCCTCGATTCTAAGGGACTACGCTCTCGAATGGAAATATGGAGACTTTAACGAGCGGCCAAGATATAAATCTCTGCATGTGAAGACTACGGTACGTTTCATGCTTTCAGCAGACTTAGTGGGGTCCATGACCGAGCAAAAAACTCCCGTTTGCAGAGCTCCAAACGCCTCATCTCGGGAGGAGCGTTTGAAGCACTTGCGATATATCGTTTGACATACTCGAGAATTAGCACCAATTTCTTTAGTTCTTCTCGGGCTTCCGGGTCCGGGTAAGATGCTCCATCTTCTCTAGCGCTAGAGAAGATGGAGCATCTTACCCGGACGGAAACCTAGAGATAGACTGTCGTACCGATAGATTTAAAATGTCATTTTTCCCGCGTACCATAAGAGAGAACAATAGGCAGCGTAGCAAAGGGATAGGTAGGTGAAATATAATTATAGTAGTCTGTAGTGAATCATGCATGTAATAACAACCAATAATCCCTTTCTTATTATGTAGATACTAACAATATAGCTCTATGTGACCCTATTTTCTAGCATGTCTCATTTAAATATCCTAGTTGCATGTCAATAGTGCATGTTTGGTGATCTTCACCCCCTGCCACACACCCTCGTGGTGACTCGCAGGGTATTACGTAGATGTAGATGAAACCCGAGAAAAATTCACAGCAGTCATTCGCCGGGAGAAAGTGAAATTCTACACCAATTTCTTTAGTTTCTACGCCAAGGTATGGGAAATAAACTACAGAAAAGGAGAAGTGGATGCTACATCCCACGTAGAGTG
The DNA here is from genome assembly GCA_963169105.1 of Ceriagrion tenellum. Classification (NCBI taxonomy): domain Eukaryota; kingdom Metazoa; phylum Arthropoda; class Insecta; order Odonata; family Coenagrionidae; genus Ceriagrion; species Ceriagrion tenellum. Next base: position 165,817,301 of record OY720634.1, read on the forward strand.
CCTAAATGAAGATTTTAAATTTTACGGAGTCCGGAAAATAACAATCGCACCTTAACTAGCAAGTATTCACCATTAAATTGAATAAAGGTTTATTGCTTCAAATCAATCCACCCTTCTTTGATCAGTTCTTATATAATTACGTGATGACCTCAGAGTTTACTAATTATTAGTTGCTTTACTCTTCCTTAACTAAATTACTCTTCTTTTAATTTACATACAAAAGCCCGTTAGCAAGAACTTCCATCACTCGAACGCCAACCTCACACACAAGCCAACGTCTCAAAATCGGGCTTGAAGCTCTTCAGAGCGAAGGAATGAAGCGCACCGGCCTTACTAGTAGGAGAGGTGGCGCTTTGAAGTGCTCGGGACATGAAACTGACCTCACCTGTAGTCACTCGAGAGGAGAATCATTTCAACGTCATAGGTCGCGAAAAAGAATCTGTAAATTTACAGCGGTTGGCGCTCAGAAAGATTAGAAAAGAGGTGATATACTAGCAATAAATAGCGGAACAACTAACAGGCTATGGCAAACTTAAGTTTTTTCGGCCGGTCACGAATGTCGAATACACATACATGCATAACGCGCTCGGAGACTTCAACGCGCGAAACGCAACTTTCTTCCTGACATTCCTCCTAGATAAAAACGCGGCCAATAAGACGCAATGCCGCTTGGTATAGGGAATCACGTGACCGAGTAATACAAGAATGCAATCAATGGTGGCCTCTTGTTTAAATTATCCGCGAAAAAATTGTCAACTTTCCATTTCTTTCTAAGCCAAATCAGTATATTTCAACTGCCCTATTATCTTGGAAGAACTATAACTCTCAACGCAATGTCGTGCTGCTGTTGAGCATCCTCTAATCTACGCAACTGCAAGACTCATTTTGGTACGTCTAAGGCAACTCAAGCCACACATTATTACGGACCTAATACGGAAACAGACATGGATATTATTGGTTACTTGTGGATTTAAAATAACTAACCGTGAAGGAAATTCAACAATAATATTGCTTATTATTACCTGTAAGTACTTAATTACTCCTGAAAGATTCCTGGATCAACGAAAAAAATACACGTGTAACATTTGAAAAAAGTCTCAAGAATTTTCGGGAACATGTTCCGAAATTGAGGTAAAAATTACAAATAAGAACTTACAAATAGTTTCATGGATTATTCGTAAATATTACAGGGACTATCTTTTTAGCAATTAGGATTTTTAGTCGGTATTTCAATAAGGACAATAATGAAAATAATGAAAATAAATATTTTAAGGAGAAAATACCTGTGGTGCTTTCAAATTGGACCATTGATATGTTTAATAACACTCCCGTACAAGATCATGCCCTTAGGTAAGGTAAAAATCTATCCCAATTATAGGACCGTGTCATCAAGAGATGGTCGACCAGATTCATCTCTAATTTTCCATAGTGAAATCTGCCACGGTCGCTCAATATACGTTTACACATACAGCGCCTAATGACGCACGCTGCCATAAGGGCACACTGAAAGGATTCACTTAACGAACGGAAATATTGGAAACATTCATTTTTTTTAAGAATTTGATATCCTTCACTCATTCACATGAGGCCTTCATCTTCGTTCAGCGCGTTAAGTAGTTTCTGTGAAGCATTTGCCTATCATTGCATCCACATGAAGCTCCTACTTCATTCCTATAATTGTCGGCACTGAGTGACTTGGGATAAGGTTTGAAGATTCCAAATATTTGATTTTCTCGACCGAATATCCGAAGTGGGGTGAAACGTATGTCTGGTGCTAGGGAAGCGAATCATCGCCCGAAAGAACTCGCGAGTATTCATCCATCTGATATGATCTGGACAGAGAAACTAGAGGGGATTAAATGGACGACAGATTGAAAGCAATCATTGCGCCTTCTATTATGGCCATTCACGTTGTATGAACACCAAACGTTGAAACAATATTTTTATAGTTTAATAGCTATTTGATAACTGAGTTAATAATTAAGGTAATTACTACTTTCATTGCTGCAATATGTTCTTTGGATACATATTAAACCTAAACTTTCAATGATGGATTCCTTAATACAGTTTTAAGAAAGATTTTAAAATACAACATAAATCAAAATTTAGAAAAAATCAAACCCTTACACGGATTTTGGTAAGTTTTACTGAGTAACTTTACCGGTAGTCACGTCCTTTGTATGAATTTTTCCATCGCCACCATTGATGTGAAACATGGATGTTTTGAATTTTCCGTGGGAATGCCAAGTGCAACAAACACTTATTACAAGTGCAAACATATCGCATTTTCATGCAACCAATCGGTTGCTTTGTGGCAAACTGCGAACTCATGGCTTCTTTCAATCCAATATTTGAGTGGTGCAATGATATGTCAATTTACTGTTCACTGGCGACTTCACAGGTCTGCATATTAAGAATTTTCAGAACTAATATTTAGATCAACATATTTTTAAGTCTTAAATTTAAAATCATTTTATCTAAAATAATTTAATTATTAGAGCCTACTTGATGATGCGTAATGTTAAGGCTAACATTTCATAATGAACCTCCGAAACTCCGCACTCTAAAAAACTAAAACTCCGACAAAGGCTCCGGTTAACATGTAGGTACTTCAACATTTCTATTGATGCTCGAGTTTTTTCATGTATTGTAGCTAATGGCGTTACTTGATACGTACGTACTTGCATAGCGAAGCGTACGAAATCAGTTTGGCTTCTGATTACAACAACTCTTTTACCTTAAACATTTATCCGTCCGTATGTCTTGAATAATTTCAAAAACCCTTAGACACATCAGCAAATGATACGGACTTTAAGAGGCAAGCTTGAATAAAAAGGAAAATAACGTGCGCAATCGGCTTACGTTACGGGTCTTCCTTACTTTTTTAGTTGTCCTTCTAAACGACAAGTACCAAGGACATATTCATTGTGGTGGACAACAGTAGCCCTGGGACGGAGCATCAGCGACGCTCGCAAAAACCTCGAATAAAATTGACATAAACAAGGCTAAACAGTGCAGTTATTAATATTTCCTAAAAAATTGTCAGGTTCGTGAATTCATATGTTTTTGGTATTCACCTAACTTGTATTTGTTGATGACTAGAACTTCGTGGAGTGGCGGTCGGGAAATGCCCGAAGGCAACACCCAATTGATCTTAAGTGCTTATGGTTGCCGATTTATCAATGCTATAAATACGCAATCAGGTCCATACATCGTGGTGACTCAAGAACTTAGTGTGAAAGAAAAGTTCCAGAAAAGCCCGTTCACCAAAAAAATATCCGAGAGTCAAAAAACTTTAAAAGAGTAACCAAAATAGTAATTAAAATGCCCATTCATATACATATATATAACGAAATTCGACGCGATATTTCGTTACAAACACCAAAGTCACGATTTAAAAAAATGTCGAAAGCCTTTTTGCTCGCTCGACAGAAACATAACCACAAAATTAGAATTCTTTACGATTACACTCAATATTCATCCCCAAAATTTTCAGACTAAGCCGACGAAGAAAACTTGGCCCATTAACAGAAGAGAACTTCGCAAAAAGAGACGGACAGGAGAGGCTCCAGACATCCACCTGACACTTCTTGGAATCAACAGACGAGCCGAGAACGAAATACTTGATGTTCGGCTCCACAGCAAAGTTTACACTCCTCTCAACTCGTTTAACTCGTTAAATGGCACAGTTACACTCCCTAATTATTCCTTAATGAATCATTCATCCCCCCAACCAAAACGATTCGGTTAGGATTTTTAACAACGAATAAAAACTCAAGTTAACAACGATGATATTTCAATCTTCTAATTACTCAACGCTCTTCAATCAATCGAGCAAAATCTAAAGCGATCTGTAACAATTTGACAATTAAGCAACTTAAAATATGATACGAACCATTTAGAAGTGATTATATAATCATCGGCAATTGAAAATACATTTAAAACACAAGATCGATAACCGAAAATGTTTAAGCGACACGATTAAGCAACGATTACTTTTTCTGACAATATTAATTACCGCGCGATAAATGGAACATGCCTAAAATATCTAACGAGCGCGTGTAAGCAAGAACAGTTGTCCGCCATTATGGACAGTATAATTACAACCGTTTATCGCCAACGCTTCAATCTCACAGACAGACACAAGCATACATGTAAAAAGATGGAGTGTGGGGAGGGTGGTTCAGAGGAATTGCTGGAATGCAACGCTGCAACCAATTTCAATCGGCCATCTTTTCATCTTTCTCGCCCCTCTTCCGTTAAAGGACCATTAAACAAAAAAAGACAGCAGCCCATTAAAAAACGATGAACCCAATCGATATTCAAACGCAATGAAGGAATTATGATATAACGTTATAGAGAGACATAGAACTTCTGAGTTTTAAGTGAATTTTTCCATTAGAAGACTCCGATTACAAAGACTGAAACGTTCAGAAATTACACTTTAAAGGGATTAAAAATTAACCCTCCAACCTTCCCTCACTACTTCTCCTACCCACTCCACCCCCCACCATTCCCAATACGCACAAGTCTTTTACACACACATTACACTTGTAAAGGCTGTTTTACACGGCCTAGTTAACTATACAATTCGATGCACAGAAATTGAAGAACGCGGGCACGACATTAACGCAGCATTCATTCAACTGTCGTTTATGCATTTGCGCATCCATTCTCGCAATGCGCCGATTCACACTCCGCAATTTTCAATGCACATGCGAACATACAACAGACTAAGCAATTAAGTGCCTCAGATAAAACGGCCTTTTAGGTGTGGAAACATCCAGGAAAATATTTACTAGTAGCGATGTGAACCGGTGATGAATATTATAAAAATAATACCTTGAGTTGTGAATTATTTATCCGTCTTTCAAAATGTTTCACGCTTTACTTTTACTTTTAACTAACATACTATTTTTTTTACTTTACTATTAACTAACGCGAGATCCGTCACTTCATATAATCTGGTGAAAAAGCGAAAAACAGAAATTTTATTATAGCAGACGAATTTCGTCATACCTTCCGCGTTGAGTCACTTATAAAAAGACAGTTTCGCGAGCGTTCCCGCTCGCTTCTTCAGGTCTGAAGTTCTCTCAATACATATTGACTGACTGCGTTAATACGGCGCCCGACGCTCAGTCAGGTGCGCTCGGAAAGTTATATCTTTGCTTTGCAGAAAACCTGCTTCCAAGGATTGGAAATAGTGTATCCATCTTCTCTATTTACATTATTAGTGGTTAAGGCTATTGCTGCCGTCGCCAAAATGACTCAACGCGGAAATTGTCCCGAAATTTACCCACTCACAAAATCAATCCGCAGAAGCTTTGACGCCAACAGAAATTTTATCAAACACAGAGCAAATTTTGGGCGACGTAAGAACATTGTCTCACTTCACAAAAACATCATACACAAACTGTTGCATTAAACTCAACCCACACCCCATCCATCACGGTGCTACATACCCTTTGCCACATCACGAAATATTACAAAGACAGGCCTTCCAAGAAAGCCTTCTCGTGCGGAGATTCTTCAAAGAAAGCAAACCTCTTATCATATATTTTAATGCCGTTTCAGCGGTCGTGAGGTTGGTCCAAAGACTGAGACTGTGACGTAATTTCCCGAATTTGTGTAAAGGCAAATTCATGCAAAAGATGATTGTGACACGGTCTTCGGCAGAGAAAAGTGTAGCCACTTAATACGATCAAACATGCCATTTAGAGCGACTTTGAGCACTAAAATGCAACCAAATTTCAACAAACTGCGTCTGTTTCAGTTCGGGAGATTTCACGAACAGATCGTGCGTTTTCTTTCGATAGTCACTTGGAAATGGGAAAAAGTGGCTAAGATTATCATGTGGCGATATTAAGAGCAAAGGATACAAGTCATCGATTGACCCTGTGAGCTAGTGTTAACTAGGTATTAACAGTGCCAATAGCTAACAGTATGGCTAATAAAATGTTTTCAGATGATTTACAACCACTCTCGTTGGTGTCCGTCCAATAAGATGAAAGCTACCGGTGATTTTTTATTCTCTTCGGGAGGTCAAAGAGTAAGGTCAAATGATAAAATAGAAAATCGGTCGAGATAGGTAGGCAAGTTGCGCGCCTGCCTCACGATTTGGGACTGAACTGACGATCCAGTTCCGACTCGACTCGGCAGGAGGCTTGACATGTGGAGACAACGTGAAGTGGTAGGCGGGATTCCACTTACCTGCAAAAGATATAAAAAAAAGAAAACAATGGAATTAGAATACTTCGAAATAAAAAATAATGACAATTTTGAAGCAAATCACAACATATAAGCATATATAAAAACTATGTCAAAAGAAATTTTTATAAATTTGTAGCAACAACACACATTTAAATAAATATTGATATTAATAGATAGTTAATACGAGGAGTTTCACTCCGAAAAATGTATTAGCAGTTTAGATTTGTTATTCCCACTCGCAATCCACGGGATCGGAAAATTGCTGAATATCAAGCGATATAATCTCACAGTCGAAATGATCCTCCTCCTTCTCCTTCCAGGTATGATAGGTGTCATCCATTTCTCCGTAGAAGTACGAGTCAAGACGGAATTGTACCGATTGCTATCCCCGCCGATACCCATTGCTACAGAAATCAGCATATTTTGCAAGAGCCAACGTAATGATTAAAAGGAGTAAAGAGAAGAGATTTTCGGATCATTAATAGAAGCGATGGATCATTTCTATGAGTTTCCCACTCTCGCTAGGTATAACAGAGTTTGTACTGGCGTCGAATAAAATATTTGCTTTACTAGCACCACACATTGCTCGGAATACCCCACATGATTTTGTTTTATTCAATAATTATTAGCAAGCGACATAGTATAACTTCGAGTAACACAACATCGCACTTGCCTTTAATTCGTGACTGACTCTGCGAAATTCAAAACAAAGCGGAAACAGAGATGGTGTGCGCTAAACAAAATTATGCCGATAATGGCATCCGTGATAGTTGTCAAGTTTATTAAGTTTCAGTAAAAGGCGTCAAACGTGAATATAGTAAAGTTTTTGGACTCTATGGTGAAAAGTTATTAAGATACATTGTTCGAGCGAATGAATGTTACAGAGTACGCATATTCAGCAATATAGGTAACAGAAATTATTGGAGAGCAGAGGATTAAAATAAGATACGGAGGAATGGATGCTAATAACTCTGAAAAGCGTGAATAGCTCCAGCAAAAGTTCCTGGCACATACCAGCGGGGCAAAGAGCAGAGGTACGGGTGGAGGGGCGTTAAGGGAAAGCGCGGAGGAGAAGAGGGGGAGGCAGGCGTACCAAACTACTTTGTGAAATAAGCACGAGGCACTTACTTTCAAGGCAAGAGCTTAAAATCACCCATCGCTATGACTTTACTCAACTAGGCACTCTAATTTGAGGTGTCTTTGTGAGTGCGGTCGATACGGGATGAGAGGTAGTCGATAGTCATTCCAATGGTGTCGGGGGAAGGTGGGCGGTATCGCCTCATCCAGCCCAGTATGTATGACCACACAAAATAATAATTATCGAAGAGTTTGAGTAGGCAGCAGTTAAGGGTTTCGGATGGACCCTCCAAACCAAACAGCCATCTACAACCTTCTCGGAATATTGTTGAAACTTCCGTATCCCGTGTCTAAAACTCGTCCAATTCCTAGCAACAGGACCTTTTTCTAGATCCTTACCAACGAATTGACAATACTGACATTAAGGTAGTCCGAGTGAGATAGTTCACTAATCATAATAGAGACCATATTCGAATTATACGTTTTGATTTCACCAGCTGTGAGACACACGAATTAAATATTGCATCATTAATGGTGCAATAATATAGTTTTATGTGACAGAAATTGTAAGTAAATAAAAATATCTAAATAAGTCTTTAACTTGACTCATTTTTTTCGAGCGGTGTGTTTGAAACTCCTTCAAAACGGGAGGTTTTTTGCAATGCCCAAGAACCTACTGCAGTGACAATATGATTAATTTTTAAAAAATAGTTGAGAAAACATACACACTACTCGCTGTTATTTTTTTACGACATCTAAGTGTTAGAAATTCCTCATTTTGTAAATACTGTCTCTCTGGAGTGCACACACATACCATTTCCCATGTAAAAGGGCTGGTATTTTTTGGCAAATATCTCCGAAAGTAATGAGGTAAGGGGTTGGATTTTTGGTGTCATTAGAAGGATGAGATATTTTCTTTAAAATGAGACCAAATTGATTGATTTCTAAGTAAAATAATACTTCGCTCAATGTACCTTAAATCCACAAATCGAAAGGAATGGAAGGAAATGGACGAGGTGACAGCCGCCGCCACTAGGATACGCTTGCATGCCAGCAGCAGGTCACTTGCTCGACCCCAGGCCGCGCATTTCCGGAGGAGATGCGCGTTTTGGGATGTTGGGGCCATCGAGGGGCAATTGCATCTACATGCTACCCAGCGAGCCACCGTATGGGTGTGTGGCAGGGGGCGTTAGGACACCAGCCGTGTAAAGGTATGAAGGAAGAGGTTTTGGGGGTGAAATGGTGAAGTGTATAACGGGTGTGTTTTAAGTGGAACTCCGGTTTTATCATGGCCGCTTAACGAATAAGGAAAGAAGGAATTTTTGTACTTATCTGTTCATGTATCTCTCTTATTTTATCGCCTCTGTCGGAGCTAAAAATGTAGCGCGGCGTCAAAATGATATTGTCTTAGTCGCTCTGAAACACATCAGTGCTTAATTCCTCGAGCAAAATAAGCCTAGCGCACAGCCTCCGAGGCTCTAGCGGCTCCCAACCAAACCCAACTAAAATCTGAAAAAGCTCAAGACGTTTATAACGAAGCGCGCTACTTTTCATTGTATTTTATTAATTTTTTTGGTTAAATCTTTCGGTCCATGGTCCAAAATTCTCGCGGAGTATTCGAGGCGTGGCCTAACCAAAGCGAAGTAGCATCTCTCTTTTACTTTCTCATCCGAGGACCTTCCTTTAGCACGCTTGATAAAATAAGGGGGGACGAGTGGCCGATGACGGATACCGTCGCCGAAGGCGGTCCCCGACGCCAATCAAACGAATGGCTGCGCTCATCACATGAGAAGGACGTGCAAATCGCAAATTATCGACAATCCACTCTCGGCGCGCAATTACAGCGGCCTCTTAATTGGCCGAGGACCAGAAATGCGCGCGAATCTCGAAGAACACCGACTGCACGTGCGAATGGAAGGACAGGTGGGGAAAGGTTTGAGAGGGGGTAAAGAAGATGGGGGAAAATATGACTCCATCTCAGCCAATCACATCCCACGACGAGAATCACAGACGCGCGCAAGTGCAGCGAATCGACGAAACAGTGAAAAAAGTATGAATTCATCGCCAAGGGGACGAGATCTTTCCCGCGGGTATGGCAACGAGATACAAGCAGATTATCGTACGGCAAAGGTTGCGAAATGGCAGAAGAATAGTGCTTCTCAACCTATTTTTATGCCCCACAACCCTTAAAAATATCACTACGTTCGTGCTCCACTTAAAGTAATAATTCCTTTAAGAAAAAAGGTGAATATGACAAAAAAAATAATCATAACTACTTTTAATAATATATAAACAAAAATGAAACAAATACTAAAGAAAAAAATACCAAAAACAAACCCTTAGTTCAAACAAAAAACTGAAAAGTTATTCGCACTCCTTGAAACTGAAATGTCGCACTCCTTGTTTGGAATACCCGGCACAAGAAAAAATTAAAATTGATAACTTTCTGCACTATATTTTCTGGGAAGTCAGAACGGCTTCAACGCTCAGGCGTTATTAGATACGACGCCACGTATTGGTGTCAAGGCGTTAAGTTGCAGGCTAAGCCAATGACTGAAGGGGCAAGCGTTAACTCTTGATTATGACGCCAAATGAAACCAGTTGGAGTATTTATACAATCTATACAAATCCATACATTTTGAGGAAAAATGCAAAGTACTTTTTTTAAATTGGATTTTGCCACTGATTCCAGACAGAAGCAGTTCACGTTACAGGAGATGAAAATATAATTTGGAAAAAAATGTGTAACATTTAATAAAAAAGAGGGGCCGGAGAAAAAAGTAATTCATCAAAATGGAGCACAATGAAAACTTCGATATTTTTTTACCAAAAATCTGATTCCTCTTTCCTTCGCTGCAAAACTTTCATCTATATGCGCCCATTGATACCGTATTCTCAAATGTATTTTTTTTACGTTTATAATTACTCTTTCACTACTTACGTCGAATATTAAGGTAGTTTCATAGATAAAACTATGTATACACTCTCCAATGGTGAAATCTTTCAGTGATTTCGCATAAGTTGCGCGACTTTGGCACGCAATCAGTATCCAAATGGAAACCCTGGTTTACTATCTACAAACACTGGAAGAGATCGTTTTTAAGAATAAGATTAGAAGAAAGTATTAAATTTATTTCATGATATAGGTTACTTGTGAATCACAGTAATTGGTTTTGATATAGAGAATAATTAAACGTTAAAAAATAACATTTGTGCGTATTTTCAACAAATTAACCTTTGAAATTCAACCATCGAGTATCCCACAAAACTGGTTATACGAAACGGTTCTGCCCTCATTTTTCCGATTCAACGAGGTTCTCCTGAACTAATAAACTGCAGTAATTGATAAGTTGTAATATTACCATAGAGCAATTAAAAATTCACATTAACCAAATTTGAGACATATGATAAAAATTAACATATCAACAACAGTCGCTAATGCAACTATAAAAGCTACTTTAGTGTTTTTCGCGCACGAACCCACGAATTTGTTTTGAAACTCGATGCGCAGAGTCTGAAAGGAATGGAAAGCAAGTACAAGGTTTTATTTGGGAAGGGAGAAGCCCGCAATAACGAATGGAAAACTGCCATTGTTTTTATTAATTCGATGTTGATCATAGTAATGGAATTAGTCCATCATGCTCCATCCACGTAAATCGTTTTCTACGAAAATAAATGAGACGTATTCATATTTTCATCCCCAGCGGTTGATGTTCACCGGAGGAGTATGAGCATCCGACGATTAACGAAAATATACGACGGTAGCCTACTTATTACAAAAATAGATGACATTTTTACATGTATACTAATTTTGAACGCATTAAGCAACTTCACAGAAAATATTCGGCCGTGACTGCTGTCCACCTATAAGAATGTTCGCCCAGAGGCAGGTTACCAAAGCATTTCGCTAGCACAAATCGTTCCATTCAACGCCTTTCGTGTGCGCTGAAGTGCACTAATGGATTCCGATGTGCGACAATTTTGGCACATTGAATGGAGAGCTACCGCCATTCATAGGACAAGGCTTTATTCTTCACGCCATCAACTTCAAGCTACAAAGTCACACCTGCGCCTCAGATAGAGTGAATTACAGAGTAAGTCCACCCATCAGGTGGACGTAAAACACTGGAGAACTGGCCGGAGTGAGAGACATTAATAAGAAGTGCAGTGTCACCGTGCCTGTACCCGAGGGCGGCAGTTAAAAAATGGAGGGTTCATTGGACAGCCAAGTCATTCCTCAACTCTCAGAGCATTCAATCAACTCGCAGTCGAAACAAGGGAGCTAGGGCATTACTTAGAAACCACAACGAGCGGCATAATTGCAGTTGGGTGAAGAGGCAAGGGCTCTTACTTCCCCTGCTACGATCATAGGTACACTTTAGATGACATGGGTAAGAGTAAATTAAAAAAAAATAACCGACAGGATGTTGGGATCGTCCACGCATAAACTGGGTGGCTCGCAGAGACAAATTCTCAATAGACGTGCCGCACGCAACATCTAGAGTAAAAGAGGAGGTGACTGGTGAATGTTGGGGGCAGGATCTATCCAACATATCTGGGAGCTGGGCGCGGCGTAATTAATCTGCCATGCTTGCAGCCAGCGCAATTTTCTCGACCATAAATATCTCCGCAGCGTCAAGACCTCTTGTCCCTTTATTCCTCTATTTCTTATGGTGGCTGTAGGAGTAATCGTGAGTAATTTAGTTCACAAATGACTAACTTTTCAAGTAAGCCGACAAAATTCACTGACCACACTACAAGCAAGTGCATCTGTTCACACGGTGGAAATAACCATGCATGCAGTAAAATAATAAGTGGTGCAATTATTATAATTGAAAATTTTCGTCTTATTTAAAGCTTTGTTGTGACATGGGTTTACGGTGCAGAATTCGAACTTTAGCGAAACTCAGACGTAAATACGTGTTTTTTACTCCGCATGATACCTTGACATTTGCTATCCACCCTTTTAATAATATCAACAATCAATTTCGCGTTTATCAGTGGCCCGGTGTGTCAGTACACCGCATATACCCCCTAGTGGTGGGTCGCGGGCAACGGTATGATGGCTCTCAAGGTAGTCCTTTCAGAATGGATCCTATCTTGAGTAGAATAGTGAAAGCGGGCCTATAGTAGGGTATTACTATGCTTTGGTTTCTCTAGTGGCATACTGGCGAAAATGTGCCAAAACTGACCGGTAGAGCGCCGTAACCGTTAGCAGGGAAAGCTATAATGGTGCGGGTACTGCAAAGGCGGGTAACCTTGCATACTCTATTACAACTTACCCATAAGAGTCACAAAGTAGCCTCGGACGGCCGAAGCCACGATGGGCGGTGGAAGCTGAATAAGGTTGGCCCATCAAGATACGGACATAACAATACGATCTGGACTATCGGTACTTGGAAGGTGAGAGGAGTATATGGAAAGGAGCATGATTTGCTGAATGAAATGAAAGTGAGACGAATGGATGTTTTGTGTGTATGTGAAACTAAGCGCAAGGGGCGGGATGTTGTTACTGTAGATGGTGGTGGTCTAGGACTTTGGTCAGGAGTTGATGATAATGTACACGGCAGTCAAGGTGTAGGACTCATTCTTTATGAGAGAGCTAAGTTACTAGTAAGGAAGTACGAGTTAGTATCCCCTAGATTGCTCTGGGTTCGCATGAAATTAGGTATTAGGAGAGTAGTGATTCTGGTGTGCTATGCACCAGTGGATGGAGAGAGTGGCAGTGTGAAAGATGAGTTTTTTAAGAATCAACAGAGAGAATGGAATGGAGGGTAAATGCGAGCAAGACTTAAGTAGTAGTTTTTGATAAGGAGAATGGAGAGAATAACTGTATGATGAGGAAGAATGGTGAAGTAATTGAACAAGTGGATGATTTTGTGTACTTAGGTAAGATGTTTGCGAAAGATGGACGGATAGATGAGGAGATAAAGAGACGTGCGAATGCTGGAAGAAAAGTGGTAGGTAGCATGTGGGGCATATCAAGGAATGAGTGCGTGTCTAAGGAAGCGAAAATCGCCGTGTACAAAAGTGTACTTCTTCCAACTTTGTCGTACGGTAGTGAAACATGGATATGTAAGGATAAACATAAGAGTAGACTAAAGACCGTGGGTATGAGTTATCTGAGGAGTGTTTGCGGGAAAAGTAGGATGGATAGGGTCAGGAATGAGTGGGAAATAAATGAATGTGGGTTAGATGCTCCAGTAATGGACATATATGAGAGGAGTGTGCTTCGTTGGTTTGGCCATGTTGAGAGAATGGATGATGGCCGAATAACGAATCAGATACATAAGAGTGAAATGAATGGTGCGAGAGGTAGAGGTAGGCCGAGAAAGTTGTGGCTGAACAAATTCTTAGGAGGAATATTAAGAGTTTTAAGAACAGGAGGGCGTGTATGAAGCAGTGTATGAGGGTAAATGAGGCAAAAGAGGTTTGCAAGGATAGGTTAGTATGGAGGAAATTATTGAAGCAGAGTTAGGTGTACAAATATGTATTTTCGAATGACACTTTGTGACTCTGCCTTCCCCGTAAGGGAACGGCGTGATTGGTATGCATGTATTGAAAAAACATGTGCCTATTAAATCGAATTATTTTGGCATATATACGTCAAGTGCCATCAGGATACAGGTTGATAGAGTCTTTAATTGCCGAGGAACCATAACGGTAACGTATTGCCTTTTCAATTTTACGCACACGCTTATTAATAAGTACACGAATGCAAAGTTTCACGCAAATCATAAGATAAAGAATAAAACAACGCTCCTACCACCGTTCCACCGCGAGTGTGTGTGTCAGACAAATATTGAATCCCAACTTTTGGTTTTGATTGGTAAAATAAAATCTAGCTTTCGCTGACGCTATGTGTTAGCTGTTGAGAACCAAAAAAAAAAGCAGCAAAATACGCAGATTATTCCACGAATACATTTTTAACGAACACGTTTTCTACAGCCATTGACGACGATTACAGTGCTTTTTCCGATGGAATCACCTCATTTTGACTTAAATTGTCGCATTTATATGTCAAAAAGTCAAAAAAATAAGGCCTTGTTCATGTTTTATATTTTTATCGATTTCCTGGGAGTTTCCGCTTCTTATAAATAGATCTGGGTGAAAATAGAGTTTATATAAGATGGGAAAATACTATTTTTCCAGTGTTGCCACCAATGTCGCATCTGACCCCGTGTAATTTCAAATACAATTTGCGAAAATAATAGCGCGGAGGAAAGAGCGCGTAATATAATTTTGTTGCTCATATTAGATATAGAGCATGAGTACCATATCCTTCTCTTGAGGTACAATCTTAAATATTCATTACTCCCTCTCTCTCCATCGTTGTCCTTCTAGGTGCTTTACATTCGCTCACTTCGCAAACCAACAGCGCAGTTGTGCTTTCCGTCCTTTTCAGATCCCGTGCACCACTAGACGTATTGGAGGAGGTTTGAGCGAGATTTTTCCTAAGTTACATTAAAGATCACATTTGAATGTTACTTTAAAAAAATATCATTCGCTGTAAGAAGCATGAAGTATATTGTGTAACATAAATGGTGCCAAAAATTGTTACATGTGACTACATTTTTCATTAATTAACTAAATATACCGACGTAAGACTTCAAATAAACTGATTTTTTTAAACACCTTACGGTGAAAACGCACTCACTACCGAATATTTTTTGTGGTTCATTACAATTACTGCGGTGAGTAATTGATCTATTTTAAAATTGATAGTACAGAAAAAGGTAAAAAATACACACAATTTAATTTCTGTGAAGATCTGAGGTTAAAATTTCTCATTTTTAGTAAAATTATTCTCTAGCGCATACCCACAACATTTCCCCAGAAAAAGGCTAGTAAATAACACGCCGATGTCTTCTTTTGGGCGCATCGCAATTATAGGCGTCAAACATCGAGGATTGCATACTTTTTATTTACCAGGGAGCAACTAAAATTACTCACCAGGTGATACATAAATAACTGAAAATAGAAAAACATTGTCATTTGACCAATATAATAGCGTAGGGCAGAAAATTAAATTTTGGTGGACAATACGGTTGATGAAATACCACATAGAGATAGACTGGTATATTTTTTACAGAACAAGGCAATGGTTATCGAGAAATGTTCAAAACACTGGTCTAATTGGATGACACGTGAGGGTGAGGCCATTTTCTCACATTGGGTGAAATCGCCCACCAGAGTAAGAGTACGTCAGATGTTAAATAGTATAACTTTTTTAAATACATGCAGACTGAACGAATTCGCTTACTACTTTTAAAAAACATTCAACCTTGACCTTGGTATACATTTAGGAAGAAAAGATTCGTTAATTTTGAAATGCCTCCAAACTCGAAAGCAAGAAACGTTTACTCGCCATGGCGACCGGATGTCACACCCTCGATTTTAAAGTGATTACAACCAAAAGAGGATGCAGAAAAATAAAAAGGATTAATTGTAGATGGCCTTGGAGAGGGAAGCGAAAATTATTTTAACGTTCATAAGTTACGTGAGATGACCAGCGCACGTCGTTCCATTGGTCGTCGTCCGTGAGCGCTGGTGTATTCTGATTCGAGCAAATTCAATATCTTGAAACCCCCGAAACAATGGTACACGAACCAAAACGCAGGAATACTATACTAATAGAAAGAGACTATATAAATCACTCCAGTCAATAACTTTAAAAACAATAAAGCTCTATGATGGACGGGCGCGTACGGTCTTTCATGCAGCTTTTCCCTCCATTGCGCCACATAATACCCATACATACTTTCTTCACTCGTATTAACCTGTTCTCAGAGTCGGTGTAATCATCAGAATCATTATAGCGATCATTCATTTCGATCTTGACTTGGTTTGATTTATCCCGGGCTGATTGAGGCGATACCCCATTCACGTATTTCCCCAACCCAGTTTCTCACAGATTTCATTGAAAATACACAGTTTCTATTGTTATAAATATGGAATTGCAATGAAGAATGTAGTTACAAGCGAGATATCAAGCAAGAAAGCAGGGCAAGAAGGGCGCGGCCATATTGTCCTGATGGTTGTGACGGGACGTTTGGACTCAGCTGACGCGTCTCCAGTGTTTGTGAACCACCGGAACTAATCGAGGGAACAGAGAGAGTCCACACTTAGGTAAGATGTACACTGAAGGTTTTTTTTAAACGGATACAATATAATGTCATTATTTCAACTTGATTTACAATGGTATTTTTATAAAAGCCATAAATGATGATTAGATTATGAAACAATAGATAAATGTTTATTGATAAAAGAAATCGCTTATCTGCGAAAAACATAACCGCATTTTGCTTCCATCAAATGTGAAGTATTGGCAGAATGAATAATGATTCATTATAGTAATAGACGTAGAATATTTTTCCAAACTTTCTTTTCAGGTGTCGGAAAAAACACAGTAAAGAAGTTGGACTGGGCAACCGGAGTTTCTCGCCGCCAAAGACGAGGGTTTCCAAGTCCTAATTACCTCCAAAGTTATGCAAAATACAATTACCGGTAAAATCCCGTCATTCATGACGAAACCTTTTATAAGTTGAACTCCATGTAATAAAAATAGAAAGCATTTCTAAAAAATATAATGCATTTGTATAAAGATGCTTAACATTGATTATCCAACGTGTAATAATGAACTTCCAATGACAGGCTGACACAATTCATTCATGATGACTTATACTCTAAAAAACTTAATTAAAATAATTAAAACTTAATTAAAAAATACTTTTAAAAAACTAAATCAAAATCTTCACTACTGACCATTCCTTATAAATCGAAATTATTATTTTTGGTCCACTCGTTCTAAACCCTAATTTCTGACGCCGCAGAAAATCGATTTCTTCATAATTCAATGCTTAAACATCGTAGATTCCGAAACGTCTTTCATAAAGAGTTCGATGCTTTATAATAACATAACACTACTGCCCAGTGGGCTGACTGATTCTCATTCATTCGACCACATTCCACGCCTCTGCCCTTCCTAAGAGCGTCCCAAAATCCATTTTCCGTGCGATGACGAGTCCCGTGGCGCTGCTGTTCCCCCATCCGCCTGAACTTCCCAACCCATCGTGACATGCGATATGATATCAATCCCTACGCATTACTATTTCGTTCGAGGGCGGTTACCGCCATGGAGACCATAAAACAAGGTCGGAGGGGTTGGAGAGGGAGGGGGGGAGGGAGGGAACCAGAGGGAAACGGGAGACCTCGCACGGAATCCACCGCGGTGACATTTTTCACTCGTCTCTCTCGATTCGAAAAGCGAGAAAAAAACGACGTTCCACGCGCCACACGCATGCGCAGTCAAACGTCCTCGCGCCCTCAAAACTGCTTAGGAGGACTCCTTTTTAAGGCAATCACATGTAGACCCATCAAAAAGTGGTGAAAACCTTTCTGTACTAATATACATGCAAATGGAGTGGTGTGGATCGGTATGGAAGTCATTCCTTCCTACGAATATGCATCACGCTTTCAAGCGTTTGCCTCCGCAGTATCGGCCACGCTGATGACTCAGACTTCCGTAAAATAGATTTCGTGAACAAACTTAGACGATGGCAGTGCCGATATCATCGGCGTGTGATGATCACAGCAGAGTTGAAAATTAAGTTCTGAAGCAAAAGTGACATTATCCAACAGCCGTTAATCAGTGCAACTAACATTCTCCAATTCAACCAATTCTGAGGTCCGTTGCGCGCACAAAGCATCCTACTAGTACTCAGTGTGTTTCAGAACTCACGTTTTAAAATAGTATGCCGTAATATATCTATATCGTAAATAAAATAGTATCAAACTTACATTTCCCACTTTTTAGATTAAATTTGTGCATTTCCCTCATCTACGAAGAGTCTGGTGATTTCTATTTCAACAAGGTATGCATGAAAAAATAATGATACAATATCACATTCATTGATAAAATGTGAAGTTCTTTCCGATTTCCCGAAAGTTGAGAAACGTGAAGAGTGTGACCTATGCATCTATATCCCTCCACTAAAATTATAACAATGAATTGATTAACATGGGTCCATTTTGATACATCTACATAATCCTCTTCCAGTCATCTCAAAGAGTGTGCGGTAGGGGGCGAGTTAACATCAACATGCATTGCATTGAAACTAAATTAAGTTAATGAAACAACGGCCACTGATACATTGAAAAAAAACTAGCTAAAACTTCTCAAGAGGTGAAATTTCATAAATATGTGCTACGCTCTAAGCATTCTACCGATGTAAAGTGTTCTTATTTATGTGTTTACAATTACACAGATGCTTATGGGTACAAGAGTTACTCCTCAAACTCGCACGGCGTGCTGTTAGTACCAGGTAGCATATAAAAATATAAATACTGGGGAGTAAATCAATTTTCTTGATACACTACCTCCCGAAAAACCTAGTTAAAAGTGTTATTTGCAGACGCTATGGTCTCTCATCGTTCGCAGACAAAAGGACATTACAAAACCTGTCTGTTCTGCAGGGTAGTTGCCTAATACTTTCTCATGATCTAATCTACCGCAGTATGTCGTAGTTGGTACGTTATAAATTACGTCGTCACCAAATCAACGATCTGGAAGAAATTCCCATCCCAGTTGCTGCAAATGGTCAGTAATACTAACGAGATTATCATGACGGCCTTAAACGTATCTTGCCGATCGGTGCTGAAAGCGTTCCAACTCGGTTTATAACACTCCCTCTTAAGGATCAGCGTACCCTAAGTGGGGTCTAACAAGGGAGGAATAGCTAATTTTCCCAACTTTATCGTCCACCCCGGACACTGCAAGTGACTCGGCGCAGATAGCAGGCAGGAAAATGAAGGACGTGCGGAACCACATGCGGAACTTCAGGATCGAAGAGAATCATCGCGGTGAGTCATCCAAAAACATTAAAATTAAGATTGGGTGACTGCAGCCCGAAATTTCTACCCAGTCCCCTCTTTACTTCTTTATGCCCTAGTAGCTCTTTTGTTTCCTGATCCGTTTTGGACCGGCCTCATACCGGATCGAAAAAGACACTTGCCGATAAGAATTTTGACGGACAGGGTCAGATACCATCGAGTTTGAATCAGTTGAAATGGAGGCGCCGACAACACTGCCAAGTAAGCCTACGTCTATGTTCCTGATTCGTGCTTTGAACAGATGAGAGGTGATGACCGCATCAAACAACTATCGTGCGTATCATCGTAACAACACTTGCCGCAATCATACTGCCATTTTGAATCATTGCTTCATCACCCAGGATTTCGACGAACTAGACAAGAGCAATCGAGCGAAATAAATATTTCCACACCTCAGAGGCGTTTTCAGGATTTCGGAATGGTTTTAAAAGCAATTAACACCCATCTTTCTTTAATTCATCAAAGTAGCACTATATACTGCAGTATTTCAATTGACTCATTTGATTACCATCCTCCACTCCACTCGTCACACCAGTGCAGACCATTGTCAGGCGGCAGCGTTAAGAACTACTACGCCATCGCTAACCAACGCGCGTTCTCACGGTGGCTAAGTGATTACGACGGAACGAGCCACGATCCTTACGTCGAGCGAGAACGGAGCATAAACGTGTCCACGTGTTCGGTCGCCAATATTTGGGATCACCCCGCCCTACGTCTGATTCATTCGGGTCTTTGCCGTTCATCGACTCTGCTGCCCTCTCATCGTCCGTGATTGGCGATCGCTTGACCGACGGCTTGCCCTCTCGTGTCTACTTTTCCCCGGAACCAGACCGGTTCTGTCTTCAACTCCCACTCTCAAAATAAAAGATTCGGCGAGTTCTTTATTTTTTTCATCCACTAGTATCGCGGTGGGACAAGTTCTCGGCTTATCCCTTCTGCTGGCCGTCCCCGGCTGCCTGAAGACGCATCGGGAGTGAACAAGAGGAGAGTCCCTAGGGTCACGCCATATAGCCTTCGGACGTAGAAAACTCCCAATTCATAGTGATGGCGTTAGCGTAGTTATCGGAACACACCGCGCACTTAAGCGCACACGATCGAATTTGAATGGAACGATGTGCGCTGGCGAAACGTTTCGTAGCCTATCGGTATGTAGCTTTCCTATGGGTGAACGACAGTCACGGCCGAATATGTCGTGTGAAGTTGTTGAATTCGTTTAAAATACGTATATAAAACGTGAGCTTTCTATCAAAGAGTACAGGATAAA
The DNA here is from genome assembly GCA_963169105.1 of Ceriagrion tenellum. Lineage (NCBI taxonomy): Eukaryota > Metazoa > Arthropoda > Insecta > Odonata > Coenagrionidae > Ceriagrion > Ceriagrion tenellum. Next base: position 165,837,744 of record OY720634.1, read on the forward strand.
AATTTCAAATGAGCATGTCTTATGCTTATACTGTAATTCATCTAACTTAGCAAGAATCATGGATGTCATTATTCTTTTGTTTTAAATGAAAAAATAACTAAGTTATCATCATCTTTTCATGGAAATAAAATTATGGTAAATGAAAAGATAACTAAGTTATCACCATCTTTCCTTTTACAATAATATGTAAATTCCACCAAGTTACGCCGGAGACATTGGAGGTTCTTTTGCAGTTTAACGCACATCAAGTTTGCTTCTGATCCGTTTTGAAGTGGTTAGTGTATAGTACGCACAATGCATGATTTTCTTGATGAATGGAAAGCAAGAGCGCTGTTGTGATAGGTGAAGTAATTATGACTCACGAAGGCACCCACTGATAGGTTGGTAGTGGTGGCCATCCGCGGCCGAGCGGGCAGGCAGGGGCGGACCATGATTCCAAGTACTATCCTGACCAGAGTCCACCTCCTCCCAACCTACCACCCCCTACCATGCGCACAGTGTCCACTCACACGTGGATGCGTGCATTTTCGGGTCGGGACTATCCGAGATCAACCACCGCCTGGACTGGTGAAGGCCATTGAGGTGCCAGTCAACGGCCTCTCGGATTGCTCCATCTTCTCCACATTCAAGGCTCCATCACCACCTCACAGGTCGCTCAACATTTCTCAAGGTTAGAAAAATGTCTTTCTCCACACGGAGCCTTGAACTAGCACACAAATCAATTTAATTTGACTGTCGACAATATGGAACCGGATAGAAGCGGAATGTTTTGCCTTGTAACGAAGACCCATCTGCCTTGTCAGCCATTCTTTCAATCCATTAATACCCCTTTCCATCTTGCAGGTTAAACACAAATGGAATGAAATTAGCCATGAAAAATTAATTCGACTAGATCGGGATTCGATCCCGGATCTCCCAATTGCCGGTTAAGGGTGTTATCCGGTTACACCACGTCAATTCAAATTATTTTTTCACGGAAAATTTCATCCCAATGGCGTACGACTTTTGCCCTTGCACGTGACTGCGTACCATGTCTTTTTTTCACGGAATTATTGGAAAATTTGCTAGTTATGCCCGACACTAATTACATTTGGCCATTACAGACGCCAGTTAGCACTAACTGCGGATGAATTTCACAAACAAGGTAGGCTGACCCTATAGTTATCTGCTAATGCGGATCAGAAATCGTAAGGAGAACGCTCGAGTTATACACATGTCAACAAGTGAAGAACACATTTTTCAATTGGAATGGGCTGAGATTCTTCAACGGAAGTTTGGAATGAAAAGTTACTCAATCGGCCCGCGCGGCAGGCCATTCCTTACGAGGGTCATTACTTCCCTCCTGGAGGACCGAGCTTGAAACTGCTCGGGATGATTCCAATCACGTGACTAAGGAATCACCTGGCACAGCAATGAACGGTGCGAGATTTTATTGCATTCAAACCACTCTTAAACATCTACTGCAGCCTTACCGATCGAGTATTTAATAAGATTTAAAGAGTACCTGGGAGAATTGTACAGCGAAAAGCAGAGCTCAGTAGAATGACTACACTACATGCGGACGAAAAAGGTTACTAGACTTTGAAAACAGACTTCGATGGTGTAGCTATGAATCTAAGATATAGAAAGGCGTTAGGAATACATTAAATTACCTCGGAGTTGGTATAGTACATAAGAAGAAGGAAAAAGCCTTGATTACTTGGTAATATTACTCTCAGACAAAAACGCAACTTGGAATGAGCCGGTAGACTAAGTCATTTAATGATAGTAAAAATATGCAAATTGTATGAAGATCAGTTGTAAATAATTGAAGAGTTACAGGAGTAAATTTCTGGGCTTTTTATTTCCAAAACAACAATCGATAACTTATTGTCCTACATTTTTAATAAGATTTGTCAAACTTTTGCATACATAATTACCCATAACGCTTTTTCCTATTAGGGTAGGCATATTCAAATAATTCAGTCACTGCCGTTATTCACACAAAACTTGCTCCCTTTTAGTTACTTTCTCCACAATGCCCTATCCCTGCAAACAGATTAGGTTTCTCCACTAATACACTGCTTCACACAAGCTCTGCTTTCCTTAAGGCACCTAATATTTCTCCACTTTTGAGCCTCTCCCACCACATTCGCCCATGACTTTCGCGGTCTTCCATAACCTCTTACATTATTCACTCTGCTATCATACATCTGTTTATTTACTCCTTTCCATTCTCTCGATATGGCTTGACTAGCAACGCATACTCTTTTCATGATTTTCCACAACCGGAGTATCCAACCCAAATTCTATTATCACCAAATCATTCCTTTCATCCTACTTCTGCTGCATACACTCCTCAGGAACACCATTCCAAATACATTTAGAATACTCTGATGCTTACACTTATATAAAAAGGTTTCGCAGTCATATATTTACGTCGGGAGGATACTATATTCATATACTGCGATTTCCGCATCCCTTGGCAAACACTCATTCCACATACTACTGAAGACTTTCTTACTGGCATTCGCACGCCTTTAAAAAATCTCTTTATCTATCCTTTCCAATTCCGTAAGCATTCGGTCAAGATAAAAAAATCATCTACTTGTTCAAATACTTCATCAATTACACCAATCGCACAACCAGCCTTGCTACTGTTGCTATGAAAAAATATTACATTGGTAGCAATTATAATGGGCTCTCAGACAGCAACGCTACCACATTCGCGTACGATAGCTCTCGCACGTTAATATCTTCAGCTATTAAACCGACGTTATCCCGACACGCATCTCTGACACAATTTATTTTTTTAAACGAAATATAAAACATCGGCGATCTGACATTATTGGGTCAAATGCCACTAAGATATAAGAGAAGGTTCAATCTCCCCCTCCCCCCATTTAACGAGGACAACACCTAATCCACTGCTCGCGTCGTCCTATTTTTAGCTACCAGTTTATTGAGTTCTGGGATTCATCCGATGAATCATCACAATTTTGCATTAAAACGGTTCAATATGTTACAGGAAGGGGTGAATTTGGAGAGTGAAAGTAATATGACGATCCCATTCATCTCGGGAAACTTGCACAGTTAACCAAGAACTGCGAAATTGCCAGATCACACTTCAGCCACTATCAAGTCCCCTGATGATTACTGCAGGTTGGCAGTTGGAACTTAGGTCGGTATTTGAGTACTTGTGGGGGATATGCGAAGTTCTTTCCATCGTATGAATTCATCAATTCCACAAAGTTACGCCATCAAATATTAATCTTACAGAAGACATAAGGCTGAGAAGGAGTGGAGAAAGTGCATTGGTAAAAGAAATGTGTATCCTTGGAAATCAAGAAAGGAAGCCGTCCAAGATGCAAAGCAGAAGTCACAGAGCGTTCCAAAGCGGTGGACACCGATGGCGCGGACCGGCGGCGGCGGTCCAGGTGTCCCGGCGGACAGAATACAGTCGTTGCGTGGGACATGTGATGTGCCTTCCGGTCGCAGAGGAAACGGTGAGATGAAGGCAGTCGATAACCCTTAAAGAGTCAGCTTTCTACTTTGTGGTGGGCGAGACTTCGAGCGACCAAGGGACGCACCCTAAGGAGGAGCCATTTTTTATTTTAGTCCACGGGAGGTGACACTGGGAATGAAGTACGTACTAAGTCCTCACCAAGGACGCTACCCAGTAGGCGCACTTCAAGTGCTTTGAGCACGGTATCGATTCGCCAACAATTCAATGAACTTGGTTTCCCTTAAAAATCTCTCTTCTATTTATAATGCCACCACATCAGCCACTTACCACACTACTCTTCGAGATATTTACCAAAAACTAGAATCCGTTTTCCATGAGATAAGGACACGTATGCACACCAGAGATACTTTATTTTAAAAATGAGGGAGATTTAAAAAATCATTTACTCATAGCAGTAATTTTTACAGAATCGCATAAAACCTTGTTTCGGAGGTATTTCCATCGTATGGCGAGAGGAAATTGAGTCGAGTAAAAGACTTACATGAATACTTTTCTTTATTTACTCAGAAATTTAGTGATGTAAAACTACATTTGTGCGCCGTTAAGATTCAATGTTTACTTTATGCTTCTTATAGTCACTGATATCTAAAAAATAAAATTCGAATGAGACCTTTATTTCGCTCTCGGGGAAAAATATCGCTCAAATTAACTTGATGGGTGGTTCTCCATTCAGCCTTATCTGCATGAGTGCAGGAATGGCTTCTCACCGATGGAAGTACCCCACGTTAATTAAGGTCCTCAGTTTGCAACTAACACTTATTGAGAGTAGACACAGCCGTAAAACTGGATATAAATGCAAAAATATTTCTATACCCTATTAAACATTAAACATGTGGCTGACAGTGTGTATATATACGGAGTTTCGATTTCCACTCGAATCTCCATTTGGCCTGAGATGCGATGTAGCCAACCGCGCAGGAAGATTATTATACTAATTGTCTTACAATACCCACATATTATTTTCTGAAGTTACTTACATGAAGTAATCACGGTTGAGGTAGCCAACAGGCGAGTACACAGAGCGCAGATTTGGCAATAATGGGCCACGACGACTGTCCACTAAACGCGGAACGCCCTATATATCTACAAACTAACCTACTATCTGCCGTGGGGACTTGTACCAGGAGATGCTACGACACCAGCCATGACAATAGTAGGGAATAGGGGAAAAGGAATAGAAAGAGAAATTAAAAAAGGTAAATTGTATGAAATTGGACTTTCTCAATGTCTCACAGCGGTCTATTAGTAGCAGTCACCAATGGTGAGTGAGAGGAAATTGTTCGTACGTATTTATATAAGTTCGGCAGGTTATCTCACTTATTGCGCCTCCATCGGCAAAGATTCTGCAGATTCCGACTTTGCAAAAGCGTCAACTATGCCGTAAGGGTTATAATAATATCCTCCATGTTACTCAGGAACCGGCGTAATCATAATTTATTTAAGTGATCAAAGCCTAGCGTGCAGCCTCCGAGTCTCGATAGTTGCTCCCAACCTACTCCATCCATCAGTCGATCCACTCTCTCTCTCTTTGCCTGGAGGAGTATTTACGGCTTTCCGTTGTACTTTGTTTATCCAGGGGATTGAATCACTTAGTGCAGGGTCCAATATCGAGATATTTCAAGTGAAGAGTTTTGGGCGTAACTTGGTGGGATTAGTGTTTGTCACTGTTTCCTTGCAATTATCTCACTGAGTTGAGATTTCTTCCGCAAGTCCTTCGCCCAATTCATTCTATAATCCGTTCGTTCAACAAGGAAGGAATAAGTTTTCGCAGTTATAAAAATATGAAGTTTTTTCACTCTACATGAACAGCAAAATAAACGCATTCCCAAGGACAAAGCCAATCATTAGAGTCTAATTCAATGATCACACTTATGCCTCGATATCCAGAGAAGAATACTAATCCTAAAGCTGGGCTTTAATATACGCCATCAATCATAAATGTGACGAGGCAAACATTACGAAACTTTTCCCGTCTTACTTTTTTGCCTCCACCTTCGTCCATTGCCTTCACATAAGCAAGCAGTAATGAAAAGCAATCGTTTCGTCACGAGAAGATAAATGCATTTCCAACAAAGAATGAGGATCCCAAAAAATGAACGGAGACTGGGTTTTTTTAAAGGACGATTTGAAGACATCAACTCCACAAAAGAGACCATGTTCAGGATGGCCCAAAATGCTTTAGGTCATTAGCGAATTATCGACCAATATATCTTTATGTCCATCCCTTGCAAAGTCCTTGAACATGTAGTTGTACGACAGCAATGACACACCTCTATATGCAGGATTTGCAAATAAAAACGCAATATAGATTCAGAAAGAGCAGATCTTGCGATACTCAATGAGCACTTTTGGCCACGATATTTCACTCTCGGGTGAAGATAACGTTCCAGACGACGGTATTTTTAATGTCTTCAAAACGGCATACGACAAAAAAGTGTCCCATAAAAATTTGAATTTAACTCATTGAATTTAAATCTTACGGGTCAGACGACGTCCTAATTTCATGGATTAAAGAATTCTTAAGCAATGGTGAACAAAGGGTTGTTTTAGACGGCACTACCTCAAATGAGATTAATGTCACATCGGAAGTCCTATTGGGAAGTTTCATAGGCCAACTTCTGTCCCGCTTGCGATCAGCGGTCGTCCAATCCAAAGATTGGTTGACTGTAGACCTCTACCCTTCACAATCTAATGGTCTCCTAGGTCACCTCTGGACCTCTAGGTCACTTCCTGATTGCTCTTTCTATATAAACTCCGTTGTCTCAGGCGTGACTTGGTGGAATTTACTCAGCATTGCAAATGACCAGAAAACTAACATAAATTTATGTGGAATAACTAAGTTATCTTTTCATTTGCAATTTTTCTATGCACTGCGCTCTTTATTTGATCCATGAACTTATTCCTGGGTTTTCCTCTGGGTTTCCTTTTTTCCTGTATTTTTTTATTCCAAGCACTGGACTTTTACCTATATTTTTCCTTCAACTAAGTTCCTCAAAATCCCATTGTGCCTCAGAAAGTGTCAAAACAACGTGGTTCTCTTTTCGGTATAGGCTCAATTAGGCCATTTTAGTGTGTTACTGATGTCGGTGAATTAGATGACAGAAAGCTTCAATTTTTGGCAGACGACGCAGTAGTGTACAGAAAAATCCGTAGCTATAATAAAAAGCAAGCGTTAACGAAGGGCCTCGAGGCAATCGCAGATTCGTGCAATGCGAGGAGGATAGAATTATATTTGAATAAATGTGTACCAATAAATGCCTGGAAAACTCTCCACATTACAGCAACTGCATCAGGAATAGCGTAATAGACGATGTGGAATCTGTTAAATGCCTCGGAGACAAACTGAACAATTATGTGGCGAGTGGTAAATATATTCGATAAACAACTGGTCAACGCATTAGAGAAATAACAGAGTTTGTCAAACGACTACTTAGCAAGTGAGACGACAGAGCAAGGGAAGTCACCTACTTATCCCTTGTTAGACCCCACTAAAGCGGCCTACGCGGCCAGTATTCGGAATCCTAATGAGGGAAGCTTAACCGAGATACAAGGCGTGTACGTGAAGATATGCATGATACGTTCTAGGCCATTGCGTTTATCTCGTTCGTGTTTCGGACCTTTTGAAACAACTGGGATGGGAATCGCTTATAAACCGTCGATTAAAAATTACAAAACTTTCTATGTACATTCCAAACCAATATATTTTCTGATGAAGTTATTAAAATTTTACCAACTCCAACATACTACGGTAGATTAAGATCATAAGAATGATATTAGCGAAATAAACTGCAGGACACACACGTTCAAAATGTCGGTTCTCCCCCGATCGATAAGAGACCATAATGGCTGCCGAAAACACTTATAACTGTGCTAGTCGATAGGTTGTGTAGATAGTTACCTGACTTACTCCCTAGTGCTTGTATCCTTATCTGCTACCTAATACTAACACGTACACATTTCCGGTAGAACTCTTTCTATCCCTGCGAATTTATGTAGATACAAAATACATAAATAATTTCTCTACCATTGGTAGTTTTCATTTAGTAAAAAGAATTTTGGAGAAAGAAATTTCACCTCCCGAAAAGTACTTGCAGGTTCTGCAGGATCCGTAGTCAATAACTTCATTAGGTTACAGAATAGTGCATGTTGGTGGTAATTCAAATCCCACCGCACTCCATTGAGTTTCATTGCTTGCAAGAAATGATGTAGATGTTGATCCTGCCGTTCAATATATTTTACAAAAATAATATAACCGGCATAATGAAGGAACACCATTTCGAGAGAAACATTTATTTTTAAGTTCCACGCTGAAAATTGATTTGGATGGTAGTCATAGGACATCATTTCACGCTAAAAATGATATTATAAAGAAGGAGGCCCAATTCGATGTGAAAAAAAGACAAACCAAGATGCTTGAATATTGAATGCACGAGAACCACGTAGGCAGTGTCTCCTTTACGTATGTATCATCTTGGTCTTTGCTCGACGAAAGTTGAAGAAGAAAGACAGGGTGGGCGAGTCATGCCACCAACGTCTCTTACTTCCCGATTCCCCCGATTGTCTCCATATTGCTCATCACGTAAACCGCTCAAGAAGCAATCCCAGCCTTTATTTTTGGCCATGAAATACATGCATATGCTTTTATACCACTCGCTGTACGAGTACCTTGAAAATGGCAATGGTCTCCCGTCACCACTGTCGATACTAAATTACTAGAGAGGATAAGTACTGAGCTGTTGGTTTCATTTACAGAGATTCCATTCAATTCGCCAGAGTGCACTGCATACTACGAAACAGGGCTGAGCAGTTTCATTCAATTTGTTTCAGATCCAGCGCACAAATGGGAACACATCGTATCATAAACGTCAATAATAGCATCCACCACTGTGTTTCTTTGAGTTCCAGAAGAAAGCGTCACATATATGTATACGTATAAATACATCTTCATATATTTATATATAAATATATGAAGATGTATTTAATAAGTAATTAAATTCATACATTTCAAGCACTTCCTTTCAAATTCGATTACTATTTACAAAATATTCGTGACTATTATTATGTACCTTGAGCTGCATGTCGGCAGATTACGGAACGTTTCGCCAACTCGTATATCTGCTATTGATCATATACGAATGAAAAGATCGATTTCTACGACTCACTTGTTTTATTCATTACAACGCCGGAGCGTCATCTTCATGTACATTCGGAGGAGACATGTACCTGAAGACGACGCTCAGGCGCTGAAACGCGTTTTAATGAATAAAACAAGTGAGTTGGAAGACTCGTTCTTTTCATTTATATAAGATGCTGTTACACCACGTTTCACCGGATTCACTAGAGCTGATTCCGTTTGCTTTTTATTTTATTATTTCTGTCCACTGATCATATACATACATGATTTAAGACAACAGTCAAAGTCACAAAACAAAAATAACACACACGAACAAATGACAATCTAATAGAGGGAAAAAAAAACATATAATACAAATAAATAAAAAATATCTCAACTCAACTTAAATTTTATACAAATTTTTCTTCAAAAAATTCATTAAATTGTAATAACATTTATTGGACAACATTTTCTTTAATTTTTTATGAAATAATGAGGGAGAAGGAATTGATTTGAGCAGAGAGGGACGTTTGTTATAAATTTTGGAGGCTATTTTGTATAGGGCATTAAAGTTAGAGGAGTAGGAGCAATGGTCAGAATGAATATCCATTTCATTTCAGGTGTCATGAGTATGGACAGTGGCAATGGTAGAGAACTTATCTGGGTTATTTTTACAAACATTGCACATGCAAGATTATAGAGTGAGGGAAAAGTAAGTATGTTCATTTTGGTGTAAAGTGGCTTACCAGGTGTACGAATAGGTAATTGAAAAATTGCCTTGAGTGCCCGCTTTTGCATAGAAAAAACTTTATCTGCTTCCTGATGGTTACCCCAAAATAAGACCGCGAAAGTAATTATGGAATGAACCTTGGCATAATACAGAGATTTCAGTATCGGGATGGAGACAACTGGAGCCAGCCTTCTAATCATAAATATGCCTACAGAGATTTTTTTGATTAGGGAATCAATGTGCAATGACCAGTTTAAACTCTTTGCAATCTTTAATCCCAGAAATTTTGTACTAAGAGAAGAGGTGAGGTTGGGCAAGATAATCTCTTTGCAGCTGTGTGACGGTAAGTTTGCATGAAAGTGTACAAATGTATTTTTTTCATTATTTAGAGCCAATTTGTTGTTATTACACCATTCAGTCATTTCTTTGACAGTTGTATTGGCTGATTCCATAAGATGTGGGATTGAGTCGGATGTTACCAGACTAGATGTATCTTCAGCATAAAGTATTGGTTTACTTTGGGAAAGAGAGTGAAGGAGGTCATTTATGAATATATAGAAGAGGCCCCAAGGTTGATCCTTGAGGCACCCCTAGGTTCACCTTGATTGGTTTGGAGTTACTAATACCAATGCCTTTTGTCCAACAACATGACAATAGCTCAGAACCTGGTATCTGTTACTTACAAAGGACAGTACCCAGTTTAAGGCAGGCCCATTGATGCCTAAGTTTATCAGTTTGTATTTTAAGATAGTATGGTCAATACGATCAAAAGCTTTGCTTAAATCAAAGAAGATTCCCAACGAATATTGTTTTTGGTTTAATGCAAGATGAATATTATTTAGAAGATCAAAGGTTGCAGTATCCGTAGATCGGCTAGCCCTAAAGCCATTCTGGTTAGTGCTAAGTGAGTATTGCAGACCAAGATATTTATGGATTCGGTTATAAAAATGTTTTTCAAAAATCTTCGAGAAGACAGACAACACAGAAATGGGTCTATAATTATCTGGGTTAGTAAGTGAACCCTTTTTAGGGATTGGTAACACTTTTGAGTATTTGAGATTGTTAGGAAATTTACCTGAGGAGAAGGACATCTTTATTATGTCAGCAAGCGGATCTGCTATAATTTTGGAGGAGGATTTTACTACAGAAACTGGGATCCCGTCTATACCAACTGACTGAGAATTTTTAAGTTTTTAATGGTATTTATTACTTCATTGGTGCATGTTGGAAATAAGAAAAAAGGAAGTTGGAGAGCTAGTATTTTTGATTCTTGTTCGTGTACGAATGGTACGTAAATATGCCCCTCACGATCGGCGCAGTCTACAACACCATGAGTGAAAAGCAGCTCCCGATTGATAAAAACGTAAACAGCAAGGGATCCAATGACGGAAGCAAAGAACTTGCAGTTTTCCTATAATTAAGTGTTTAATTTTGTCAGTTTTGATGTCACAACGTCATATTCAAGTGGAAGCAATGTAGTAACAACCAAACTAGGAGAATGAAATCTTATATTAGTGGAAAACTGGGAGTGCTTTGATTTTCTCCTTATGGAACGGTCCCACCTCATCACAGCTGAATCAGTATTTTACGGTGAGCATTTTTCTCTTTCTTTTACACTGAGTAGAAGCTAATATATTTGGTTCAAGAGAAAAGGCAAAATATGACGAGCAATCTCCTCGACTACATATTACAACGCATGACGCTACAACAAAAGACTCCATACCAAATTCTATATCACAACGGACCGTCAACAAATTACTTTTCCGAAGGCACTTTCGAGGCAAAACATCCCCGCCGATGAATGTTTCCCACGGACACGAACATTCGAGTTTCCAAACCACCTGGACCACGAGATATAAATTCAACGTGGAAAGTCACCAGGAATTCAAACAATCAACCTCAAATCCACTGTTGACAGAAGCTTCCCCTGCTTGATACGGAATGGTAGCGAAATCAGTCACTAACAGAAATGATAATTTCATAAGATAATGCCACAGGAGGCTCTTTGATGAACGACGCCTGACAATTACGAAGCAGTTGATGAAATCGCCGGATGAGAAAAAATAGTGTGACAACTTTTGTGTCCATTTTATATTTTCAGCAGCTGAAATAAATATGTCGTAAATATTGGATTATTACAGGTGCAAAAAATATATAACTTTATATGACAAAAATTCTCAGTAATTAAGTGTACCTACATCAGTGTTCTACTTGATTAATTGCTTTCACGCCGAGTGGTGAAAAGGACTTCACAACAGAAGCCTTTTTAGGTTCCGTTAAAATTACTGCGGTGAGTGATTGATTCATTTTGGAAATCAGATGAAAAACACACTAACTACTTACTGTTAAATTCCAGTGGAGATCTAGGCGTTACAAATATCTCACTTTTTTAATGCGGTCTCTTGGGAGTGCGTACGCTCATCACATCCCACGTAAAATGGCTGATATCTGTGGGCAAATATTTTGAAAAGTAGCGCGGTAAGCGGCTAATATTTTGGCATTTTCAAAACGGTGAGACTTTTTTCTATATAATAGGGCCAAATTAGAGGATTTTTATATGAACTTACACATTTCGCTCAAACTAGCTTTAGACAGCTGGGACGGTCATCTTGAGACATAGACTGAACATGGTAATAGCTTTTGAAGAAAGTAGAAAAAATCTTGGATTTCATTTCACTTAAGTGCACCTATTTATACGCTGTAAATCAACACGCGTGTAGAAATATAAATTACGCAAGAGTTACATTTAAAAGTTTTTGCCCTAGTCAAAGCACGTTTATCTCGCAGATGTACTGTGCGGAATGAGAAATATTAGCGAAAATCATACGGAAATATATTTTTTACTCGGCATTATACCTTGCCATTTGTCATCCTCCATTATAGCCATACGAAACCAATAATTCCGCTTTGAAGAGAAAATCTGTAAATAAATATTCGAATTATTTCGAAATTCAGACATGTTAAGTTGCATTTGGCTATGTGTTAAAATAGCCTTACATTATCAAGAAAACAAATCGGTAACATGCTATTTTTTCACTTTCATCTATACACATCAAGAATATTTATTTATTTAGTCCCAAAAACAACACAATGGCCTCTTACATTGGTTGATATGATACATAAATATTAAATATTTACAGAATCAACAAAAACAAGTCACACAAAAATTAATAGATCAGGTTCTTAGGGAACAAAGTGTACTTACAAAACAACGGAGTTAAAGCTGGGAGGTGAAGAGAAAAGGTCCGGTATGTACACGTATGCCAAGTTTCACGTAAATCTGTACTCATGCGAAGATCTCTCCAAACACATCATGAAAGGAAAGGTGCGAGATTAGCGGTTCTCCGTATTTTCAGGATTTGAGCAAAATACCGAGTTGAATTCCGTCGCTTCAACTTGCAGCATTCAAGAGGTCTTCCTGGCCCTTCGATGCGTACACGCGTGTCGCCGCATGAGAATCAGTCGGTATTTTCTTGTCCTTCGCCGATCAGAACGTAAAGAGAAGGGGTATTAGTGCACGGCAATAAGATTAACAGCAATTAGTGGGGAGGGGGGGGGGGGCTCAGAGGTCCGTCGGCGATGGCGTCTCATACAGTAATAGATACCACCCAGTGCGGTTGACAAACACAGGAATGAGTGACCACGTCGATAAAATTCACCAACCAAAGCTTTCGGTAGAAGGAGGCGCAAGACTCCGGAGGTGCGCTCCGTCCGCAGATGAAAGGAAACATGAACACACTGCACGCACGAGAGGCTTTGCATCTGTCGTGCACCGACCGAAAGGAGGAGAGAGGCTCCTCCTTTCCTCTCTCAATGCACCATGTATCGTGCCATTCCTATACTGCTGCGATGAAGACGATCCGGGGAAGAAGGAAGGAGTCTTCCCTCCTCCTCCTCCATGATATACGCACGGATGAAGGAGGCCTCCTTCCAACTCCTCCATGAAATGCACAATTCCTATATACACTCGCGCCAGTGCTGCTGCGCGGTCGTTACTCATTCCCTCAAGGACAGGCATACGCGTGGAGCAGTGCGACGAGCAGAGAAGACATCCATAATCCCCAGAGAGTGCGGAAGTCGTAATACTTGCACCTGGCGACTGATAGGTACCGATCCACCTTTAAAACCTTTCCCGGCGCTCGTACATCTCCCGGGGAAGAGCCAACAGCACCAAGGCCGATTAAATACAGCTAAATGGTGAAGAAAAATAGTTACGAGTAGTCTGTTGTTTTTATAAGAGAAATATTCATAAATCGTAAGGTACAGATGAGGGTGTAACATGAAAAGATGCTATCTCTAGAAGAGAAGGAGCTCCAGGTGAGGTCCAATCCAGGAATATGAAATTTCGAGAGAGAAATTGAGAAGAATGATTCTTGCTAAGTTGATCGTGTAACTTGTATAATGAGAAACTCAAATTAATAAAAATATAACTATCTCCACCAAGACCACTACAACAAAATTGAATCCATTACCATCACGTTTCTATTCATCACGAAATACTGAGATATAAGTTGACCTACTCTAGAGATTTCAGCAGAAATTGACACCTGTAAGAAGCTTCTAAAACTCAGCAGACAGTGACGATTGTAATAATAGTGAGTGGATAATTATCTGTGATTGAAAGAGGAGAGAATGCCACAACCTGCGGATTTAAAAGTTTCCATCCAAAGCCGAGATTCTCCAGGAAAGCAGGCTATACTGCGGGCACGATTGGCTGGCGGCGATACACACAAAAAAATTGTTTCCCAAAACATTTATTGTTTAACTTGCACATAATACAAGCTATCAAAACGGCCATATGGCACTCGAAGGAAAACAACTGAAAGAATAATCTCAAGGGTCATATTGAAACTGATGTCATTCCCGCCATAAAATAAGACGGCCATGCCAAGCATAAAAATCACGGTAGCATGTTGGTTAGCGTAGCATTCTCCTAGTTTCCGGTCTGACCGCGCATTATCATCCTGACTCCTTTTGGCTTGCGCCTGGTATCCGGGCGAGCAAGCGCGGTTCTGATTTCAGTTGGGATGAGCGCAGCGTGCCTGGTATTGAATCACCCCGTGCCACACACCCAAGTGGTGGCTAGCACGGTATTTCGTACATGTAGATGTAGATATCGCTATTCTCTTTGTTCCCCTGCTCGACATCATTCTCTCTACCGTGTCGATTCCCTCCTAATCTCATCCAAAAGTTCCCTTTCCTCACCCACCACGCCAAGCACTTCCACGTTCACCTCCTTCCCCATCCATTGCACCTGCCCCCTCTCCTGCCTACCGCCGATTCTCGACGTACTTTCTCAGTACACCTTTCAACCCCATACAACGCTACACTCCATATCAAAGCTTGCATCCAAAGAGATAAAATGTTCCATTTAAAACGAATAAAACCACGAAAAAACGGAATTCATTAACACAATTTAAGTGATAACTATAATTTTCCAAGAATTGAACCATTAGAGAATTTCTGGAAAGATTTGCAAAAACCATCTCCAACACTGGAGAGAAAATGCCTCAAAGAGGAGATAACAATTTGATAGAGAATCGAATTCTGAGTCTAAGAAGCCCAGAATGTCATACACGAAAGGTAACTGGAAACTTTGATATCTCACCCCTATCTCACATGAAGATGATTCGTGTGTTAAGCCAATTGGGGTGGTGCATTGGACATAATTTCTGCCGCAAAAATTGATGGCGCCGACCTACGCGACGAGGGGGGTCGAAGTACAAGTGGAGCAAATGATGAGAAAGGACCAAGGGGAAGGGAGGGAGGCAAAGACAGAGAGAGAGACGCATGGGAGTATAACTAATTCGCGAAATAAGCCGAAACGTAAGGCTAAAAGGCAAATGATTAAAATCACTCGTCCCCGTGACTGTACAGGGTGCCCCATAATTAAGTCTCTTTGTGAGACGAGTCAAAACTTAAGAGTGGAGGGCATTAGGCTTAAAGTGGAGAGCAATCCCACTTCTCGAAGCACTCGAAAAGTTCAGGAGTCCATGTCCCAAAATTTTCCACTGCGAAGCGCCAAAAACTTTTGCCAGGGTTTTACCTAATGGCACTTCTTTCGGTGACAGGATTCTCGAACAATCTGATTCATAGAGACACGGCCAAGGCGATTCTTTATGAGGATTCCGTCGGTCAATTAGGCGGTCAATTGTAAATCGTCGACACTAAGAGAAACAAGGTAGGGAATGAAGAACAAACTTATGAAACCAAAACAAATGAACTTCATCTCGAGGGAAAAAATAATAGAAAAAACTCGATACCTAGGTAATATCGATATGAAGATTGATGACATTGAGCAAGCTGGATGGAGCAAAAACTCACGTCAATACCAGCTGATCTTTGACCTCGGACGCAGGGATATGGTTAGTCGAACAACCATGAGACTTAGGCAAAAGAGTTTTCCAACCAAATGAATCTTCTTTTGCACACGAATTGCAGCCTTTAAAATTTCGAAGCCCAGCCAGCAAGCCTATAAAAGTGCCGCCATAATGCACAGAGCGGAATAGAGTGATTTGAACGCCTGGATAATAAATTCGCAAATTAAAACAAGAGGACAGAATATCGCTCATTGGTTGAGGCAGATACCTAAACCACCCGTATTTTTCACCGACGTCACCCTCTCTTTGAGTTACTATCGATAGTGCCAACAACTTGATAGTCTGGGAACCATTATCAAAAGTAATGCACCGGTTTAGAAAGGTTTAAATGGATGTAGGTCTACATATAGTTGAGTCAGCCCAAGATAATAGAGCAGTTGAAATACTCTGATTAGGCTTTGAAATAAATAAATTGGCAGCCTTTTTGTGAACGAAAGTTTCGCCGGAATTCCAGGTGGCATCATCAGGACCTGATGATGATAAGAATGACGCGGGGAGAACAGGAAAAACTCCAATACAAAAAAAACGTGGAAGCCTTCTTCGTAAATGAGAAGTTACCTTTCCTTTTCATTATCGTATGATTTAAACAAAGGACGGCATGATGGATTCTTCGGTTACGTGGCTCCCTGCCTAAACGGCATTGGACCCGTCTAATGACAGGCTGCATGCCTGCCAACTGCGCCATTACCTTGGACGAACTCTAATCCTTTACAGCGGAAGGCACTTCTCTCCAACACTCATTCTTTCATCCCCATCATAAGCGCAGCATAACCCAGACTCTCTTCATCCAACATCCCGGCAGCAATTTCTCTTTCTTCCCCTTTCAACACTGTTCACCCAACACCCTCCCCTCTAACCCGTGGCCTTCAGCGCTCCCCTCGCTGCACATTCCGACCTCCTCCGCCATCCGCCGCCTCCCAATCCCCTCTTTTAAAAGATTTCTTCACCCACCGCACTGAGCGCTTCCTCGCTCGTCTTCCTTTCAAATCCATCGCACTTATTCTCATTCACGACCACAAAATGCATCCTTGGAGCCCTTTTCTTAGATGTCTCTCGAATCAATTAGGCAAATAATAAGATGAGGATGACGCACCTTTCGTGTCTCTTCCAAATCAATCAGTCGATGGATTTAAGACGAGCTCTGAAAAAGAATATCTCTTAAAGCGGTTGGAGCGAAAATGTGGGACATCGAGTATACATTTGAATAACTTTTCAAGTAAGTCGATAAAAAATTCACCAACCACATTGCGCGTAAATGCATCTGTTTATACGATGGAAATAACCATACACATAGTAATATAAATGATACAATATCATATTTTAAATTAAAGCATGGTTAAGACTTGAGTTAACCGGAGCGGAAATAGAAATTTAAACGAAAATCATAAGTGAAGACGTTCTTTTTTTACTCCGAATGATACCTTGATGTTTATCATTCGTCTTTTTAATAATATGAAATGTGATATCCCACGTTTATTGAAAAATTTGCACATTTGTAATCCTATTATTTCAAAATATATCCCAA
Organism: Ceriagrion tenellum; assembly: GCA_963169105.1. Lineage (NCBI taxonomy): Eukaryota > Metazoa > Arthropoda > Insecta > Odonata > Coenagrionidae > Ceriagrion > Ceriagrion tenellum. The sequence goes on from OY720634.1 coordinate 165,854,997, forward strand.
AATCCATGAGGCTACCAGTTAAAAATGGCTTTTAATTACCAAGAAGCCAAATTGGTAAAATGCATTTTTCCTCAGTTTTATCAATACCTATTACTAATAAGTATACGTATGCAAAGTTTCCCGCAAATCTGTACACACACACACACACACAAATCTCTCCATCCACCACTAACAGTACCACGCAGCGGTAAACTGTCATTTGCCGCCAATGCTCGGAGTGGAAAACAACGATACACCGTTGTACTTCACCAGGCCTTTTCGCGAGGATCGTACATTTTGTGTCACGAAATTCTACAAACAATTCAAAATGATTCTTCCTCCGTGGAATATTGCACTCATATGCACTCGCGGTTGACTCCGAAAAGGTAATATCGCTCAAGTCCCGGCATTCTCTAAATTTGTGAAAAACAGGAAGCACCTCATTGTGTTCTAAGTTGGGCTTTAATCGCGCGGACGGTGGTTACTCCGGCACGCTTTGGACTGCAGATTGAATTGTACGTCCGGCAGTCTGGTACACCTGGTTCATTTAAAAATCTCACAAAAATATCAACAGGGGAGGACGTCGAAGTAGTTTAACTATATAAAGCGACGTCGAGGGATCCAGGTTTGAGCCCCAAGTTTCCGAGGCGAATGATTTTTCCTCTGTAAAATAACGCACTTACACCATATGGGTACTGAAAGCATATTCCTTTAATTAAAAGACGATAAAGTATCAAAAGGTAAAGAGTGTGTATAGCTCTTTCATCGAATGTGATTCGAATAACTGGAAAACCTCGCACCTGTGAGACTAAGGAGTCCCCAAACTTCCCATGGCAGGGAAGGGGTCAGTGAGAGACGCATCGGACGAAGATTGAACAAGCAACGGGGCCAGGGGCCTTATCCAGTAAGAACTCGACGACGTGGAACCTTGGAAAGTTCTTGGATGTGACGTCAAAGCCCCCGAAAACTCTATAAACTTTTGAATGACAATCTTTGTAACTTTCAAGGCAGTGACGTCAAAAATTCGCACCGGTGGAGATGACGAAATTCAGAACCACAACAGTAACAAGATTGTGGATGTCACAGCCTCGAATATTTCAAATAGGGCCATTCAAAGGTTGAGATTTGTCGATGGTTGTGACGACATATCAACGGACTATCCGAGGTTTGACCTCGTTCGGTCCTTAATGAAGAACCGATACAGGGTGGCTACTGATAGCCAAGTTTCCAATTCCCTGACCTTTCCCTGACTTTTCCCAGATGGCTTTACTAATTTCCCCGACCAATCGCCAAAAGGTCACCTATTATTGAAATATACTTTTCTGCTGAATCAAATCTTCTTCAGAAGCTTTAAATTTTCTAATCATCGTCTCGTATTTTTAGAACTGCAAGCATGTATTTACTATAAGCTAGAGTGCTCCCACTACTTCTCGATCTGAGTTTCGGAAGTTAAAATACAACGCGAGGTTAAATTTTCCGAACAACATAGCCTCGGATTCCTTGTGATGAGCGTAATACATTGTGATCATGATTTTTAACACAACTAGGCAAATATCGCTATAAGGAAATACAAAATGGATACAGTGTACGTCTGATTCACAACTAAATAACTAAAATTCACAACTAGCAAGATTCACAACTGAATACTCCACGAATTGATGGTGCTTATGCGCCATGCACGTCAGCGAAGGGCGTTAGTTTTAGTTGGTGAAATGAAGGGCGGGAAAGACTGGGCGATAAACGTTATAGGAGAAAAATAACGACGATTCCTTTTCCAGTTTCTCCCTGACTGTTACGAGAATTCCCTGACTCTTCCATATATTCAAAATTCCCTGACAATTCCAGGTTTTCCCTGACGATCGCCACCCTGTGATACTTCCCACTGGATATCGTGAGGCAGTGGAAGAATCACGCCAATATCACGAATAAACTGAGATCGATGGGGTTTGGGTGTTTGGGTTAAGGGGGAGGTGACAGGAGTGGGGCGAGGAAGGGGGAAGCTCGCCAACGGGGAAGGGGGGATGAAGAGGATGAAGAGGGGACTCCGGAGGGGAAGGAGAATAAGGGCAATGTGTGAAACCATTGAAGAGGGAGAGGAGAAATAGAGGCGCACACGACTACGCGCCGGAGAAAAGGTATAAAAGGAGGAAAGTCTCGAGTTTCAGAAGGGTAAATGGGAGAAGGCGCGGGGAATGGGAAGGGAAGGCGGGGGGGGGGGAGGGGGAACAGAGAGCAGGGATTTCGTCCCCCCCATATCCGCCCCCACTCCCTCTTTCACCCGTTGAGAGGAAAAGAGTATAACAGGACGGAGGAGGAGTGGAAGTATTGAGGGGACGGGAGGACAGACGCAACTACCCAACCAACTGGCGAAGAGAGGACAAGCTGATTATTTATCTTTCATTTGTTTCCCTGCCCCGCGCAGCTGAATCATACGAATGAAATTTGGGAAGTAGACTGCAGAGCGGATGGGTTCGAAATTACATTCTCCCCGGGAACGATTAGAGACCATAACGGGTTGCAATGAGATTTGCAACTAGGTTTGTCGATATCAAGCTAGTTAGTTGAATTACTCCCTAATGCTTCTTCCCTTTCATGCGATCTACTATTTACGGCACGCCGCTCATTGGTGCGGTGAGACTCTAATATATACGTCCATTTGTGTAGCTGTACAAAAAACATTAATACAAACAGTAATTAATTGGTAGCATGCTACTGGTGTAGTGCACATTTGAGATATTTTGCCTCTTGGCAAGTATTAGCAGTTTTTGCCGATGCATCAGTATTGGTATTTACATGAACATTCATAGGGTAAAGGGTAATAAATGTTGGTGATACACCCTCTGCCACACACTATTAAGGTGGCTGGCAGGGTATTACGAATACGTATATTCCCTCAAATAAAGAGAAAATTAACATTTAAAAAGACAATATTAGTTCATATACTGTAATTCTATGCGAAGGCATCAACTCTCGCACCATTAACCAATGGAGTTGAGGGAAACTTAAAGAAAGATAACAGGAGCATTCCATTCATGAAAGTGAAGTAAGCGGAAGTCGGAACACATCAGCACTATGGTTCGCAATAGTCATGGTCGAATTTCTGGTGAAGAGTTATCGAATCCGTTAAAGATACAAATTTATAAATTCTACCTTTATACCACAAATTTACTGAAAACTTAGCAATATCCATGAAAGACGTCTCTGCTAAAAATGAACAAAAATAATAACAACAACGGACGCGATTGTCGAAGTACTTTTATTGGCAAGGGTACATCAACTCCTTACTCCCGTTTGCAGTTCAATGATGCCTAATGTCGCCTTTTTTACTATGGATACTCGAGTTTAGAAAGTAATTACAAACGAACCATTAAGCCTATTGCAAAACGCCATTTTTTGCTAATTCTACATTTGGATGTGTGAGACATTTTTAAAGTCCAATAATTTTTCGTGCGGTTAAGGTAAAAAAATTCCAGGTTTTTTTGCTTTTCCTCCAGGATCAGCTCACTTAAAAGAAACTTATAGCTTATAACAGGAATTTCTTTGATGGCACTGACATTTTTACAAATTAAGGTCATATTTGTAGGGAGCGTGATGCTCGATTTTCTGATTATTTTAAACGTGCAAAGTAAATTTCTTATCGTTTTTCTAAGTGAACTTTTTTTCAGCCCAGGATACACGTACAATAGAAAACTTGGTATCTCTTTAAAGCTCTCCCGTGCGGTTATGAGAAACGACAACCAATGAAAACGTACTGTATGATACCGATTTCATTTACATTGATATGAATTCGGGGTTTTGTGCGCGGTGGATCGTAACATAGCCTTCTTTCAAACCTTCGCAATCACAGCCTCTACTCTAGCATCCATTCTGAACGAAATCCGGCAGTAGTGAGCAGGGTCTGAAACGAATGGAGAGTAAATGTGCCTTCTTGTGTTGCGAAGAGTAGCCCCACAAAATTTCCTGGCGCAGGCCTGCGCAGCATGAAAAGGGAGGTACGGGTAAAGGAGTTGCAGGGAAAGGACGGAGGGGATGAGAAGGCAAGAACGAGAGAATGAGGCAAGAGAAACGAACTACTTCGCGGAATAAGCAACGAACGCATCGCCATTAGGCAAGTAATTAAAAATCGCCTTTAGCCGCGACTGTGCCAGGGACATAATCCTGAGGTCTCATTGTGATGCAAGTCAAAACGGGACGAGCTCTAGTCGCGAGGTGTCAACATTCTCGAAGCGCTTAGGTTGAGAGAGGATACACGCAGAACAACCTTCCTTCCCCATTTTTCAAAACAATGAAAGTTCATTAGCACGTGTCCCAAAATCGTCTACTGCGCGGTGCCAGGAACTTTTGCTAAAGGTATAAATAGAGCACTAGTGCGGATGGAAAAAGGCCCATGTTTTCGCCGCTTAGCGTAATAGCATTCGGAAGCACCGATAAGGCATACGAGCCACGCCCACAGTAACAAGTTCATTTATTAGCCATCATACAGAGTGACCTCTCTCCATGTATATACAAGTCAATGGTAATTGCAGTGATAAAGAACGATCAACATCTGATCAATGGGGAAAAATCAGAGTATATCAATACAGGCGCTCGTTTGTCAAAAACTGTCCCAAAGGGACTTTAGTCAATATAAAACTCAAACGAGATTTAAATCTAGCACGAAGCGCGCGATTAACAAGCCAACAGTAGAAAATAAAATTGCCGATGAATGCCGAGTGTTTCCATGAGCTGTTCGACCCGCAATGCCAGTCGCAAGGTTTCGTCATCACGTTCATTTCGAAGACGGTCACGAGAAGGAGGGCGGGGTTCAAGTTGGATTTACACGATTAAGCTACAAATATAGCAGTATCCTTGTGATCGCCAGCAAGTTGCTCTTCGTAAGTGTGCGAGAGCACGGACTTAAATGGCACTAGAGGTTAATTTGAGAATCAATCGGTACATTATCGACAACAGCTCACATTTGCATCAAAAATAAGACAGGCCGATGCTTTGCCTGAAAGTAGCATTTCAATTCTGCGATGAAATCGCATGGCACTCGGTGAATCCATGGTCACGTGACTGTGAGCGGATAATAAAGGCGCACGCAACAAATTTAATTTCAGAAAAGGCTTAAGGTATGGTTGTAAATGTAAATTAACATTTTTTCCCGGAAGTTTTCTTTTATTGTCGTCACTGGTTACTTAAAAGTAAGACTTGCGATGGTTCTTGTAGTAGCATAGTAATTTAGATGCAGAATTGCAATTACCTTATTTAATGCGGTAAATCATTTTTTTGGGGAAATAATCAGAAGCAATGTGTAAGCAGAAGGTTGTATTGCCATTATATGTATAGAGAGATGGAGACATTACTAATCACGCCGTTTCCAAGTGTAAAGGCCGCCTTAAGGGGGGTTGCATGCTCCACTGCCGAAAACGCTTCCGCAGGTGGCCTTACGACCGAAATTAATTTTTCGACCTTCTTGCCAATCAATTCGCATATACCTCTAGAATGAAGATTAATATTTTTAGCATAAAATTGTTGCAACTTTCCGCTTTTTGATTGCTACATCATTATTTCGACCGAGGAAGACACGCAAATTTTTCGGCAATCGGGTGAACCTGACACGGGTAAGACGTTACCATCTCTTAAAAATGATCGTATTTATTCCATTTTTATGTAAATCCTTGATCCCCATGCAGGATCGTCATATCATAATATTTGCACGATACATCGTCACAGTGAACATCCTCGAGAACCTAAGCAACACATTTTCCACGGTGCTTTCAGTGATAACGTTGTCCGGAGCAGGGAGATGAGGGGGAGAGGAAGAAGCTCTGTGCCAGGATGCGGCGGAAGCCAGAATGGAAGGGTGTTTTCAACCCAAGCATAATGCCCCCTTGACAGACCAAGGACTGACGAAGATCGAGTCCATAAGAGATCGATCGATCGAGAAGCGGTGGCATCGCAGAGGAGGAGGTTCATCGGATGGCACCGACTCCTTTTCCCCTTTTTTTAACAGGGGCTCGAGCTTCGGTATTCGTGAGGCAATGAGTGCACAATTTCATACCTTTTCAGGTAAAAGAAATTCTTGGACCACATATCACTGACATGCATCCGTTTACTCGGTTTAAATCACCATTCATGGGTATTAGAAATCATGCAAGAGCTATATTTTAAAATGTTTGCCTAAATTAAAGCATTTAGGGACAGTTATGACTTGGGTTTACGGCGCGGAATTCGGAATTAAGGTAGTATGAGCGAAATATCATTTTACTTAGAAATCAATGAATTTGGTCTCATTTTAAAAGAAAAATATCTCACCCTTCTAACGACACCAAAAATTCAACCCCTAACCACATTACTTTCGGAGATATTTGCCAAAAAATACCAGCCCTTTTACATGGGAAATGGTACGTGTAAGCACTCCAAAGAGACATTATTTACAAAATGAGGAATTTCTAACACTTATTTGTCGTAAAAAAACTAACAGCGTGTAGTTTGTATGTTTCCTCAACTGTATTTGAAAATTAATCATATTGTCACCGCAGTGGTTCTTGGGTATCACAGAAAACCTTCCGTTTTGAAGGAGTTTCAAACGCACCGCGCGAAAAAAATGAGTCAAGTTAAAGAGTTATTTAGATATTGCATTTAATTACTTACAATTTCTGTCATATAAAACTATATTATTGCACCATTAATAATGCAATATTTAATTAATGGGTCCTACAGCTGGCGAAATTAAAATGTATAATTCGAATATGGTTTCTATTATGGTTAGGTAACTATCTAGTTCGGACTACCTTAAAGCGAAAATCACACTTAAAAATGTCTTTTTTACTCCGCATGACACCTTTCTATTTCTTACCCACCATTTTCACGATACGAAAGGTATTCCATCGCGTTTAGGAGAAAATATGGTTATATGTAATAGAATACGTATTGCATGACTTGCACACGCATAAATTGAAATGTTGCATTCGAATTATTTCGAAATATAAGTCAAATGCCATTAGACTATGTGTTGAAATAGCGTTAGATTTCTAATACGCCAAATCGGTAATAAGCAATATATATCCCTTATATTTTCACATATTACGAATACCAACACATGCAAAGTTTCACGCAGCCCATTTTGGACCTACGAGAGTTTCAACTCTCAAAAAAACGGAAAGCGTTAAAATGCGGACGTGATTCGCGGCAGGTATACGCGCGAGAAACGGATTGACTCAATCGTTTGATAGCAACGTGTTCTAGAAGTGGCTCGTAATAAAAAAACATTAACCGGCGTGAAGTAGATCAACTTAATCGTTGGATAACGAAGCGTTCCTCTAGCGATTTAATTTGATTTACCATGTTCCCTGGCTTCACTGAAGGAACTCGCTACCTCAATACAACCATTAAGCGTCACGCTCGCATTCCGATGCCAAAGACATCCCGCAGCCATTTTCCCACACGATACGAGAGGATAAAAATAGAACCAGGAAACGGCCAGATTGTGCATGTACATGGTGGCACACGAATGCCATTTGATGCTTGCACATTAAACTGGATTAAGAGTAAATCATTTACACATTAGTCACCGTTGAACACCGTCTTCGGTGAGCTCACCTCCTCAGGCGACAGCCAAATACTGCCAAAGGTGAAAAACACATGACAGAATAAATCACTCTAAGGAGTTTAGAAAGACTACTGACAAAAACTTTGTAAATGGTTAGGCCAACATCAGAGTGGCAACGAAAACTAGAAGATATGGTGGTGGGGACAAAATATTTCTAGGAGTATGTAATTTTAGATACCTAGGAAACCTAGTTTGTAATAAAAACAAAATCAGCAGCTCTGTTGCGGAACGATAACAGGCGGAAATAAAAGCATTTTATGCTAACCTATACATACTTAAAAGCAAGTTAATACTGAGGAATTCCAAAACTGATAAAATACTGATACGGCCAGCAGTGACATATAGTGCAGAAACTTAGTCCTTAACCTCAAGTTAAGAGAATACCCTCAGAAATTTTGAAAGAAAAATACTAAGGAAGATACACGAACTTGTCCTAGAAAATGTTGAGTACAGTACCCTTTAAAAAGTGATGAATCAAATATATTCAATACAAGAGAAAAGAGAAAAAGTTTTATAAAGGCTGAGATACTATAGGGGTTACGACATATTGAAAGAATGAATGAGACTGCCATGCCAAAGAGGATGTTATGCGTGAAAATATATGCACCAACGAAGAGAAGAAGATCCAGGCTGACACGGTTAGAAGATGCACGTGAAGAAGATCTTGGCAAGACGAGAGTGGAAGGGTGGAGGAGAAAGATGCAGGAGTGAGAGCAGTGGGGGAGGACTGAGCTGGAGGCCAAAGCTCGACCCGAGTTGTAGCGCCAAGAGGAAGGAAGGGCTGTCAAAATATTGCATCATATTTCCTTTAGATCGACGAAATTTCTTCCTCAATTCGGAGGAAAATATTAATGACAATCCAAGCCTGAGTAGTAGTATTTTGGATGTAATGGCTTCGACGGCTGGGGTCATTTCGCACACTGCAAACAGGCCCAACGACGATCATCATTATGGCATGGCTCGCAAGATGGATCGTGATTACATTGTGAATATAACTCTGGATCTATAGTTAACGCGCACCATCTGACAACCCTGTTCTTGGCATCAATTTCATGCCTTCTAACATTGGTATGCACGGCTTCATTAGCCTTGTCTTGATATCGTGGAGATGCATTTCTCTACCATGGATGGTGTCACAGAAATCATTCAAGAATATACCGTCGCATTCAGTGAGGTTAACTCACACAATAATTGAAATTTAGCATTAAATATCATCGAATAACATGATATCAAAAAAATTCATTGAAAATGGCGTGGGCTGCTATACATTCGCGACGGCATTGCGTCTACGTTATGTCTGTCTCACCGAAAGGCTTTTGCAAGCCAGTTGGTTGTAGGTTTGAATGCTCAACTGCTCTACTATTAAGGACGCAGAAGAATTTTCCCGCCGATTTCCCACACGTATTTCTACCCGTAGAGGTCATCGGCAAGGATCACATCTGAAATGTACCTATCTGACTCTACATTTGACAGCTCAGTTTAATATTACTTCCATTGAGAGTTACTCCTTTTCCAAAATTCTAGACCACGTATTTATTTATAAAAATGAATTCCAACTGACAAGTATTGCAACATTCATTATTAGCTACTAGATCCAACACATTTCTTCCTCACTCACAGTCAACATCCATATAGCATCGTCCATTACGAGGCGAATCCATCTTTTCTGCCGTTTCCAACTTATCAATATTTCTCGCATAATTTCGTATGTTCCTCGTTGGGGAAATACTGGGGATATTCTCTCAATTTTTAAGTGCCAAACTTCGACGCTTTCAAGATATCCGGATGTCTATTTTATTCCACATATTTCTCATATGGGCCTTTCATCTTTCCTTGGCATCGCGCTTTTTATGGCAAGCTGTACTAAATTAAGAAAAGTACTCCAGAAATTGTCAAAGCACAGTTGTGTCTACCATTTTTAATTGAATTGGTTCGTTTCTCGTTTTGAATTTCCTAAATAATGCTAGTGAAATAAGTTAAGACGCCCCTTCGAGATACTCATTTTGCCTCTATACTAATAGGAAATTCAGCGAGAGCTAGAATTCCATTCTCAGTAATTTGCGATAAAAGGGGGGATTCTCAAGAGCGCGCGCGCATGTCCGAGGCTGAAAGGAATAGAATGTAGCGTCCTCTGGTCGGTGTTGTTACTGCTTTATGCGAATTAAGGAGAGGGGTGTTGCACAGTCAAGAGTTTTGAAACTTGCGGTGCAGAAACTCCTGCAGTTTAGCGAAGGGACGAAGAAAACACCGCCGATTATAATATTACTTTCGTAATAATAACGCGTGGAACGATAGATCATCCTTTCTAACTTGAAAATCGAATGAATGTGCGCAAGGTGTGATTGTTAATATGAGCATACAAATATTCTTTCTGTCAAGCATTTAATAGGAACACCGTACGCTTTCTAACCAGTATTCAGGAAAAATCACGGCTCTGCTGATGATCTTATCCTTGACTGCAATAAATACACCACCACCTCTTCCCAGCACCTTTTCTCTATCTCTCCATATCACTCATGACAGTAGTCTAAACGCCCCCAGCCAATAGCCCCAACAACGGCTCACGCGGTGGATGTAGAAATACATATATCTAGACACAGACAACTTTGCACACTGAGAGAAGTGGACCCTAAGAAGTCCCAGGGATTCGAATGAGGGTTATTGCAGTCGGTAATCTCTCACGGTTTGCAATTACATTAACGCAAGAGAATGATTCTGGATCGCAATGGGGTGCTTGGGTAATTTTTCCTGAGTAAATTATCCGAATAGACCTGATGTCTACAACACGAGAATACAAGTTAGAATATCATCTGGACGCTATTAGGCTTTCTTGTGGCTGCTTAAAGATAGATTTCAAAATGGTCGCCTTCAAACTATTTGTAATTTCATCTACTCGCATCCCAGAACATTCCCCGCCATAAAGCCTAATTCATGCTAAATATTACAACGGGACCTATCGATTTGGATACAGGTAACTTCGTCACAAAGCCTACTTCGCCCCGCTGGTATCTTTCGTATTTTAGCAATTTTCTTTTTAATTCTACGACATTACTAGGCATTTTACACCATAAAAACGTATTTTTCGAAATCCTTATTTAATTTTAAACACGAATTTAAGGCTTTTTCGAGAAAAACATTTTATGAAAACTCCCGATCGTGAAAGCATGATCATCATTGGTCGTGCAATCCTAGGATTGGTTGACTACAGCCCTCCACCCTTTCCTATCTAATGCTAATTCCCTTCCCTCCTGGTATCTCTTCCTATGTACTTTCCTCTTTATTTGGTCCATGAACTTATTCCTGGGTCTTCCTCTGATGGGACTTCTTTCCCCTCTATTTTACCTTCAATTAAGTTCCTCACAAACCCATTGTGTCTCAGAGTGTGTCAAATCAATCTGGTCCTTACTTTCTCTTAGGTGTTCAATACGGGTTTTCCTCTTCAACTCTCCAATAAACTTCATCATTGTTATTTTCCCCGTCCATTTTATCTTCAGCATCCTCCTCCAGCACCTGGTTTCGAAGGCTTCTAGTCTGTTCTGGTCAGCTTTCTCAATGGTCCATGCTTTCGATTCCATAGAATGCCACGCTACACACGAATGTTTTCACAAGCTGTTTCCTAGTTTGCAGCCCTATCCTCTTTGAGCACAGCAGTTGTCTTGTTACCACGAACGACTTCTTAGCTTGGACTGCTTATCGCTCGATGTCCGCTGTACTTCTTCCGTCCCACGAGATGGTACTTGCGAGATAGGTAAAAGAATCCACTTGCTCTAATTTCTCTCTCTAAGGGTGACTTCTACATTCAGCTTTTCTCTTCCGCATGCTAGGATTTTAGTCTTTCTATTAATTTTCGTGTTGCAGTCTTGAAGAAACCTGGTCCTTCGAGTTTACTACCCTTGGAAAATATTCACGATTTTAAACTATGACTGCGACATCATCTGTGAAGCGGAGCATGTTAATTTCATCTCCGTTTATCTTAATTCCGCTCAGTCCGATTTCTTGTGCTTCTCTTACTGCCTCCTCCAAGTATACGTTGATAAGCGCTGGTAAGTGGTTGAATGCTTGTCTCACTCCTTTTTCAATTTTGGCTTCAATTTGTCTTCCGTCTTTCGTTCGCATTGTGACGACTTACTTCCAGTATAGTTGGTAGGTTATTCTTCAGCCATTGTAATCCATTCCGTTTTTTCAGCAGTCTGATTATCATGCTTCACTCAACAATGTATAAAACCATCTCCAGATCCACGAATGCGACGTACAATAACTTGCTTTTCATGTGTTGTTTTCTCTATCATTACTCTCAGGCTGAATATGGCCACTCAGGTACTTAAATCCTACTCTTAGTTCTTCCTAAATCAAAATTGGTTTCCCGAGAGGTTGTCTTCGATTTTCCTTTCCATTCTTCGGCTTAATATTCGTGTGGGTATTTATGATACATGTGACACTAGACTCAAGGTTCGGTGCTCCTCACATCTCTCAGTCCTTGTCTTCTTCGGTATCGCAATCATTACGCTTCTTTGAAAGTGCTCTGGAAGTGCTCCGCTTTTGTAGCAATTTTTAATCATTTCGTAGAGGTTATCCTTGGTTTTGCTTTCATGATTTCTCCGTTGATATTGTCTCCTCCAGGTGCTTTGTTTCCCTTGAAGTCTCCGACTGCTCTATCAAATTCACCCCTCAGTATGAGCGGGTCTCAATCTTCCTCATCAGCCTCGCTTTCGTTATTTATAGGGTTTTCTTCCAACGGCGTTGGCCCTTGATAGCGCCACCGCTTTGGACTTCCTTGCAATGCTTAGGGGGGGGGGGGAGAGGGAGGGGAAACAGTCTTTTAACCTAATAGTGATCTTTCCCCGCCACCTACAATATCCTCTTCTCCTTAACACAGCTTCCTAAATAAAACAATCAAATACATTTTTATTGCGAATCAATTAATTTTACTTCAAACACAGGTTTTATTAAGAGTAGGAAAAGTAACACTTTGCTTTTGCTATTTCACACAATAAGTATATATTTACGAACGGTTTCGATACATAGCAACATCATCTAATACTATGTATCGATACTGGTACCAAGCAAATCCTGATCGTCAGGAATAGCAAAACATTTTCTTCCCCACTCATCATGCAGGAGTTCCACAAGGTAACACCATCAACCATTGAATATATTAGTTTTATTATCGCAATCAGTGACTTCGAGTGGGCTTGCAGATGATGGCTTTATGAAGAAAAGGCTGGAGACCCTCGATATTCGAACTATAACTGACATGCAATGTTATTCAACTAAAAGATAAAAATTTGATGATCAAGTGACGATAAAATACCCTTCATACTAATTGAATGAGCCAGTCGGCCATTAAACACCTACAAATTAAATCTTGATATTTTCTTCCTTTTTTAGATGTACAGAGGCAAGGATGAGGAGGCTTAAATGGAAACCACAACGGCCAGCACACATTTCCTCCGAATGCAAGGTACATATCTCTCAAAGAAAAACTATATAACGACTACATTGCAGCGGCCTTGGCTGTAGGCTGCGGATGAATATTAATGTAGCGATTTCTATGACGAGGAGAGCAATGATTTAACTCTCAATGCTGAGGGGAAAATGGAAGAGAAAAGGAGAGTATGGCCTTTGCCTGACCACGCCACTCACAACAAATACAAAATTACATATTAGTATTTATTCGGCTGAAACCAGAATCCTTTACTAGCTGAAGAAAAGGGTTACCAATTAAAAATTTAAAAAAAATTAAAGTACAAAATGTGCAGATTATTCCGCGAATGCATTTTCCATGGCCAAATCTGTCCAGCCATAGTAGCCGACTGCTGCGCCCTTTTGATAGAACTACCGTATTCTGACTTCAATCACGGCATTAATTCGGTAACAACCACAGCATATATATGTATACCCTTTATTTGATTTCAATTTCCCAAGACTTTTCGCTTTTTAAAGAGAGTTTTAATTAAAAGCTCACGAATGCTTTCTCGCTCTCATAGACTTTTCTCTCCTGTAATTTGACCGTCCTCCTTAAGAGCCCATTTTCAAATCTCCAATTTTAAAGATGAGTTACAGTAAAACTAGCCTGGGAACCCCATTTTTATTCACCTCAGTTAATACAACGCACTTCAAATGAGCTATATTTATATCTTCAGAATTTCCGAAACATGCGATCCTGATGCCATAGCCAACTAAAGGGGAGAGGTTGAGTAACATGGAGTCGTTTTCTCAAAAGGCCAGGCTTTGTCGCTTCGCGTAGGGATCAAAATTTTAAAATCGTTAAATTTAACTGCCAATACGTGTGGGAAAATGAGAGCAAAAAAGCAAAATGTGACAGTATTGGAATGGAAACGTGACAACTAGATGGTTGATGTGAGCTTTGATGATTGAAAGAGGACACACGTCAGTCATTAGCCCAAGAATATGTACAACAAGAAATGAAACCAGGCTTTGATATCAAGTACGGGGGACAATAATCACTTAATCGGAGCATTGCCGCAGATTAAGCATGAAGTGCCTTCCATTGATACTTATTTGTCTTACTTTAACACTGTTCCATAAAAATCTACCAGTAGGCTGAGTTTCAAGCATCGAATCGATTAAAAATGATCAAATGATGTCAGTATAAAGTCATTAAAATTAGTTACTCGATACTCTTACAAGAGCCTCGATTCTTCAACTCTTCATCAGTTCTTTCCGAAGAAATCAAGTAATTTTATCGCATCACATACAAGTTTATTCCCTGAGGTGTTTTGTAAAGTGTGCGACCTACCCTCGGGATACAGCTCAATAAATTTGGCCAACGACTGCGCCTCAGTGAAGACAAGACGTCATATATCGACAGAATGGAGAGCCATGCTGCTCAAGAATATGGCGAGGCAGCGAAAATTTTCATCGCCGGAGGATACGATGAACATATGATCAAAGCCTTTTAAGCGTTTGAAACGGTCGTTAAACCACGAAGAAACTATTTCTCGCCGCAAAATATTCTGCAACCTCTCTTCCCACACGGGAGATACAAAGCAGTGAGAAATCAATCAATCCGGCCTTGTTCCATGAGACAGAGTAATTACATACAGGTTTCCCAGGAGCGGCCATGTGTGACAGGGACTCGAATTTTAATTTAACGAGTGCTCTATACTGTCCACCGGGCACAACTGTATGACCAGTCCGCACGGTTTCCGACACGTAAACAAATTTCACGCTATTCACTAGTCTCCCACGTTTATCGGAAATACATCGCTGATACCCATGGTAATAACCTACATCCTTGCGTCGATACTTTCATTTTATCTGAAAATAGATGAATGGCTGAAAGCACGCCAGTATTTTCAAGAGTATTGAGTCTTTAGTGTCTAATCCACCATACATGAAAAGCATACCGTAGGGATTGAATTACTTCACTACTTCAGTTTACTAACGCGAGAGTATGAAGCCCTACTCCAAAACACCAATCTTACAACGCTTAACTCACCACTCAACATTATCTCAATCATTAAAATTCAACTCAATCATCACGATTTAATCATCCTTATATCTTGCCGTAGAAAAGATCACGGGCATGAAGTATAGGAAATAGACGGCAAAACTAATAGATTTAAAATGTCATTTTTTTTTCAGGAGGAAAAAGAGACCATAATAGCTACAAAAGAAGAATTCTATGAAACTCCCAATCACACAAGGTAGAGTAGAATTAGTACTTGAGTTTAATAACATACCATCATTATTGATAACTTACCCCGCTTGAAAGGTCCCGCATGATTTTGTTTTCGTAGTGTGTTATAGATTATATGCATTACTAACATTAATAACACTGACCAGCAGTTGTATTTTAGCATATTCGTCTACGTAGATATCTCCTAGTTTCTGAAAAAAATTGCGTGAAACTCACCGATAAAAAATCATTCGGCTGGACAGGGAATCGAATCCAGATACCTCGATTTCGCGCCGAGTGCTCTAACCACTTTAGCTACCTTCAGGCGTCTTCTTGCATTGTGAATCTCATGATTCATTGCGAGATCACTAGCGGGTGACTCCATCGAAGTTACTGCGCGGCTAGTTCCGTGGTTCTTTGAAAATATCCTAGTTTCTGGTTTAACCGAGCGTTGTCCTCCTGCTTTTTGGTATACGTTGGTTTGGTTTTCTCGCCAGGTTCCGTTTCGGCAAACCAGTAGCTTCACTTTGTAGGATGTAATATAGGAGGATATGAAGTTCTCCAATCATCGATATTTGCCCCCGCCTTGGAGAGGTCAAATTATCGCATAAGAACGTCCTTTCACAGCGCTGAAGACAGCCCCTCAACTGAATATTAACTTCTATCAGACAGCGAAGCCTAACACATTTGGTGCGGGAGTCTGGGTGCCTTGACATATATTTCTCCTTACTCGTTCAAAGAAAAGAGCGAAAGGTAGTTTATTATCCGGACTTCGCCTTCGCCGCAAACATTTAGGTAGTTAGAGAGAGACAGACATATTTCTCTACTCGAGGTCACATTCAAGTTTTATAATCAACATTTAAGTACCTGTAATAAGCATGGAGTAAATTCAGTAATATTAATTGCGCATAAACCTCGTTTTTATGACTGAACTTCTTAGCAATTAGCTGAATATTTAAGGCTTTAATTAAGAATGGTTGTCACGCCATGCGCTGAAAACGCCTTCTTTAATAAACTGGAGGATTTTTTTGCAATTTTATACAAAGTATAACGAAGAGTAATAACTTTATTCTCGAAAGATGAGATCGTCTCTCCTTGATGAGACCAAATTCACTGACTTTTATGCATAAAGACATCTCACTCACACTGAATTAATCATAAATTTGACAAGGAATATTCCCTCAATAAACCCTTAATATATGGTTCTTCTTTCTTTAATCACTCCACGTTTACGAGTCTGTGTAGTCCAATCAATTAGTCCTGATCGCATTCGCTGGAGTTAATTTCCACCGCGGTTTTTTCATGGCCTTTTTCCTTTCGTCTTAAGCATTTCAAGCGAGAATCCCCATAACTTTCTTCTAAATATCGAAAATTTGCCGTATTCTATCGACTCTATTACTAGGTTATCGAGTTACCACCAAACGAGAGGTTGCTAAAAAAAGCAGCGGAAAAATATTATGAAATGGAGATTATCAAGGCCCGGGATACCAGCTTTTTTTTTCATATGAACTGCCTCAGCAGTCGTTAGCTCCGAAAACTACTAAAAGCGAAGTGAAGCCAATTAGCACAGTCTACGAGAGATTTTCATTTGGGGAGTTGAGGTTTGCACTGATTGGAGGAACACATTTTGGATGGTTTTAGCGAGATTTTTTCCTAGTCATAAATTCGCAGTAGTTAATTAAACAAGCATTAGTCATGGACTTGACATATTTTTCACGCCGTACGCAGAAAATGCCCTCACAATTACAAATCTTTTTCAATGACATAAAAATTACTGCGGTGAGTAATTGATTTATTTAGAAAAACAATATTAAAAAGATGCAATGTTCAAACGATTAAATTTCTGATGAGCTCTATGAGTCATAAATTCCTCATTTTAAGATACACGACTCACAGGAGTGCATACCTGGTCCATTTCCCATGGAAAACGGCATTAATTCTTTGGCAAATATGTCGTACGGTAGTGCAGTACTTTGCTGAAATTATGGTATCTTGGGAAATATGAGATGTTTTTCTATGAAATTAATTGAATATTGAATTCGAGGCGAATGATATCTCACTCAAACTACGCTAAGTGCACACGAGAGAAGTTGAGGGGTTCGACGCGGGCATGAAAAAAAACGTTCTTGAGGCAAACTATGTAAAGCGTCAGGGCCGAATTGTGCGGAATCCATCAAGAAACTAATGCAGAAAATAATCGGGATAAGTAGGTATGGATTGGCAAGATACCTACAGGAGACGCATCCCATACTTAAAAATGTCCCAGAGGGCAAGGGTCAAGGTGGCTGACGGAGAATCATGGCGGGCACTTGTGGGTCGTGGGGTGAAACGCCGCCAATGAAACGTGGGGCCGCATTTGCTCATTTTGCATTTACGCTACGGACAAGGAGAGGCAGGATAGAGCCGCGTTTAGAAATCGAAGTGGGCGGCCAGCTGATAAAGCGGTTATTTTCGCGGACGACCAGGTGCTGGGTAGTATATCAACGAAGCGATGTCAAGATTCAGCAGATGCATCAGATTTTTAAGTGCGGGAAACATGGGATGAAGATGAATATTGAGAAAACAAAGCTAATGAGACTTCTGAGACAAATAATGAGAGCCTGGACGTAACAGGAGGAGGGAGGAAACAGAAATAGTTTGCTGGATGGAAATAAGAAGGGTAGGACGTATGCCGAAATGAAGAAAGAAATGACAGAGGTAGAGAAGTCCCTTCACGAGTAAGAATATGGAGGTTTTTTCGGACTTCCATTGAGACCTACCTCTAGCCATTAATTTATTTTGATAAAAAAATTAGCAAATCCACATCATCTCTACTTCAATTTGTTTTGATTATGCGCGCTGGACCTGAAACGAACGGAGAGCAACAGCGCGGTTGCATTGCGAAGTACGCAGCGATCTAGCGCTCTATTTCAAACGAATAATAAACGCGTAATGATCACAATAACCTTTTAATATTCACTTTATCTACATATTCCGAAGAAACTGACCCCGACGCAACTCTGTCATACCCTTAGAAAGCAATCCAGATACCTCATCCCATTGCATCTTTTCCTGAGACGTTCGGCTCGGCCCGACCGGCCTTCACAGAGCATTCACTATCGATCATTCATTCGACGCATAATCATCGCGATCCCTTGACACGACCAATGGCCGTCTCTCTCTCTCTCTCTCTCTCTCTCTCTCTCTCTCTCTCTCCGTCTATGTTTCTCGCTTTGTCTTTAACTTAAAGAGGCGGTTTACTCAGGGGCAGCAACAGCCGATCGTTCGAATGCAGAGCTTTTATCGATTTCCCTACGCACTTGTGGCGGTACAAAGTTGCTTTTATTTATTACCCACAGATGTGAACACGGGAGAACGAACTGCATCCATTAATTGCTATGTCCCCCCCCCACCCCCTCCACCCCCATCTCTCGCTGCTCCCCACCCTCCTTCCCCTTCAGGCAGCGCAACGTCGGAGGCCGGGGGAACTAGATTTTAAAAAGAAAGAAGTCTCGACATTCATGTCAATTGAAGGGAGTTCGTAGGGGAAAACGGAAGTAGCAAAACAAACCAAAAGACACTGATGCCGCGTCTACTCTGACCACTTAAATATAAATTTAAATGCATCTTTCACTTAAGGTAATTTGAGCGAGATTATTCCCGGTCATTGCAGAGACTCCATTCAAATTTTAAAATAAGTTTAAGTAAATAAATTTAAGGAAGAGTAAGAAACGTGAAGTAAGAACACAAATTTGTGTTTCCCACTTATTTATAAGATTAAACACAACCCGTTTTGTCTAAGATCTTCGTTCTACGATTTCATGACGTAAATATTAAACATCAATGCCGCAATAACTTTGTTTCAAATGCTCTCAGTCTTTTTCAGTTAAACTTCAAATATATTGTAACGTTGCGGCCTTGAATAAAATAAAATATATGGCTGGGACACCGATTTTGGAGTTTTCCTGAGAAATCCAATTGCCAAGCAACAATAAAAACGTTGGTGATAACGTACAGCTTATATTTCAATTGTTACAACAATTTGTTGCGGGTGAGAATATGCCATTTCCGAGGCTTTCATAAACATAAGAACTACTACCATTTAATTTTGTTCTTCAATTTATGAGTTCTGTCCAGACAAGCATACATACAGACATACCCAACTCTACTCAGCGGAACCTCGGAGATGGAATATCATTAGGATGCCTACAGCCAATCGGTTCGCAGCGACTTACAGCAAGGTGCAGCTCGAATTGACGCGGCCCGAAGTTGAGCCCAGCTCAACTTTCTCTCGATTCCATCAATAGCAAAGAGCTCTATCGTTAGCCGCGAAATAATCGATTGCTGCAGTTGATATCTCTTCATTCGTCGGGTAGCCACGTAGAAGAAATAATTGAAGTCGGTGTTAATCATTCTCTATCTGAAGTGGACAATAAGGAGAAGAGAATGTGTGAGGAAATTTCACTCATATTAAAGCGAAAGAATACTTCAAGTAGCATTGCTTTTTCTATTCATGGCAAGATCGCATCATTTCCTGGAAGATTTTCTTTTAAAGCGCTGTTGCTAACAAAGATCAGTATAGGAATTCATACGTACCCGCACTTCAGCGCGAACGAATGGCGATGAAAAGAATCGATTAGGGCAGGTAAACCCTTCCGCAAACTAATAAAGAGAGGAATTCTCATGGTATGCACATTAAAATTACAGCCAAATGTTTAATCAATAGTTAAGGAATTCTTTCGATTTATTTACTCAAAAAGTAAGTTTCAAAAGCAAAAAATTCAATAAAAAGAATAAAACTATTACTCTAAGAGCATTTACTGAAAATCATGACTAAAACAATCTAGAGTGAGATTTCGACGTTCTTTTTCTCTCTAACGCTCTCTCCGGGGCCACTCAAGAAAGCTCCCTTACCGCAGAGGGGTTACCTTACACTAATTATTACTTCATTCATATTCAATACGTTGAACTGAGAGCATTTTTTACTATGACAGCAAGTTCTCTAATGTTATATTATTCAGGTGTTCTTAAATATAAGGTCGGAAAATGGTACATCAGAGGTACATGTATGAGAGAGATATGTAAATTAACTTGTTTTATGGTCAGTTGCAAGAACGACACATATGATTTCCATAGAGTTATGGGACCAATAAGCCATGGCAACCATTCAGTAAGCGTTGCAGAAACATTCGATAAATTTATTGGTAACATAACTTAAGGCATGGAGTTTGGAATGAGCTCCATAGGTATCCAAGATGGCGTAACCACGAAGAACCGCTTGGAGTTTTATTATTATTATTATTAAGAAATTGCTACAAGTAGACCATATGGTCCGGTGGTAACACAGATACCGAGCAAATACCAATATACATACATGCAAAAATTAAAACAAAGACATTGCCAAAATACAAAAAAAAGCAAAGTTATTACCTTAGAAAAATATAGGGGGAAAACCCTCACAGTACAACTCCCCTCAATCTCGTCATTAACGTCAGTGTCTTATTTGGGAAGGGCTCTAATACTTCTTTGGGTAACTCATTCCAATCCCTTATCCCCCGATGCAGGAAGGAATATTCCAATGTGTTTGAGAGCTGCCTTGGAGGCTCTATCTTATATTTGTGATCTCTTCTCGCCAGATAACTAGGTTTTTTTAATCTTTCGGATATTTCCCTCCACGCAGGATCGCCAATGTATGCCTTATGCATGCACTTGAGACGTGCTTTCCTCCTCCTCGATTCGAGTGATGTCCAGCCCAATACCCTCATCATCTCCGTTACACTAGCCTTCCTTTTAAAATGTCGCATCACAAATCTTGCGGCTAAACGTTGAACTTTTTCTAATTGCTTTATCTCCCCTCCCAAATAAGGGTCCCAGACTGACGCCCCATACTCTAAAATGGGCCTAACAAATGTCTTATAGGCGAACTCCAACTTACAACTTTTTCCAAGGGTCCTCATTAAAAAGTATAACACTCTAAAAGCTTTCGTTGTAATTTTTTCAATATGTGGCCCCCATTGCAAATCCCTATTTATAGTCACTCCAAGATAATTACAGACACTGGCTTCCATCAATAATTCGCTCATAATGAAATAATTATTTGAGATAGCTATTTTTCCTTTCCTGAATCTTATGAGTTTTGTTTTACTTGCATTTATGACCATGCCGTTTTCATCCGCCCATTTCTCCAAATTATTTAGATCGTTTTGTAAGATATCGCCGTCATCGACTTTTTCCATTACTCTGTAAATAATGCAATCGTCTGAAAACATCCTAACAGAGCTCTTAATATTTCCACCAATATCGTTCACATAGATTATGAATAGTAAAGGTCCCAGTACACTTCTTTGCGGCACACCTGAATTGGCATCGAATTCCTCTGAGTAAGTATCGCCGATCTTAACCCTTTGTGACCTGCCAGAGATAAAAGAATTTATCCAGTTTACCACCCTCCCATCTATGCCCAACAAGCCTATTTTTTGCATGAGGATGTCATGGTTTACCCTGTCGAATGCTTTTGAGAAATCAATCAAAACCCCGTCTATTTGCTTACCGCTATCTAGCCCCTACGCTAGGTCCTGATAGAGAGACGCTAATTGACTTTCACAGGAGTAGCCTTTGCGAAAACCATGTTGCCCTTCCCATAACCAGTTCTTTTCTGTCAATACATCCTTGATATATTCCGCGATCAAGTGTTCCATGATTTTGCACACAATGCAAGTCAAGCTGACAGGTCGATAGGATTCAACACTATCACGAGAACCTTTTTTATGTATGGGAACTATACTTGACTTTTTCCAATCATTAGGTAAATCGCCATTGTTAATTATTACTGTGAATAAATGGGTTAAGAAAGGAACCAAAGCGTTTCCCAATCTTTTAACGAGTTCTCCCGGTAGGCCGTCAGGACCACATGACGCATGACTCCTAATTTTTAAAAATCTTTTCCTGACATCCCTAACCTTAACTTCGAAAGGTGTATACGAAATGATATCTTCTACCTTTCATGATAATGTATTTTTACTGTTATTGACTTTGGAAAAATGTTCCTTAAAAGCTGAGGCTTTTGAAAAATTATCGTTTATAATCCGGCCTTCAAAATTTAGAGTTATATTTTCTAGAGTATTATTCCCTCCACGTCTCCTTCGAATATATTTATAAAGCCCACTCCATCCCTGTTCCTTAAGGGATGTCCTTAAGAATTTATCCTTGGCTTTTAATTTTTTCGTATTTAATTCCTTATACGCATCTTTATAGTTATTTAAGTACAGGCCACCTTTGTTTCTCATCTTGTGGAGCCTTCTCACTCTGCTCTACAACCTTCTAATTTCTATGTTATAATATTCTGGGTCTTGATTTGCTTTCAAAGTTTTAAAGGGAACGTAACGATTTGTTCCTTCGAATAGTAGCCCTTTGAAATTTTCCCATATTTCATTTACACAACTACCCTTCCTTACCCATTCCGGGAAAGCTTGAGTGAGATAATTATCAAAGCCGTCCCTATCCATCCTACCATACTGCTTGCACTTTTTTCCTTTTAAGCCTTTCTTTTTGTTCCTACGAGTGACGCACAAGGAAACAGCCTTATAGTCGCTAATTCCTTCAAGAACATCTGAGGAGAAAAACATATCCATTGGTCTCACTAAAAAGACATCTAAAAGATTTTCAACACGGCTGGGGCCCTTGACTACCCGGGAAAATCCCCCGGCCCTAATAAGGTCGTAAACACTCATCTGCGCCTCACCACCCTCACCATCATTAATTACTTGATAAAATAGTGGTTTTTGAGACGAATGGCCAGTTTGCTTACTCTGACTGAATATTTATTATATGCATTAGCCATTATATATAGGATAAATCACTATGAATGTCATCCAACGAGGGAAGATTAGATCAAACATTCGAAGCAATTGACAATTGACAATTGTAAGTTATGAAATTGAGAGGTGTTGGTGCAGCCCTAATATTGTTATGAATTTCATAACTTAATGGATCTCATGACTATTGCTTCATTAACTATACGTTCTTGCAACCGTCCATTGAGCATGGAAAAGCACGCTCAGGGGGGGGGAGGATACTTTGAAACGCCCTAAAATTTTAGATGAAAATGAGTAGAGTGTAAAGCAGATAAGTGACTATTCTTAAAAATGACGGCGAATCATGGATAATACAAGTACAAACTTACTAAGGGTGCTTTCCGATAATCTATCTGCGCAAATTTGTTTAAATCTATTTAGCGCATATCGTGTTGCAATCACAAGTGTGACGCCATCTGTGCACGAGCAGATTGAAACAATTTCATCGTAATTCGTTCGCGACACCATGTCCGCTATCAGACGAAACTTGTGATATCGGGGAATTAGGTAGTAATAAAAACAGGAATATCTCGATTTAGAATAATATTGTAATATTGCTAGGAAAAAATATACATAAATTCGGAGTATGATCTATAAAGAGATGAGTTTTGCTTTTTTCATTAAAGAGTTTAACAACGCCCCAGCCATTTTGTAACCACTTCTGCGTAGATTGTTCCAATGAGCGCTCGTGAGTTCCCAGTTGCCATATATAGTGCGAAACTGCGAAATCTGTAATTGAAAAGCATCCTGAAAATCAGTTGAAAATTTCACTGTGGTAATGAAAGTAAAGCGCAATTATTTTGAACATGTTTCAGAGCCTCACAATTACGACAACAACAAAAAATCCTGCAACATTGATATTGATTGTAACACCAACCGAAGGAATAGTTGATAACATTACTCAAATACTTCATCATTCGGCCGAAAGATTAAGTAAATTTCTTTTGGAATAGAGTAATTTATCGACCTCGAAACTTGCTCCCCCGACATGCTCCATCAATCGATTGCGAGGTAGATTTTTTGACGTTGTCCCAGAAATTGTATTCGGTAATCTGCGTTTGAAGAGAGAATAAACGGAGCCAAGAATGTAGTGCAGCTCCGTAGTTGTCAACGAGGGTTGTATAGCTGCCTTGCTCGTGGGACTGCAAGACATTTACCAAATTAATGAACACCGCGCCGCTTTTCATGTTTTCCGAGGAATCGCCACCTCGACGTCTCCAAACGCTCGTATCAATCAATCAGTCAAGATCGATGACTGCGACTCCTGACGCGGATGTAGTTATAATTATAAATATTCAAATGGTCGCTTTCACTCGGCTTATCCGACGGTTCGCATGAGTTAACTGTGCTCGGAGCCATGATTAACTGCTAGGCGAGGCTCAATAACTCTTAATACCGCCATCGACCAAACGGTTCTCATGATTCAAAAAGGAGAGAACCGCGACACTACTACAGGGGTGAATGCCTATAATTGGGAGTAGTATTAAAACACGTCAAGTATAAGTTCCACACCTTATAGAAGGATTGCCCACATTCGAGCTACGCGCCAATCGAGCCATGGGGAGGCGCAGAGCGAACATCGAGAACGGCGTAATTACGCTATTTGGGCTTTTTCAACAGTCGAAGATTTATTTGACACTGCATGTATAACATTGTATTTATTTATCAGATCTTGAATATAAAAAGAGAAGGAAATAAATATGAAAATATACGCGAGCTGCAAGGAGTAGAGGTTGGGGAAGGAAGGATAGATAGGTATATCAGTGAACACTCAAAGGACGACACCGATGTCCACTTCTTAGGAGGAAGCTTTCGGGTAAGAACCCTTCGTCAGCCGCAGGATATCTGCAATTACATCTACATAAAACCATGCGAGCCGCCGCATGGGCGTGTGGCAGGGGGTGTTAGGTCAACAGCCGTGTAAAGGTGTAAGTATTTGGGAGGTGAAATGGTGACATGCATCACGGGAGTGCATTTAATGGAGCTCAGTTTTTATCGTGGTCGCTTATTGTGCGCGGAAAGAACGAGTTTTTGTACGTAGTGTTTGTACTACCTATATGACAACTGAAGAATGTTACACTGGATTTGAGGGTTTGTCTTGGTACGGGGGTTGGTAGTAGGGAGGGAGAGAAGGGATTGGTTGGGAGGAAGTGGGAGGGAGGTGGGGGTAGATGTGAAGGGGAGGAAGCCAGCGGAGGTTAAGTCCAGGAGTGCTGGTTAACTTTAAAATTGAAATTTACGAGAGCTCCCAAAGACTATGATAGATGCGTCACGTGGGAGGGTGCGAATGATTTTCACGAGGCAGCCGATAAGGGTGAGTTCATTCGAATGAGCGCGCTTCGATACTGGCATCTGCAAATGTTGCGTCATTAGTTCATGTTCGCATGAAAATGGTTGAATTGCGTAAAAGCAAAATTTCATAGAGGACAAACTAATCACCAAAACCGAGACTCGAGTCCGGTACCTTTCATATCGTCCCGAATGCTTTAGCCAATCGGAAGGATTTTTGTGCACGCCCATATTCGCTTGAAACTTTACGCGCCTGTTCACTTAAGTAATACGCACGCATAAAAGTAAATAAAATTGCACGCTACGGATTGGGTTCCTTGACAGCTTAATGCCATTTTATCACGAACCCTCACGGCACTTGACTAGCATTTCGATATTATTGGATTGCATTTGCACAGATTCTCCTAAAAACGCGAAATAATACGTTTCAGATAATGATAGTGGTGGCAAACAAATACCAAGGTATCAAGCCGAGAACAAAACACACATTTACGCATGATTTTAGTTTGAATTCCAAATTCCACGCTGTGGATACAAGACACAGCAATGAAGATAAACAAATATATTATACTAAAGAGAAAACTGGTCCAAGAATTATTTTCAATTTATTTCTTAAGTTATTAAAATGCGCACTCAAATGGCGCGCGACTACCTTCCCCAGCCTCCTCAAGTTACAGAGGCGTTCTTCTCTCCACGGCGGTTTCTTGAGGGCTTCGAACGAATGAACAAGGTGTTCAGGATTGCCGGACAAATAATAAAACAGGTCCAAAGTGTGCGCCTAGCGCCGCTGTCCGCCAAGTTGAAGCCAAACATGGAGCACACTGAGGAGATCGCTCTGTAATCACGAAGGACGAAAGCGCTTTTGACCGCTTCTGTGATATCATTTGCCCGGCAGTCCCGAACAATTTCGAGTGGTAGTTTATTCTTTTGAATAAATGAAAAGTTAACTGTTTCATCATGACAATGTTTTGCTTGTTTATTCCAGCCAATCAGTTCTTTGTTTTATCATATTCAATTTGTTGGTAATTTTAATGTTATTATGTAATTATTTCACTTTTATTGAGAGTTCGTGATTACTTTTCACTGCCCAATTGTTCCATTAATTCAATTGATTCATTTATTGAGGACTTACTTTATCTTTTACTGTATTTTGTTCTTACGTAGCAGAACTCCAGAATAATAAATATAGTTCATTCATTCATTAATCATAACTACCATATTTTTTTAAATTATATCCTCAATCCCGAGGATAAATTCTCTTTACACACATCATCGAAATCAGACTGACAACGGTGGATCATTGTTGTTATTAATAAGGGGCTCGAAACTACTGAAAATCAACAAAAGTATGCTTATGTATACTTCACAGCTCCGAAATAACTCAACATTTCTTTTTTACGCAGCAATTTTGGAGGGTGTATCCTCACGTCATTATCGAGACTCAACGATTCAGGGTCCTTCCTGTATAAGGTTCCCGAACGGAAATTGTGACGTAACGTTTGGTACGAGGTCAGACTCGCGCCATAACATCGTCACCAATAATGTGATAGAAATAAACGCGGACTCGTTCGGTCGGATTTACGAACACTGAGTGAACAAGTCTCTAATAAGTTGGCTAGGCGTTTTCGATTGTGTCCATCGACGTCCAAGTTTTCAGAGCCGCCCGTTTTTTTTTTATATCACCGATGAGGCGAGATTTTCAATCGGAAAGCGTGTCTGATTGCAAGCCCCATCATAAGGCAAACAAATATTTAGAGTGAACAATTGATTTTGGAGGGAAGTCTTTAAACATGAGGTGAAGTGAGAAAAATTTCGTAAGGAAAGAAAAATGTATCCAACTCACGAAATCTCGTATAACACGATTCGTCTCGAGAGGACCATAGTCACTTACCTGGAATGAGAAAGAGAGATACATGAGAACATGAATTAAAATTCAATCTCAGCGTCATAAATGTGGGAAAGTTTGACGATTGATTTCAGGTCTACCATAAAGGTAGTGAAACAGTTATTGATGAGCTAGAAATTGGACTAAAGCGAACAACTCCATTTGGTGCCACAAACGAGTCAAACATTCGGAACGCCAAAAAAGAACAGACCTTTCACAACATGCCAAACACAAATAAATGCATGGGTTCCCCTGCTAGGCGACGTCACTTTGTAGGATGTGTTTGTTTACGTTAACGTTGTCTCGGCGGCTTCACTGTTTAGTCTCTAAGCAAACAATGGAGCCGCTGGGAAAACGACTCAAAGGTAAAAAGCAAAATATTTCACTGTAATTTGAGGTAGCGGCTCCAAGAATAGAGAAACCGTACTTGAGAAAATGCAGATTCTAATAATGTTCACAAATTACATTCAAAGTGACAGAGTTTCTACAACTTACAAACAGATTAAATTATTCAGTCTATGCCAATGTACGATACCCAGAACTTCCATACAGAAGTGAAATTTGCAGGTATCACTGAGGTGAGGGTGGAGAGGGCGCAATCTATGTTAGCTAATACTTGAGGCTGTAAAGAACGATGCCATCTTTTTCCCTCCCGATTTATATCTGCACTTACGGGTTGACACACTAAAATTGCAATTTTACGACGTTTTCCATCAACAACCTGCTTGGAATCACAATGTATTTACATTTTGAAAGACATTCTTTTTCTAATACCTACTTTTTGTTAAATAAAATCAATAATATTCCGTATTTCCAGTAACAAAACAACCGTAAAATCAAGTAATGCCTTAAACTAATTCATATATGTTTCAAGATTTATTTACTTTAAATTATCAATTGAAGGTTGATATTCATGTTTTATATCAACTCATCCGTGCTTCCCGAAGGCGACCAAGAAAAGAACATGGGGAAGCTACACAGCGGATATTTCGGTTACCAGGATACAGTTTGATGATGTCACGCCCTCTCCATCTACCACAATGGAAGGTAAAAACCTTTAGTAGGTATAGTGGTCATTACCAAGTGACATCAAAATAAGTCATATTAGAGAGTTTCACACCATAGTTGACGTTTTAAAATACTTTTAAAGGTAAGTTTAAGAAAGTGCACACAACTGACTGTCATCAGTATCTCCTCATCTCCACGAACTTAACTAAATGCAAAAATAAATGACAAGAAACTATTGTAAGAACAAATTATTACAAGCTGTATATTGATTAATAATAACCCGAAAAAACTTAATGTTCAAAGAGTTTCTGTCAGTTTCAAAGTTAAACTCTTAATCCACCCTTGAACACTTGGTGAATTAGATGAAAATAACAATCAGCAAATTGCCGCGAAAGTCAGTTAACCCACGGCATGAACAAAACTAGAAGGCTACCTATCCGCTTCAACTTGATCCATAATTAAATTCCGAAGACGGAATATACCTATCTTATTCATCCGTCTAAACAACCAAGCAGGAGCAATTACCTACAACACACATGGGCTCATTAGACATCCAATACTGGACGTCTTCAGAGGAATAATTGCAGTCTCGTAGACCTGAACGCTCGGAAGTTCGAAAATGTCTACACTTCCATGCTTAAGGTTCGTTATTTGACATCATGAATTTACCATCAAAAGGACAAAATTTCATTTTGTTCATATTCCGGGTACTGATGGAAAAAAGTGTCCTCTATCCGATATGAACAATAAAATATTACCTTTTCACGCTACTTTCTCGCAAATTTAAATCAAAGTATCACGGTGTTTAATGTTGCAATAAGTGCAACACGGGGAAAATAGTATTTATCTCTCTAATATTAGTGTTACTTTCACGGAAAAATGTTAGTGAGAAGCAAAAACTAACATATTAATGATGATTATAAAAAGATGCATCGTCGTCGCCGTTTATGGCTGTAAAAAAGTGTTCATGAAAAATGTATTCGCGGAATCAATGTTTCATAATCGGGATATTTAAACCTTAATTGTTGCCTTCAGTAGCTCATTCATGTCGTCAGCGAAGTTATAATAAAAACTAATTACCAATTACAACAAAAAGTTGTTATTTTGTAATTATTTTTACTCACACGTTGACCACGGAACCTCCAATATGTCGTAAAATATTCCCTTCGATTTCTTTTCAAAAATAATTATCTGCGCCGTCAAATTTGATATTAGGACCGAGAACCAAAAGTAACTCGCCTACATTTATCTGGAAATATAACACGAGGTAGAGCAAAACAGTTGCCAAAAATTGTCACATAGAAAACAATAGAAATCATACACTAATTGCGGTTGAAGGAAAGTGTCCGTTTACTCCGAAAAGAACTGAGTTATATCAGCGGTATCAACTGGAAATTTTCATGTCTCGAATATTACTCTCTAAATGAAAAATAAACAACAAGTTCAAAGGAGGAAGAAAACCTATAAGTGGGATACGAGAAATAATTTCTACTTCGAATGAATAGGTAAAATTAAATCAACTGCTGAATTAAATGATTAATATTAGTTCGCAGCGGTAAATAAGCGATGAATATTATTTACCAAAAAGTTAACTCAGTAAAAACGTCCAGCGACTCAAGTCCAAAATGTCCAAGAGCTCTTGGGCAACCGCAGGTGAGATTGGAAAGAACAACTTTCTCATAGGCTTCCGGCAGGATAATCTAGTAATAGCTGGAGCAATGCAAGTAATTTCAGAGTCCGAGGCACACAAGTGGAGAGTCAGGACTTCGCGACGAGTAGCGCTGAGCGCAAATACGACGATAAGAATCGTAATCGCTCAATTGAAAACTCGAGCGCGCAAATGTTTGAACCAATCAACGAGACTGATTTAACCATGCATAAACCCAAAATAGATAAATGTATAGATAGAGAAGGACAAAGTCTGAGACAATTACCTGCATTGCTCATTTCAATCTCGATATTAGAATAACAGCAGGGATAATTGCGATAAATTCCAAGACTGCTTCGTAAAATGACAGTCATTCAGGCAAAATTCACGAATACAACTAGTGAAAAACGA
The DNA here is from genome assembly GCA_963169105.1 of Ceriagrion tenellum. Classification (NCBI taxonomy): domain Eukaryota; kingdom Metazoa; phylum Arthropoda; class Insecta; order Odonata; family Coenagrionidae; genus Ceriagrion; species Ceriagrion tenellum. The sequence continues at coordinate 165,885,285 of OY720634.1, forward strand.
TCCAGCAGCGCATACGTATAGAGCCTGAAATGGCGGAAATTATCTTAAACACAATGATATTCAATACTTACCCAGGCACAACATGGACACCCGCATAATAGCCAGGTTACTGCGTCAATATTATTTCCCGCGCGAGTAAATGTAAAACTCGAGGAACAATTAAGTATCAAAATGGTAGGAAAAACGCATGCCGGATACATTGAAGGAAACAGTTTGTTAAGGCGAAAATAAAAAATGACTTATAAGAGCTGTCCAATATGATAGAGCAGTTGACAGAAATGCAGCCAATTGGTAAACGCGGCCAATGTCGTTTGGGGAAGGGAGTAACGCGACTGAGAGATCTAAGATGGTCGCCTTACGCATATCACACGACAGCAAAAAAAAATCAGATTTTTTAAATTTACTTGAAAGGACCCTGATGGTGCTCTAACGTCAGGGATATCACATGAAAATGCCATAAGTTTTCACGTATTTCAGGATGTCTTAAAAAAGTTCCTCGAAAAAAAACAACAGTACGAACGAACTCTAAAAGGACAAGTAGGGACCAAATCAGAAATGGATCGCACATCATTCGCAACTGGGGGCGGAGATAAAGTAGGGCGTAGACAATAATTATTATATTTATTAATAGAAAAAGCAAAGTTTCTCAGTCTGTCCGTAAATTCCTATAAGAAAAATACCGGAAACGAGTTCACTACATTCGCTTGGAGTCTTTTCTTCTCTTACGAAGTCAACGACGACGGTAAACGGATGGAAATATAATAAAAATTCTTCCTCACTCGTGTGAATTTCGTTTATCCTTCGAACTCGTGAAAATTTCGATAAAACTGCTCAAAATGTGGCGTTTTAACAAAACCCGTTCTCATAGAAAACCGACAAAATTGCTGAAGCCCAGTCTCGTAAGCAGATGGAGGGAATAGGGAAGGAGGGAGAGGGAAGAATCCACAACGGATCAATGGGGAATGGTAAGCAGCATTTTCCAATGCGAAAACAAATCCTAAGCAATTGAAAATTAATTCAATGTTGAGTATCTTCATAAAAACACATTTTGATTAAAAATACATTCAACTATTATTATTTTTTAATTAAAAAATACATTCAACTATTATTATCGACATAGCGCTCAACTTAAAATTTTTATTATGCATGACAGTTTTGTACTATTTTAAAGTGAAACAAGTCGCCTCACAGAGGGAAACACAGATGATATTCAGGCTGGAGGACAAAATATTAACCTACTTACCTCTTACTTCTCTAACCCAACCCCCTCTCCCTCCTACCTATCGGTTCCGATTATTCTGATTCTCTGTCTCTAATGTATCCTCAGTAAATTTTGCGTGGTAAAACAACTGTTTGTCATAAAATTTCCTCTATTTATGAGCGAAAAGGTTAAAGTAGAGAAATATCACCAAAATACCCGAAGTTTGTTCGTCGAATTCGAATTAATTATAAAAATAATACTTTAGGAATGATTTCCGAGCTAAAAACAGAACACAATCCAACACTTAAAAACAGAACACTAAGAAAAGCGGCTAGGTATGTGCTAGGGAAACACAATAAAACAGATAGCGTAACAGAAATGCTATGAGCACTGGGATGGGAGAGTTTAAAGGTGAGGAGGGAAAGGAGCAGGCTGTGTGTGGGATGCACAGAATAGTGAGTGAGGAAAAAGCATGGCATGAATTTGCGAAGGACATAATGAAGCCAAACTTTGTTGGAAAAAATGATCACCAGTTCAGGATAAAGTGCCGATCACAAAGGACAAATGTAAAACAGTTCTCCTTCTTGAACAGGACCATACGGGACTGGAACGACCTACCAGCAAAAATATTTGAGCTCTTCCCAAAAGAATTATGTATTTTTAAAAATAGGTTAAGGAAGGAGAAGGTTTCAAGGCTTATTCCTTCCTTTACTCGGCTGTTTTTTATGTTATCACCAGGCCAATGACCTACTTGTAACTGTTTAATATTAATAATAATAATACCTTCCCATCTGCTGTAAGATTTAACAAATTGTCGACGCAAAAAATAAGCCAAAATAATATATATGGTTCGCGCAATTTTTAATCTGTCTCAAATCAGTTCCATCCTCTCCCAAGCTATGAAAGCCGTTCAATACATACCATACTTGATTTTAGGCACAAACCAGTGTTCAACCGGGTTTAAAAATATAAATAATATATATATAATTTCCAATGTTTTGACACATTTAAATGTTTATCATGAATGCCGCGGGAAGAGAATTTGTCTTGTTGCATAGCGTGTAATATAAATAATATATATCATTTCCAATGTTTTGACACATTTAAATGTTTATCATGAATGCCGCGGGAAGAGAATTTGTCTTGTTGCATAGCGCGTCCAGCGAGGGAGTTAATCGATTATCACCGATTACAACCGAGTAAAATCCAATATTAACATTAGCCGTCGACCGTATGAGACGGGAGGGAATCCGGGACTGCGCATGCGCAGACGTAAAAGACGACGCTTTGCAGAATTACACGCTCTAAATTGCGCCACCTCTGGTCGGGTCGAAATAATACCGTATCAGCAATAAATAATAAAAACCAGTCTCCTAAGTGACTGGAAAGCTATGGACTCCGACGATAATCCATCAGCATGTCCTTGAAACTGCTGCACTTGCAACAGTCTGTTCAAACTATCAGTTCGAGAAAATGATCTCACTTAAGCCACGACATTCTCGCGAAATTTAAAAGCGTTAAGCGAGCGGTAATGAAATGACTATGTGGCAGAGTTTGTTCAATTGTTAGTTGTGGGAGCCATCGACAGGAGCTCGGGCACCTAGACCTTGAGTGGTCCATTGTGCAAACCCCGTGTTTAACCTGCCTGCCTCATGCAGACAGGGGACAAGAGCACAACAGTGATGGTATGAATGGTCACCCATCCAACCTTCGTCTGGGCCCAACATTGCTAACTTCAGTGATCTTACGGGAACTGGTATTTCAATGGGGCAAGGCCCTTGCCCAGCAGAGTTGGTACTTAAAATATCGTCGCCAGAGAGCGATAGCAACACTGTATCTGCCTTCAGTCCCATTGACTAGCGAGTAACATACTCAACCAAACAAATGCCTTAATTCACAGCTTGTCACAGAAATTTGTCCTCCCACCTAATGAGTTTAATAACTGAAATACGACATTCCAACATAACTGCAGTAGATAAGAAGAAATACGACGACACGTCTGCAGCAGCAGATGGATACTTCATTCAGTCTTTTGTTGATTGAATATTCACGACATGATGTCGTGTCCCAATTCAAAACGAAGACTAACACCGATTCCTGAGCTACACGATAATGTTACGAGATATCCAGCATGACAAAGGGACACTTGTTCCAAACCTCACATTTGTCCACCTTGACCGGTGTTCCCCTCCTCGTAATCATCAACCGGAGATCTGATTGGGGGATTATTTCACCTCCATAATATCTTACCGGGAATAATACCATCACGTCATATGAATGCAAGGATGCATCTCCTAGAGGAAGTGATGTAGTGCTTTCCAGTGATCGACCACGTGATCTTTACTCCTTCGGGTAGTGCAGGCAGCAATGACAGCGAATATCTGTCCTCGCCGTCAAGTGCCTTCACGCGAAAATGTACAAATAGCTTCCTCGTTATCTTCACTTTTTGAAGTCCTCACTATAGACATAGGAAATTCCATATTTTTTTAAACAACCTCTCTCTAGAGCGCATCACTTCACCACATTCCATGAAATTCGTTATCTTTTTGCAAATGCCTCGAGAAGTAGCGCGGTAAAAGGCGGATATTGTGGTATCTTTGGAAAGGCGAGATGTATTTTTTAGAAATGATGGTGCAGTCATTGAATCAGGCAGTGTATAATCTGATGGGAGCTTTCCTTCCAAGGATCTGAAGTCCGTGCGCATAGGAACGCATCAGCGCACAAGAACGACGTCGAAGGGAACGATTTGCGAAATGTTTTGCAGCCTGACGGTAGGTAGGGCATTCTGAACGAGCGAGCTACACTCACAGCTAAATGCTAGGTACGAATTTCTTGAATTCGTTCCAATCCGTTCGCATTTAAAACGCAATCACTTTATCCCAGAGTAATGATACAATTTACAAAATCCATGTTCGGCGCCTTAACTTTAAATCAACAAATTTTGATACTATCACTGATGCCATTATCGACATTCCTTTGTTATTTAGCGCAAATAAACTCTTCTCCCATATTTTTTTGGAAGTGCGCGGGATGTATCTCAGGAATGGAAGGCAAGTGCGCTGTTGAGAAACACGAATAGATAAAAATCCTAGAGGGAATGGAAGACACCCAATAATTTCATCGCAATTGCGGCGAAGATAAAATAATACTCAGGGTCGAACGACATCAGGAAGAGGCAAAGTGAAGACATACAGCAGTTCTGGGGGATAAATTCACCGGGGGGCAAAAGGGATTCGAGAAGGACCAGCCAGGATCAATCTCACACAGGCCTGGAAGTTGGGCAAAACCAGCCGCCTTCTATCCGCACGCTCTCATTTATGGCGGAGCTCATTTTTAACACAAATGCCCGGTAGCTTTCTGTCCATTCCATACCCTGCGCACTTATAAACAAAACTGGAGGATTGTAAATACACCCTGGAATGTCTGAGCGAAGAAAATAACACTGATTATCACGTTCGTGCAAGTTGTATCTGCGTTAATTTTCAGTAGAAGCGTCAATAATTGACAGAGTAAAGTTTTGCATAATTTTGAGGCAAAAGCTGTTCTTCTCCCGCATTATATTTCAAGTATTTCCGCACCTACATTAGATTACTTACTGTTAATTTTCTTCATTTTACATTCTGTTAGCACAAGTATAAATAAGCAGCACCGTTCGCCGTCAACGATCATTAACCATTACATATGTATCCCGTAATAGCTTAGTGAAAACACTTCGAAACGAGGAGTTCAATGCATTATTATTGTCTGCACGGCTTGTTCATACTTCACACTGACCGTTTTGCAAGAGATAAAACTGTTGACCGACTGCCTCGAGCTTCCCTCATGCAAGACAGCAAGAGTTTTGGATAGATCAGTAGCTTTTCTACTATAGTATACTACTACAAATACATGAATGCATAGCAGGAAGCTAACCTCGAGGCGGCTTGAGACTATTTATGTATTTAAATTATTAAATTACGATCATTAGGCGAGATATCTGGGTGAAGTATCATTCACTGCCGTTCGTGCGCGCTGAATTTTAAACTTCGTGCTGAAATGAGTTCCGAATTGAGCTAACTTGAACACCTTAAGCACGCACAGCCTCACACATTAAAATCATCAGTAGGCGAGGAGTTGAACCGGGATCCAAGAGAAGCGTCGGACAGACAAAAGCGTCTTCACCTCAAGTTTGATAGTACAGCAAAGCCTTTCAGCGCCTCGACGACATCAATTGTTACAAGATGACGACGTCGGGGCGTAAATATATTATGTAATTCTCGCACCACAAGGTGAACAAGCAACGGTGGCAAGTGGCGAAACGTATGAACACTGAGTTAACATGTCATATTTAAAGGTAAGACAGAAGTGCGGAGTTCCAAGGTATAAAAATCATTCGCCTTGACCGGGACACGAACCTAGGTCCACTGAAATCGCGCAGAGTGCTTCTTCCAGTTAAGTTACTGTGGCTGTGAGATTTTTGCGGGCTTTGAGTGAACAAGGCGCGCAAGACTGCCGGGCATTAAATGAAACGAGCGATCCACAGCGTACGCTGGGCGCCACAATCGGCGAGGTTTAAGCCGAGCCCTGAATACATCTACATCTGTTTATTACCCAACAAGCCACCACAAGGATGTTTGGCAATACAATGAGGTTTTCGCTCAAATAAAGTTTACGAGGATACTGAAAGCAGCCACGTTATTTGCATCACGGAATCACACGCAAGTGTAAAAAAGTACGAATTTCCGTAGAGGAAAAAATCATTTGCCTGGACCGGGATTCGAATCGGGATCGAGGATCGAACCCGATCGACTAAAGCTCTTTTAAAAAAACTGGCGCGAGGAGTCGTTTATAAAATAAATTATTAAAATGTGCACTCATTGCCCCACGATTACGGCTGCAGCCAACTTAAAAGGTAGGGCAGAAGACAGTAAGGTCGAGTGAAGTGGACAGGGGAGTGTGTGGGTCGAAGTCGATAAAAAGACTCTTTACGACTGACACGAGGAGTCACTAATTGGCAAGTATGCGTAACGGTCGTCCGAATCGATATATCCGCAGCTCTATCGATATGGGTCTTCGCAACCATTTACACCACACGGCCACAATTACCGTGCTTACAGAGCATTTACAGCCATTGCACACTCAAGGAAATCAGCAAATATAGGGCAAAAATCTTCATTTCGAATGCAAATGCACAGCCAAATCAACGAAAACGTTGAATGACCTTACTTATGGTGAACATAGAAATATAAGCACATTAATGTTGGATGTATGTTGCAAAGGCCAGTATCGAAGGAAGAATATGATCGATGTTGAACGACCTTGCGTACCCGCGCCCAACTGGGACGAAATAAATGAGGAACAATAAAATACCGCGTCAAACGTACCGAAGAGGGAGGTGACATTGCTAGTGAGAGAATGGAATGAAAGAAGGGTGAGAGACAGAAGAAAGCGGGAGTAAACCACACTTTCTCCTGGTCCTCCTGTTTCCCTTAGTCATTCTTCCCAGAAACCATGATAGGCGGCCGCGCGCGTCCTCTTTTTGCATAATACAATCAAAGGTACACAACGTATTGTTACGTGCGCATGCAAAATATTACAGGACGGTTCAATATAGATAATTTTCTTCCTGTGATTCAGGTCTTCGAAGCGTAAGGAAATGGTTACAAGGACCCATATCGATCGATCTACGGATGTATCGAATCGAAAGACCACGATTGCATGCCCCTGTCCCCTGCTCTCCCCCGCAGCACTAAAAAAATTCATCAAATAAGAGCTGCTTGCTGGTTTCTCCCTCTCCCCCCTTCAAACCACTTTCACTGCCAGGCACTTCAGTCTTGCAAGCGCAAAGAAAGCTATGAGAACTCATTATTGAATATTATAACTATTAAAGCATTTATAAGGTGGTGGGAGTGATTTTCGTTTACACACAGATTTTAGTGACACTTTGAATGCATGTACCAACTAGAAATAAATACCAAATACATTTAACAAATTGAATGTTTCGAGTTGGTTTGGCGGTTAAGATGATATTTTATCACGTACTCTTACGGTACTTGACACTACGGTAAATGTATTTCGAAATAATACGGTGACATTTGCCCAGATTTTTTCATATATGCGAAAGTTACGTTTACTATTTAAATAATGGCTGTAAAGAGAGATAAAGAAAGGTATTATGCCGAGTAGAAAACGCGGATTTACGTACGATTTAAGCTTAAATTCCGAATTCCGCGCCGCAAACCCAAGCCATAACAATGCTTTCATTGAGGCGAAATTTTTCAAATGTAATCCTAGAGTGATTTGCACAACTACACGTATGGTTATTCCCATAATATGAACAAATTTACTCAAGAGAAGTGTTGCCCAAGACATTTATTTCGACTTCCTTGCAAAGTTGCTTACTGTGCACACAATGACTCACGATTATCGCTCCACCCAACTTAGGAATAATCTTTTCGAATCTAATCGAAAGGTATGATCAATCATTGCTCAACGCAATGGAATAACTAATCAACTGTGTTCCATTAAAAGGAACATGGCCCCAGGTCCTGAGGGAATGTCTGCACGCGTGTTCAAGGAGTTAAAGCAACAGATCGCACCATTCCTAGCACTCATATATAGCTAATCATAACCCCACGTATGGAGAATAGGAAGCGTGACAACACTAAGAACAAAAAGGAAACAGGCATGGCCCAGGATGATACCGGCCAGTATCGCTTTATCTCTTTTATGCAAGAGCCTCGAAGGAATTATTTTTAACAATATTAAGACCTTTCTGGATAATGGAGACTACTTGCACCGCAGTCAGCACGACTTCCGGAAGGGTAGATCTTTCGAAACACATTTTGCGCTGCACCATCAAGGCATCCAAAACTCAGACCAATAGAAAAAAGTAAGTTAACGCGATATTCCTCGATTTCAAAAAGCATTCGACAAGGATTCCTCAAGTAAAACTTATATTCTAATTACAATCATGCGGGGTAAGCCAAAACAAGTGTATTGGAAACATGACTTACTAAGAGATCGCAATTAAAAATTAGTTACTGGTGGAATTATCTCCGCTACGGTGAGATCAAGAGTCGTAATGAGACCTAGGCTGTTATTCTGAATAGTACATAGAACGAGCTTTCCGTCTGAATAGCGTCTAAAAGCGCCTACAGTCCGGGAAAAACGCGACCTTGGGACGCTATCAGGAGAAAAAGTGCGGTTGCTACCCATTTTAAATCGCAGCCCTCGACTATTGTGAACGACACGACACTGGAAAAAGGGGGAAATTTCACTCCCGTAAACATTTCGTGAGCAGCGGATTCATTATTTACTCAAGACAGGTTTCAGTAGTTTCATAATATTGTCTTCACCTATGTACGAAAAATAAAAAGGTCAGTGTGAATTCCCAAATTCCCTCTTTGCCTGTCATTATCTCTCGAGAGCGATAATTCATCTTATTTTCTAACGAGCTCGAAGAATAAATTTATTGGATCCAAAATCCTTGGGTGCACTTCCATGAACCTGTAGAAGATACTGTAATTGGGCGACTTGAAGGGCGATCAAATAACTACATGCTCACAGCGACAAAATTTAGTGGTGTTTCAACCTCCGTATCCAGGCCCGGGCTCTTCAATCAACAAATGATCTCAATTCTCTTGATATTATCATGATTCCAGTCTCAGTATCTCACGTTTAGGAGTTCGTATGAATTTCAATACTAGCCTAGTCAGATAAAGGATTTAGTCAGGAATCACCTGACATTAGACTCACGCGCAGCGTGATCCACTCATTCACTATTAACAAGCTATTCAAGATGAACGGACAATAGCTAAGTTAGTATGAAATATTATTGGAGGAAATTTAACCTATTGCGAAAAAACTGTTGAATGCCTAATAGGATTTCTAAAGCTAAGACGAAGATTAAACATATTTTTTCATGCAAGGATATTGAAACGTCGTAGGGCTGAGCACTTCACACGATGGAGGGATGTCTCCCTGTAAGTCCTGACTGGGAAGATTTCGCGGCAAAACGTCATGCACATTTTCCATGCTCAAAAATATCAGAAAATATTGGGTGTCTCTAAAATTCTGAAATATCCATATGATGTCACATTCAAAATTCGAAGTCAGTAATATCCACATAGTGGATTTTTAAAAGAGGCAGAAGTTAAAGCGAAAATTAGAGAGAAAAAAACATGATCACTTGCGCCATAGATAAAAAGGCAATTCTGGAGAGGGAAGAAAAACTATTTCAAAAAGTTATTTTCTTCGTTGTAACTTACGTTAACGCCATGTTACCGCAATTCATAGACATCTAAGCAGCTTGAATAGGCGTTGCAAAATTACAATTGAAACAGGACACAGATGATGCCCTACGAAAATTCCAAAGGAGCACGAAGAGAGAAACGTTCTAAGATCGAAGCAGTAGTGAGAAAAATGATGCAAGAAGACAGATGAATCTGGAGAAAAGAAGGTATAAAATAAATATAGTGTAGGCCTCAAGAGAGGCTAGATAGATCTACCACATGACTATACCGTATAAAATGTTAATTACAGGCAAGCCGATGCACCGGGCGAGAAGGTAGCGCGCCATTTCTTGAGTCAGAAACATGTCAGGGATGAAGTGAGACCGTTGGCAATGCCGCGAGTCGACCCTGAAGCATGGCGCAATTTATTATTTATCGACTCATCTACCTTCTGGAAAAAGCTTCCGAACGAGATTAGAAATGCAACTCGCTCAAAAGAACGAACCTTTAATCACTCTTACCGGTCCCAAGAGAGAGAGAGAGATAGAGTGTCTTCGCAATAGTACTATGGGGAACAGTCACGACTCCATCCCTGGCACTTCAGCCACTTCAACCGATTCGACGACAATTCTGCCGCTAATACAGTTTATAGTTTTACACTTTTATCATTCTTGTATTTAATTGTCTTTTTACAGATTTCTACTCTATGTTTCAGCTAGTACAAGATTCAAAATTTCATCAAACGGCACTTGAACGATGTATCTCCAATTTGGAGCTAATTTGGTTGTTGAGTTACTTTTGATTAAACATGACATTTCATAATATTCATCAATGTTGATCGTCGTTTTATCAATTTACCACTTAGACCAATGTTATTCGTCACTGTGCCGTTTTTGGTAGAGAAAAGTGTTACATTAACAAACATAATTATGTAATGTAATACAAAATATCTATCTATCAAAATACAAATTTTAAACTAATGTTAGCTATGTATATTTATATAAAGCAGGTAATACCAATAAACACCTTGTGAGCTGCATTAAATGAACACCGGTGTCCTCATGGGTCATCTTCCGAGCCATCACTCCATCGTTTCTAAGCCTGGATGACTTGTTCCTTGCATTACATGCTTATTTATAATTATGACTATATTTCTCCATCTACATAATACCCCGCGAACCACCATGGGCGTGTGGCAGGGGGCATTAGGTCACCAGCCGTGTAAATATGTAAGTTTTTGGGAGGTAAATGGTGATATGTATTATAGGAGTGTATTAGAGGAGCTTAGTGCTGGGACAGAATGAGTTTTTGAACCCATCTGTTCGGCAATATAGCTCTCTTATTTTATCGCATCTGTCAGACCTAGAGATGTAGCGAGGCATCATGATAATATTCCCTGTGTCGCTCAGAAACACACCAGTTCCGAATTTCTCAATCAACCTATGCCATCATAGTCACGCATTCTCATGAACAAGCACCTCCACACCCCTCTCCCCTCTTGCGCTCCTTCCCCCCTCCTCCCTCCGTCCCCGTCCTCACTCCCTCCCCTTTTTCCAATGCAGCCGCGAGAGACCGTAATTCTCGCGCTCGACCCCCAATTTTTTTACGACTTTTCCCCCGTCCTCCTCATGACGACGCAATCAATCGTGCTGCAAACTCATGATTGCACATTACGAGGGATTGTGGGTAATGCAAGCACGCGCGCCCAGATACCGGTTATGGCTTCGATTCCAAGTCCTCAGCTTCGTCGCGAGTGTTTCTTTCAAGCCTTTCTCTCAATAGATGCCCACTCATTACATCCATCATACAAATCTACGGCAGGAGACACTTGGTACAGTACCACAAAGTCGTACATCAACAACATTGTCTAGAAGTATGAAAGGATAATAAATAAGGATTGATGGAAGGCTCAAAGAACTTGGCGTCGGAAATCAGCTATAATCATAGAATGAAAAGAAACTTATGGGGATATATGAAACATGAATTAACGGAAAGGGTTCATGAATGGACAATACTTTGAGACAATGATGTGGCAAAATAGAGAACATCGGACTATTTTAGTTTTGCTGTGAACTTCCATCGGTTTTGATACTAGACAGAACTTAACCAAAAAATATTGAGAACTTTCCATTGAAGATTCCGTATTTAGCGCACATCGAAACACATCAGCGCACTTAAGAAAAACACGAACGATATTAAAATAAAATATCTGCGTAGGTGAAAAGTTTTGTAACTTGCCGATGGGTAGCATTCTTATAGAGGAACAACAGACACGGCCGAATATTTGGTGCAAAGTACTTGAATTCGCTCAAAATAAGTATTAAAAAACGTTCGCTTTTTATCACTGGAAATTTTAACCCTCGCATTGTGACAAATATCAGCCTCACATCAGTCCGTCTTAGATGTTGCTGTAAGCAAAGGCGTTACACATTATGAATGTAATTTTTTTCAAATAGGCAACCTAGGGTAAAAACCTTAGCTTTTAAAAGCAAGTACTTCGAACGAATTCGTTACTTGCTCGTAAAATATTCGGTAGCGAGGTAGGTAAGACTATCGTGAACTTAAGAAGAACGTCAATGCCTATTGGCACGTTCCGAGTGTTTCGCACACATTCGAGTTCCACCCATTGTCGAATACGAAGCGCGCTTAAATAGTTCCTCCGATCTGAGCCACATTTAATAGAAGGTTTCCGACGATACCATCATAGAAAGTACGTACTTTTAAGTATACAACAAGAAATAACGCTGAAATTTCGATCAAAGTAGCAGATGCATGCATCATCATCGATTAAAGTCCTTAAAAGGCTAAAGAAAGTGCGTTGTTTGACGCGAATATTTTAAGGTCTCCGTTAATTTCGATCGAATTCCACTCCCTTCACTCCCTAACCTAGGTTTACAAAGATGACTGTTGATAACTCCGTTCAAGTCTTTAATGATTTGAATGATGGATGGTGGTGTGAACTTTTAATTGCAACTCTACAAAACTCTAAGGATAATTTTGATAATTTCATGCAGCAATATTAATGCCATATTTCTATGCTTGTGGTTTTTTTCAGTTTCATATGGTTTATTCTGTGGTGCAAGGTCTTCGATTTCATTATTGCTCAAAGAAGCAATATGAATATTAAGTACACCATCGAAGGAAATGTACTGTTCCTTTTTCGGCTCAGAGGGCTTTGCATACGGCGTAATTTTATGCTTTTATAACTATTTTTGTTTCCCTTATGAATTGTGCCAAGTTTCGCGATAACTAAAACATTTTCCAAAGACATTTTCATCGAGGGGCACGCATATGGTTTCAAGCACTTCAAACTCAGCCTTCGCATTCCCCCGCACCTTCCTCTCATCCCCTCGCGTATATTCTCGTGCTTATGTCCCAGAATGAATGTCCTCGGGTGGCAGAGCACACTTGTGTCCATAAGGGACTTCCCGTTCGTGAGGTAGCACCAAATATTCCACCTTAGGACAGGCTTGACACGCGCAAAGTATTTATTGCCCATGGGGCCAGGGCGAGCCCATTGTTTCTGACGCCTGCCACGGGAAGTCACGAGGTGACTGTTGCCTGTGAATGGAGCCCGGTCGAGACGTGGAATATCCTTACGGAAAAAAAACAACTCACAGGGTACAGAAATTCAGCTGGTGAAATTACTTTGGATTTTTGTTAAACTAAGCAGCATATTACGACGTTCCTCCACGACGTCGATAGTCAAAATAAATACTTAATTTAGCCCATTTGTTTGCTTTGAGCAAAAGGTTTTTCCTTTCACTTTGGACCCCGCCAAAGGGATTAAAAAGCAAAGTTATGGTAGATAATCATCATCAATGGTCGTTCCAACCTAAGATTAATTGACTGCTGCCTTCAATCCTTCCCTGTCCAACGGAAGATCCTTTACTTCCAGCTAGTTGTTCTTGTGTTCTTTCTTCCCTATATGCATTCACTCTCTGGCCTTCCTCTTGGGAATTTACCCTCCATTTTTCCTTCACTTATATTCCTCACACACCCATTGCGCCTCAGAGCGAGCCCAATCCATCTGGCTCTTCCGGGTCTCCTTTCCTGCATAGTAATTCGTAGAGTCCTTCTACCTTCTACTTTACAGTATAAGTACTTATTCATAGCTTATTTCGTCGAAAATACGTAGTTTTTTACGTAAATATTTTTATGAACACTTTATTCCAGCCACAGCGTCAATTCCATTGCATTACCGCATTTAGACTTCAATAATTGCAGTTATTTGTTGATAGCAAAATAAATAATGTGGTAAGCAGTCAAAATGTTACTTCTATTCGAATTCCTAAGCGATGTCGATTCTCACATTGTAAACCATGCAATTAAAAGTTCAGTTTCTGAAAAAGAGGCGTCAAATGGTCGTCATTTGGTCGTTCATATCAATTAGAGGACAAGTTTTTCTGTACGTAGCCGAAGAATAAGAATATGAAATTTGAGTCACTTAACAGACGAACTTATCGCAGCTTTACGCTTCACTAATACCTGTTGAAAGGAAGTTTGAGCACTTCCTTTTTAAACTCATCATTTTTTTTAGTGAAGAGGACATGAACAGATGAACTGCCCATCATATAAAAATTTTAAGGGCAATATTTCAATATTGTTTAAGTACAATTACGATTGATTGGCCTGTAAAAAATATCGCTAAAAATCTGATTTATTCATGATAGAAGATAATGACAGTACCCTTTAGAGCAGGTAACGGAGAGTCCCACATTCATTTCCTATAACATCTAATGGTGAGGATGAGAAGATACAAATATGACCTATTTTCGCCTCCATAATATAGTTCCACGGTGCTCATGGTAAATTTGAGTGAAGCAAATAATCCAGACGTCCGGACGAATCGCTTTACGAAATGTTTCATCCGGCGTGATTCTCCAAACAGGCAGGACTCTCCTTAAATAGCAGATTCTTATGCAGGAAACTTCCTAACTGACGGAGAGAGGCCAATAATACGATTTCTCAATTTGCTGTGAAATATTCCTTCAACGCGCAATCTCTTCTATCCAAACGATTTCCATAACAGAAGTCAACATTGGGAATGAATAATAACTTAGTTTTGAGAAGAGCAACTTGCCTAACCATCCCAGACTCCACATAAATAAAATAAATTCACATTCGGAATATTGCCGAAGTGATACCAATAGTTAATCATCGCCACTGAAACAGATTCGTTATCAGAGTCCGTCCAAGTTTATAATACAGTAGAAATATATTAATTTGGCTTAGGAAAAAATGAAAACCAACTTTTCTCGACAGTATGATTCAAGTTAAGGCCATCATAATGGATTCTTAGGTCACGTGACTCCCATTCCCAGGCGGAATTTGACGGGTTCACTAATCGGCTGCATTTCTAAATCTCAACTGTCCGATTATCCTGGACGTTCTCCACTCATTCAATCATTAAATTGGTCGCATGCAGCCAGCCCTCCCTCCATTCTAACCTGTCCCCTGCCCACTTCCGTCCGCGCCCTTGAAGCCATTCCCTTGCCCTTTCTGCCCTTTTGTATTCGTGTGCCTAGTGTTCCCGTTCGTCCCCATCTCACGCGCTCCTCACAGCATCGTAGTCTCTCAAGGTGCGAGCCTTCCATCTGGACTCGGTCTTCCTGACTTTCCTTAACGTTTCCCGTCATTCCCCCCTCGCCTTCGGAATCGACTGTGAAACCCTGGATGCCAAGGTGGCGATCGGATTCTCGCCTGGAGAGCATCCCATCCTCAAAATGAGTCTTCATCCATTGTCTCCTCCGGCACATGGAGTAGTGCAGCGCCAAGGACGGAAGGAAGGCTAAGGGCGGAAGAAGACGGCACGTGTCACATTTAAGGGTCCGCAGATTCCACGACATCTAGGGCCGCATCCAGAAACTTCGCTGATTATCCAGCGGAGGCTCCGCTACTCCAACTATAAAAAATTCTGCTACTCCCATTATCCGCATCGTAGGCGGGGGGCCGTGTTGCCTCATGTATTTTGCGTTAGATTGACGACCCGTATGACGTTATGGGCCGAATCCCGAAACCTCGTATATAGCAGAATCTCCACTAAGTGGAGATTCTGCTATAACGAGGACTGCTATAACAAAGTGGAGATTCTGCTATAGCGAGACAATATAGTAATCTAAGTAAATTTATTTTTCGCTCGAACTACCTGAAGACAGAAATTAAAAAATATGTCACGTGCATAATTAACATCACAACATGTCTTTTTCCGAAGTATAAATTAATGTACTTGAGTCTGGTCCAAGAATTTTTTTCAGACTTACTTGAAAAGCGATCGAAATGTCCACTGAATGAACCACGACCATCGCTCCAACCTCAACACGCGCACGCGTCGTCTCGGCAGCCTCGCCATCCGCCCTTTACGCGAGCGACACGTGTTCCCTCACCAAGCCTTGACTCGGGTCGTCTTCCACCCCCGCGGACATCCACCCCCTCCCAACTCCCCCTACCCATCGTCGTCTCCGCTCTCACCTTCGTGCCGGAGACACGCGCGCCAATCCACCCCCCCCCCCCGCACACACACACTCCGTTCCCTTTCCCCGAAATTCGAACCAGCCTCACCAATGCTCAATGCTCAAACACGCGCGCACGCACCGCCGCGCGAAGAGGAGACGGTGGGAAACCGAGAAGGTCACACGCGTCGACTCACGGCATTAATTCGCATTCACGTCAGGCACTTAAGGATCATTCCACTGCGCCCAATCTACAACAACACGACGATTTAGAGCGCACGACATTTCCTACGGCTGTGATTAATAACTCATCGATACCCATTATAATGAACAATTTTTCAGGGTCCCAGGACTAACTACAGAATAACCTTCACGGAGTTACTCCCCTGCTCACTGAAGTTCCAAATTATTAGCATAGAAAGCAAAGTTCCTCCGTCTGTCTCTCTTTCAGTTCGCGAATTCCCTTTCCATTAGGAAATAGAGGTTTGGAGTACATTTCATTCGCTTAGTCTTTTTTTTTAGCGCTAGAGTTGCTTCTCTTGTTCCTTTGCCCAGCCTAAATCCAATCTGGTCCTCTCCAACATATTGATCAATCTTTTTTTTAATCCTGTTTTGTGATATTAATCAGAATTTTTTATGCAATATGTAGAAGGGAGATTGTTCTATAGTTGGCACAGTCATTTGCATTCCCTTTCTTTGGGATCATAATAGTCTTACTCTTCGTAAAATCTGATGGCAATACTCCAGTCATGTTGCAATCAAGGGTTATTTTGTAAAATTTGTTAAGTGTCCTGAAAGAAGTAGGCGAAAAAAGAACGCTTCTCCAAGCAATTCACGCCAGGAAAATTAAACTTGCTGGTCACTTATTAAGACATAACTAGTTCATCAAGAACATAATTGAAGGAAAAGTGTTGGGGAAGAAAAGGAGAGGACGACCTAGAATATCCTTACTTCACAGTTAGATGTCAATATGAACTGTAACTCCGACGGGGAAATGAAAATAAAACAGCCTTAGAAAGAGACCATTGGCTACAAAGACAGCGACAAGGCCTTTTGCCTTTTGAGTGACGATGACGAGTCTTTTCTGATGCATAATTAAAGTAGAAATACTGGGCGAACAAAGTCGAGACGAACACCAAACGAAAGAAAATATAAAAAGAGGAATCTTTTTCTTTCATACGCATTTTGTTTTCCTATTGAATTCGTGAATTTTTTAATTCGTATAACTGATGAAATTTTGCGTTTTTGGTGAACCTTGCACTTGACGACCGACAGTATTGTTGAAGCTGAGTCTAATATGAAGATTTAGTGGGAATGAAGGCCGATAACGAAAGAAAGCCCATGACGGATCAATTGGGAACGTTGATTCATCTTTACCGTGAGGTAAGCATTTTTCAGTATATCACGCTTCCAATAAGAGTCATAGGAATATAGTTGGATGAAATACCTATTGAAAAACAAACAGTTAGACGGTGGTATTTTGCAGCTTTAGAATATTCTACATGTGTGACATTTATTCAAATTGTTGTTGTTGTTTTGAAAGATTTACTTTGCATTCCTATGGTAATTTTTGTAAAATAGGGGCATCAAGTATTGTTGTTCATATGTAGCAACCTATGTAACCTAACATGAAGTAACCTATAATGGAATTAATTATTTGACTCCAAAACAATGTATTAAAAATGTGTGTACCTAAGGGACGTCATCGTCCCGGAATAATAAAATATTATCCTTATTTTATTCTAAATGGGACTGCAGACGACATGGGATTGATCATCGCACACATCGCTTTTGATTATGAAAAACAGCACTACTCTAAATCAGGAAATTCGAGTCATCAGATTTTCGACGTACGTACGAGTTGTAGGAAACTGGATTTACTGGAATATGTCCGAACAAGGCATTCCAATACTGCAATAACAGTTTCAACTATATGGAATTTTTCATGCTAAAACATTATTGTCAAAGAATAATACATTAGGAAACTTACAAATTTTGCGCGTTATGAAATACATCGGTGAGGAAATAATAGATATCTTTCTATACATTTAACCTAATTCCGTCATAATTGACGGGGGTTACACTAGTACACCAAATGGGAAAATAACAATCGTTTCGACCGAGACGAGCGACCGGACCGATCCCTCGATATAATTAGTCCAGTATTTTAGCCAGTTAAGCAACCGAGACATCCTCCTTCCCTGAGGACTTCGTTCCATTCCCGGCGACGGCGAATGATTTCTTCCCCTGAGGAATTTCCCACGATGATGTAGTTCTACCAGGGAGTTGACTCTCGTAAAGAAAACGAAATTACAATTCGCCTGAGGCAGAACCCATTAGATTATCAGATCTCGTATTTACAGAATGTATATCCTGCTTTATCGCCAAACACATTGGGGTTAACAAATGGAAGTTTTTATTAAATAGTAAACTACTTAAGAAAATAAATCGCCAGAGAGTGACTAGTGTAATTAAGTATTCCAGGGTATCAAAATTAAACGTAAATCTGTCAATATTATTACCAAGATGGAAGCTGATTTATAGATGTTTTTCTTTTGAATCATTGAAATAATTAACTATGTGAATCCTTCCAACTAAGAAAGGCGAAATTAAAACAAGGAAGAACGAAAAATATAAAATTATCTTAATAAAATTACAACTTAAAAAAAAATTAAATGAGTATTTCTAATATTTGGATTTTATGTAAGGATTCAAATGGTGATTTCCGTGATATTTACACCAATAGTCTCCCAAGATATTGTCTATTCGAGAAAATCGCCACACTTTCTTTTTAATACGGAATCCATGTGTTTTGCTCAATTATCATGGGCGACTATTTTTCACGGAGAACCATTCGGAGATCAACTTTTATTGTGCTGACATCATGTTCGCAGACTCAAGTTTCGATTCGGTGTCTTGAAGACTTAGCTATATGAGTCACTTTCTGGGTAGTTAATTCCTTAAAATAATTTTATGAATGTTAAATAGCTTTAATTTGTTAATCCTGACGTGTTTGACGATGGAGCAAGAATTGTAATGTAAGTTGTTGTAATGCTAATTACCAGGTTAATGCTTTTCTCCATTGTTTTCATTGGACTAAGTGTAAATTGTTAATACTACCATGTTACCCAAATGACATTGTTTTAGTTATTGCATAAGGGGTGAAATGGAGTCCAGATAATTGCGTGGGTTCTACAAGAGATAGTGTATTATTATTTCCTTGGCTTGTAACACGGGTTACCTGAGATCGAACTTCAACACCTGTTATGAGAGTTAATGAGATAAAAATGAAAGGGAAATTAAAAGTGATGTACTCCTAAAAGATGATACACATTCAAACATTCGATATTTTGTTTTTTATTTACTTAGTATAAGGATTTAGTCACTGGTAAATTAGAACATCTCACGATGACTAATACGGACAGGCCAACCTTCTGGAGGAAATAAGAATTTCCACAAGAGCTTCGATGGGCGAATCAGAATTCAAGGCATACACAGCAACTCAGGCGCTTTGGTATTTTTTGTGCGACAATAATGGACATTGGTCATTTATATCTGATAAATGTCAACTGAACCCAACAAAATAGTGATCCAAGAGAAAAGCGTCCTCGTTTACTTCGCCGCAAGAGCATATCCAAGAAGTGACTTCATGTTGAATACATGAGGGACATCGACGCAGAGAAATGGCATAATGCAATCACTAGGATTCCCATTCTTAATGTTTAATATAATGTATGTAGTCAATACGGGAAAGGGAAAAGGGATGGAATTCCAGATATAAACTTTAACCTTAAGAGAAAAATGGAAGTCATAAATGTCATTTCCTAATAGCAATCGAACGGATGCGTGCAAAAGAGTCCACGTTTGCATCTACTCTTTCAAGGCTGAATTGTAGTGAAACTGGCATGGACACCCAATGTTATTTCATTTCAGTTTATGAAACGCACTTGTAACATACTACTTGCAGTATATAGAAATTTCTGGAATATGTGACCCTGAGGCCAGAGCCAAAAAAAACTCACATTTCGATCGTCTTAAGAAGGTTCCATCTCGAAAGTGTGAGTCAAAAGGTTACCCCAATTACTTTTTACTTATGCCAAAATTAGAAATACAACTTAGACCGAAAATCTATCTTGTACACTGAAAAGAAAAGGTTTGGTACTAAGGGTCTTGTACTTGTAAAAAGTCATTCATCGCGCTCATTTGCGGTAAGTTTCAACGGTAAAACCGACGTCAATGTCACCATCATCGAAAGATCAAATGAGGACAGAAGACCTGAATATAGAAATTTTTATCTCCAGAGCTCTCGAGATTAGACTCTAAGAGGATTCGGAAGTGCTGATCACGTTTAAGTAGTAAGTAAACGATGTGCGAGGTGTATAAATAGAGCTCACCAGAAATGTAGGAACGAATATTTGATAGCATGTCTTTAAGAAGTTCACCGTTGCGTGGTGAATGAGCAAACATCACAATTATTGGTCACACCCGCCCTGAGTTAATGAATTGAATGCCTTCCCAGAGTAAAGCCATTACTACTTAGGTACTACGATCAACATCGAAATCTACGATAACGCCCATGTGAGCTACCGCATGAGCGTGTTGTAGGGGGCGTTAGGACACCAGCTGTGTAACGGTTAATGTTTTGGGAGGTGAAATGGTGAAGTGTTTTATGGGAGTGTTTTAAGTATGGCTCATTTTTCATTATGGTCACTTACTGTACATGGAAAGAACGAATTTTGTACCTATCTGGTCAGTAGTGTTTCTCTCTAATTTTATCGCTTCTGTCGGACCAAAAAATGCAGCGTGGCGTCAAAATTACACTCTCAACGTAGCTCGGAAATACATCTGTTCTGGATTTCTTAGGCAAACTAAGCCTAGCGTTTAGCCTCGGAGTCTCTACGGGCTCCCACCTTAATCCCTCAAAAAGCCGATAAACACAACATATTCACTCGCAGCCGTCTATAACTAAGCGAGCACCTTCCATTTGTATTTTCTTTATTTTAACTTGTTACATCTTCCTGTCCAGGAACTCCAATGCCAGCGGCGTATTCTAAGTGTGGCCTTAGAGCGCGAAGTAACATCTCTCATTCACTTTTTCATCGGAGGACCTTCCTATTATACACTTCATAAATCCTAGTTTCTTTAATGCTGTGCCGATTATGCTTTGTATGTGTGTTCTCTACGATATATCTGAAGTTACCATAATTCAAAGGTATTTGACTTTATGCGAAGACTGTATGTTTACTCCATCCACCGAGTAGATATGGCGTTTGTGAGATAACTTTCGCAAGAAGTGTACAGTTTTTCATTTACTTAGATTTAGTTCAAGCCTACACTCCTGGCACCACGAATGAACGTTGTTTAGGTCCGAGTTTTTCATTTACTTAGATTTAGTTCAAGCCTACACTTCTGGCACCACGAATGAACGTTGTTTAGGTCCGATGATAAAACTTCCGCGTCCCTGTCTTCGCTAGTATCGCCGTAGACGACCTTATCGTCAGTAAATAATCTTAGTTTACTGCTAACTCGAGAACTTAGGTCATTTAATAAATGATGATTTAATGAGGGCCGAGCACGCTTCCTTGTGAAACACCGGATGTGACTTTAGCCATATCAGAGCTAATAACATCATTATCTACTTTTTGTTTTCGATCACTGAGAAAGTCCATTATCCAATTCACTATCTTTTTATAAACTTCTCATTATCGCAATTTGTATTTGAATTTTTTGAGAGGAATCTTGTCGAATGATTCCTTGAAATTAAGCAATAACATGTCAAATTGCTTTTTCGATTCACCTTATTTTAGGGTTTCATGAAGGAGAAGCGTAAGCTGTGTTTCGCAGGATTGACCCTTTCGGAAGCTGTGCTGACAGTCATATAAGAAGTTTCGATTATGCAGGAAGGTCATAATATGCTAGCAATAATGTGTTCGAGAATCTTACACAAAAGCGATGGGTCGTGTCTGTTTCCTTTTTTAAATGTTTCTGTGACGTTGGCTATTTTCCAGTCTTGAGGCACCTTGCCTTCGGATTATGATTTGCACATATGATTTCTAGAAGCAAGCAGCGGCACTAACTCCTTGAGAATGTGTGAAGGTATTCCTTCATGGCGCAGGTATTCTCTGCGACGATAGGTGAGCCAAATAAGCTCCAAACGAGATATAAGTTGAAAGCCCCACCTGGTGCCCGACCCGAGCCGCAGCCGTATACGAGATTAAACGTTGTTAAATAATACACCAACTTATACTCCACGTTAACAATGTCTGACATAAAAGTTCTCCACAAAGTTACGCCTGAGACTTCCGTTGGCGAAGCACAAAAGGACGCCATATAATACACATGACATAGCCTTGAAGACGATGGCGGAGGTAGCTACTGAAACGTCGACAAACACTTATTGAACTTGTAGGAAGGCCCGATAAGAGCTCATTATCAAAATGTTATCGGGAAAACCAAATCCTACGTCACATCAGCATTTATCGACAGCTGGAAAAGTCTACATTCGAGTTCATCAAGGTTTGTACATTCGATATTTACCTTATTTACATGGATCAAATAGTCATTCCAAAATTTTATATCTAATTCTCTTTTGCAATAAGTTGTTTTTTACACGAGAGTAATGACTGCCACGAGATGTTTCATCGAATCGGCACGTCCTTCCGAAGATGTGGCAAATGGCCCACGCCGCGGGGCCACTTAGCCAGCCGTGATTCCTGGCCCCTTTCCAAGAAGGATGCGCTCATGATATTTGATACATATGCAAGGACCTTCATCTAAATGCACCTCAACGCCGACTGATTTCCTATAAGGGGGTCGAAATGTCTCATAAAGTGACCGGATCAATTTGATACCTGTCAGCGCGTGAAGGTAATTAAGGTCAGGAAAGAGTAGTTTGGATATTTTTCGAATAGGAACGAGATTTTTAAGATGCACGTGTATTTATGATATGAATACGCTTTCAACACTGAGTTTTTATGACGTTGTGCTGCTCTGGCGACCAATGTTTCAAAATCGTACCGTCGTGATCTATGGGTTTTTTTATTGCGATAGAAGCCGAAGCGATGGGGGCCGAAGGGCGTAATTTGATACGTAGTTACATCTTTTTATGAGCACTTTGTGGCATCGGTAAATAAAAACAAATCTCTGGTTTCCTTCTATTCGCTTAAGAGTGCGATAATATTACTTAATCTGATAAACAAGCTTAATTATTTAAATATTTACTAATTTTAAACGCATTAAGTAGCTTCACACAAAACAGTCGGATGTGACTGTTGTTCATCTATATGAATGGTGCCTACCGGCAGGTTATCAATCATTTATCCAGATTACACCGATCCATTCAACGCCGTTCGTGAGTTTCGCTAAAATGTGCTGACATGCTCCGATAAACGGCTCCTAGCTATGACCCCCTCAATGAAAAGCTCCCTAAACATGACAGAGTTTGCCGAAATAATAAGGTGACAAAAACTCACGCACCACTACTGAATAAAAAGAAAGAAAAAACATGCGGAGACTTCCGAAGACACTTCGTCGACAAACTTTTCACTCTCTTGCCTGACAGCACCCTTCCTACGTGGCTCTCTGGGCATTATGTCGATTTCTAACAGCACTCGTTTCCCACTTGTCGATCTCTGAGTGTTCGCTGTGTTTCGTTCCAAATGGCGGAACGCTACATTGATGGAGCTACGAACCAAATGGCTAGGCCGACGTGCCGGATAGGAGTATGGGCGCTAATGGGAGTGAAGTCAAGCGTTCTGCAGTTTGAATGGGATTATTCAAGAATAGCCCTGAGCGGAGAGTTTTAGAGCCTCCGGGTACACCTTAAGAGATTGTCCCCCTCTTCGGAGATTTTGTAGACTATTTACATGATTCAGAAGGCAGCAGGCAGCGGTGTGAGAGGAGACACTTTTCCAAAAATTTCTCATGGGAACATTTCATGGGAATCGTTTGGGGCAGACGCATTTTTAGCCAAAAGCCCTCGTTAGAGCCCTAGCATGTTTGGTATATTTAATGAAAACTTATTTTAGGGGTGACTATAAAAGCCAACACGACTTGGTGGACGTGTCTACCAAATCAAAATTAACCGATCACTGACAGCAGCCGATCAAAACAGTGGTGGGGACATTTTTATTAACTGTTGATTTCGACCTTGAAAATCAACGTGAGAAAAACCAAAGTATCGATGGCGCTGTTTTCAGAAAGTGAAGATCGCACTGCAAAGCTAGTATGATTGGTTGAAGGCTAAAGGGTACTACTGGAAGCTGGTAGCAAACTGGTACTGCATCCATTATGAAATGAAGTGAAAGGGTCTGAAAGTAGGGACTCAGAGGCTACACGCTAGGCATATATTGCTCGAGATATTCACAAGTACTCCAGTGCGACGCAGAGAAAATCTTTTTGGCACCGCAACACATCCCTTGGTCCGACAGGAGCGATAAAATAAGAGGGTTACCCCGCCGAACAGGTAGAAAATACAAAGTTCGTTCTTCCCACGCACGAGTGACAAATGACCATAATAAAAAGCGAGCTTCACTCCAGTCAACACTTCCAAAATACACTTCATCATTCCACCCACCTATAACCATCTCATTTACAACTTAATGCGGCTGGTGTCCAAACGACCCCTGCAACACGCCAAAGCGGTGGCTCTCCAGGTACTAAGTATGTGTGGAGCTGCCATGGAAGTCCCTGCTTACACATATCAAAGTGCTACTGGCTGGGCAACCTATCTGTAGGCTGCTGCGACGGAGGTAACTTCCAAGTGTACGTGTGGGAAGAAGCTGCCTTTACCGAAGTCGGGGAGAGGGGACGGCTCTTGTCTTCCCGTGGACCATCATTGCATCGCGGGGCAGGCGACGGTGGTAGAAGCACGCAGGGGCGGCGGCGAGAGGGGGGGAAGGAGGGTTGCAGTGACTAGTGAGGGAGGAGTGGAGAGGGGGAGTGGAGAGGGGAGCGAAGGGCAACGGGGTCATAAGCGAACGTGTGTGTGTGTGTGTGTGGAGCGATGGATGCGGAGGGAGTGTAGGCAGGTGGGGTGGGGGCGGGGAGGGGGTGCACGGAGGTGACCGGCCGACATTCCTAGATCCGACGCCGCGAGAAGGCCTCTCTTCTGGCTCGGCGAGGGAGAAATGAAGGAGCAGCGACGAGAAGACTGAATTTGTATTCTCCGCAGCACAGGTAGCTTCTCCATCCACGGTGGTTGGAGCGATTATTATTTTGTGCGATGTGCCAACTTGCGTTAACTTGGCGTAGGTAATTGTTCTCATTACTAATAATTCTACATTCATGTGAAAAGAATATAGCATGATGCCGATTTGGTTTCATGGCAATTCAATTGTGGCTAAGAAATATCAAAGTATGATGGCGAGCAAACAACTAAACATACGATTTTCGCTTAAACTTTGCATCCCCCGACGTAAACATACTCATGCCAATGCTGTACTTAAGATGAAATTTTAAAAATATAATTCGTGTATCATTTATTAGATTACATGTGTAATGACTTCCTCCGCATAAAAAGATGTACGTCAGTGAAATATGGTCCAAGATATTTTTAGACATTATAAAAGTTATAAAAAAATATTCACTAAATAACTCACGATTAGCGCTTCAACCATTTTAAGTGAATGAAGTTGGCGAGAAAAAACCTATTGAAATACATTCGAGGTGCCAGCAGAGATTTTCGTTAACTTACAGATTTGCGTGAAACTTTTCATTGAAGTTCTCACTAGTGATATCTTAAGATAAAAGAGTACAAAATTGCTTCATTCTGATTGTTTTTTAGCCAACTCTAAGCTATTTTAGTACGTAATCTTGAGGCACGTTACAGATATTGCGTAAAAATTCAATTGCATATGAACATACTTTCTTCTAAGCGCAAAATAATACATTTACATAATTGATAATTGAATAAAATGAAGTTATCTCGCCGAGTCCAACACATGAAAGAAACATTTCAATGCGATTCCGTCTAAATTTCAAAGCGGCGCTGAAAACACTAATCACAACACGATTTAATCACAAAAAAGTTTAAAATATAAGTCTTGCATTTTTGCCATTACTGCATGTTTTGCGAACTCCAACGCATAAACAGACGCACTTCAGTGAAATGCGGCACAATAATTTTTTTCAACTCACTCAAAAAATTATTAAAATGACTCAAGATTACCACTCCAGACTCTTCTGGAGCTCACGAACTACAACGAAAGGCACGGCGTGAGCAGGCGATACGTTCGGTAGCCAGCCGCTGGGATTTGACATTCTGGACGTGACACAATATAGTCATGGCCAACGAAGTCGAGAAATCTGCCAATCGAATGGATTGGTGTGGCTGGAACTGCGGCCCATTGAGTGAAATTATAGAAAGCTTTCAACCAAAAAAAAAATTCTTTTGCCTCATTTCAAATTAGTGCATTATAAGCGTTCCTACTTACTTTACAGGCTGCAATAGGAATGATAGAAGAATAAAATTTTTTCTATAGATAAGATAGAAGAATACAATCACTCACGGAAGTTTGAACATGATTATTCCCTAGTGATAATGGAGATCATATTCGAATTTTAGTTTTTTTAACAGCATATGCAAGAAGCAAGGGGTAAATATTTTAACACTAATTGCGCAAAACTATTATTTTGCTCTACTGAAACTCCCGTTATTTAGCAAAACATCCATCCATTAGTCTACAATGTGACTAATTTGCACGCCATACGGGGAAAAGCTTTGACACCGGAAGGATTTTATTACGATTCCGTAAAAATTACAGCGGTGAGTATTAAAAATAGTTTAGAGAAAACAATGTGCTCACTGAAAAGTTTCATCACAGATTCAGTGGTAAGAAATTCCTAATAATTTAAATAAGGGTTGGCAAATGTCTCGAGAAGTAGTGCAGAAAAAAGCAGATATTTAGTTATCGATTAAGAAGTGAGACATTTTTCATTCAAAAAAAACCAGATGCAATGAATTCCACGTGAAATGATACCTCGCATGAATTATCTTACATATATATACAGTAATGACTAAACTATTCGATATTTGAAATTTAGGGGAAAGTCATATAAAAAATGGAAATGAGGGCGACGCCCCTCCTGCATACCCTTTTTTTAGTCGAAAACTAGTTTTTCGTTGGAAAAAAATGATGAACATGAGTTCAATTTCAGCAATAAAGGATTGCAAAAGGAAAAAAAAGTACAATTAAAGGCAATGGTTTCCGTTATGTAACGAATAATATGTAATTAGTTTCTCTACTGTATCACAATTAGTTCATGGGTAACTTGGAATAGAGTGAAAATAAACATTCTCAAAGATTTTCATGGAGCATATGAGAAAAATGGCTTCCGCGAGAAAACGAGGAGGGATCAAATGAAATCGTTGCACTCAACTGCCAATGCACGTAGGTAGGCGTGAGCAAAAAAATATTTTTTTACGAGTGGCCATGCTATAATTAATTTTCAATGATTCCATGCTTTCTCGGGAAGGGCTTTGCCTACATTTTTCTCGGGAATTCCTGCGCGTTGTATAATCGGTAATAAGTGGCCAAGTTTCGACGGTTGAGTCGTCCATCGTCTTCAGGGTGAACGCCAATGAGCTTAGAGTAAGGCTGGCTCATATCCCGAATCTAACATTCAGGTGACATTCCCAATAGTTCGGAAGGTGAAAATTGAAAATTACAGTAACCGAAAGGAGGGATATTCGTTCCGTTGCCGTAATTAGTGACCGCAGAAAATTTTGCAGAATCGAAAAAAAATCGTCTCATGTGAAGGCTTTTCCCCCCGTGCGACGCGAAAAATGAGTCACTTTAAATACTTATACATGCATCATTACTAGGGATTTAATTAATAGTATACAATATTTAAGCACAAGTCACATCGCAACATTTAGTTCATGCTTCTTACTGCAGCTGGAACAGAAAAATTAAATTGGAATATGATCTCCATTGTGACCATCCAAAATACCTCGCTCTATGTGAATTTTCGTGCCCATAAAACGAAAGGTGCCAAATGTAAAGGTGCCATTTGACGGACGGAGTAATACACTCGCCGTAGTCTCTAGTCAGCACCCAATCAGTGATCTCCATTCCTACAGGAATATCCGTCGCCGCGTCGTGAATCTTGCCCAGAGGCTTCGGGTTGGAAAGCCTGAAATCCAGCCACCGCACCAACACCCGATGACACATATTCCTCATCCTTGGAGACTTTAAGCCATTGCCCCCCCGTGAAGGCACTTTCTGCCCGATCCGACTTCACAGGCAAACGCTTACGCGACGTGAAGATTTCCATGCCTTC
Source organism: Ceriagrion tenellum (assembly GCA_963169105.1). NCBI lineage: Eukaryota > Metazoa > Arthropoda > Insecta > Odonata > Coenagrionidae > Ceriagrion > Ceriagrion tenellum. Next base: position 165,913,433 of record OY720634.1, read on the forward strand.
CTAATCACGACGGTAAAATACGTAGACGTTGCCACGAGATAATTCGGAAATCAATCCTTTGCCTCGACGAGCAAATTACATTTCTAATAGTCGTCAACCACATTTCGTCCGAGATAATAACGCAGTTGAGAGTTTGAAAAGCTACAGCTCATCGTTAAACACGTCCAGCACCGTGTACAGTGGAAGAAAGCAACGTGACAGAAGATTTCATGATGGTGGCCTTAGATCCAATCATACGATAGAGAAAGAATTGTTCACTTTTCATTCCTTTCTAGGCCAAACAAATATATTTCAGCTGCGCCATTATCTCGGACGGACTTTCAAAAGAAATTCATCAGCAGAGAGAAAGGAATCCCTTTGCTATAATTTTATAGAACTTACAAAATAAATAAAGTTTTGACCATGTTTTATAATGCTAACCCCGACAGTTCAATGTTCCGTAAGCATAGTCAGAAGGATGTCAGTTCCGTTCAGCGTATGTATTCATTTTTTAAAAGAAGCTATTGGCAAGAGGCTGAACTCTTTCGTAAAGATGTTTTCGCGTTATGTGACTCCACTATATCTGCCCAATTCGTCCGGGCTAGACAATATTTAGTGTCCCCATTCATCCAAACCCTAAGTAACCTTATTTGCAGACGGACACGTAATAAATCGTAAGAAGGTGACTGCGGGAAAGAAAGATTCGAACGCTATCACGCTTTATAATTGGCATTTATTTCCGATTCATAATTAAGGGCTAGGAGTGCGTTCCACAGACGCCATTTGTGACCAAATTTGACAGCCTATTTAAACATTACACAAAACATGTCTAAAAATTCAGGTGATAATAATTTCTGCTAGGTAATGAATAAAGGCTGTTTAACCACGACTACTTGAGCAAAAAGAACTACTTAAGTCCAACTTTTCGTACAATATGTTTAAAAGTCGTGCGTTAGCTGCTGAAAATCAAAGTTTACGAATATTGTTCAATGGACTTTTTTTTACAGTTATAAATGATTAATGCAGCGGCACTTGCAAGGAATTACCATATTTTGACTTTGATTATCGCAGTAATCAGCCAAAAACTCAAATAATAAGCAGGGAAGAAGCATTTAACTTTTAATAGATTTTCAAGGAGTTTTAGCGTCTAAAAGAACAGTTTTCCGCAAACATGGAACCACACGGGATGGGAAATTGTTATTTTACCTGGTGTTCCTGCCATTCTTCCAATGAACAGCACGTAATTTCAAGTTCATTCTGAGAGAAAAAAGCGTACAAATATATGGTTCTGGGGCACATTTCAGATACAGGAAATGTTATTTCATAAGTATTTGCATGTGTGCCATGAATAAAATGACACTAATGCCCTATTTTCGGTGAAAACACCTTAATTAGAAAACAGCGAGTAAAGTGAATGAGGAATCCATCTCGACGGAAGTTCCATATGAAATTAATCAACACTGCAATCGCATCGCCTCTGGCGTCGGATATTGATCGCATCAACAATAACACAACCAGGCCCAACGATGGCCACTCGCGGTCGAAGCACCTAATTAGAGTTTTCAGAGTGGGGACAAAATGGACGTCGTGGTCCCTCCACGTCGCTGCGTTCTTCTGCCACCAGATGGGGGGTTTAAGAGGCGAAAGGAAGTGGTAGGGGGGGAGGGGCTAGAAAGCCACTGGATAGGACTCCTAGGCGCGGCTCGCCCTATGGGGGCGGCGGTCGCACGAGGGGTCGAGAGAAGTCGAAATTTTAAAATCCCGTCACGGAAAGGGATTTGGAGGAAGCCGAAAACCGTAGTCGGCCCTTCCCCCCACCCTTCCATTGAGGAGCACACAGGCGTGGTCACGCACAAAGGCTGGACACGCGGTAGTGGACGTGCGAGTGTGCGGAGGGACAGAAATATTAACACACGTATCCCGTCTCCATCAAGGGTCGCCGGGTACGGCCCTCTCCGTGGACGAATCCACCGATGTCGTCGCGGCATCAATCTGTGTCCTCTTGCGGCGGTTGCTGCATCAAGTCCTCGCCCCCACGGCAATGGGAGGAGGGTGCACACCCTGGCCCTCGCAACATTTCAAACATTAATCGTGAGCCACATTCAAGCGAGAACACAAACCAATGGCAGCTTTCCATTGAAAGATCAAAAGTACTGAAGTTAGCGCACACAAACGACGTAGAATGGAATGATGTGGGTTGCCGAAATGTACGGCATCCTGCCAATAGGTAAACATAAGACAAGGCCGAATGCTTCGCGTAAAGTTACTGAATTTGTTCAAAATAAGAATTTTATATCGTACGATTTTTATCGCTGCGCAATTAAAATATTATATAATATACATGCTTGACGTCTTCACTTAAAATCAATAAACCTGAATACTTTGACGTATGCCATCATCGACTTTTTTTTGGTCGCACATCAACGTTGCTCTCATGTCCGTTTTGGAGTGCGCTACCTAGTGGGCAGGGTCTGTATGACGAATGGAAAGCATGTACTGTACATTTCTGGGTTGAACAAACTGATTACAGCACTGGAACGTACGGAAGGCACCCAGTATTATCGTAAGTTATGACAAAGGTAATAATATATATTTGGTTGAAGCGACGGCTTCCGCAGTGGCTTGATACGTCGGATCCCACTTGCTCAGGTGCAAGTGTGTGGGTCGGCGTTTAGTCGACAGCAGTTTCTCCTCCATTACATGAGGAAATGTTTTAACCCTCTTTAGTGCGGCGGGCCGATATATCGGCTCAAGCACAAATATTGCTCAACTTTAACACACAATTATAATTACAATTATTTTTAGATGAAGTAATAGTCTTGCATAATTATTGCCTATTTCAAATTATACACAATAAAAAAACTGCACATGGATATTACAGACAATTACTTCATAATATTTATTTTCCTGAGATGATACATTTCATAACAATTACCTCCTCATTTCTCGCTCGCACACTGGCAGGAGTGAGCGCTAAGAGGGTTTAAACAAGTTATTAATTTAAATATAATAGCTTTTATTTTCAATTTCAATGCCACCACAGAGCTTCAAGTCGTCAACCTAAGACCCGCACGACCCGCACGTAACTCGCAAATCGCAGTTCGCAGACCCTTCGCATTGTACGTGGGTCAACGGGGGACGGTTGGGTGGGGAGGGGGGGGGGAAATGAGGATGTAATAAAATCACTGCAGAGGTCACAGCCTTCCGACAACGCCAGGGATCCGTCTCGAATGTCTTGAGCGATCGAAAGAATCCTCCGGGGGCGGGGGAGGGGGGGGGGGACTGCTAGAACGGATTTGTAAAAGGCCTAGGCACGTCCACTGAAACTCATAAAAAAAGAAAGACAAAATAAAACATAGCACTTCTCATGTCTTGTGAGAGGAACAAACTTGGATAGAATACTGATTGCGATGTACATGGCGTCGAATACCAAGAAAGGTTCTTTTTTATAATACCAAGCCATGATAGTATTCATTACCAGTCTCTTATCATTTTCATTGAACATTTTCATACCTGTCGCAAATACGGCGGTAAAATACGTAGGAATCGCAAGGAGATAAATCGTCCCAGACCGTGAATTGAACCATGAACCCCGACGATTAAATGCTCAGGCCACCATGCTACCAAGGCTTCCTAGATTTCCCTCGGTGATTTTCGAAGTGCAGCGTAAGCTTAGTTTCGTATCAATCAAATAGAGGAAAGAACCTCGGATGCAAAAGTGAAAGATACATGTAACTTAGCTGCAGTTATCTGCCACTTCTCGATTGCGCTGCGAATGTTACGAACCTTGCACAGTAATTCAACGCGAAATGAATACAATACAAAGGACGGCTGAACACGCTGCGTTTCAATCTGCTACGGTCCAAACAAATGGGATGCTATTCCTCAGAAGATGGGATGACGAGGAAGAGAGTTGAGGACGACCCGGACGCCACAGATAAGGTTTTGGATATTATTTTGAGGTACGATTTTTGTTTATGAACAGATTTCCCTAGACCTTTGCAAATGTGTTCTCAAGAGTGATACCGATATTTTCAAGTGACAAAATTGCTTAATATGGATATGGCTTATTGGCAATAAAATTTAATTTCAATACGTAGCCTTGAGGGACAAGACAAATTTCGTAATAATTTGATTTCGACATACGCCAATTTTCTTCTAAGCGCAAAATATAATATTTATCATTGTAAAAACAGTAGCTAAGAAATACCAAGGTATCACGCCAAGTCCAATATTCCAAAGGAACAGATTTGAACGTAATTTCACAAAAATTTCGAATCCCGTTCCGAAAACTCCAGCCAAAGCAATCTTTATGAATGATCTGGTGTTTTCCTTGCGCATAATGAATTTGCATTTTTCACGGGCTTCTGATGGGTAAGGAGTGTGGCGCTGCCGACGTTTCAATAGCTGACACTACCATCATTTTCGGGGCATCAAAATGACCCAAATTTGAAACATAAAGAATATTTTGCGCAAAAATACACATTTTTTTCTCCGGCTATTAGCGAGGAGGTCAGTGTCCTTACCGTTCCCAGGCGAATCTGCGTTTCGCATCAAAATGGCAGAGCATCAAATTTGCTGTTTTTTAAGCCTCAATATTCTTCAAATTTCGGATAAAAATTACATTCTTAAATATTTCCGGTGAGTTGTGCCAAAAACCTATTTATATCTATTACTTATTGCTAAACCTTGTCTCTGGAACTATGATTCGGGTGTATGATTCGAGGATCCCTCGTCTGCTATTCGCGTTATCACTGAGATTCATGACCGGTTGCAAGCCTTCGTCATTGCCGTTGCCCGTTTCATATTCTGCGACAACTTCTTCTCGGAGCCTTTAATTCCAATGCCACTGCTGTCACTTCAATAAAAACGCAACTATAGCAACATTCGCTTTATCAACGCGTTCTTCGAATCGAGACCAGAATGTTAAAGACAACAGCTGTGGCTGAAAGAAAATTGTCATTTAGTTGATAATATCCAACACGCACGTACACCTTGCGAATCTACTATTCAAGGCACATTCCGTTAATCATTGATTTCTTTGTAAACCGCCGTATAAGTCATCGGAGCTTCAAATGGCAGTGCGAGATGCCGCTCAAATGGATTTAAGTACTCTTAAACAACCATAATTGAAAAACTGCCTCAAAATGTCTTGCGCGAACTTTCAAACGTTCCAAAATTTCGATAAAACATTATTGGCACAAGACTTCTCGAACAGAGTGAATGAATCTTAAAGACTTAATGCTCGCGTGCTGTGATTACAACGGACAGCCGGCATCAGATAAAGAGGAGTAAGCACCTCTTAAAGAATAAATGTACGCACCCTGCGGGTACTTCAAGTAATATATACTCTCGTGTTCTCACTTTCTTACATAAAAATCGTTGTCACAGCACACAAATGAACATCTTCAAACAGAGGTATCGATATATAACGTAAGATTATTACAGATTCAACTCTGGCATTCGTTCAAAAGGCCTCGTCACCGAAAGAACAAGAACCTTAAACGAAGGGTGTGTAGGGCTGAATAACCAATGAGAGAGAACAGCAACCAGCTGAAAAGCCCTCGCCTTTTCGGGTTACGAGAAAACCAACGCAGTATATATAAACCGTAATGCACTGTGCATCGACAATATTAAAGGTTACACGTGCGTGCGTATGATTTAGATGCTGGGTGTATTGATTGAGATGTGCACTAATAGAGATCCTACATACTTTTTCCACTTAGCTGATGCATGGCCTTGGCGTATGAATTTCTTAAAATACACGTATCACGATGAAAATAACATATAATTAGAAACAGTTCCACCTGCTTCACCAAAAGTAATTACAAAATTATCTTTGACATTTAGTTATAATTAATTGTTTACCTTAGTTACGCGCATACATTGTTTACATAAAAAATTTAAAAAACTTACTCATTGCTTTTTGGCTGTTTCACCAATATTTGGCCCGTTTCTGCAGGCTTTTCAGCAACCATAGACAAAATTGGAATTGACTGACCAAAATCTACTCATACAAAAATCTACTCATACAGGTCAGCTTTTCCTGACCATCAGACAACTCGGAAATGCATATTCATGAATGGCACGTCGAAACTCGATTGAACTCGAAACGATATAGACGCGGCTTTTTCATAAGCCTCGACTTTCAAGCGGCTGAACCTCCAGAGTAAACAAAGCACCGGATGCGGCACTTATGTCCAGCCTACGACCTTAGGGTCGGCAACGGACGCGCTTTCCTCCGGATTAATCTGGACGACGGTTGGATGAAGTAATAATTAATAGGGAAGAATAGAAGAGAATGCAGATGGACATCAATTAACTTGATGGCGCGCGAATAAAACTTCGCGGAATTTCAACACATGAACGAAGAATGAATAATTGGTAATATATGGTAATAATTGGTAAAAAATAATTGGTAATTTTCAAGGGTGGCGGAAGTGAACGACATTATTCGCACACATTAAACCGACAAAAAATTAGAATACCACACTTCCGAACCGTACAATAAGTTTGCAGTTTATCGTGTTACCCAGGGTAATGGAATTGCACCACCTATGTGAAATGATGGAACCTTTCCATTTAAAGTGTTAAAGTTTAGCCCCGTTATAAGACATGTTGGTGCACTTTAGCGCATATGATCGACACTGAATAAAATGATGCACACCAATGAAATTTTTTGTCAACTGTCGATAGATAGAAATCTTTTGGGTGAATACAGGCACGACCGAATGTTTTGTTCAAAGTTGTATAATTCGCTCAAAATAAGCATTTAAACGCAAAAGCATTCTATATCAGAGAATCAACACTCTTCAAACTATGTTCGACTCCTTGACCATAAATCGAAAATCTCGACAGCTATGACGGATACCATTCTCGACGTTCGTTGTCTTAGCGCATATCAACTTTGCTCCGGGTATCTCTTGAGAAATAGCGTTTGCCTAGAGGACAGTAGGAGCAGTTTGAAATGGAGGAAAAGTGCGCTTCAGTTTTACGTTAAGTGTTAAACGAACTATAAATCGAATGGAAGGCACTCGACACCTGCCTTGAATCCGACCCGTCATGAGGATTTGACCTAAACACTCACGAGAAGGTTTAAATGAAGGAAGTTGACATTGAATGCCACTCTGATGTATGCGGTCAAGGGATTGTTGAGCGTCCACCAAGAAAGTGTGATTCGTAACAAATACTTCAATTTAATCCTTTCGCTGGTATTGTTTAAAAAAATACACCTTTCCTCGATGATATTAACAACACCATTTTATAAATACAAAATTAAGGTGCAAAATATGCAGACCTGACGTCGAAATATATTTTCAATTAATGATTTCTCCTTTATTTTTGACACAGGAGCCGAATGCAGCGTTTTTCCAATCAATTTGGGATTTCGCCAACAGTTTCTCGCGGAAATAGCAAATACATTATACAATAATCAGCGCGATATCGAGGGATCGGGGTTCGAGTCCCAGTCAAGGCGAATGATTTTTTTTCTTAAAAGGAATTTTGCTTTTATGTGCACAAGGCAATACTGTGGCTAGTCCCGGCATCAAATTCTGTGTAAAAACTAGGGATGAGTCGTTTCCACTTTTTTTCGATTTCGATTCTTTCAAATCGATTCCAGATTCCGATTCCATCGATTCTTATTCCTGATAACAGGTGGGATATTGATATACCAGTAGCGGACGACTATTTCTAAATTCAAGTATTGGCTGAAATAAAATAAAAAAGACAATTTAGTTGCTCAAATAGTATAATTATCAACAAATAGTAAATATATCCTCAGCTTATTGAGGTAAATAAAAAGTACAAATTGTTAGCTGACACCCAACATTACCGACACAAATATGATGTGATAAATGAAATTTGATTTGAGTATTTATCTATCTGGAATCGATGGAATCGGAATCGACTACAGGCGATCGATTCTCGATACCGATTCTAATCCTGAGATTCGGTGGAATCGAGAATCGACATTTGGATTAGACTCATCCTTAGTAAAAACCCTCAAATTTGCACCAATGTCCTTCCACCCCACGCATCACACATTCTCGCATTTTACGCGACGCCGTTTCACGCTGATTTTCCGAAAAAAAATCGCGTGGAAAGGAACGCATTTTGTCGCCCACATTGAAACAGCACGTGGATCCATTACGTGGACTAGAAGAATGGGAATTGAACGGTATAAAGTCATCCAGAGGTGGGGCCACCGAAAGAGATGATTAAGGGGAGACGGGGGGGCAATTCAAGGGGGGGGGCTGCTATCTTCCCCTTCTGAGGCAGCGCGTCCCCCTGATCTCCCTCCATTGGAAGGCCGTAGAAGGGGCGGGACAAACGGCAATCGCCCCCCGCGGCGGAGGCGGACGTCCCCCGGCGAAAAGTGAAATGAGAGGAGAAAGAGGGAAAAGATGAGAACGGTTGGGCACGGAAGTATTTCCGCCCTTAACTTGTTCCCTCGAGGAGACCGCCGCCCCTTTTACGTAATCCATTAAGAAGCAGCCGCCACGGAGGCGGCGGAAGGGGGATGCGGAGGGAGAGGCACATTGTTGGCGGGGGCCGCGGGGGCGGATGGACGCGCAGACGCGACGACCGGTGACGGTCCCCTCTGCCCCCGGGGTACCTCTCCTGATGGAAGAGAGGATGCCTCACTCTTTTAATGTCATTCAAACTCTTCGCTGCCTTCCTAGTTAAACTGAGGGACGGACGACGGCTGCCTCTTAGTCTGCCCGCCGCGACCACGTACCACCATGAATGAATCGAGGCGAGGGTGCGAGCCTTACGTATTGCGTGCACCAATCTACATAATGCCCTGCGAGCCACCGCACGAGTTTGAGGCAGGGCGGTGAGTTATCCACCGACATGCATTAAAATATACCCCATTACAGTTAAAGTCACTGCCACTAATGATGCATTAGCGAAAACCTACTAAAACTTGTCAGGAGGAAAATCTGCCATTTCCTGGATATGCCTCACACTAGAAGCATGTATATCATGTAAGACATTTTGTTCTAAATGTTTTTTACAATTACACAAGTTCACAGAGATACACCACAAATACGCACGGCGTGCTGTCATCACAGCGATGCAGATAAATATACAAGAACTAGAGAGTAAACCAAACATAACTACAGTTTCTATCGAAACATCAGGTTAAAAGTCTCATTGCCAGCTGTTATGGCCCCTCATCGTCCGTGAAAAAAATTTTAAACCCTTACGTTCTGCAGTCCATTGACTTTATTCATTCTTATGACCTCATCTGCCGCGGTACGTCGGAGTTCACAAAATGTTACAAACGTCGTCAGCTAATAAATTTGTTTGGATATAGGTATAAATCTCTATATTGGTCTGAACCGACACATCGGAGGGCGGAGTCGCTATCGGAGCAAATTATTGCCACTGGGACCAGAACGGTTGAGATTTTTTTGACGTCAGAAACGGTCAAATTGGAAGCATTTTGCACGGTGGTACCCCATGTAGGCCCCAGTGGCGGCGGGGTAAAGTCATCGCCTACTAACCCGAGGGTCGCGGGTTCGAGTCCCGCTTGGTTAGAACATGATCTGCCCAGGACATAGGTGTTTGTGTTTGTCTGATGTTACAGCTATTCCCCTGATATAAATTGGCCGTAGGTACTGAGGTCTGGGTAGTTAAGATAAATAAAATAATTAAATAAATGACCTCCCAGGATGCCCTTAAAACCACAAAAAAGGGTTGAGAAATTCTGGTGCTGAAGCTATTCTAAAATGTAGCGATACATACCTGATCCACGATTAGTTGCCAACTTTGGTCCACCATCGTCGTTGGCCTCATCGCTGGGCTATTTCATACTCATTTATTTATAAAGCCAATGATCTCGCTTTTGAAATTGAAACAGACAAAGTGAAAACTAGGATATTTTCGTACGATTCGAAAGTCTGCCACCTTAGTGCATACGTCGACTACTGTCTCACTGATGTGGACTTTCCGTCTTTGAACGAAACTAAAATGATTAAACACAATATCATGATCAACGTTTCTTCAAATCACAGCACGGAATCGAAGATGATTGTCTTTCATAAAATGGAGAATCCCTGAGACGCACAGAAAACGCCGAGAATGAACTCAGTTTTCCCATTGTTTGGCATCAGAACAGGAATTGCAGCGAAGTGTCTTGACTTAACAAGCAATGACAGAATAAATGTTTGAATAACTATTATTCAAGAATTATAATTAGTACTGAATATTAAATAATTCGGAACAGATTGATTGGAGTTACCCTCAAACCCGATCAGACTTCGATATTCTGGTCATTTCTGGGAGCTTGAACGAAATATCGTTTTACATAGAATTAGGCCTCATTGTTAGGAAAAATATCTCCCTATATCCAAGACACCGAAATATCAGTAGCTTACCACACTGCTTCTCTAAATATTTCAAAGAAAAGGAATCCATTTCTCTTCGGTAATGGCACGCGTATGTAAACCACAGAAACTCAAATTTAAAAAAGTCTGCCTAACTCCAAGTTAGCAAGAAATATATCAGGGCGGAGTTTGTACAAACTCTCGACTAAAAAATAAATTACTAACTCCAGTAATTTTTACAAAATTACAAAAAAATTTCAATCGTCAGAGCATTTTTTAAATCCATTGTGTGAAAAAAAGTCAAAGTAAATATTAATCGAGAAATATGTATTTAATTACTGAGCATTTCAGACAAAAAATCGATATTTATACGACATTAATGTAACAAATGTTAATTTTAATTTGCAATAACCTTTCTCATAGATGCTGAAATTAAAAAAAAATAATTCGAACATGGTATTTATCATGACTAGGGAAAAATCTCGCTCGAAGCACCGCAAGTAAAAGATGGCCTTGCTGTAGGTTGACCAAGCACACCCTGCCACGCACCTTGCAGTCGGAGCCAGCAGCCCTCCCTCTCCCTGCAGAGCGATGTTTCCACCTCGCCGAACGAAAGGGGAGGAGAGGGAGGCGGTGTTGACCGGAAGTGTCGTCATGTATCGCGAAGGTAGGGATCGTATTACACACGGAGCAGAGACGACCGAGGCAGAAGACCTAGTAGGCACGCTAGACACACGATAGACGAGGACTCTACGCTGAGAACCACGGAGGTAGTCTAGCAGTAGGGATGGGATTGGACGGGTAGTTTTTCAACACGGCACCGCTTGTGAGAATTCTGGCTCACCAAGATCAACAAAAATAACTGTGATTTATTTCAAGGGTGTGAATTTGAACTGAGCAACGGACGAGAGCAACGGAGGTAACTTATTGCTATTATCGACCCAGTTTTCGGCATATCATGCTATTTTCAAGGGTTTGATTTCAAGAATGTGCCGAAATGGGCGATTATAGCAATAAAGAGTGGAACCATTATGAGTCACTTATTTCAACTTACTTTCATCGAGTTACTCATTTCAACAAGAAGAACATCAAAGATGTACACACAGTAACGTCCGAGACATTAACTAATATCCAGAAGCAAACATTTCAAGAACGACGGGAGGGACAAAACTCGAGGAGCGACAAGAAGCAGTCAAGACACACAACGATGTGTTCTCCCGGAGCAATCGCTTCGAAGCTATCGGATCCTATCACCGCACCGAGTCGCGACGAAATCAGTAGGTGGCACTATACACCATGGGTATAACTACAAGACGTTCGACTGCATTGCAGCAGTAGCTCTTGAATGCTACGTCAATTATGCTTCAGGGAGCTGAAGTGTTAGCGCACATCGGAACACGTCAGCACACACGAAAGACGTTGAATGTAACAATAAGCGCCGGCTAATGTTTTGCAACCTGTCGATAGGCGGCATTCTGTGGGTGAGCAACAGTATATTCCGAATGTGTAGCGGGTTATTCCATGTGAATTCAACCAAATTCCATACATTTTGTATGGTAACGCTAGCGTTAAACTGTTAAATGTTAAACTTCTTAATTAGTATTTAAAAAGGTAAGGTTCTTAGAATAGAGTAACCAAAACCTTCACGATATGTATGTTTGACGCCTTAACCGTTCATCAGCAAACTTGACAACAATCACGGATGCTATCATCGCCGTTCTTTCGTTGTTTAGCGTTCATCACCTCTGCTCCAAATCTGTTTGGAAAGGCTTAGTGCCTCGTGCGCAATGACTGCTTGACGAATAGAAGGCAAGTGCGCTGATGTGTTGCGAAGTGATTTGCGTACTAGAGCGAATGGAAGGCACCCGTGGACCACTTGAAGGTGCCTATTGTAACATGGCGGATCGTTGGATGAGATCCTTCCAGATGCCTCAAAGTTTAATAGTGACAAGATGCACGCATTTAAGGTTTAAGAGTCCAGCATAACATCCACAGAAAACAGCTCATATTTTTTTGAAGTTCTTCAAAACAATGCTACCTGTATTAGACACAGACGCAGCCTTAATGAACCAGATGCCAATATTTTTATTCGGTGCTCAGCAGGTGATGGACCAAAACTTAAGGAAAATAACAGCTAGAGTCTGCTATGATGAGTAACTTTTCAAAGACCTTTCGTCATAACTCATACTCGTATTCCACTTGATTAACCACCCATCGCATATAACACGACCCACGTACAACCACGTAAAGAGCAATACTTTTATTTCTATAGGAATTCAAAGCACCAGTAACCAGAAGAAAAGTGTAAAGGTATTCCCAATTCCCTGGAGAGATTGAGGCAACACGTAAAAAGGAATAAGTGTCTCGAAGAAAATTGAAATCATTGTGGCAGTGCCGAGAAGCATTTTAAAATTTAAGACTAAAAATAAGAAAAAAATTATGATGTAATTTTAGCAAGTGGGTGAAGATATGATGCACCTTTCTATGTGTAGAAAGAGAGGTGAAGCAAAATAATATCAACCAGCCGGCGGTCGGAAAATGAACCATAGTGATTGAGAGACCTCACACGAACAATCCCAGAAGAAGCAGGAGATAACACGACTTGCTGGATGGGTGGCAACCCGTCGATTTCTGAGATATTTACACATCAATGACAATCTAAAGAATACTATGCAATGTAAAGGCAAATGGTACAAATAACGTCTCCTTACATGTTCGCTCAGTTCTACATATTTTCGGTTTATTGAGCAACATGAGATTGGATTGTGGATGAAAGGATAGTTCTTTTCAAAATCCGTAATTCAATGGAAAAATGATTTCCTAAGGATACAAAAAATTTGAGAAAACAGTGATATGAGCTGATGAACGAAGAATTTGGACGTATAATGGGAAAGATGAAGCGGCATTGGAGCGACTGTTTAGCAGCTATGGCCGAGTAGGAAGAGTTGTTTTTTTACCTCCCCCAAAAAGTGGAAGAGGGGACAAATTTTTAAGTAATAATTTTAATCTTCCCTCCAGTAACTTAAGTCTCATTGAACAGCTTTGGTGTGAAAAGGCAATCTGATTGGGAACCGTGAGAATTCATAGTAGAGACTTACCCTGTCTGAGAGATGAATAAAAAAGGGAGAGTGCCAGTTTTACACACACACACACTGGACTAGAAGAGGCTATAAGTGGTAGAATAATATTTAACTCTCGGAATGACGGAAATGTCCAAAAAGGGAATGCTGTAAAAGCCTGATATTTGATATCTTTGGAACGGTGAGATATTTCTATTTCAAATTAAAACCAATCCGTAGATTTATACGTAAAATTGTGGCAACTTTCCATTCAAATTGTTGAAGTTAGCACGTATTGGAACCCAAGTGCGCACACGAACGATGTCGAATGGGGCAAGGTGCGCTGGCGAAATGTTTGGTAACCTGCCGGTCAATAGCATCGTCATCGGTTAGCAACAGTCACGGCCGAATATTTCGTTTAAAGTCGGTGAACTCATTCAAAATAAGCATTTGAATATGTAATCTTTTAATCACAAAGTAATTAAAAAATTTACAATGCAAATGTTACCTATTCAGTGGAAATCAGTATATTTGAAAATAATGACGGATCTTTTTTTTCCTGTTTAGCGTACATCAACTTCGTTCATGTATGTGATTTCAAGTGCGAATGCATATCTAGTGCGCGGTAGGGTCTGCTTGACGGATTGAAGGCAAGTGCCTGAGCATTGAGCTATGCGAAGTGATATGAGCATGCTATAAAGCGAATGGAAGGCACCCGACATCTCGCTCAAAGTTCTTTAACACATAATTCGCGTCAAAGAGTGGAGTGGCGTGGACTGCCAATGTTCTGCAGCCTCCTTTGCGAACGAAAACGAGGCGTCGCCCGTCTCCCCCATCATCGAATCGAAGACGGCGCGATTTCACTTTCTGCCGGTCTGTCTCGCTGGACCGCGGCGGCGGCGGGGAGAGATGAGGAGGAGGAGGAGGTCGGTTTGCCTACCCACACCCCCGTGACTCGTGGCCGGAGTCCGGCAGTCCGGTCGGTCGGCGTCCGCGGTGGTCATTTCTTCCTGCCCCCGGGGGGACCCAGAAGACTAGGAAGGTGCGGACGAAAAGAAGAGCGAGAGTGGTCCGTCTGTCTCTGAGGCGGTGGCCGCGGTTGCATCGAGTGATGACAGCGGGGGATGTCCATTGCTTCGCACGCGAGCGGTCGCAATTCGAGACCCGAGAGCAAAAGAGAGAACGAAAGTGGCGGTCAAGAGTCAGACGGGCAGTCTTCTAGATATATTAGTGGACACATTTACAGAAATTTAACGCAAGATTATACGCCTTGGTGAAAATTTAAGACGAGTATATCTTGAAGAATACGTCGGCATCAGGGAACTATCAAATATATTACTAAAATTTACTATTGGTTTTCGCTTGGAACACGGATTATCATTGATTTTTATAAAAATAATATCAAGAGAGCGTTATCTAGAAGACAATGGAAGCTACTTTGAAGTGGTTTATCGATGGAAAACAACACTGATAAGCAAAATTAGTACGTCAATTCGTAAGCGCCATAAAGGTAAATCGTGGGGAACAAGGATGGCGAACTGGACACGCCCAAGCTACAGCTTCAAACATTCGCCACCATGATAAGAGCTCTCTTCATCGACCTCAATGCGCGAGATAATACGGTGATCAGGGCGGATATTTTGCACTTCGGCCTTTCCGAGTCTCAGTAGTGACAAGATTTAGACTAACAGCCTGGCAAACATTAAATATGGTCATTTATATGATGAAATTTGACAGAGGCTTTGATGTCACATTCACAAATTTCCCGAGGTTCGACGAAGGCGAGTTCTTGCAGAATAAGGCCCCACAGGCCTTGGACAGCCCTTGCCACGCGTCCCAACAGTGTATCGCAGGGCAATGCGAAGATATTACATGAAGAGCAAAGTGTGGATAAGAATTAGATCTAGGGAAGTATCAAAAGTCTCCATGAATGATTGGGTTAGGAATAAACAAGTGATGCAGAGAAATGTCCCAGCTAAGGTAAGGCATACTCGAGGGGTGAATAAGTAAATGAATAAATGAATGAAGTGTCGAGTTCTCAACAACGGCGTATATTTTAGTAAAGATGGGAGGGGAATAAAGTGACGGGGAAGCGATGACGCGATTAGCCGCTGACATTGCACAAATGGTCCTCTTTTATCTCCCCACCACGCGCTCGTCGGCCCCGACGGTGGGAGTCGCCCCTCTCATAACGATTGCAATTAAAGACAGATAATCGATTATTCAAAGTATTGAGAAGAGGTCTTCGTCGAAGACATCGGTCAATAATTAGAGCTT
This sequence comes from Ceriagrion tenellum, assembly GCA_963169105.1. Classification (NCBI taxonomy): domain Eukaryota; kingdom Metazoa; phylum Arthropoda; class Insecta; order Odonata; family Coenagrionidae; genus Ceriagrion; species Ceriagrion tenellum. The sequence continues at coordinate 165,929,082 of OY720634.1, forward strand.
TCCATTAAAGGTGTAGAAGTTAAAGAGTACTTGACCGCACACGAACGACGTTGAACGGAACGAAGGGCGCTAGTGAAATGCTTAGTAACTTTGAAATAGTCGAACATCAGTCTCGGCCGAATTTTTCGTGTGTTGCACTTGAAATCACTAAAATATGTATGTAAAAACGTAGCTATTATTCACAGAGTAATTAACAAAATACTAGATCTGCATGTAAGCCACCTTTTCAAAAATCATCGAAGTCGACAACAATTACGGATGCCATTATCGAGGTCCTTTTGCTGTTCAGCGCACATCAACTTTGCCAATGATCTGTTATAAAGTGCGCAGGGTCTAATATACGTCTGGAGACAAAAGCGCTGTTGTGTTGGGAAGCAATTAGCGTAAAAGAGCGGCTGTGAAGCTCCTAAAAACAGATAATTTTCTTTAAAGAAAGTTAATGAAGTTTTTGGGAATTAATAAATTCACATTTTAATTTTTTTACAAGCGATTGTAATCACTGATTGAAAAGTAATGTTCCATTGTTGGAAATTGCTCATTCAGGATATCACAAATTTTCACAGTAATTTATATATATTATCGATGATATTCATCTATTTTTTTAGTATTAAAACACATTTTGACGAACAACAAGAGCCGCTCCTCGAGACGAAAGAGATAACGAAAAGAAGTTTCAGACGACGATCTATTCCTTATCTTACGCTAACACCGTAGAAATTCCAAACTTTCACACGCATGATTTCGCCCTTTCCCAGCACATCTTGTCGGTGAAGTCTTCAAGGGTTTTCCACCGGGTGATATAACTGTTGCACGACATTTTCATTGCTACCGGCACCATGCTCTTCGGAGCATGCACTCCCTCACCTGGTAACAAATTCGCGAAGACTTCACAAACACGCATTGAAGATTTAAAAAAATTAAACGAATTCATTCTTGATTAAAACGATTGATTCATTGGTCAAAAAATGGAGTACTAATATAACAAATGATCAATACATTAGTCGAATAAAATAATCGATTAGACGTTTTTGACCAATTGTGACAGTATTTACTCTCCCTCGCCTCCAGCATAACCCTCGCTTAGTTTTTCATGAAGAAGTGGCATTGGTCCTGCGTCGTTCTCCAACACGGACCGAATGAAATTAGGCAGAGAGCCAGAGAGGATTGTTTTACTATTTCTGACCCATATATCACAAAGCACTCACGGCTTAAAGGAATTAGAGCGAGGAACAAAAGCATTCAGAATTCAATTAATTCGGTTTCGTGAATCAAAATATCTTATCTTTCAAAAGATACCAAAGTATCCGCTTGGCGCACTATTTTTCGAGGTAGTTGCCAAAATAATAGAAGCAGTTTCCTATGGGAAATGGTATGCGTACGAACTCCAGAGAGATTTGTATTTTTGGAAATGGGCAAGTTTTAACGCCTAGATCTTGCCAGAACTTTTACAGTTTGCATTTTGCATTAACTACCAGATATTCTAATAAATGAACATTTAAACATATCATACTACATCTAACATTTCGACGTCTCATGTACGAGTTTACGCTATCATTTGACAAATTATCCATCAGTTTGACTAATTTTGCCAAAAGTCTACTTAGCGCAAAAGTAAGAACAAAAATTTTTGTCAATTATAATATCAAATGAAGAGCATTATTTAATGCACCTGGTCAGATAAAACTAAACAACATAAGATACACAATCTAAAACTTTACATAAGCGTCTTTTTTGCTAATTTAATTACGATAACCTCGTAATAAAGAAGGGAAGGGCTATAGGGAGAAAATAAATTGTTGGAGGGTTAACGGTCAAAAAACGCTCGAGAACGCTCGCTTGGAATCGGTATCCCATAATTGTTTCAGTGTCTTTAATGAAGTTTGAGGGTGATTTTTACCTGGTCACAATACAGACCCACACAAGATTTATCTATTAATCGAAGTAACGGTTGAATTAAGTAAATATTACCACATTAAAGATTGATAAAACTTGTTTTTGACTACATAAATTCTTAGTAGTTAACTAAATATACATGGATAAGACCTCAATTTGAGATTTTTAGATGAGAATGATTTTTCCCAAGCCGTGCGCCAAACGACGACTTCACAATACGTTTTTCTTGGCGTTTCTGTATATTTCATTTCGGTGAGCAATCGATTTAAATACATAATACATTTTGATAATTAAAACAATCCACACTCTATTGAATTTCTGACGGGACTTAAACCATAGTAATCAATTATTAAGTAATATCTCTCAGGACTGCATACGCGTACCATATCCCATGGAAAACGGCTTCAATTTTCTGCAAAATATTTCGAAAAGTAGTGCGACGAGAGGCTAAAATCATGGTGTTTAAGGAAATGCGGGATACTTTTCTTTACGATGGGGACAAATTCATTGAGTGTTATATGAAATAATATCTCGCCCCAGCCACCTTAAAGGATTCCATTGCATCGAAGCATCGCGTGCTAAGATCTGATACCGGTGCACCCTCGTGGCGTGGGAGTTTTAATGAGTTAAGCGGCGGAAATTCCCAGTGGATTCGAATGTCGCGGCCGACACAGACGACGCGAGGCAGGATGTTATGTAACACACGAGCGTTTCTGAGTTGCTTTCCGATAACGCGATTTGCATCGTCAAGGCTGAATGTTGAATCACCATCCCCATACAATCCTATGCGTAAAGATGGTAAAGACGCGTGCATATAATATTGAAAGCTTTGTATTGGTACGGCAATGGAGCGTAAAAACCTTGAAGGGCGCACCCACTTTAAAAAAATATAATAACGCTAAAATTCAAAATTCTTAAATATATACAATAGATTCTCAATATAATAACAGGTATAGTCCTGCTAAGCCTATGGTTGTCAGCAGGTGCTGTTTTTAATTAATTAATAAATTCACAACATAGATCAGTCAGAAAACATTTTAAATTGTTAAAAACCTAAAATGTAATAAAAAACACAAATGTAAACACAAATATAATCAAGGACGCAATTAAAACATTAAATTAAATAGCATAAGTACAAAAGTTTTTTTTTAATTAAACAAATGTATATAAATGTATACAAAAGTACAAATGATTTTTTTTTATAAAACACAACGGGAAGTTGCAAAACAAAAAGAAATATTCCTCCAAACATTATTTTGCATTTACACAACAAAAAGTATCCGCCTTGTAGAGTGTTTGAATCGACTTTAAGTGGACAAGAAGTGCATGGACTTCTCTAAGAGGTCCGGGAACAGTTACACACTGCTTATTCCTAAGAATTGGGCGACAACCCGCGTCTTTAGTAGAAAATGCATCCATAACAAAACATATAGTTTCAACTAAGTCAGGAAAATTAAAAGGAATCATGTTCGGTGACCATATTTAATTAAATGAACAAATTAAAAGGCCAAATTTAATTAATTTATAAATATAATTAATTTATAAAGGCCAAAAATACCATCACTGGGATGAATGATTCACTTTAGCAAGACACTTAAAAGATTAGGCTGCTTCATATCCTGCGCCCAGAAATGTAAAGCCTCATGTGTATCTGAACGCGAAACCTTAAACACGCCGAATGGAGGATTTCATTTAAATAGTTATAAAAATTCTACATCCCTTGATATATTTTTATCCTCAAACTTGGCTGGACGATAAACTAACACAATATATTTTATCACTGAAAATTAGCAATAATTGTATTGATAATAAAAAAATCCACTCATAAATTGCATTATAATTCTCCAAACGTCAGTTTAAATTTTCTACTTATTTATAAAGAAGTGTTTTCGTGCTTTTTTCATAAGAAATGAAAGTGGTCGATTGATGTATAAATTATATTTATACAAAGGTGCAAGAAAATTTGGTTCCATTTGGTATTAATGGAAGCAGTGCACAATCATGCATTATAGTCTACCTCATACGACTAAATTTATGATCAATATTCAATAGCTTATGGCATTAGGTGTGCTCACGGCCGCTCATGGTCGCAAAATATCAGGATTTCTATCACTCAATTCGTTTGAAGGTTAAAATTGTATAAAAAATTCCAATGTTTTATAGTGCGTCCGACTTAGATGATCTTTAAATAACTGCGACGCATCAGGGTAGATCGCCCCGAAACTTTTTGAGCTATTTAGGACGTATTCTTCGAACAAAATAAGTTCCGCAAGCAACATCACAGAAGGACGACGAGCATTTTTTGCATGCAGCTGAGAATGGGTAGCGCCCAGTGGACTTCAATTTGTAGATTGTCCACTTCCGAAAGAAAGGACACATCGACCCAGGAGGGGGAGGGGGGTGTTGCACGGCACGAAACGACACGCGCAGAGGGCAATAAATAACAGCGCCACGCTCGGAAGAATGAGAGAGGAAAGTAAAAACAACCGCGACTGGTAATACGGCGCAACTCAGTGGCATAAAATAACAAAGTATGTAATCCAGAATCAGGAAATCACAGATTATTATACTCAGACATTTAAAAAATTATATTTTCCACAAAAATATATCTACTACTTACTGTTAACCCCCCCAGTAAAATGACTCAAATGTCGTTCACTTCTTTTACGGTTGATTTAGAGAAAACGTTTCATATCTTTCAAAAGAAACACAAGGCGCGCAATAATTAGACAAACTGGAGTTGAAATTAGATGGATATTAGAAATAGTTGATAAATACGGGAATGGGTGAAACATTTTGAGAATAGACTGTTCCTTTTTTCGGGAATCATTCCGCGATGTATGATTTAAGAAAACAACAATATTTCGCTGGTCCTCCTGCCAGCTTCATCAGGTTAACTGAACTGACTTCTTAGTCTATATATATATATATATATATATATATATATATATATATATATATATATATATATATATATATATATATATATATATACATATATATATATATATATAGACTAAGAAGTCAGTTCAGTTAACCTGATGAAGCTGGCAGGAGGACCAGCGAAATATTGTTGTTTTCTTAAATCATACATCGCGGAATGATTCCCGAAAAAAGGAACAGTCAACACTGCATCCGCGGAAGCCTACGAGCTAAATTTGAGAATAGTCTCAATCAATTTTTGAAATAGGACTTGAAATTACATTGTGCTGAGAGGAAGAAAAGATGCAAAATGCCCCTAGTACTATTCCCATATCTCTTATTATTACATGATTTTCCAGAAAAACTATTTATGAGAATGGAATTCTCCCCGGGATTTGGATGGAGGTAAAATATAAGCACTTGCCAATGCTATTTTTTGTCTTATTAGTTAATAAGTGCAATAATTAAAGTAAAAATGGCGCTGCAGTCTGCTCATATTAAATTAGTTATTCATAAAAAATACACTTATTTGCCAACTGATCTGTATATTTAGTATCGCAATTTAGTTTCCTACGACAGGATTGCCACAGACCAGAAATAAGGGAATTCCACGACTTTTCCCGGGTTTCCAGGACAAAATATTTCTTTCCCGAGGGAAAATATCCATTGTTAATGCATATATTAATTTTAAAGAAGGCACTAGAATGGGAGCAAAATACTTTAACGCATTTTCTACGGTGGAATAAAGATTCTCAACAAGCAAGAGCACCGCCACTATCGCTTAAGAACATAATCACCTTCCTTTCTGATTTGCACCTGTTTGTTTCTGATGGTCCATCCACGATCGATGAGGCCCACGAATCGGTCGTTTACAATCTGAGGAGAAGCAAATATTCAATCTAACACGGCATGACTTTCAAGTTCAGGACCTTAAAGTTTATATCAGGGGCAAAACTACTTGATAAACACCAAACTAACAGCTCCCATCTCTCGTTCAGTCCACGCAAAAGAAGAGCCGCGGTTAACCAAAGTTATTTTATGGCTTATCAAGTTTCGGAAAAATCAAACTACATAAGCCTAAAAATAAAAAAAATGAGTCCTCACTGCGAACTGTTTGAAAGGCATTCAAAAGTCATAAGAGGGGCGTGTGGAGATCGAGCAGAAGGCAATGCGGCGCGACTAAAGCTGAGTAGCTAAGGAATGTACAGCAGGAAATTTTACGGAAGATTTACTACGCTTAACTTCACTACTCACTTCTTTTTATATATTTACAATTTTATCGTGCATGCAGTATTTTACTCTCCAAAAAGCGCTTTCTCCGCGTACACAGAGGTCACTCAGGTCTACATTAGCCCTAATAATCGAGACTCCATTGTTCCAACATCACTAAGGACAAACACTAACAAGCAGTGTCTAACAAATACTCCTAACCTGCAGAAAACAATTGGATTCTGACTTGGAAAAGCAAACTTCAATGCTGAGTTCTCATTTTCCACGACGTTTCCAGGTTTTCCAGACCTACTTTAATGTTCATGAATTTTTCACGTATACCAGGATTTCCAGGATAGACGCAACCCTGTATCAGCTGAGGCTAATTATTATTAATGACCGCAGCATGATTTTAAAAATACATAGGAAAAGGGTAAAAACACAAAGGTATTCTTCATTAACGGAGCCGCGGCGGTGAAGCTAACTTAGAGGAGAAGGATGGGGGAGGGTAGGGATGAAAATGCAAATGCAGTCATGTACCTACACTCCACCGTAAAAGGAAGAAGACTGATTCACGAGCCTCGAAGCAGATTAATTCGATCTGCTCTCCGAATGCGGTTAAAGGACCTAGTTCTCATTTCATTTATTAGCAATCGGAGGGGCAGAAACCTAACAAAGACCGACGACCTGGGTTCCGCAATTCAGTCGCACTGATAAAATCCGAGCGCAAGCCTCACCGCTCATCAGTTATAACGCAGTTTGATCAAGATATCACAACGCATTGAATCCCATGAATGTGAACTTGACAAAGAAGAAAAAAACTCTCATCTACATGATGGTTCCAAAGCTACCTGCCGTACTCTGTAATACGAGAAATATAACAAAAATTGTTGCCGATAGGTTTTACACCACAGTGTTCAGGCACTACGCCCATCAACGAAGATTCATCGTCCGCAGGAGATTCGATTTGATAAATTTACCATAGAACTATATGCCACATCTCAGGTTGTTTAAAAACAATCCGACTACATAAGAGGCTACTCGAACGTTCGTGTGATTCAGTTTCTAGGGGTAGTGTTTCTAGGGGATGTGCGTCAACGGATGATTCCCTCGCACGACTCGAGACTATGATAACCTCGGATTCCAAAAATTCAAATGCCACGTAATGACATGGCCGCGGATTCCCTCATTTTGCGAGTTTACAAGAAGTGGCCGGTGCAACAGCACCTGTCACACCAGGGGCGGCTTCGATAAGAATTATGCTCAGCCTCTGCTGAGAGGTTCTACTTACGGCCATCTCGAATCTCTCTCCCAATCACAAATAGCCACCGATATCTCTCCTAGAGTATCGAACACGATGCTTCAAATCTAAACACTAAGCGATTACATTTTTGACGGGTACAAGCAAGGCCGTCTCGATATACTGACAAGCAAGGCCGTCTGATACTGTTAGCTGCGACGTCACGCGAGTGGTCTGACTTGTCTGAGTGGTCTGAACGCGAGCGAGCGCAAAGTGATAAGAAAGCCAAAATATTTCCAATTCCCTTACAGCATTATCCCCATTCTATAAACGAAAGTAAGACTATCCTTTTCACCCGTTAGCGTTATCCTCGGCTAATTATTAACTTAACTTTTTTGCGGACAAGAACACAGTGATATGAAGATAAAATCATCAGATTAATTCAACTTATTAATTTGATATTAATAACTTATGCACTCTGAAAGAGATGCAAAATATAAAACGCCAAGCGAAGATTATTAATAAAGAACAGAAGACACGACTACAATTTAGCAAATCGTACGGCGATACACTTCCAAAACATAACGTGTAACCATGGAAACCGTAGTGGGACACGTGGAGAAGCAAGGCCGGAGACAAATGAGCAACACCAGTCATTCAGATTTCTTTCGTGACGTCTGAGAAGCTTTGTAACGTTCCCTTGTGACATGCCTGTATACCGATAAGGCCTTGGTACAAGCATTAACAGCCAGTCCAACAACGAGGCACCACGTTGGAAACTGCAGAGCTATGACTTCGTGCATCCGAGAGGCAATGAGAGAAACGATGTGCGCACGAAGGTGAAATGAATGGCAGCCGGCCTGAAAAAAGGCACAGCCATATTCAATGTACGTAAACGTACAGCCATAGCCGAAAGTTTACTTAACGGTTAACAAACCCGTTGAGAAAGCACGTTAATAAGGAACGGCATTTACCATTCAGCAGGCGATAACTTCGGAAAATCCACTTGACTTTCTACCTGAAAATCGACCCAAAAACAATAATACCGGACATGATTATCGATGTTTGTTTCTCCTTCTTAATTTAAAGTCAATTAAATCACTATGCAATAATAGGTCAAGTGGGGATGGTACAAATTAAAAGCGGCAACATAATGGCGTCACCAAATGAGTCGCGCACCTTTGGGCGCAGAGAAAATACGTAAAAAAACAATATGGTGTTGCGTGACTTTTTCCTGAGATCATTAACAGACACTAGAAGATGTCCAGGACACGATAACATATTTTATAATCCCATCCAAGTGTCATTTGCTTTATTTATGGTCGCTAATATATCATTCACCACGGCCGTCCTGAAACGGCTCGTGACGTCATTTCCCCGTATACGTGGATATTTCTCGCTGTAAAAGCTTAAATCGCGTTTCATGTCCACGAGGCTTGCCGTCTTAGATGTGCAGGAAAATGACGTAAAAAAGCGCATCTCACTCCCGCTCGTATCTTCGGTATATTTTAGCGATCTTATTTTACCGTAGTTCGAGCGAAATATCATTTTACCAAGAAATCAATGAATTTGGTCTCATTTTAAAGAAAAATATATCACCCTTCCATTGACATAAAAAATTCAACCCCTAACTGCATTACTTTCCGAGATATTTGCCATAAAATACCAGCCCTTTCATACAGGAAATGGTAAGTGTATGCACTCCAGAGAGCCCTTATATTAAAAATGAGGCATTTCTAACTCCTAGGTCTCATAAAAAAGTCAACAGTGTGTAGTTTGTGTGTTTTCTAAACTATTTTTTAAAATTTATCATATTGCCACCACAGTAAACTCTTCGGAATCACAAAAAAACTCCGTTTTGATGGAGTTTAAAACGTACCGCGTGAAAAAAATGAGTCAAGTTAAAGACTAATTTAGATATTTTCATTTGATTACTTACAATTTGTCATGTAAAACTATTTCATTACACCAATATTAAAGCATTATGTATTTAATTCGTGTGCACCAATAATAAGACAATATTTAATTCGTGTGTCTCACATTTGGTGAAATTAAAACGTATATATGTAGAATATGGTCTCTATTATGATTAGAGAACTGTCTCGCTCGCACTACTTAAACAATATGGGATTCTTATGTTTTTTACACCAGAGAAGTCTATAATTTTCATGATCTTTATCTAAGTCCCTACACAATTGTAAGATTTTTTCGATAAAAACATTTTACGCCTACACCCGCTGTAGGGATTTACTTTTTTCCACCATTTGCTGCCTATAAAGCCTTCTCACGTTTTCCACCCGCTTAAATAATCGTTTGCCGAAGTTTCTATCGCTACCTCGTCCATCGTCTCAGGGCTTTGCACCTAGCCCTCAGGGTGTTTAACAAAACGTAGGCCAAAAAATATCTGAGCTGGTGGAAGAACCGAGAAGAGGACTTCACATTACGCCCTATCCCGAAGGTGCAACACCACGCGCTCCATAGCACCTCCGCACCGCACCGCATCGCGACGCGGAACCGGTCCAGTCTCTTTCACACACCCTCGAACAAACACACGCCATCCCACGACGAAACCAGAAGAGTAAATAGAGAAGTGGGAGAGAGAGAGGCAGGAGAGCCTCCTTCTTCTTCTTCTTCTTTATTATTACCTCTTCATCCCTCCTCTTTCCTCCATCCCCCACCCACCCACCACCCCCTCCTCCTCCTCCTCCTTTTGCTTCCACTCATCTCGGAAGAAGTCGGCGTACGCGTGGGCCGCATTCGCCGAGGACGGGCGAACGAGAAAGACTGGGGCCGACTCGAGAAGCGAGAAGAACAACCACCACCGCGGTCTTCGTTCTCGTGTCCCGAGGCGAGGTCTCGATATGTGCGGGGGGGCGTAGGAAGGGAGGGGAGGGGGGAAGGAGTTACTTATTTACATACTGAACTTGCAAACTACCGGAGAGATGCGAATCACGGGGTGTTGGGACGCCAGCAACGAGAGAGAAGAGGAGACAGGAATCGGAAGAAAACGAAAGATTGCACACGTCCATGCCATGTGTCGCCAACACCTCCTTCTCTCCCGTGGTCGCCAAACGTGTGTGGTACGAAATGAATTCCAATCCTCTACGCCGTGTGATTCGTTTTTATTTACATCTACACAATTCCGTGCGAGCCACCTCAAGGGTGTGTGGCAGGAGGTGTGTTATCAAAAACATACACCGCACGCACTAAACTGTATTAATGTCAATAGAACTACGACTACCAATGCATTTGCAACAACCAGCTAAAACTTATCAGGACATAAAATTGCCCAAATATGCGCTACATTATAAGCGCTCGACCAATATAAGACATTGTTTGTTGAAATGATCCAACGAATACACTAATTCATAGAGATACAATAGTTACACCTAAAAAAATGCACGCTAAATTGCTAGTACAGAGAGTTTCCGGGCGCCTAATACGCATCGAAATTTAATGCATGGCGTTCTTCTGCGTTCTGTCCACTCGGCGCATAGAATCGAATTCCTGTTTTTGTCTACATACTTTCTTCGTTTAAGCAACAAAAATCTCATGTGTTATTCAAAAATTCCCCGAGGAATTAAGCAAGCAAAAATATCTGGAGACAGAGCTGCAGTACTGAGGAGTTCAATCGTGATTGAAAACAATTCCATGATTTTTCAAACCTTTTATTTCGTTCGTTTACAACCGGCTTCGACGATCCCCACCATTTTTAAGTCGCACACGGGACTGTGTCCTATGCGCTGTTTGAAAATGGCGTGGAATGTCGAAACCGGTTGTAGAGGAACGAATTAAAAAGTGTGGAAGAGCGCAAAAGTGTTTTCAATCACCGAGAAACTGAACAACTTGAATTCACAAACCATCAACTTTATTAGGTCTTTGAAAGCTGAATTTGAAAATTTGATAGCAAGGGTAGATATTTGTCGCAACATGTGGATCTTGTCGGAGGCACAAACAAGGAGCGCTATTCACCCAATTATCAGAAACAAAAATACTCTCTTTTCATCGATTCAGTTATAGCGATAGCATCGAGTTGTCCTCTTTGCACGCAGCCGTTTGTTCGTCGAGTGGGGTATTGTCCATTCGGATTATTCAACGGAGTAACACCCCGTTCACAATCCCATCTTATGTATCCGCATGGTGTCTGACGCTGTCACTTCACAAAAGTGAGGCACTGGTGTCGCGAGCGGAAACCGGAAATGATAAATAACGACAGTAAATAAGTCAATCGCTAAAGAGGAGCAGGGTCTTCGACATAAATGATTACCCATGGAAATGTCTCATTTTTTGAAAACGCATTTCGAAAGCCTTAAATCATCACAGGGGCACTGCATTCCTTATTTCTTTCGCTTGCTCTTAACTTGTTCGTCGCGATGCCCTCGTGAGGGTAACACAGAGTTTACGACAGCATAATGAACGTGTGCAGGCTTGCTACGATCTTACATACGGCAGTAGCGTGATCTAGAAATTAGTCGCGACGGAGGAACGCATCGGCCCACCGCATGCTGTTGGGATCGATTCTTGAAAACGGACCGGGGAACGAGGGAACGAACGTGCGTTGAAGAGCCGCCTTTCACTGGGAGAGCACGCGAGGTCGTCTCAAGCCGCAGAGAGAAATCCACAAGGGGAGCTCGGATTGCATCCGAGAAACCGGTCTTCGCTCGGATTAACCCGTAGCTTCGCCCGCGTTCTAAATCCTAAAAAAGATACCCAGAAATACACACGCTCCAGTCGCTAATCACGGTGAAAAAAAATCTCCCGGTGACACGTTTATGTCGCTTAACTACTTGAAACCGGTACAAATATGCCTGATTGTTCATAAATAAACCATCTATGTTTAGTGATGATAATAATAGTGATATATCAGACTATAAGAGGAGGTACAAATGACTTTTAAATAATACTAAAGACATTAGAATACTCCGTATGCTTAAAAAATAAACAAACTGAATGACTTCAAATATAATTAATACATTTAAATTGAAAAAGTCTATTCTCTAAAAATACTGAAAGCTCAGCCATAACATAAAATATGAAAGTAAATTCTGAGCGAGTTAAGCAAAACGTATAAGCAGTCATATGATCTTCACCACTTTGAACAGCTACACCGCAAAAAGTAATTTCTAATAATTCAGAATGGTCACATTTCAAAGTGTAAGTAATCATTTTTACTAATTTATCCCAGACTATATCCTAGAAATCTGCGTAACTGGGAGCATGTGCTGGTTTTACTGCTTCGCGCTAAGAAGGCTTCGTTTCGGTAGACAACAGTAGATTCCCTCCGTTGGACATCATGTGGGATTGCCGACATCTCGAGCTTCGGATTCAATTTGCAGTCTTCAGACAACTTTCGCTCAGTTATCAGAGCATTCTTTAAAACCTATAGAGGTCGTCGTTCTGCACCGATCGCTCACCTCCGTCGGAGGCATATTTCCCCTTCTTCGGCGTGGAGGGGGGACGGGCGATTTAGCGGGCCATTTAAGATAACTATTCAAAAGAAAATCGTCGTGAAGTGAGAGGAATGCAAAAATAAAAACCGACTCCATCGCGCATGCGTGCGAGCCGAGTAGAAGAGATTGCATTCGGGAAGAGAGTATTTAATTCGGGAAACAAACAAAAAACGAAAGAAAAGCTGCACGCTTCGGGGAAAAAAGGTCCATGTATGAACAAGGAGTGAATTAGACTGCTGATATATTCAACTACAACCGGAGATATATAGAGGAGTATGTATCACGGTGAAATTAAGTAAATAAAACTTGTCAAGGTCCACGGAGTTAGTATATTGTACAATTGGTATCGAAATGTGTTGATCAGTAGAACGCGTAAAATTGCTTAGTGGGCAATACCAACTTCTGATTACTTAAATACACAGCTGATGTATGCGGCTAGGCTGGAAACCGCAATGGAGACTCCAGGGAGGATGAAAGAAACTAGGCTTAGATTACCCGTCAAGCGCTAAGATTAGATCACTATAATTCCTGGATGGCACTGAGGATATCAACTTAATCACTAAATACACAACTATAAAGTTGATATAGGCGACAAGATAAGAGAGATACACTGCAGAACAGATGTAGGTGCGGTAATTCTTTCCTCACGCACACGAGAGGACTACTCTAGAGCGAGTCTTTCCTTGAAAGGCAATTTACCCACTCGTCCTCTCTGTTCCAAAACCCATTCCGACCCTTTATTCATCTCTGGCGTTCAGACATCCACTGCCTTTCGCCAGCTAGCAAAGTAGTACACAGATGTACAATACATTACACAAATTCGAAACAACAGAAACACAAAAATGCTCCTAAATATTCAGTTGCACGTAATTATGAGTTGCGCATAATTCGTAATAGTAGTTAGGGCATCCATTATGATGAGCAACTACTTGCGTTACTTCCTCATCGCAAATCACATAATATGTTACCACATTCTCCTTGTTCCATGGAAACATTGCGCGCGGAGCAACCAGACAACTCAACTCTCACTTATAACTCCACGAGAGAGAGAGAGAGGGAGGAATGAGAGGCACTGCTTTAGAGGAGATATCCAGTAATTCACTTGCTTAACAAACGGTTTTCTCGCGGCATGTTCTACGGCTGGAGCAGGTTGTACGTTCTGTGACCATTTCATAATTGAGTATTGTAAATGCAGTGCACCAAAACGACAAAACGAGCGCCGTCTTCAGGTGGTTTGAGCGAGATGCAACTCGCATAAAACAGAATGATTCGACGGCATCATAAGGAAAAATATCTCATCAATCCAATCACGGCAAAATATCGGCCACCTACCTATTGCCGAGATATTTTCCAAAAATTATAAGCCATTTTCCACGATAAATGGTACGGGCATGCAATCTGGAGAGTTTTTCTAAAAAAGGAGAAATTTATAGCACCTACATCTCGTTAGAAGAATAAGAGGGTAGTTCGTATACATTTTCAACAGTTTCTAAGAATAAATCGATAGCTCGCCGAAGTAATTTCTAAGGAATCGCAAAAACTATTTCGGTTATGACTTCCAGCGAAAGGCGAGAAAAAATCATTTGAATTAATACCTAAAACATGCATTTGGGTTAATTAAAGAGAATTTCAGCAATTTCACATAAAATATTGCGTCATCAAAATTACAGCATTCACTTCATGCTTTAAAAAGCTCCAGGAAGCAAAAGTTGGAATAAGAACTTTCTCAGAGCTCTATTCTGACAAGGGAGGAATCGAGCTCAAAGTACATAAAGGTCTAAGGCACAGACGGAGATACGACGAAAGCGGGACTTGAGGAGGTTTGGGTTCAGTGTGCTTATCTCGATCTCTTATTGACTCGGCCGTGGACGCATGGACCCTTTCGGGGACCAGATAGTTCGAGGATCCGAGCGGTGGGGCAAAGTGGAGGCCAAGACGACGAACAAACCGACGCCACCGATAGCTTCCGAAGACACTCGGGAGGAAAGGTTTGGAGCTAAGAAAGCAAGAAAGAAGGAAACTTCCTCGCACGGATAGGAGATATAGACTCCACCCGCCACGCAGCTACCACCTGGCAACGAGAGAGCTTTCACAATTACGGAAATGAGCAGACTCATGCAATAATCCGCAGGCAGGTATAAATAAACGCTTCCTCTCGCACGGATCTCCGACACGACCACTTGGCAGATTGCTCGATTTTCTCGGATACCCGCGCATTGATATAATTCGCACGCATCGCAAGCCTCCTTGCCTCGGAAGCCTCGCTTGCTCTTCCAATGAACACTGAAGGACTTTTTCATTCAAGTTGCTGAAGCTAGCGCAGTTATCGGAATACACCAGCGCACTTCAACGCACAGAACGACGTCGAATGGAGCGTGGTGCGCGAACGAAATGCTTTACAACATGCCGTCAGGTATTATATTACGTGGATGAGCAACATTCACGTCCGAATTCTTTAGGTAAAGTTGTTGAATTCGTTCAAAATAAGTTTTTGGAGACGTTCACTTATCATCACAGAGTAATTAAAAACTTGAAAATATTTGACGCCTTAACTGAAAATCAACAATCTTGAAAACAATCACGGATACCATTATAGAAGTTTATTCGTTGCTTTTCTCTTTGCTCCCGATCTGTTAAGAAGAGCGCTACCTACTGCCTAGGGTCTGTTTGACGAATTGAAGGCAAGTACGCTGTTGTGTTGCAAAGTAATTAGTGCATTAGAGCAAATGGAAATCTCCCTTAATTCGGTGCAAACATCGGCATTTCATACATTACGCACGCAAAATAATGCAGGCTCCAATCATTAAGGAGGTTCCACCGCTAATGTACGAGCCAAAAAAAAAAACTTATTTCCACACATTTGATTATTTTGCACAAAAATTCTATTTTACCTGATGAAATGCATTTCGTAGAGAACGCCGAAATTAAGGCAAAAAAATGAATGGACCATTTCTCAATCAAACCCTCAATGAACGCTTTATTGTCGGCCCCGGTGTCGGCGGGGTAAAGTCCTCGCCTTCTAACCCGAGGGTCGCTGGTTCGAGTCCCGCCTGAGTAAGATTATTCACTGCCCAGGACATGGGTGTTTAGGTTCGTTTAATGATATATTAAAACACTTGTAATCGGGGATACCTGTAGGTGTTAAAAAAATCATTATTATTATTATTCCAGCCAAAGGAGACGACTGGAGCAACATTTGTATGAAACTACTCCATTTGACTTAAATTACGGCAGTAATTCGCAGAAAAATTAAGTGTTAAGATTCCTGTATTTTTTATCCGATTTATGAGGGCTTTATCCTTATAACGAAGAATTTTCTGCGAAAATGGCAGTGATAGTATGCAGAAATACTGTTTTCACCGTTTTTCTCCCTTTATCCCAATTAGCACGATGTAATTCACAGTTCAATTTTCGAGAAAATTAGCTAGGAAAGATAGCATTGATCTGTTCACATTAGTTGGTACTGGCCTCCTTTTTTCTATTAGTAGCCAGAGTATAAACGAAATGAAAATAAATACATTTGGAGGCGCAAGCGACAGATGCTCATCACCTCACGATGTAAGCGCTCAGTCCTGTCAACAACAGGAAAAACACGTTAGCAAATTTGAATATGCATTCACGATTAACTGTAGGTCCGTCTCGTAGAAAGCGAATCACTACCGTTCTCTCGGAACCACAGCCATCATCCCGGTAGACTGGCTCGGCAAAGAAGGCAATCTCTCTCTCCACTGTTCCAATTATGAATTTACCAAGTACAAATATAAAGGTATCATGCGCTACAGAAAAAGTTATTCACTCCGAATTTTCGCTTGAATTCGCTTATTCCCAGTCGTAAACCTAAGACATTGCAATGCTTTAATTAAGGTGCACATTTCGAAATATAATTCTAGCATCATTTATACTACTAAAAGCATGGTGATTTCCACTGTATGAACAGATATACTAAAATGAAATGTGGTCTAGGAATTGTTTTCGACTTTCTTGAAAATTTATTAGGTGTCCACTCAATGACTGACAGTTACTGCCCCGGCCACATCAGGAGCTTCACGCTTAAAAATAAACCAAAAGTAAACATATTTTTCACGTGCGTATGGTTTGAACATAGGCCACTTTTATGGGTACTAGGGTCACAACATTTCCTTCCGCAAACGACGCGGGATAATTTAAGTGATTGTCTGCATTTATCACTCTCAACTGCGCTATTACCGTGGACGCACTCTACTCGGCCCGACTCCCTGAGCATCTTCGGTTTCATCCCGAATGCGCGGTGATCACAGACGACCCAGAACGGAGAATTTCTAACTCATCCATAAAAAGAGTTGCGCAATCCGTACATAAAACACCAGAGAGAACAAATACTGATCGTGACAGGGCTGCTAGAGGGACTAACGCGTGATTAGCAACTTCTGACACGCTAGGGTTCACATACATATCGAAGACCAGTAAAGCCCACTTGCAAGATGGAGACCCAGGCGGTTGATCGCGGGTTTGAGTCCCGCAGGAAAGAGTCGCTCACCCAATCGGGGCATGGCGTTCTCTGATTGTTATGGGAGGTGACTGCCTGCTCATGAGGCCACGGCTTAACCTGCCATCCGACGAACAGAGTGCTACACCTGAAAAAGCCCTCCTCAAGGCGCCCAAGAATTTTCGTAAAAGAATTTACGAGATGTTATCGGCGGTAGGGGAAAATAAATTAAGCTACTGGTGAAACTAAAATCCATTAAGAGTGCTTTGTCTATACTTTTACGGCAAAACCTCGAGTGTTTAAATAATCCCATTAACAAGACGAGATGCGATGACTCATCTACGGAATTGTCCGCGGTTTGACAAGTCGATTCCTTCCTGCTTTAGGCCCAAAGTTCGCTTTCTTCTTTCAAACAGTCGTACACCTAACACCAACAGTCACACAGCCTCAACGCCCATTGAGTAACGAAGTTGCACACTTACTCATGAAAAAGAGCATAACTTACTGTCAGTGATTCTCTGGCAACAGCACACTTCGCTGGCTGTGGTGACTGTTCTTTACGTGCCATCCGCACAACACATGCCGACGTCCTATTCCATCAGCTCCACTCCACACGACTACAGAAGGCCACATGAATAAAGTTAGAGAGAAGTGAAATGAAGCACGGACACGTTTAAAATGCCATTATTTCCGCCAGCGATTACGAATCACATTAGCCGACAATGCAGCACAAGGCTAAGGTGTCCACAAATGTAAATGATAGCGACAGTTGGCGTTGTTTAAAATGTCCTAAAATATGTTTAATTTTTATTTGTGATTCACATTTATTTATGAGCATCATACACCATGATTATAAGAACAGTTTTGGATGCCTAGCTAGTAAAAACGATTGAACAACAACGAATGGTTCCCGTAAAGCACGATTACAATGTACAAA
This sequence comes from Ceriagrion tenellum, assembly GCA_963169105.1. Classification (NCBI taxonomy): domain Eukaryota; kingdom Metazoa; phylum Arthropoda; class Insecta; order Odonata; family Coenagrionidae; genus Ceriagrion; species Ceriagrion tenellum. The sequence continues at coordinate 165,947,198 of OY720634.1, forward strand.
CCTTAAAACAGCGGAATGCCCGAATTGCATGTGAAATCTCTTTTCACATGCGTTCCAATGAAGGGCGGGGAAATGTAATGGGGGGAGGAGGCTCTGATGGTTTTGTACTCCATTATTTGTACTCCATTGAATTAATGATGATGACGGTCCAGGAAATAAAGCTAGAAGTAGCTGAAATAAGAGTGCTGCGTTGGATGCATGAAATAACAACAAAATATGAGATAAACAATGAGTATGTTAGAGAAACGCTAAAAGTAGGACCTAAAGCCAAAAAAGGTACAGGAGAGTAGACTACGGTGGAATGGAAATGTGCAGAGAAGGTTTGAGGACAAGAAAAAAGTTAGTCAGGGAAAAGGAAGAAGGGAAGTCCGAAGATGATAGTGAAGGACAAAGAGGCAGAAGACATAGAGGAAAATAAGAGGCATTGGACAGAAATTTGTGGAGGAGAAGTATAAAATAAGGAAACACCTACCCCGTTTATACGATTTGATAAGGCAGAAAGAAAGAAGAGGATTGTGGAAAGGACCATTTTCCACACTATTTTTTACCATCGATCCGAAGAACTTCCATTGCGTCATTATGAAGGTAAGCTCGCCATAAACAGCATTTTTTCCGAGTTCCTTGAGAAGGAGTAGTTATCGCCAAATGTTGATAGCGTGGAATTTTCGCAAGTTTTCTTCGCATAATGATAAACGTCGTGACACTTCATAGGACAATGCGTGATTCCATAAATTAAATTTTCACTGACATGCTGTTTGTTTTTCGAAAGGAAACCGTGATACTGGAGACGGAACTCTCAGAGGATTTAGAGAAAAGGATGGATTTAATATAAAACATAGATTCTAGTGCGATGAGGCGGAACTAGGGGTTGGAAAGTTGAAGTTGCCTTCAGTCGAACGCCGAATTTTTACTCCGAAAGTCGATACTCGACTTTTAATTTTCGAAAACGATTTAAAGTGTACTAAAGTAATCGAATTTCGACTTCAGTGCGACTGCAAATACGATTTTACCAGTAAATCACACACCACTTTTCAGAAAAAGTATATATAATAATAGTAATATAACATACCAAAGCACCTGAAAACAGAATTAATTATTTCCTAGAGGCGTAAACATCGATAGGGTGGGAAAGAGGCGCCATTACCAAGGGCTATTTCTCAGGGAGTCATCAGATTGTCTCAGTTTTAGGAAGGAATAATTTTAAAAAAAGGCTGGTTAAAACTATCAGCTTTGTAGTTCATAGACCTGGTCCTCCATTATAAAACGGTGAAAAAATCGAAACATGACTCTATTGACTCCAATTTTTTAACTGCTGGTCGAGTATCAGTAACAAGTAACAAAAGTTGTGTAATAAAAACCTCTGCACTCCTCACCGGTGTCAGTCATATATATTTCAAGATCTATGGACCCTTGTTTCCCTTTTCATGAAGTAAACAGCAACGCAGGAAGGTTTCGCCAGGCAATTTGGCTCTTAACTGAACATATTGGCGCCAATTCGGGGCAGCGGCTGGCCGGATTTTCATCGCCAATGAATGATTGTTGCTAATGTGCTGATCATGAGAATCGTCAGGATGAGCTAATTTTCCTTCTATATAGACCCAGGGGTTCAGATTATAGGAAAATACGAGTAGAACGAGCTGGACCTAGGCATATCGCCTGCTTTTATCAATCTCAACAGTTAGAAGGTGTATCAATCCATCCCATGTTCATTTCGAGAAGGTATGTCTGTGACAGGTGTATATTTTTTTGTTTTTCGATATCAATACAAGGTTTTCTGTCTCATCGTGTGGACTCTGACATCAGCAATGGTGAGAAAGAGCGCTATGTTGGACTATATTAGAAAACTGAAAGACGGCAAAGTGAAGTGCACGGTTTGTAATTGAGAATTCAAGCACAACGGGAGCACTACAACACACATAGCTAAAGTGGGGATCGAGCACAAGACTGTGGTTGAAACTTAGATCACCGGCAATAAGAGAACTCGTCTGAGCAGCGACTGCCCATCACGAGCAGACCAAAAAAAAGAAGATGATCCGGATCCACGAGAGCATCTAATTTCTCTCATGATTATTTTTCGTTTCGTTTCAGCCATCGACGGGCTGAGATTACACAACTTTCATTAATTTCCCAAGCCCTCTCTTTCCTCTTTCGCCAACCCTTCATCTTCTGGCTTCTCGTTCCTCGTTCTTCCCCCGAGAAAAATCCGCTTTTTCTCGGTTTCTCATCGAACAGGTCCTTCACCCCCACAATTATTCTTCTTAACGTTTCTCTGTTGCCTATGTCTTGTACCCTGAGACCACATTTTTATAGATCCCGGTGGACTCCATTCATGGAACTTACGTCCTTCTGTTCTCATGATACATAACAGCACAATCAACAACGCCCGTGCCGAAGTGCGGAGGTGCGTGGTGCGGGCGCTCGCAAAACGAAACCCGACCACGAATGGAAGAGAATCAAGTCAGAATTTCCTAATCCCCGCATAGTGTCCGTGAAATTCCTTCCAATCGCGGCATTATCGGTGGTATGCAAGAGACTTTTTCAGAGTGGGAAACATATTTAAGAAATGACATGAATCGCCGGAAGGGAAACGCAATGAAATTAAGGCTATTCTTTGACTCTTTTCCCCTTCGGTTGTGGGAAGAGTGGGCAATGTTTAAATGACGCCAACGGTAAATTTTGTGTAACTTTTTACATCACATTTAGGTTACTATAATTGCTTTTTAAACTTAAAATACGACACGATTAAAAAAACAAAGTTTCAGTTTCCTTTTGTTCAATAGAAGCGTGTCACCTTATTCGTCAGAATTTAAGCTAAAGGAAAAGTAGACTATTTTGGAACGATTCCAATCCATGGGGGGATCCGTACCATAAGGACAGGTGCAAAACACTTGCAGTTTTCCTCTGATAAAAGATTTAATTTGCGTAGTTTCCATGTTTCTACGTTTACTTCTAGTGACTTGAAGATGTAGAATTAACATCAAAACCAGTCAAATTAAATCTTTTAAAAGTGAAGAACTGCGAGTGCTTTGCTTCTAACATGATCGAGTTAAAGGTTTTTTTACGATGGCCGCGATCCGCATCAATCGAAGAACTCCCTTAAGTTCTCTAAGCAGTTCATAACAAGTTAATTCGAAGTCCTTTATCTGCGCTTTGGCAACCTTATAGCTAAAAGACCGTGAGGGAAAAAAACGGGTGGTCTACGGACCGTGGTGCACTTCAGCGACGTCCTGCAGGATCTCGTGGTGCGGCCTCCACAATGGTGCCGGCTGCGACGCTCCAGGGTCCTCGTCCTCCTCGAGTACGACGAGCACTCCGCCGCTCGTTGAAATCTCCGCCGCCGGGAGACCGACGCCGCCGACGCCGGAGGAGGAGGAATTTAAGCCGCCGCCGGGGGAGGAGGAAGACAGGCCGCCGCCGGGGGAGGAGGAAGACAAGCCGCTGGCGGGGGACAGGCCTCCACCACCGGGCAGGACGTCCACTGGACCCTGGCGCCCCGACCACCGACCCGGCAGCATCGCCAGTGTCACCGTGTCGAAAGGGTCTCGCAAGCACGGGTCGTGTTCTTCCGCCGCCACGACTCCGCCGCTCTCGGGGTCGTCATCTAGGGGGCAGCCGTCGCCCCCAGGGGGCCCCTCAGCCATGCAGCCGCGGATCCTGCGCCCCCCCGCGGCAGCAGACGCGCCCCGCCGACGCCCCACCGTGGACAAGAGGAAAACGCGAGTCACCACTTCTCCGGGCGACCGCCGGGATCTCTAATTATGGGTCCAGCACCTCACAGGGTCCAGCACAGGAAGAGAGCTGCGTGTCACACCATTGGGGCGACGCAATCGGAAGGAGAAGAAGAACGCACACACGAGCGAGGCAACTTCTGGGAATGCGCTCGGCCGAGTCGCCGTAAGAAAACACACGAGGCGCACACGCGGACACTCACCGAACAAACAAACATGCAGCGCGTCTGCGATGAAACTGTGCGCTCTCCGGGAAAAGAGGTTTGAAGGCCCCCGCAGTGTGGCCGGTCACCTCCTCCCCGGCCCCCGCTGCCCCCGTGTCCAACCGGGGGCAGCGGGGGAAGGGGGAAGAGGCGGGGCCGAGGCGATTCAAGAAGTGGAATGGGCGAGGGAGGGGAAGAAGACTTTCACTGACTGAGGCAGCAGACACGAGAGAATTCCCATCGTCCCCCTCTCTTCCCTCCTCTCTTCGCCCCCTTCACCTCGGCCGCCACCGACACACGTTGCGTGGTGCGTGAGCCCCTCCCCCCCCCCACCTAACCAGTCCTTCACCAATCAACCCCTTTAACTCCCTAGGAGAGAGGGCGGCAGGTCCATCACACCGGGTGCCGCCTCATCTCTTAAGCCCGAGTACATCGACGGTCACGAGGAAAAATACACATCATTATCATTCACACAATCCTAAGGTTGCAACACTCCTGATTCCAGCCCACCATCCATGAAAATACTATTGCAAATGGAAATGAAGGTTTTTCCCTCAATATCCGACTGGGTTGAAAATAATTACGTCTTAAACTGTGCTAAAATCTAGTCATTGGCTCCTCAAAGCTTTTTTCAATACGATTGACCTGGATGTAAATCCCAATGTAATTCTGTGAAATTTCCACTTCTCAACCACAGTCATTAGATTATATGGCATCGAGGCCCATCATCTGGTCAAAATGTAATTTTTACTTCAAGCTAAATCATGTTCATGGCATTTCGGATAAAGTCATATAAGTTCTGTACCTAGTAAAATTAAATAAAGAGTTACAGCCGGTTGAAACACAAGAAATATTTCTCAGATCAATCAATTCTTTCTCAGATCAATCAATTCATTCCCTCTCTATCTACTGTTAGTTTCCTTACCTCTAAGTAGTTCTCGCCGTATACTTCTCTCTTTGTTTGGTCTTTATTTTTATTACCTGGTCTTTTTCTTGAGACTATTGTCTATGCTTTCCCTTTAACCGTATTCTTCACACACCCATTGCACTTCTAGATGTGCCCCATATATCTGGTCTTCTTATCTTTACAACGCTCGATTTGATCCTTTGCTCTTCTACTTAGCAGTAAACTTCTTCATTTCTTATTTTATCCTAACATATCAACAACGGCATCTTACTCGATTACTGGGTTTTGAATTCTCCGACCCATTTCTGGTCTAATTTTCCACAACTACGCATTTTACGGATTTGGATTCGCTGGAAGTAGCAAGCTCGTATCGGTATCGTTATATTTACACGTGTTACTTCCGGCTTGTCCAAAAAAGGATTCTGAAGTTAACACGAATAAGGCGACTCGTAAAATGGCTTTATTCCGGCAATCAATGCATATGCACACCACCATTCAATTCCATCAAGTTGATGGGTTGTGGCGTAACTTTCTGATGGCGAAGAGAGACAAATTACAATACAACACAGTTAAGTTCCACTCATTGTCTGCTGCCATTGTTGTCAACCGATTTCGACCTCTGTAGCGTCATTTTCGACACGAACAGACAAGAACTCACCAATTCTCGTTCTATTCGTCTGGAAAATGACGCTGTGTTCGTCGAAACTCGTCGACAGCAATAAAAGCTGTGAGGAACTATTCTGTGTTTCCATCACATCATCCATCCCGTGTTTAATAGCCTACTTGAGTTACACAGACATCGCATCCATTAATCGTTATAATGTTTCGATTTATTCTACACCTAGAGAGCAAAGACTCATTGGGTCACACAATAAATAATTATGAAAATAAAGAAGAGAAGGAAGCGGAAAAACGACAGCACTAAACTGTGCAGTAAGTGGTAGAAGGATTGAAATTATGAACTCGAGGATGTGACCAATCGGGCGAAGAGAAATTGGTGGAGAGGGCAATACAAGGGATTGGAAAAGCTACGGAAGGAAGGGAAACAATGCGCCACAATACGCCAAAATGAAAAAGTTATTAATATAGTGCGGCGAACTGCTGAAGATTTTAAGCATTGACATCAATATTGATTGATTACTGCCCTGCAACTTTTTTCCTTGATAAAGAATCCTGGTATATCTTAATAAAGAAGTGAGCTCTTACGGCTTGAATAATATAATTAGAGTGAAACTCCAGAAGCCGTAAACAATATTTTTGTTCACGGTTTTTGCAGTTTCACCCTTGTTGTATGGTATATATTGACCGGCATTCGGTTGAATCACAAGCATACCACCTTGTTTAGACAGTGAATCCCTGAAGATAAAGGAAGTTCCGCAGTTTCTATCTTCTGTTGTCCCTGTGGTGCAGCGCTGTAAGGGTTGATCGGGCACGCAACGCTCGACGTCTGATTGTCGTCTGTTGCCTGTTGCCCTCTGTTGGGCTGTTTCACGCCAAAAGTCAATCGGGTGTTCAGTTTTGTTTAACAACAGTATATTTCCGTAATCTATTCATTTAATAAATACATATAAACACATTAAAATTGAGAGTTACTAAACTAGATAAAAGGTTAAGTCAATAAGGAGCTAATTTAGACAGTGAATTTAACATTGGAGATAAATGCTAAATTTGTACAAACCTATTAGTGTCATTCTCAAGAAAATGTAATTATTCATGTCCCAATCAAATAAATCATATCCTCGGAAATTATTCTGAGTTTTAAATTGTGCAATGAAACAGTATACATTACACTATAATTATGTTACACATTATACTAGGAAAATAAAATACCAATATTTAAGTGTTTACAAAAAATTATGAAAAAAATGGCGAAAAGTCAGCTCCTTGGACCGCCCATTACTAAAGGAAAAAGTTATCTGCTACTGCAGTTTTCAATATATTAAACATTCATTTTATATAACCACAGAGTAAAAAAGGAAAGGCAACTATAGTCAGTGCAACTGTAGTCAGTTGAACGTCTTATAAATTTAAAAATCAATTTAAAAACTGCAGTGCCATTAATTTACTACTATATATAGAGAGAGAGGAGAGATGAGTACAAATCCACCATTCCCGTCCATAACGCATTGGTCAGTCGAATAATCAAAATGTTGGCATAGGAATTTATTACCTTTCGCGTTCAATTAGTTATTTGGGTTTATCCTCAATGGTAAATAAATATTGGCGTTTCAGAAGCATGGGCCCTGCTTTGGCTATTAACCCCTTTACAGTTCGAAGAACGGATTCCACTTCGGTCTAATATTGGTTTAACAATACCATCTTTGGTTTTGGAGGCTTAGGTGCGAAAGTGTCCCCGGCTCGCGGTCCACGAGCCAAGGCCACTCCCGAAGAACCTCCGCCAGGCCGCCATATGCTTATGTATGACTGACTTGACAATGAAAGCAATGAATAAGAACCAGCAATTTTTTTACGCTCAATAAAACAATATAAGTAAGAGTGAATGACAAATTAATCTTAAAAACAACAATGAAGCGACAATCATAAAACCCTCTGAGGAGTCAACGGGACTAGTGTGTTGATGGGTCGGAGGCGTGGTGAGTGACGAATCACAAGTTATCTGACTTTATGAAGCGATTCATCGACGAACCAGACCTCGCAAATGATCGAGGAACTCATCTTCGCCGATCGCGACAGGAATGAATGATATATCCCATTACAATCATGGATCTTGCTTGCAGGTCATGAGCTGTGTGAACAATGAGACCGTTTGTGGATTACTTTTCCAACGTGAGAAACGTGAGTCGCTTGATCATTCATGGATTCATCACGAATCGCGACTGATTAGACAGTATACGAAATCGCGAATGCTATGACGGATGTGATGGAACGTGAGGTGCGCGCTGAGATGTAAGCCACGTCGATGAAAAATATTCCGCGTTGGTACGGTGATGGTTTTTTTTTAGATTTCACGATGGAATATTATCACACGTGGATATTGACATTTTTGTATGATTACGTCGAAAGACAGGTAGATGTCCCAACACCTTATTCATGGCCCATTCATGAATTGGCTCAATAAATGTTTTTGCAGGATTTTGGTTGTCAATGCCAAGAGAGTGTTTTCGACTGTAATTGCACTCAGGAAGCAAGCATGGGCCGGAGAGTCCACCCCTAAGGTTGAGGATTTAACATTAAACATTACTTTTATGTTTCCATTAGCAATTCACTTGAATCTTTCCACGAAAGTTTACTGATTTAAGTATTCTTTAATGAACGAGGCAAACAACTTGCAGTTAACCTGGGAGATGATGAAGTAACATCGAAAAAAAGAATCTCATTGTTTCATACGTGGAAAACTACATTTGTTTTGCTTATGTCATCGTTGAACGGTTACAAGACATTACACACGAATAAGAACTTTATAGAAGTATTCTATTCTGCTAAAAGATAACCAGGGTATGAAAGTACAAGACTGTATGACTAAGTCTTAGGTTATGCACGAAACTAGTTCATAACACTACGATTACAAATCACATAACATTACAAAAACGTACGAAAGCTGTTTAGAATAATGACATTATCAATCAGATACATAAATTTCAAATTTAAGCAAGTACCTCATCTCTTCGACATTTGAACTAGAACGAGAGAGGTCGACGGATTGTAAGAGGGAAATTACTACAGAACGAAATACCAGAAGCAACATCATTTAGACACTGCACTGGAGAGCGCAAGCAAGCTGAGAAACCACAATTAGAGGACCCCACTGCGGGAGTTTAGGGCCTGAGAATAGAGACTACCGAAAAACAAAACGGTCCACCGCGATCAACTTCATTGTCTCATTACTTTTGACTGCATTTATGTACCCTCGGGGCCTTCAGGATAATTATACAATTGTATTCCTATAGTCCACTTATCTCCAATATGAGTAATTTTGCTGAAGAATAACGAGTGACTACCAAAAAAATCTGCAAATAAGAAGTTCAATCAGTTATAAAGTTATATTCGGGATCTCCACCGGGTTACACCCAGGATTGCTGCCGACGTTTCGATGGCCGAGTCGTCTGTTTTCAGGGCTGAATTTCGGGACATCAAGTTGGCCGAGAAATATGCCTTCCATCACAAGGGTCACGACGTTTAGCCCTGAAGAAGATAGACCACTCGACCATCGAAACATCGGCAGCTATTAACGGCCGTATTCATAGATTTCAGCAAGTAAAGGCGCTAGTAGGCGACTAACAGAGTCAGCTACTAAGAGCACTTGGCCGCATACTAAAAAATGGTATTCATAGATATTTTTCCAGTGAGCTACTAACCTAGTATGCTACTATCGCCACTATCGTAGCGGAGTACATACTTGTCGGTAGCGACTGTCCTAGAAACAATGAAGCAACGCTTGGCAACACTGCCACTGGCTTCATTGTACGTAAATTCGTATGATATACATCAATATTTCTACAATGAGGCCATTATTAACCGATACTCTAATTTCCCCATATTTTAGCATTACCATCATAATTCCGACAAATCTTCTATAAAATTTGATTGTTATTGTACAGAAAAATCGGGAATACATACTTGACAAATTTTAAGCTATCCGGGACTAGCCACGGAGTTTCACTTTTACGGAGTCACCCGCAATGCACAAATGTGCGAATTTCCACAGAGAAAAAATCATCCGCCTTGACCGGGATCCCGGTCAAGGCGGATGATTTTTTCTCTGTGAAAATAATACATACTTATCATAAACTTTATTTTTGCCACACGTAGATAGTAATACACCACAAACTTGTACATATCGTTCATAAAATCATTTGGACACACTGTCGCTTCACCAAATCAAAGTAGAACTAACTCCATCCAATCGCACCAAATTAAGGTATCAGTTATATTCAAACAAACACAGGACTTTCTTGACGTATCCACCGTTCCATCAATATCAAAACACTCAAAATAGAAAATGTTCGCCTTTAGTCAATGGATAATAGCTGGTATTTACATAGAAAATGTAACAGTGCTCACATTCACACACTAACAATCACTTTGTAAACGAAAAACGAACATGTACACGGTACAGCGGACAGTGTCACTATTTAATCTGAATACCTATTTGTCCCTTCACGAATTCTTTCTGAGCATTACATAAAACGAAACTGATTTCACTTATCCACTCAGGAGATAAAGCATAAAATACAATGCGATAAACTGCTGAAGCACTGGAGGAAGTTTTTATTACAGTGTGAACCATAACAACGTTCTGCTACCTAAACAAAAACGAAACGAAATATAAATTTACGGCAGAATGTAAACAGACCAGCGTTATGATGCAAACAGACTCGCAATTACAATTATTAACTGTGCAAAATCATTCTAATTCATTAAGATAACAATTGTACGTATTTACATCAATGTAAGACATATTTTTACGACAACACAATCGTAATATGCTCGAGTTAATACATCTGAAGCACCTCACTTGATGCAGTAGTCACGAGAACTAATATGCACTTCTAAATTGTTAACGAGGCTTCCTCCTGGACACATTCTTTAAAATGGGCTGTATTCTCGTAGAGTAATCATCTAAAACCACAAATGAACAGCATTAAGGCCAGAAGAATTGTAAAATGCAATTGTTACCCTAAAAAACAGTCAATTCACACACAATGATTTATGCACTTTATAAAACTGGGAGGCAAAGCACTGATGAAACGAGATGAAGGAGAGTTGGTAACCACCTTACGACGCTCGAAACCACAGTAATCATCTCACTAACTCTTCCTTTTTCGTTGAATGAAACACTCATGAAGCACTACGGAGTACCACAACATGGTGTCGTAGACTAAGAACAAATAATAAAAATGCTCAGTTTGATCCAGCAACAGTACTACACTTCGCATCCGCCAGCCTTGAGAAAAGCAATTCCACCAGTATCTTAGGTATATTCGCCTAAAATCAACGTTATGGCTTCAGGTTATCACCCGAGGTGAGCCACTTGTGTCAGACCGCCATATTTAGTAGCTCCTCTAAACAAGGCGAGAGAGTGTTTAAGAATCAGCTGCTAAAATAGTGGCTCACTTGGCGCTGCTGAGCTCAGTAGCAGTCTATGAATACGATTTTGTTAGTTGGCGACTAGTTTGTATGCTACTAAGCCGATAGTAGCTCACTGAGGAATCTATGAATACGGCCGTAAGTGTTTAACCCAGCGGAAATCACGAAAAGAATTCAATAATATCATGCAACGGGAAAGCCTTAAGTTTTCATCAGTTCTTATTGTCTTTTCCATTAACGCTCGAATAAAAATCACTTCACTTGGAAGCGAACTAAGCAGAAAAAATACTCAGTGCATACGTGATTTCCGTGGAAGAGAATGCTTCCAAACCGAGACACTCTGCTGTATTGAGAATTAAGATTCAGCGCAAATCATTCACAAAATATTTCACAGTCGTACCAATCCTGATCGAGGAGGAGCAGAGAGGACGTATATCAATCACACAGAGTTTCCACAGAGATCTACGATCGTTGGCAGCTCTCATACAGTACATGAACTGCAACTACATTCATTCGCGAGGTGTCAATCACGACTGGATCACGTATGCGAAAGATCGACGTGACCAAGATCACTCAAGTGACCGACCTGGCACATCACTGGGTAGTCTGGGGGACTTTCCATTGCCGGAGCCGTGACCGTCCGTCTTTGACAATAATCACGGCCGCTTGAAGCCGTTTCCCCCCGATCGTGACGGATATGCAAATCAGGCGCCAAAAGACTCTGAGATTCTGGCGATTTATTAAGTTTTCGGACCCTTGTTTCGAATGCGGAAAGGACTTCTCTTGCTACAAATGGAAAATAGGAATCTTTACGGCAGTAGCAGCCTTGTAAGTGTGAGTGAGTATATATTCGGGATTCCGTGGCTATCGGAGTCGAAAGGAAAAGTTATTAGCGCAGTCGACAACGGTTCGCACTGACATAGGAAAATGGGCATCCTAATATTTTGCTTACAAGGGAACTCTCCGGAGAATATCTGGTCACACGACTGTAATTTAGTATTATTATTAGTCATCTGACTGAGTCTTCTTCTTAGGTATTCTGAATCCTTAGATTGGTCTGCGAGAGCAGTCTCACAGTCGGCTCTCTTTTCGGTTCCTGATAGCCGGTGCAGTTCAAATCCTCCAATAACTGCTTCGTATATAACCAAGTCGAGGTCTTCCTCTACTTCATTTTCCTTCAGTCATTCCTTCTAGTACCGTCTTTATCATGCTCTCTTGTCTCAGAATGTGCCCCACAAGTCCTGTCCTCCTGTTCCTTATACTTCTCCATTTTATCTTTCCAACTGATCTTGAGCATCCTCCTGTAGCGCCAGTTTTCAAAGGATTCAAGTCTCCTTTTCTCTTCTTTCCCTATTGTCCACGTTTCACACCCATACCTATAGGGCAACACTCCACGCGTACGCTTTTAATAGTAATCTCTTCCTCGTACAAAAATTGATACTGTTTGTAGTAAAGAGGCGTTTTTTCTTGTTAAGAGCTATCTTTGCTTGTCTTATTCTACTTCTCATCCCCCTTTAACTTCTACCATCTTTAGTTATTATGCTTCCCAGATAAGTAAATTCATCGACCTCTTCCAGTGTTTCCCCATTCATTATTATGGTAACATTAGCGTTTTCACAATAATGAATGGGGAAACACTGGAAGAGGTCGATGGATTTACTTATCTGACTTATTTATTTACTGACTGAGTACTGGAATCAATAATAAAACAATACTTTAAGTTCTAGTGTAGTGGTAGTGGCATGCACTAAAACGAGAAGAATTACACTACTGAAAGAGGTAAGCATGGGAAGACCGGAGTGAAGAAGACCTTCAAAGCTCAAAGGGGAGTAAGAGAGTGAGTAAGTGAGTCTTTGCGAGCGACATTTTTCCCTATTCATAACAAAGATCAAATTCCAATTTAATTTTTTCAATGCCAGCAGTTGCAAGAAGCATGAAGTAAACATTGTTTTATTAATGACGCAAAATTATAGTTTTATACTACGGTGATTTTCAGCAATTAAATAATTATACATATCCTCTAAAAGTCTTTAACTTGACTCACTTTTCGCGTCAGACGGTGAGAACGCCTTTACAACAGGTTTTTTTTGCGATTCAGCAAAAATTACTACGTAATCGATTTATTATTTTAAATAGTCGAGAAAAAATGCAAACAAAAAAAAGTTACATTTCTGAAAAGATCAAGAGGTTAGATTGTTTAAAATAAGGGCAATATGGAGAGCATACAAGTACTATATTCCATGAAAAACGGATTCTATTTTTTCGGCAACTATCTCGAAAAGGAGTGAGGTAAGTGGATGTATTTTCGTGAAGATGATGTAATTTTCTCAATACTGTCGTATTTTTCACTTCATAAAATTGTATGCGAAATGATATCTCGTGTAAACTACCTAAACGGGTGATAATTTGTTATTTTTAAAAATAAGTCCATATGTATATATAACGTGAGATGTTTATTGCTCTCACAGAGTTTAAAAAAAAGACTACGGACTTTTTAGTCAACAGCGACCAGAAAGAGTACATTATCGCAATAAATTTCCTTTATACGTGCGAATTCCTTGAATGCAAATAGAAATGGAGGAATGTGATTAATTGTTTTCCGAAATACTGTGATTTTCGGAATTTCGACGGTCATTGTCCACTTTCGTCTCAACTGTTTCTGCGGCAATGTAGAATAAAACGCATGTAAGTAGAACGATACCTTACAAGTACCGATATACATCGCGGTTATCGTATTTAAAAGTCCGACAGCGGAAGAAACAAGAAAATGAGGTATAAGGTTGTTCCAGATGGTTGGGCAACGAAATCAGTGCCATGGAATCCCAGTCAGTACTGCAGAGTGGAAAACAACAAGTTTCTGAAGATGGGAACGGCGTAAGAAAATTTGGATACTTTAAAACGATAAATAATGTAAAGCTACAGGAAGCAATGACATTCCAGGGGAAAATTTAAAGAACTTGAGAAAGGTGGCCAAGAGGATTTTTTGTAAGTTGGCCAAAACCTGCTACAAAGAGGTGAATCACTTAAGTACTTTATTTAATGTAAAATCAAGGCGTGAAATGAAAATTTTGAGAGAAAAATGTGGTAAAATACGTAATTATTCTGCATGAAATTTGAGCGAATTCATTAACTGCAAACTAAAAATTCGGTCCCGTCCAGCTGTGAGTTTACATCGTGGGTGCACCTATGGTAAAAACCTACAGAATGCTACCTACCGCAGGTTTCACTGATGTGTCCTTCCGTGATCAGAACGAACTTAATTAATTAACAACGAAAGCTAACATTTACGTTGTGCCCCTCCTTCGGATTCAGTGACTGAGCAGTAATGCCCGTTGAACTAAACGACTGAGCATAAATTCAACGGGAATTTATGCCTACATTTAGATAGAGAGAATAAGACCTAACAATTTGTCACTTTAAAAATGTTTGTTTGTTTATGAGGAAATCATATTATAAGGTTTCGAGATGAGAATATAGGTATACCGCAGAATCGTCAAGGTAATGAGGACAGCGAGAATGACAAAAGAGGATGTATAGATAAAGAGTTCTCGGGTTTCCAGCCAGGCAATGTAATCAATCTGCACTGACTTTTCGGTGGCGTATTCTACTAGCGTCATCAGAGTGCAATAGGGCGTCATCATCAGGAAGTCCGAATGAGTGTTGGAAAAAGAGCGGGAGCTAATAAACGTTAGTAAGAAGAGAAAAACGACATGTCTAGGGCCTATGATAGGTACCTATTTTTGCAGTTGATAATTGAAGGCAAAATCGGAGACAGACGGGGAGTTGGAAGAAAGAGGATGTCTAGAATCCATCAAACATCAAGCGCTGGACGGGGCAACATAGTATTCAATCACTGATACTCGCTGCTGGAAATATGAAAGTGATGGAAAATGCCATTGCCAACATCCATTACTGGATATACACAGGAAGAAGAAAATAACAAATATGGTTGACGGTCTCATAAATTTGACGCAACGCCCCTCTTCCTCCAGCACCTAGAACATAAAAGGCGAAAGCATGATGGAGTCCCCAAAATGTCGCGCGCAAAAGGCGCCTGAGAACCGCAATACGAACGTCGTCCCAGCACATCACCTTCCCGTCGGAAATCCAAATAAACCTTTCACTCGACCCAATCGTGAGCCCCTCCCCCCGCCTCCCTAACGGAGAGGAAGTCGGATAAATGTCTTCCACCCCCTTCCTCCCAATCAAGAGGAGAGGGAATACAGGGCCAGCCAATCAGGGCCACCGATCTAAAGGACACACACAGAGAGGCTCGCATTAATCCGTTTTACACGATACTTGATCCAGCACGAGTTCGAGGGCGCTCGCTATAACATGGTAGCTTTCCAGTAGCATGTGTTATAAAGAAATAGCATTGATGGCTAACAGACATACACGCAATATCATACGGCTGAGCTACTTCATTTCGTAAATGATGCGGTCATGGTTTGCAACTTGTACCCAGGAGGACCTAGAAGCCTTTGGTTTAATCTACGCAGTGCTATGTTCACTTTCTGAAATATAGGGCCATTTAAGCATTCTTCTGGCTATCAGTAAACTGGCTGCAAAATCAACAATAAATAGTAATATCCCAACGACCATCTTGGTCGCCTGATGCCACTGATTGGCTGATACAAATATTTTAGTGGACGTCACGTAAGATACGAATGCAAATACCGCTTCCGCGCCATAGTGTATGTTCAATGATTGTGTGAAACCGCCTAGGAGGGCACCTACCACATTGGATTCCGCACAAAGTGGTTTCTAGTACAGGCAAGTACCTACACTAGGTATTGTGCTGAATCATCGTGTGAAACGAGTATTAAGGTAATTCCACCAAGAAGTGACCATTGATAACTATTAAATTCATATTATGGATTCTGACAGAAAAAATTTAATTTATATGTTTAGGACATCAAAATCTTATCATTCCATGCCATTATTACCACTAATAGTGTTGGAAATAACTCGGTGACAAATGCAACAATAGGAAAAACGGAAAAAAGCATTTTATTTCTAATTTAAAAATAATTTTGGCTGAAAGCTTCTGATGAGAAGCGGTAAATCCCGAGAAATTTAATTAAAATAAAAGACTTCTTCCGCCTCTTTTTCCGATAATAAATTAATTACTGCAATAATTATAGTCGAAATACAGCAAATTACCAAAAAGGGGGGTGGCAGCAGCAGTAGTTGGGTCCTCAAGTCTAGAAGAAAGCGTAAAGTAAACATACAGTCGTTGGATAATCCGAACATTTTGCACTTTAATTCTTTTGCATTCAATTGGTACCTAATGCTAGAAATCAGCAAAATCAGGATTTTAAAATTCGAATAAACAGAAATAAGGGATCAAAAGGTAATATAGAGTCGAAATAAATCTAAATTCCTACTTTTTGTGTAACTGATTAAACAAGTATGGACACACGTCCTGCTCAGATTTCTGGATTTGAAGACATAAGTCGCCGCCTTGGACAGAGCTTAATTGCTGAACGTCCTATCCAACCTACTACTTATTCCTCGCCTCCCACATTAACCTAAGATTCTGGCCAGAGCAGAATCCTGGCCAATGCACCCACATATGCTACCGATTGGTTAAGTGGATACAAAGTGAGCCTCATTGTACCATGATTCACATATATTTCAACTCATGACATGAAGGCAACTTCTTTCAATGCAGTACTTTCCACTATTTTCTCATGATTAATATTAGAAATAATAACGAAAAAACTGTTTACTGAAGGAAGGTTTCCCTGCTATTGAGCGCAGCAATCACAGCAAAAAATGAAGAAAAAATATTTTCCATTCGCGAGATTAAAACCTTGGGATTTATGCATTTGTTTACCTTTTCTGGTCTTTCCCGGAGATAAAATTCAAACATTGAACAGATAATTTATGTTTACAAGTAGGTGAATTGGACACGAAGCAAGAGTAAAAATACAGAATTAATCATCTGTACTCCTTCCTTAAGTGATGTTAGGGTATTGAACAATATCATAACAGAGTCTGTAATTATTATTCAACTGGAGGATGTGAAGAATCGATTACGTCGATTACAGCGCCAATTTATCGAGCAGACAAAATTATTTGATGAGTTCTCCTTAAGAGAATCTATTATATGTTCATCATCCTTAATGATTTAATAGGTTTAGCATTAAAGTCACAAGCGATAGTCGATTATTTTTATTCAGTTTCTTCTACCACCATATGATAAATTTTGCACTCAAATAAACGTTTTTAACTACATATTGAGACAGAATGATTACTTCTTACATTAAGAGCTCAACAGTGATTAAAGTACTCTTACGTCCAAAGCAGACCGTGATGCCTGAGATAAATCCTTGAAGTAAAAGAATCGCACGGAAAAACCACTATGTGAATAATAATAAAATTATAATTTTAAATGAACAAAAAGGTGAACTTATAGACATGATGAGGTTCGAAATGGTTTCAAAGGAAGTACTTTTGTATGGAACATGTACAACTATCACGTTTTACGACGATGTCAAAAAAAATTATAAATGTATTATACTTTTACGCCATTTTAATAATAAAATTTCTCAGTGGACAACACCAAGTTTCACTATCTTGATTTAAGTAATAACTTTTTCGGGGAGAATGGCTGCAGTCACGCCCCGAGGAAAAGCCGCCGTTCTCTAAGAGCGCCAATGAAGAAGCGCAGTCGACGACACGTGAACACGCAACGCTTCGCTCATCGACTGACTGGGGCGCCGCCCTCTTGACCTCCTCTCCACTTCGCCCCCCACACACGCCGCTACCACCTAAATCCCTAACCCAATACCCCCCACACTGACTCCTCACTACACCTCTAGGTCTGACAGATGCGATAAAATAAGAGAGATACACTGCCGAACAGATAAGTACAAGAACTCGTACTTTCCGCGAACGATAAACGATCACAATAAAAATTGAGCTCCACTAAATACACTCCTATAATACATGTCACCATTCCATCTCCAAAAACTTACACCTTTACACGGCTGGTGACCTAACACCCCCTGCCACACGCCCATGCGGCGGCTCGAAGGGTATTATGTAGATGTAGAATACAACAACGTGTAATCGAATTACTTAAGGAGATATTTACAACAAAATAGATGCCGCATTCTACGCGATATGGAACGTTTATGCGCATAATTTGAGGGCCAAAATACCCAGATTTTAAAGGTTAATTGGATATAACAGGTCTTGAAGCAAACTTTTTTCCTTTTGATGCAAAGGTAACGTATGCAAAACCTTACAGTAAATCAACCCCAGCTTCCCTGCTGCAGGGGCGCCAAACTTGCAGTTTTTCAATTGTGAGAAATGTTCTTGTTGATTATAATTCGATGCTAATTGTAAATGTCGAACTATTTCTCCTGCGCGAGGACTTTACTTAACTGGAAAAAATTATAATGTTAAAAAAAATATTGTATTGCCGTAATCAATTGTTAAATTTTGGCTAGAAAATAAAGAGTCATTCACACTTGGGGACCAGGCAGCACGCAAGACACGATTATGTGTCCATTATTATCATTACAACACCCACAAATTGCGCTCTCCATAGAGACAGTGTTATTTTTTTAATGAGCAAGTTCCACACACAGATAATAGGTAAGACACGTAACACTGTGTCGTTTGCTGATTTCCTTGATTATTTAAAAGATACATTTATTATTCGCCTCAATACTTAAATAAAATCTGGCTTGAAAACAATCGATAAATTGGCGTAGCAAAATTTGGCCCGAATTCAACAAGTTGAAGCTACAGATTTGTATATTTAGTGATATAATACAGAAAATAATATTTGAGTCAATGACATTACTAAATGTTGTATTCTTCTTGCTTATTATAACTGCTTGGATATGCATATCAAAATTAATTTATAATTATGACATGAGTATAATCTTGGTCAAACTGCTCCAGAGCCATGTCTAGTGGAACCATCTGAAATAATACAGATATGCAGCTTAAAATACGAGTAGTTATTTTATCTGTCCTGGTAGAAAGAAAAAGGTTTTCACCATGTTAATCGCAGCTACGAGTATTCGGCCAAGTTTTTGCCAATCAGAAACAAAAAACTTGACGTATTTCCATTTTTCATTCAACTTCTGCGTCCAATTCTCATTTTCATGGCCTTCGGATCGAAAGCATACAGACACAAATTCAGGGAGATTGCGTGGGCGGTGAGGGCAGATTATGGACGCGTTGCAGTCGAGCGAGAGTGGGGTCTCGTCCGACCGCATTGGAGCAGGGGGGGGGGGTGGAATGGACGCGCGCCGAGTTAAGCCACCAGTCCACCATTGGTCGCGACTCTCGACGACTCGAGAACGCGACAATAACAGAGCTGTTCATTAAAAGGGGTCCAAAATTGACATTGACAGAGTCGTCTCCACAGGGCGGCACCGTTTGTTCGTTTACATGGCCATCTATTCACTTTTTAATTATTACAGGCATTCCAGATTAATATGACACACGTGACCGTGATCGCTGACAAAATTAAAGCCTCGAATAATGCCTTTCTAAATTTTTTAGGTAGTATATACAACGGAAGACACAGATGATGTCACCTTCGCATTGCCGTCCGCCATGTTTACGCGTGGCGTTCTGACCACGAGTCAACAATCTTCGAGCAATAATGTGAGCTTTCCATTCAAGCTGTTGAAGGTAGCGCAGTTATCGGGACACATGAACACAGTAGAACGAAGTTGAACGGAACGCTTTGCGCTGGCGAAATGCTTTGTGCCCTACCGGTAAATAGCATTCTGTGGGTAAACAGAAGTCTTGGCCGTATTATTTTATTAAAGTTTTCGAATTCGTTCAAAATAAGATTTCAATGGCGTAAGCTAATCTACCACAGAGTGGTTAAAAACCTCACAACTATGCACGTTTGACGCCTCGCTGATGATCGACAATCAAGGAATACATTATCGACATTCATTTGTTGCTTAGCGCACATCAATTTATTCCCGATCTGCTTTGAGGAGGGTCACCAAGTGCATAGGATCAATTTGAAGAACGGAAGTCAAGTGCGCTGCTTTGCTGCCAAATGATTAATGTATTTCTGGTAATCTTTGGGTTCCGCGAGTATTTTTTGTATTATTTTTTGCGACAGTTTCGCCGTGCTCTGCTGCCCGCTTCGTTGGGCTTTTTCAACAACAATGGTCTTCTTTTTTATAAATAAACAAATTTGGCATTTGATGAATTTAGAATTAATAAAAATAAAAATTAATTCCAAAGAAGTGATTTCCACATATATAGGGGAGTTTTTTAGCCATCCTCTCTATTTATATTTTGGGGTCTCTTTACAATTTCAATGGCCTCCCTTACAAGCCGCGGAAAGTAACTCTTTTCTTTGTGTAACACTTTCGAAGCCTCGATGTTAATGGCGTGACCTTCCTCTAACGTAGTGTGCTCAGCCACGGCAGAGTGATACCAGTCTTTCTTCTGGATTGCTCCTTCATGTTCTTTGTATGTTCTACCGCTGCTGCAGAAAAGTTCGTACACACCTTCATACATTGTGGGAGGTAATGGATCTTTTGCTCCTCGTAAATGGTCTTGAACTCAGGAGGTAGTGTTGTATCTTGTGATGATGTTATGCCTTCTCATTATTTGCCTATGCGATCAGTGGTACACGCAATGTAAGGCAGCATAACATATCCCAGAGGTTTAGGAGTCTCTTCCTCTTTGTGAATTATACAAAATAAGTTGATTGCTTAATCTATTGTAGCGAATAGAAAGGTCCCAATGTTTGAACTGGATAGTTTGAAGACTTCGCGAACTTCGCCAGGGCGCAGCAGCGAGTGTCGCGTTCTCCCTCGCCTCGGAGTGCATGTTTTGGAGAAGCAGCAATTGCAGTCGGAGCAGTCGCCAAAGAGCAGGGGGGGGGGGGAGGGGAGATGAGAGGGGAACGGGAAAAAGGGGGGGGTTCAATAGGCTTTGGGATCGAGGCGGCCGCGAGTTGTCTGCGCGGCGGCTGGTCGCTCGCTGTCTGTCCGTCCGTCGGGGGGGGGGGAGGGTAGTAGAAAGAGGGTGGGGAAGATATGTGCTCTGGTCGCGAGTGAGAGGGGGAGAGTGTGCGGTAAACAAATTATCGGCGACAAAGGGGATGAGGGGGAAGTAGGGTTTAATCGGCGTCCCTCTATTTAAAGGGCGGCTTCCACTAATGGGAGTTGACTTCCATGGATGTAGGCGAGTGCAGGGATGTCTCGACGAGCAACGCTACTTGCTGCGCATCCTCCTGCACGCACGCTTTTACGTTTTTTTTCAGAAAAATGAACGACGGTAGGAAACAACAAATATGGCAAATTCGAAAATAGTCGCGAGTTTGTCCGAAGTAGTAGTGCAGTGGAAAGGAAGAAATGCAACCAATTGGTAAAAACGTCCATTGCTGTTAGAGGGAAGGGAATCTCGTGACCGTAGAGTTCATGAATTTTCCGACCGAACAGTCAACCAATATTTATAAAAGGAAACAGACATGAAGCAGGATATTACCGGCCTGTATCGCTAACATCACCTCAATCGCAAGATCCTCGAACACATTGTTGTTAGCAATATTATGGAACTTCTGGATACCGTCAGTCAGCACGGCTTCCAGATTGGTAGATCCTACTAAACACAGATTGCGCTCTTCCTTCATGACATCCTTAGATCAGGTAAATCGAAAAAGCGAGAATATTCCTTGATTTTAAAACGCATTCGACAAGGTTTCTCACAAAAAACTCATTTATAAATTGCGATCATGCGGAGTAAATGAACGAATAGGGAATTGGATACAGGACTCTCTCAGTGATCGAAAACAAATAGTAATGGATAGTTTTAGCTCTGATAAGGTCGAAGTCACATCTGGGGTTGCTCAAGGAAGCGTGATCGGCCCTCTTTTATGCATTATTTATATGAATGACTTGAATTCTCGAGTTAGAAGTAAATTAGGATTTGCAGACGATATAGTTGTCTACCGTGAAATAAACGAAACGCGGACTCATTATTCTATCGTCGGACCTAAACAACATTCACTCGTGGTGTCAGGAGGGGAGGGGGTTGGAATTAAATATTAATAAATGCACCACTGTACACCTCTTGCGAAAATCGTCACAGAAACGCCATGTCTACATGGTGGATGGAGTAAACACTAAGTCCTCAGAAAATGTCAAATACCTTGGACTTAACTTCAGATACATCATAGAAAACACACCAAACATATGCGACACAGCATTAAGAAAACTAGGATTTATCAAGCATAATGCCAGCAAGCAATATTCTCTAATTTAATTGGTGTCGTATTTATAATATTTTTCCCTTAACAATAAACAAGAGTTTTCAAATGGAACCACTAGAGTAAGTTATAGTGTGCAATAGAAGAGAGGAATATGCAATGATTCCGTATGTCCCCGGCCTCAAGTCACCATCTCCGGGTATTTTCCTCGCCGCCCGCCACCCCTTCTCGAACAATCGGCTGCAAGTGGGAGGGTGGGATTTGGGCGGGAAACGAAGGGGAACAGAGCTAATGCTCCCCTCTCCTCCAGACGGTCATAGCCACTCGCTCACTGCGGGAATGAAATGGTTTTGAATAACGGCGAGTTCCTTCAGTCTATCCTTTCATGTCAGCTGGTTCATTGAGTTGGTTCCACCATAAAATGACTTTTACGCCATTTAATGAACGTTGAGCGAGATCTTTCGCCAGCCGTTGTAGAAACCATAACTGATGTTTATTTTCTGATTTTGGAAGCTGTTGGAAGCATGAGGTCATCATTCATTGGTCTTGCAATCCTAAGATTGGTTGACTGCATCCCACCATCTTCCCTATCTAATGCTAATTCTTTTACCTCCTGGTATCTCTTCCTATGTATTTTCCTCTTTATTTGGTCCAGGAAATTATTCCTGAATCTTCCTCTGATGGGACTTTTCCCTCTATTTTACCTTCAATTATGTTCCTCACAAACCCATTGTGTCTCAAGGTGTGCCCAATCCATCTCGTCCTTTTCTGCATGGTGTTCCATATGGTCCTTTCCTCATCTGTACACTTCATCATTCCTTACTTTGTCCGTCCATTTCATCTTCAGCATCCTCCTCCAGCACCAGATTTCGAAGGCTTCTAGCCTCTTCTGGTATTCTTTTCCGATGGTCCATGCTACCGATTAATAATTTCACGCTCCACACGAATGTTCTCACATATAATTTCCTGGTTAGTAGTCCTATCTTCATTGAGCACAGCAGTTGTCTTTTAGCCACGAACGCCTTATTAGCTAGGGCTATTCTTCGCTTGATGCCAGCTGTGCTTCTTTCGTCCCACGCGATGGTACTTCCGAGAAAGGATTCCACTTGCTCTAATCTCTCTCCACTCAGGGTGGCTTCTGCATTCATCTTTTCCCTTCCGCATTCTAGGATTATAGTCTTCGCCTTACTTATTTTCATGTTGTATTCTTGTAGAACTTGGTCCATGACGTTTAGTGACCTTTGGAGATCATCGTGACTTCGAGCTATGACTGCGACACCATCTGCGAAGTGGAGCATATTTATTTCTCCACTGTTCATCTTTAATCCGTTCAGCCCAATTTCTCGTGCTTCTCACACGGCTTCCACCAAGTACATGTTGAACATTGCTGGAGAGAGTTTGCACCTGTTGAGAGCCATGTTCCGGCCGACGCCGACCGATAAGGATTGCCCCGAGGAGTGAGTCATTGCCGGCCAGTCAAGGTGGTTCGAGAAGGTTCGAGAACCCTCGTCGGCGGATGTAAAAGGCAGCGGCTGAACACCACCGGGGGCAGTCTACGGAACAGTCTACTGACGCAAATGCTCGCGACGCGGCTCGGCCTATGTATCCGCTAGCAAATAAATCGTGATTTATACTAGAAGTTGGTGTTTTAATATACGAGAAAACACTACAGCACCCATTTCTTATTTCTTTGTCAATATCAGCTCCTATTTTTCTTCCGTCTCTCATTCGCATTGTGATGACTTACTTCCGGAGCAGGAGGTAGATCACTCTTCCGTCGTCGTAATCCATTCCGAGTTTTTCCAGCAGTCTGAACATCTTTTTCCACTCAACACTGTCGAATGCTTTCTCCAGATCAACGAATGCGACAGGCAATGGCTTGTTCACATGTATTATTCTCTCAACCATTACTCTTAGGTAGTGTATGGCTTCCCTGGAACCTTTGTTCTTACTAAATCAAAATTGATTTTCCGAGAGGTTGCCTTCTATTTTCATTTCCATCCATCGGCTCATTATTCGTGTATTTTTGATGCAAGTGACACTAGACTCAAGGTTCGGTGCTCCTCACATCTCTCAGTCCTAGTCTTCTTCGGTATCGCAATCACTACGCTTCTTTGAAAGTCCTCTGGAAATGTTCCGCTTTTGTTGCAATTTTTAATCATTTCGTACAGGCTATCCTTGGTTTTACTTCCGAGCGTATTCATGATTTCTCTGTTGACGTTGTCTCCTCCAGGTGCTTTCTTTCCCTCGAGGACTCCCACTGCTCTATCAAATTCACTCCTCAGTATGAGTGGGTCCCTATCTTCCTCATCAGCCTCGCTTTCGTTATTTTTAGGGTTTTCTTCCAGCGGCGTCGGCCCTTGGTGGAGTTCCTTGATGCATTGTTCAGTCTATTCCCAATATCTTCCTCCTCTATCAATATATTCCCGTTCGCATCCCTGATATTGCTACTTCTTCTTCTCTCCGAAGTGTTTCTTCACCGGCTTGTATACTGTTTCGGTGTATCCCATCTTTATGTTTTCGTTGACTTCCTCGCAGAAGCTTTCGATCCAATCCTCCCTAGTCTTCTTGCACTCTCGATTGACTTGGTTCCTTAGCTTCTTCCTTAGCCTCACCTTCGCTTCTAGGTCTCTTGTTTTTTCTTCTTTCTTCTATTAGATTCCTAATTTCCGCCGTAATCCATGGCCTCTTTGTGCGTGCCCTCTTGTTCACCAGTTGATCCTCTGCTACTTCTGCAATTGTCCTCTTCAGTTCATCCCATTTTTCTTCGTGGTTCCTCTCTCCCTTTTTTATTTTCTAGTTACTGGTCCATTGCCGTGGCGAAATTTTCACTGTTTCCTTCTGCATCCAGTATTTTTGTGCTCCATCCTGTTTCATATTTTACCTTGTATCACAGATTTCTTGCAATTATCTTGCATCGAAGGCGGTTCGCCGTAACCACTAGGTGGTGTTCACTGTTTATATCCGCACCGGGTTAGCTCTTGCACTGCTTTACTTGGTTCTTGTATCTGGCTCTGACAAGCATGTTGTAATTTTTTTATCTTGCAATACCCCCTGGCATTTTCAATGTTTACCTCCTATTCCGATGGAGCTCGAAGAGAGCATTAGCTAATACCATATTCTTCTCATTGTCGACCTCTACCCCTCTTTTTCCCTTGGCATTTCTTCTACCCAGTCCGAAATATCCTACACTATTTCCTTCTTATCCCTCTCCGACCACTGCGTTCCAGACCCCCATTAAGATGAGAATTTGTGTTATATTCACGATCCGGAAGATTTCTTTAATTTGCTCGTAAACCTCTTCATTTCTTCTCCCATGTGGCTAAACGCAGGCGAGTAGACCTGCACTATCACGATGTCCGTAGGCTTTCCTTCCAGCTCATCATTAGTGTATTTTCGCTGTACAGCCAGACTGACTTCACTCTCCTGACTCATTCTTCCTTTAGTATGATGCCTACACCGGCAATCCTATGGTCGCCTCTTGAATATATCACCAGATATCCCTCGCTCCAGATATGCCACCGATCACTGCCCGCTGACTCCCAGTATATCCACTTCTAGCCTCTCCGTCTCTATCTATATTCACGTCCTCCAGCTTTCCAATAACCCCAAAAGACCTCACGTTCTATGATCCTCTCCCGCACTTGCCCTTCCTGACTGCTGTACCCCTCCCAGTAGTCCCCTCCCGGCGATCGGACTGGAGGACTATTTTACCACCGGAATATTTTACTGGGAGAAATACTGTCATGCCATCGAAAATAAAAATGCAGGACTGCATCTTCTAGGGAGGCTAATGTGGTGGTTTCCCCGTTGTCTTCCACTTTGCAGTACCCCGGCCGATTCCGTGAACTTATCTCTCGCCCGAAGCTGTGGCTGTTGATACCGGACAGATCTTCAAGATATGCGCCATCAATGCCTTCCGCTGAGACTGCTGCCTCAGAAGAACAGTAAGAGTAGTGAGGTCAGTTCGGGTTTCGTGCAAAAGTTTGATCATCAAAAGGTTGGCCAGACATGAAAAAGTTTTTCTGCCACTTTTTCTGCGAACTACGACCCTCGGAATGGGAGTCGCAGTCGAAATCGCTTCCACAGGTCCAAATCTGACAAAAGCATAAAGCAAATATGTATTGCAATATCAAACGCTGATTAACACTGCTTTATAAGAATCAAATTATGAGTAATTCAATTAATATAGCGATAAAAAAACAGCTATTTATTGACAGGAGGAATAATTTCACAAATATGCGCTATATTGTAGGCATCTACCTATGTAAGTTTGTGTTTATAACTGTTTTTACTACCACACAATTGCACAGCGGTACAAGATTTATTTAAAAAACATGCACGGTGTGCTGTTAGAACTAGGTAGCATATTAGGTTTCAAGCATTAGGGATTTAATAAATTGATTAATAGCTAAATATAAATCTATAAAGTTCAACTTGACTCATTTTTTTCTTGCTGCACGGTGAATTAATCTTCACACTCGAAGATAGTTTTCACTATTACCGCGGTGAGTAATCAGACAAGATTTAACGTAAAATATTTGAGAACGCATACAATCTACAACCTGAGAAATACTTAACGAGTTCCAGGCTCCGCGAGATTACAGCTACTTATCAATCACAATTTGTAACTCCAATACTCATGTGATAGAATTATAAATATGATACTGTATTGATGAGAAATATTCCCATGATGATAGTCAAGATCCTCAAACCGCAGTGGGATGAATACATTACAAACTTGGCGTAGGATGAACACTGAGTCTGATTTATGAATTAATACTATCTTTCTTTCTGCGACCCGGTGTGTCAGTACACCGCATATACCTATTAGTGGTGGGTCGCGGGCAACAGTATGCTGGCTCTCAAGGTAGTCCTTTCAGAAGGGATCCTAGCTTGAGCAGAATAGGGAAAGCGGGTCTAGGGTATTACTATGCTTTGGTTTCTCTTGTGGCATACCGGCGAAAATGTGCCAAAACTGACCGGTAGAGCGCCGTAACCGTTGGTAGAGAAAGCTGCTCGTGGTGAGGGTACTGCGAAGGCTGGTAACCTTGCACACTCTATTACAACTTACTGCTAAACGTCAAAATGTTGCCTCGGACAGCCGAAGTCACGATGGGCGGCGGAAGCTGAATAAGGTTGGCCCATCAAGATACGGACTGGAAACGAACTGGACTCTCGGTACTTGGAATGTGAGAGGAGTGTATGGAAAGGAGCGTGAGTTGCTGAATGAAATGAAAGTGAGACGAATGGATATTTTGTGTGTATGTGAAACTAAGCTTAAGGGGCAGAATGCTGTTACATTGGATGGCGGTAGTCTGGCATTTTGGTCAGGAGTTGAGGATAATGTACACGGCAGTCAAGGTATAGGACTCATTCTTAATGAGAGAGCTAAGTTGCCAGTAAGGAAGTATGAGTTAGTATCCCCCGTGGGGATACTAACTCATACTTCCTGGGTTCGCATGAAAGTGGGTATTAGGAGAGTTATGATTGTGGCGTGTTATGCACCAGTGGACGGAGAGAGTGACTGTATGAAATATGAGTTTTGGGAAAAACTGAGAGAGGTTTTGAATGAATGTGATCCTGGTGAGAGAATAATTTTACTAGGTGACATGAATTAATGGGTTGACGTGAGGCAGGATGCATCTGAGAGAGTGGTTGGGCTTTTTGGTGACCCCCGAGTGAATGATAATGGTGAAAACTTGGTGAGTGTGTGCTTGGAAAAAGGATTGTTTGTGTCGAATACATGGTTTAAACATAAGAGAATAAATATGCATACTTGGCAAAGGGGCGATTGTAAAAGCATGATTGATTTTAATGTGTATGATGAGAGATTGAGAGAGTTAGTGTGGGACCCGCGAGTGATGAGGGGTGCTGAATGTGGAACAGACCACTAGTTGGTACTCTCCAAAGTGAATCTGGGCAGAAAGTGGGTACCAAGGAAGAATGTTGCGCGTAAGCAGTTGAGAGTAAAAGTGGAAAGGTTGCTAGACAGCGAGGTAAGAATGCGGTATGGTTGCATGCTTGAGGATGCTCTATCGTTGAAGCAGAGAGAATGGGACGATCATATCAGAAACGAGAACGTAAATGATGCGTGGGAGTGTTTAAAAGGAGTGATTGTGGAATGTGCTGAAAGTGTATGTGGAAAAGGAGTGGTAGGAAAAACGAAAGGTGATGCTTGGTGGAATGAAGAAGTGAAAATTGCAGTCAGAGAAAAGAAGGAGGCGAACAAGGATATGATTGCTGCCAAATCTTACGAAGAGCGTACGAAGGCATGTGAGATTTACAGAAAGAAAACGAATGAATGCAAAATCGTTGTTAAAGAGAGCAAAGAAAGAATGCGTGCGGATGAAGCTAACAAAATGCAGAGTGATTTTGAAGGTAATGAAAAGCTGTTTTGGAAGTGGGTAAAAAGGGCTAAGATTGGTGAAGGTAGGGGAATGAATGCGGTAAAGAACAAAAGTGGAGAGATCATGTGGGACGAGAGCAATATCAGGGACTGCTGGAGGGAGTATTTTGAAGAATTGTACAATAATATTGCAGGCGTTGAGGATGAGCCTTGTGAGAATGTGATGATGGAAAAGGATATCAGTGAGAA
This sequence comes from Ceriagrion tenellum, assembly GCA_963169105.1. Taxonomy (NCBI): domain Eukaryota; kingdom Metazoa; phylum Arthropoda; class Insecta; order Odonata; family Coenagrionidae; genus Ceriagrion; species Ceriagrion tenellum. The sequence continues at coordinate 165,975,891 of OY720634.1, forward strand.
GGAGGTCACAACGGCTGTGAGAATATTGAAAAATGGGAAGGCTGCAGGCATAGATGGGACATCCAGTGAAATGTTGAAGTGTGGGTGTAAATTACTAATTTGTAGGCTGCGTGAACTATACAATTTATGCTTAAAGGTTTCTGTTGTTCCAGCGGATTGGAAGAATGCTATCATCGTTCCGTTGTACAAAGGGAAGGGAGGAAAGACCGAATGTAATAATTATCGGGCCATTAGTTTATTGAGTATCCCGGGAAAAGTGTTCAGAAAAATGTTAATCGAAAGAGTGAGGAATATTACTTCCGACAGAATATGGGGTGTGCAGTGTGGGTTTATGCCTGGGAAAGGATGTAGTGACCAGCTTTTTGCACTTCAGCAAGTGATAGAAAAATGTATGAGTGTCCGAAAGAAAGTGTACTGTGCGTTTGTCGATTTAGAGAAGGCATATGACAGAGTAAATAGAAAGAAGTTGTGAAAGGTTTTGAGAGACTATGGAGTGAATGGGCAGTTATTGAATGTTATGATGGCGATGCATGACAATAGTAAGGCAAGTGTGACGTGTATGTGGGGTAACGAACGAACGAAGATGGGTAACGAACGTTAACGGGGTTCTGAGTGACAGGTCTGTAATAAATCGGGGTGTAAAGCAAGGATGCGTGATGTCTCCATGGCTGTTCAATGTATTTATGGATAAATTTGTTAGAGACGCATGTAGTGAAAACGACGGTGTTTTGATTGGAAATATAAACGTGCGAGTTCTGCTATATGCGGATGATGCTGTTTTGATCTCAGACAGTCAACAGGGATTACAGAAGCTCCTAGATAAGTTTTGTGAATCAACGGAGAAAATGGAATTGAAGGTAAATGCGTGCAAGACTAATGGAGTAGTTTTTCATAAGGAGAATGGGGAGAATAACTGTGTGATGAGGGCGAATGGTGAAGTAATTGAACAGGTGGATGATTTTGTGTACTTAGGTAAGAAGTATGCGAAAGATGGAAGAATAGATGAGGAGATAAAGAGACGTGCGAATGCTGGAAGGAAAGTGGTAGGTAGCATGTGGAGCATATATCAAGGAATGAGCGCTTGTCTAAGGAAGCGAAAATTACCGTGTACAAAAGTGTACTTCTTCCCACTTTGCTATATGGTAGTGAAACACGGGTATGTCAGGTTAGACATAAGAGTAGACTAAACGCCGTGGGTATGAGCTATCTGAGGAGTATTTGCGGCAAAAGTAGGATGGATGGGGTCAGGAATGAGTGGGTCATGAATGAATGTGGGTTAGATGCACCAGTAATGGACGTGTATGAAAGGAGTGTGCTTCGTTGGTTTGGCCATGTCGAGAGAATGGATGAGAGTCGAATAACGAAACAGATATATGAGAGTAGAATGAATGGTGTGAGAGGTAGAGGTAGGCCGAGATAGTTGTGGTTGAATGTGGTTGAGGAAATTCTTAGGAGGAGGAATATTAGGAGTCTTAAAAATAGGAGGGCGTGCATGAAGCAGTGTATGGGGGTAAATGAGGCAAAAGAGGTTTGCAAGGACAGGTCGGTTTGGAGGAAATTTTTAAAGCAGAGTTAGGTGTACAATTATGTATTAATGAATGAAACATTCTGACTGTGCCTACCCCGGAAGGGAACGGCGTGATGGGTATGTATGTATTAACTTCTCATCTCATTTAATCTTCATTGTTATGCAGTTGGCACTAAGTTACACCTATAGGCTTTGTTTTGTTTCCATTGATTTGAAGAGCACTGTGTTTTATGTTTTGTTTCAAATAGATGCCACTCTTTAAAATATATTATAATTGTTAAGAATAATATTTTCCCTGGCGTATCATGAAGCTAGACGCGCAGAAGTTAACCGATCGGCCGCCGACGGCCTGAGCCGACCTCTGCCTTGTATTAGAAGGATCGATTTATTAATCGTGTTGGCAAACGGCCGCAGCTAATCCCTGAGGCATCACTAACACTTGAGGCTTATGAGAGTCTCATATGTGTGTGTATTTCAGCGTCAATCAATGTCTGAATTAACTTTTCCATTAGTTAAGTACGAAAAATTGGGCGAAAAGCCACTCCGCTGTAAAACGGCGGTGCTAATAGCAATAAAAATAAATAGTATGAATAGTTAGAGGGAAATAACTTTTTTATTGGCCGGTATAAATTTTAAACTCCACACATTTACACCAACACGTTCTGTAGCTTGATTATAGCGATTATCAGACAAAGTTGAAAGCAGAGAATATTTTATCAATTTGCTAAAATTTGGGGTATCTAGAACAATGACCAAATTCCGACCATCTATTTATTAAATTTAAACACCTTGACTTAATGATATCATGCTATACCTACTCAAAATCAATATTAACGTACAAAATTTGCAGTTTATTCCAGGACCATATTTTCACTGACCACTATTTTTCCAATCATAGGAGCCGATTGCTGCGCCATTTCTACGGAATTACCGCATTTGATATCAATTAACGCCGTGATTAGCAAATAACTCAAAAAATAAGGAGGTAAGAATCCTAAATTCAATTTTACCCGATTCCTCAGAAAGTTTTACCTCTTATAATAAGTTTCCCGTGAATTCTATCAATTAGAAAAACACTATAATTCTAAATAATCCAATACCCGTGATTCTCCAATTCTTCCATTTAGCACTATGTAAATTCAAGTAAAAATTTGCGAGAAAAATAGCGTGAGAAGGTAACGTTTTTACTGATATCAGATACTGGAAAAGGTATCTTTAAATACCCTGAATATAAATGAAATAATATTAAATTCATTTTACGCTGGGACCAGCAAAGGAATCGTAACAAGAAGCGTGTGTCACTTCATGCACCAATCAATAGAAATAGCCAAGTAAATAAAAGTTAACGCATCAAACGTTACCTTTGTGGAAAGGAAGTATTGAGAACATTACGACAAAATGAAAAATACTTGGCAAATTTCCACAAAGCTTTATTACACCGATCTGAAATGAAACTGGGTGGAAATTAACTATGTAACTTCCATTTGATCATAATGCTATCAGCCAAGAGAATTCCCAACTTCCGGTATGAAAAAAGCGCTTTTTGATTTATGGCCATCTTTTATTTTTTAAATTTCAGCCAGATGTGGACCGGTTTCGTCACATAAGCGACATCATCGGCTCCTTCGAGTGACGTGAGAGCAGAAGGCTGCCCGGGCAAGCAGCGACACGCGTCGAGACGCGTTGCTTCACTCTTGAGAGAGAGAGACTATGGGGGACGCGCTTTAAGGAGGCTTCCAGAAGGAACTGGCTTAAAAAATCAGGTGGAATGTCGTCTTGATCTCTAACCTCCTCCTTTGGTCCACCAAACCGCCCCCCCCCCATCCACCCTCTCCGTCCCTCCCACCCCCTAAGGTTGCAGGCACGGTGGGACGGTGTTCTAATTAATAGGGGAGTTAAGAAACATAAGAGGGGTGCCGGGAGCGCTGCTGGAGTAAGGGTCCTAACCCAACGGTGCCATGTGTATTCACCCTAGAATGAATCTATGCAATTTCTCTCTATGCAAATCTATGCAATCTATGTAATCCTTGCAAAAAACTATCTATGCAAAGGATTTCAAATAAATATTAATTTAATCATAACTGCTTTCATCCTATCTATACTTATTCCTCCAGTCCATGATTTTAAAGCCTGCGGATGGAGGGCGCTGGAGATAGGTTTGTGGAACCAAGGAGGCAGTAGTTCGCAGAATTTGGGAAACATTGCTCTGGTGCTTATGTTTAAGCAATCATGGACTCAAATATCTCCGCGTGAATACGCGGAACTTAATACATTTTCCATCTATACGTTGAAATATTGTGGTAAAATACCGAGTTGATTTTCATTTCGGAAAGCTAAACACTAACATTTAAAAAACTGTTTTAGTCATTTTTCAAACATATATATATATATAGTGAAATTCTGTGTACATTCGTTTAAGATGAGATTCCACTCCACAAAGTTTGAATGACTAACTGAGTCGTGATGTTGATTTGAAATTGGCCTTTTAAGTCAAGGCGAAACCTTGAGTGGAACATGCTCTCTGATAACCTTTAAACTTCAGCAATGAATTGAGAGTGCATGTGCAAACTCGCCGACCGATGGAATGCATTTTTTGAGGCTCTATCAGCTATTTCTACTCAATTCAACCACTCCTATTATCCCAATATCAAACTTCATGTTTTTATTTTTGGTCATGTTTTATTTTGAGATTCGGGCCCAATTTAATGCCATTTTATCACGTAGCCTTACGGTTTTTCACGTATTGATATTGAGATGAAATACATACACTTTGTATAATCCACACAAAACTTCAATGACATGAGCCCGACCGGTTTCAACACTTTCGTGTCATTCTCAAAGGGGGACTATACAATTCGTTTATTTCGCCGAGCACGTATTTACGAATTACCGTTTTACACGATACTCATTTCAGTACTGAAAATAGAACAGAACTCAACGCGCTTACATTCGCACCGCGAAAAGGGTGTGATCGCACCCGACTGACGAATCGACTTCGATTACCAATACTGACAAGGGAAAGAAGTGCGAAACTCATTTTCTTTCCGATCCTTGGATCTAACGGCCAATCAGAAACAAGCAGGCGAATCGAGCGTTTCTGGAGGCTACCAAAATAACAAGCCCAATATAATATCTCGAGGACAGGATTCAGCGCTTATGCTAAGCGTCGCGTTAAGCGGCCTTAACACTTTGGAGCGCTGCAACCCGAAGAAGACGCGTAGGTTGAGAATGTGATGATAGAAAGGACGTCCGGTCGACAGAGAAAGGGTTGAGAAGAGGAGACCCGACGGGAGGAGGAAATAACTGCGCGCCCTCGCCCCGCCAATTGCACACAGAAAATCCAGCCTCCTCACTCCCAATTGGGCTCTTTGACGCGCCAATTTCCAGCCAGAAGGTGACGAGGGCCTTCCCCTTTCCCCATCCCTCATTATCTTCCATTTTGAGAAGAAGGTGCGAGAACGATTACGCCGTCTTCAGGCGCTGTCGGGCAGAAGATCTCCCTCAGAGAATCTTTATGGCCGTAATATTAGCGGAAAGGGGTGGGCAGTCGCGGAACCAGGGGAAGGGATAAAAAGGCCACTCATTATGAGGCGCAAACACCGCATTTAGTTACCTAATGATCGCCAATGACACGCATCAATCATCCCTCAATTTTCTCTATCCCTCTTAGGGGAATTTGAAAATCAATTTCATCCGGCTCCATCACTACAGAATGACAGTTGGAATCAAAGGAAAATGACTCAGTCAGATTTTGTGCGTTTTTTATGTCATAGCGATTTTTATGTCAGAGCGTCTTCGGGGGCCTTATTCAGCAAGGACTACACATGGTCGTGCCTCGCCAAATCCGTACACTTTGACGCCGAAACCCCCGGCAAAACTAAATTTCTGAATTGCTTTATTTGAGATTTTTAAGGATCTCACGTCGAATTTTCTTAATCGTCGAGGCTATGACATTCCAAGAACTTGCCAAATAAACCCGCAGACATGGCGGGGGATTGGAGGTGTGGGGTGAGGAGATCCGTGGCAACACTTGATACGCTCACATAATAAGTGATTAGGATAATTGGCAGTCGACGGGCGGTATCCGGCGATGATTTAGGGAAAATTCGGGAAGGAGGGTGTTGGGCGTCTGAGGAGAAGAGAGTCGGCAAACCAAGAGGGCGGAAGACGCCAAATAGAAAGGACGAACATGGTTACAGCAGGAAATAATAAGAGTTGACCGATGAAAAATTCACTCACGTAAAGTAAATTATCAAAAGAGAAGAAGCCAGTTCCCAAGAGAGAAATGGAAATATTTAATAAATAAATTTACCACAATTATTTTTATTTAACGGTATTAAAAAATCTCCGGAGGAATAATCGGCTGCGTAGCCGTTTTCAACCCAATGCATGAAATAGAGTGATTCAAGTTCATTTCTATTGGGTTAATGGCAGAGATATTTAGTCATAAAAATTTTTTTTCGTCTATAAAACTTATAATTTCAATACCAGCTATTTGTTTATTTATTATCAGGCATTATATGTAGGCGCTGGCCTGATAATAATGACTATTTATTGAGTTACCCTAAATATGTCCTTAAATGAACAAGAAAAATGCGTACATAAATGTAAACATATAGATATACACCTGACAATTCTTAGAAGTTAAATTCACACTTCCTTTTAAACTTATTAACAAAATTTTGTAATATTTCTCCTGGTGACTCCTTCCATTCTTTGATTCCCCGATTAAGGAAGGAATTTTTCATCACGAAAGTTCTCCGTGTTGTAGATTTTACTTTGAATTGACTTCCGGCCCACGTAATTGAGTTTGCCTACTCTATCCAAAAGCTCCTTGTGGCCCTTAAAGTTATGTACTTACTATTTTAAACATCCCACATAGCATAGTTCTGTTTTCTTCCGAGTCGGAGAGACTCCCATCCAAACATTCTCACATTGCCATCACACTGCCTGACCTACGTTTACTTAATCTCGAATATTACAAAGGATTCCATTAAAAAATAAAATTCGAAGGTGTTCTCTTACATGACTACAGAAACTTCTCTTTAACAGACTTTAAATAGACAGAGAGATGAATTTGGGGGAAAAACCGTAGGTGTTCAGGTAAATGGTTAGTCGAGTGATTTGCGAGTCGAAATAAGCGATTAAACATGTACTATTGCAAGTGGTCTACTTTGGAAAATCATTGCGATAAAATTTGTCGTAAAAAAATACAATTTCCCCTGACCAGAGTTTGGAGTGGACAATGCCTCCGTATGCCTCCGCTGCAAGGGGGTCCTGGCGAATCAAACGGATTGACTGAATTCTCATAATAATTTTCGAGGTGTGAAAACTGAAGTTAATTCGTTATCCCGTCAAAGACACGCATGTCAGCTAACCATAAATTTGATACTATAAAAAAATCCAAAATCTTAGTTAACATCACATTAATGTAAAGTCGCCCTGCGGTTAACATTAGCCAGACAAGAAAACAACCAGGCCGCATGACGATAAATATCTACTGATGGAGCGTCCCTTAGCAACGAAATGTCATCGCTTACTCGTCTCAATTTCGTAGTTTTCATACAGACCACATTTTAATTTAAAATTTAAACAGATAAAAGAAGATTAACGAGAATTTAGGATTATTATAGTGGCAATAACTTGGCTTTTACGACCGAATACATCAATCCCTAATTAAATACACGTTTTACTGACTTTTGCCCGCATGTTGAAACCCTACTCCATCGCGCAGCCGCAGTCGGAAGCTCCAGGAAGGAGGGGCAGAAATGCGTTTTCAGAACAGCCCCACTTCCTCCCTCGGCGGTGAGTTGCTACGTCGCCAGATGCTTCCGGGCCTGTTTATATGACGTATTCTATGACGTACGCGCATGGAGCACCTATTAGGACTCTGAGGCCGTCATCGGTTCGAACTTAGGGCGACACTTAAAAATCAAAATGGGGAACACAGCGCAGCAAAATGGAAGCCACGAAGTTAACACGGCACGGTACTTCTGATCGGATTAGCTATGAAGCACATGTAGGGGTCTGTAAAAGTACCCTTTTTTATTTTCAAAGTGCAGCTTTAAGCATTATTAAGATTATTAAGCATTAAGCATCAGTTCAGCAATACAGGCATGGTATGGCGTTGAACAGGAGTCCAATCAACTTGGTCGCATAAATAAGGTGGGTTGAAACACTTATTACTAACGTGCATACGTAGGTGTATTACGAAAGACATACCCTACCATTTCATCACGAATGTCGCAACGCGGAACGAACGATATTTTCTTTCTTACGTATTTCACTACAGGAGGAATAACTTGCATTCCCCATTGACATCAATATCAGCGTAGTCCACCACACACATACAGTGTTCTGTTCATCATTGCCGGTCCCGTTGATTGATTAATTAAATCATCCCTCTCTACTTTGTTTCTGGTTGGTAATTATGCGGACTGATCCAAGTTCCCTCGGTTGAAAAAATTCTACCGATGCAGTTATCAGAGTTGAGAACATATTGTTTATGTCTAAGATATGTGGAGGATGCCACCATGGTTTCCAACCAATTGGTGTTTTTCTCTGCGCTTGGGTTTTCACCTGTTTTATGTTGACTTCCAAATGTCGAACAAGCGTCACTATGTCAATATTTTTGTCCTAAATACAACTTTGAAATTTTAATTACCTACTTGAAATTGCAATGAGGACTGAATTAAAGACAGTTTGTGATCAATTTGTGTATTCGATAGAACCTTCAGAAGGTGCAACCCAACAACTAGCATTAAAATGAATTAGTTTCATGTTAACTACACTTTCTTCACTCAGCTTTCCTGAATGAATATCCTCATGCCTCTAACTTTGATGCCACACCGAAATACAGGGGTATTTCGCTGTACGTTCCCGCAATTCCATTGGATAATTTCTATAAAATCCGAGTGTTCTAGCGCAATGGAGTGTAATTTTTTCATAATGCCAGGCATCAGGCCTGATGATGATGTGTAAACATTGAATCCCTGGTCGAAGTAAATTTTATCTTTGTGGAGAATTGCTCATTTTATTTCTGCATTATGGATTATTTCTATTTCATATTAACTCCTCTCTCGGTGAATAGTACTGCAATGCTTTTTCTGCCAATAAGAACCTAAGTCCGTTCAAGCAAATCTCAGGCCGTGATAAGAAATTTGCTTTGAACGAGTCTTCATTCTATTCTTTGTCACTCATGTTGTCCACCTCCAATAACTTGTATTAAGGATATAACTTTAAGATTAAAAGGCAATTTAAAAGTAATTATTGGTCGATATGGGCTATTCCTGTTGAAATAGCCATGATCAGTGGTTTGGCGGATGTGATATAACTATGTTGGAATCCAAGATCATCACTGCCGAAAATAAAATCAATATTTGCTGTACCCTAGAGCCGGGTGTAAGAGCACTAGATAACGTTTAAGGTAATTTCTTTGCAGTCAGCTATCGCAAGAAGACGTAACTTTTTCCCATTTGTTTCCTGTGTGACAATTGTCGAAGAAGCTGCTTGCTTATGAAAAGCCCACGAAAGAAAGCACTGATATTACACTTATTGAGATGTCAAATTTACACACGGTGTGTTCATTACATGAGGATTTCGGGTTTGGCTAAAATGCGTGAAGTTTGTTGATTGCAAATGTTAATGCTATTACCAAAGATGTGCTTCTACCGAAGAAAACTTTGGTTCATCAATAGTAAATATGCCTTGCCGAGATAACTCGTGCAACTCACCGCTTAAACTCATAAACAGCCCCTCGCAATAAAATACCATTACTCTACGGAGAATCGCGAATAAAGGTAGGTTATACCAAAGGCAGGATATGTAGGTGGATGCATCGATTTTTTTTAATAACTTCACCATTAATCCCTCGAAATTCCATAAATTTTTATTAAATTGTTATAGCTAGCAACGGCATTATGTTACGTAGACGGAAGTATGATTTGTTTAGTAAACCGTTGGCTTCATATCAATCTGGACCAGAACATTTCAGCTCTGTTTCAGTGAATAATGATATGGAGCAATCGAACGACAATTTATTCACAAGAAATATAAGCAACATTATTATCGGGGTGTTCAGTAGAAGGAATTGGGCAGCCATGTTTGAGGAGTAAGGTTTGGTGGTCTGGGCATCCGATGCTATATAGGGGCCCATCGCGCGGCTGGTCCATTACATAGCGACTTGAAATAACCTACGAAGTGAACTTCTTAGAAATCCCACGCGTTAATGACATTTCGCGTGAGGGAGAGGTATGTCGGGTCGTCTTGGCATACGGCCCATAAACTTGGCTTTTTAAATCCAAACAGAGAGATAATTCGCAATCCAAGGTGTTTTAGCGATTATACAAATACTAGTACTGCAATGATGGCATTTAAAAAAAAACACATTGAGAAAATATCCAACGGGCAAAATGCTAACTTTCCTACGCGAAGTGCGACGAAACTTTTTTCAATATGTATCCCTGATGCACACAGTTAAACCAAAATTAATGGAAACCTGCCCTTATTTCACTAGATAATAGAGAATTATTAACTGATATATCGGTATCACTAAAAAAATAACTTTTTCCTGATGGTGAGCTTAAATTTCTAGAATTTTACGAGCAGGTTATTTCTAGCTTTAACTATCGAACTTCTTAAATTGATAAATGAAGAAACTTCTGAACACCGCCTTACTTCCGCGTTCCTTCCATATTGGACGCCTTGCAGGGTCGCGAAAGACCTAGACAGTGGTGTACAGGATGAGCGAATGCACGAGGACTCATAGCAAATGCCTTCACAAATAAATAGCACTATAATTCAGGCGAATTAAAACGCAATCCGGGCATTTAATGAAACTGATAAAATTAGGAAACCCATTAAACCAGCACTTTCTTACGCAGACACACGCTGACACATGATATCATCAGTCACGAATTTTAGCTCTATTGGGAAATCATAAGTCTTCCCTAATTTAATGAGAGCTACAATAATATGCGTAAACCACAGAGGGATATTATTAACCAGAATTACACCCAATTTGGACATCAATTTGAAACGAACTTAAAACATCACGGTAATTTCACCCACTTCCAAGAAATGTTTAATTTATCCAATTTTATTTTCTCTCAATCTCAATTCAATCACATCACATTTTTAAGAGAATTTCAAATAGTCAAAAGTTCGGAGTTCTCGTCTCGAGTCATTAATCGAATATTTTTGCATGGTTTCAAGAGTCGCGACAATAATAGCGACGATAAACCCAGAGTTAACTATAGTTAACGGGGAAAAGTGCTGTGATACAATGGCAATTTGTTTTCCCAATGCAGGTTATACTCAGCAAACTTAGAGTACTTAAGTCTTTCTTTTTAAATTCTTCTTGATGCACGCAAACGGCAGGAGAAAATCTCGCCCCTCGCCCTCATAGTTTAGGGGCCACCTTGGTTTTTCCTTCAATGACATTGCTAAGCGGTAAACCGCAACGATCGGACAAGACAAGCATTTCCCCAGGCACACGAAATAGTACTGGATGAGCGTTCTTCCTCTTGGGACCGCAGGAATCCTGCTCCGTTCGGTGGCAACGACGACAACTATACGTATCGAGTCGACAACTAAATCACCTTGAACACCTTAGCAAGAGTTTTTCACGCACGTGAAACGATCTCCCAGCACACATGCATGCGCTTACATCGTAACAAAAAAAAATTATTTCGTGAAACAGCGCTCGACCGCCGACAAATATTTGGACGGGCCGAAAAAAAAAGTCGAAAGGCGTGGTCGTGTTTTGGGGACACGACCATAGATTTTGATGTAATACACGAGCGCTAGCGGGTTATTTCATTAGCGGTTGCCGAGGGAGCTTGCACAGTGGTTTGAAGGGCGTGCCGACTCTCTGTAAAGGTGCGATTTGCGATTATGAAGAGATATTCGTGAAACTTTGCATACTTGAACTAACTAGTAATAAGTATGGATAAAATTGAAAATAATAGCATATCTTGACAATTTGATACCCATTTTAACACGCAGCCTTATTGAACTTGACATATATTTAGAAATAATTCGATTCTTTATGAACAGAAAACAGCATAATAGCGAATTAATACTTCCATGTTTTATAATAGTTTCTAGTAAATATCAAGGTATCATGCCGTGGAAAAAAGGCGTATTTACATAAGATACTCGCTTAAATCTTGGAGTCCACGCCTTAGCCCAAAGTCATAACAATGCTTTAATCAAGACGACATTTTAGCGTTATTTGTAATAACATATGTACGGTTATTTAAAACTACCTGTAGAGTGGGGGATACAAACTTCTTCCCACGACCCCACGCCCTCAGAAATAAAATCCTACAAGAAAATGGGACCGATGTAAAAACTTTTTGGTGTTGAATTTCGCCTCCTGTTTCCGACCTTGATCGTTAACGGTTTGCGTCAAAAAGCATCGGTTTAAACTGAATTTCAATTAACTATATCCGACGGAAATTTTCACTTTAACCTTGGAATTAAAATTACCAAATAATCAAAGTTGGAGCGAACAATTTTCCAATGTGTACTTCAAAAGGTGAAGAATTAGCGCTACAATACATAACAACATGGATTGGGTTGGAAGTTGCTAGAGGTTCGGAGCTTTCACGCTAGGCTAATATTATTTGATGAATTGAAATCAATCGAGTTGCAATGAGACACAGAGAATATTAATAAGGGTTTGGTGTCAAAAAAGAAGCCTTTTTCTACAAAATTCTACGATCAAAGCCATGAGAATGATCAGTGGTCATATATAACGGAGTGACAGTCAAAGGGGGGCTGTATCGAAGACGCGTTGTGGACACCCTAAATTTACCTCGGCTCTACAGATACAAATTTCAAAGACATAAATACCCTTTTACAAACAGGTTTACTCCAAAAAACACACGCATAAAATACTCTTGCAATTGGCTACACATTAGATAAATCCAATGAATCCAACCAATACCTTGAAGATTTGTCATTAGTAAGATAAATTACCCTTCATAATGTCCATTAGCAAGTTATATCAGTATCAATAATAATAATCTAGCTAAGAATACACATGCAAGTATCTTTTCCAATATTTATAACCTTTTCATTTCCCTTGATAATATGTTACATTGAAATAAAATTGTCCCAATGAACCACATGCATCATGCAGGCCTCTCTTCCCATGTGTGGATGTGTTGAGCACCACTCTCCTGACGAAAGATCCTGGGTTGCATCCACGCGGCCTAATTTTGACGTACCTACTGGGAGCCGCTCTCCCAACAAACGACCCCGGTTCATGTCTGCTCAGCCTCTCTCCGCTATCTCCATTCCCATCCTTAATCTGCCTCTCCGCTGTCATTCGTCGCACTCAGATATGGATACTGGAAACTCTCTCCTATTTGACTGCATTGAATCTCAATCTCCGAATCTCGATCTCTTAATACATCAATCTCTGTACGTTAATATCTGAAGACCAATATCTAAAATCCTCCCCTTCTCGAGTAGCCGCTATTTAATATCTAAAATTTTGTTTACTATATTGTTAGCTTTGTTTATGTTTTGCTCGCCCGATATTAGTTTTTCAATACGGTATTTTGTTCACTATATTGATGTTTTTTTCGATCCTCAGTAATTAATCGCCCGCGTTAAATATAAATTCAATAATAGTATCACGTGAATGCATTTCCCTCACTCACTCGTCCACCCCTATGACATTGGCAGAGCTCATATTGTTCAAATAATTGCTAACACCCTAAAATGAGCGACATTCCACAGGGAAAAAATCACCAGCCTTGGCCGGAATTCGAACCCGGATCCCTCGATTTCCGGCCGAGTGCTTTAGCCAGTTAAGCTACCGAGGCGTCCTCTTCCCCTTCTGTGGATTTTAACAATTGTGCATTGCGGGTGACTCCGTAAAAATGGAGCTCCGTGGCTAGTAGTCCCGGATAGCTTAAAACCCTTAAATGAGTAGGGTAGCTACGTCACAACAGTATTTCAAAAAATGAAACGCCAAATTCTAATTCTAATAAATTGAAGGTGGTTAACTTTCAAGGCTTGCTCATGCCATGCCGCGCCAACTCAACTAAGTTAATCGATTCTTGGACTACATCCATGTACAAGGTGGGTAGCAAATTCGAGTAATTTGTGTTGCTCAGCACGTAAGATATTTGTATTGAAAGCCTCGGCACGTCTTATTCCACGACAATGTAAGATAAAGGAATCTGGTGCATCATTTAAGAACGCAACAAGAGAAACATACATTGTCGTTTGTTTTACATACAAAGCGATTCTCACGAGGAATCCAAATACCGACCAGAAGATAATGTAATTCGTGGCTTCGCAAAGAGATACTGCAAAAGCATAACAACATCGGTGGTGCTACCTTCTATTTGCTGATAAATCTGTATTGAGGAAACAAAATCAAGATACCCGAGACACTAGTGAGATATAACTCTTAAGAGTGCTTTCGAATAACTTCCCCACATGAGTAGTTGACAACCCGACCAGAAGAAACAAAACTATAAGACCTCTTAACTGTCGCTCACCCAACAATAATTACAAATGTCAATGTCCTCGACAGAAAAAGTGGCAATAAGGCAAATTCTGCGACATTAAAGCAAACAAATAAATAAAAGCTTAATTGATTTACAAATGTGATTTCATAAGGCTCAAAGAGACAATATTAGTACGTCTCTTCGTATTTGTCGCGAGCACAATAGACGAAATCACCGGAGTCGCATGGAGATATTTACACGCGACGGAATCAATGAATAATTTTCAGACAAACTCAAATAAGAGAGTATCGCTAGAACAAACGCTAGAATTGAGACGGGTGGGAGAAGAAGAAAAGAGTTTACATCAAAATGCCTCCACATCAGCTAACAAAACGACGGAGTTCAAGAAATCCACCGCATTTCAAACGAGTGTAACGCATGACGTTATGCTTGATGGAATTAGAATTGTTTACAAAGATAACTATAATTTTCTGATGTATTTACGTTATAAAGCGCGAAAGTTCGACGATTCGTGATTTATAACAAAATCCTTTAGAATGGTAATAGACAAAATTGGCTGGAGAAACAACTCTTATTATAATATTTGGATCCCCTGTTCGCACATATTCGTAAAAATTGAATTCTCTAGGACAAGAACATGAGTCGAAAACCACATGACACCAATTTACAAAGATTCAATTAAGTAGAGTCATTCATAATTTTAAGTCTGCAATATAGAATCCGAAGTCGTTAGCAATCCCGTATAGGATTCTATAAACCTACAAAATGCCACCGTCTAGTTTATTTTTTTTAACCTTTCATCCAACTAAATTAAACGTCTCCGTCTACAAGTGTGATATTCTCCAAAATGCTTTCCTTGTGATAAAAGCTACTTAAAGATCCCAAATGATTCGATACCGGCCTTTATTTTCCCTAAATATTCAATAATCTATATTATATTTCCCTCGTTAGGTGTTCGTCTCGACTTTGCACGCCAACCATTTCTAATTTCATTATGAAACGAGAACTTTTCACACCGGGCTCAGAACAACTGAATAATAATACTAAGCACGTACCGCTACAACATGTGTCATGATTTTATAAAGTGCGCCGGGCTGACAACAAACTTTTATCCAGAATAGGTTAATTGTACAGCGAAGCAGTAATTTCTGATATCAAACGAAACCTGACCTTCCAACCGGAATCAACCAGAAAGGCAGATAAAAAGGTACTCACCTGAAACGAAAAGATCGCAGATTTAGAATGAAAGTTTGCCAGAGGGTGACATAAATATATCCATGTAATGTGTGAACCATAACAAAAGGTGAAAATGAGGCAAGGGTTGCGAAATTAACACAAATAATGGGGCGTTAAGAGGAGAAAATTGGAGGCTGAGCTGAATCAGCCAACAATAAATTCTGCTCCCGTGAAAGGAGTACCTACTGAGCGCCGTTTCTCAAATCTATAAATAAAAATTGCGGACGCAAAATAGTACATATTTAGCCATTAATTGAAGCTTCATATATATCATTTGGTGTTCTGCCTGCTGGCAGGTCCCGTACACCACTGTCGTCTCCATCCGCTTCTGTCCCGAGCTTCCTTCTTTGCTTCATCATAGCTGATGTTCTTCACCTGATCCACCAATTTAATTCTTCTCCTTCCTCTCTTATTCTTTCCTTCAATTGAACCCTCAAGTGCCACAGTTATTATACTCTTCCCTCTCATCACATGGACCAACCAGTTTCCTTTCCTTTTCATTATTTCCTTTAGGAGCGATCTTCCTTCTTTTACTTTGCTCAAAACCTCTTCATTTCTCATCTTATCTACCCATCTTACTTTTTCCATCCTTCTCCACATCCACATTTCATAAGCTTCTATTCTATTCCTTTCCCTCTTACCTAATGTCCACCCTTCACATCCATACATGAAAACACTCCATGAATAGCATTTAGCTAATCTCTTTCTCAGCTCCAGATTCAGGCTTTTATTGCATTATTCATTCTCCTCTCAGCTCTCTCTCTCTCTCTCAGCTCCAGATTCAGGCTTTTATTTTAGATATATTTCCTTAACTCTTCCGGTATTTCATTATTTTTATTTGGGAAACACTAAACATATACCATAAAGAACAGACGACACGCGTTTCATTGTTCCTACCTGCCGGTTTCTCCATGAGATACGTTGGAGGAGTTGACAATATATTCTGTATTATCTGCCAAACCGATACTATCCCCATTTCTCATAATTCAACATTTTATGAACAAAGAAGGTGTAAATAGCTAGGTTTATGCCTATTACGCTAATACATAGCATATCAGGGACACTCAATATGGCGGACGGTTACGCCCACCCGGCTTCACCTTCGCTTACGAGTATAGGCTGCGCCACCTCTTGTACCTTAGCAACTCTATGGTTTCAACCGACAGAGACTTCTAATGATGAAAGCCGACTAGATGTAACTGTATTAGAAGACCTCTTCTGTGAGACAAATCTTTGGGACTTTCAAAGGAGAGCAATGATTGCAATACCGAAAAAGTCAAGGACTGAGAAATGTGAAGAGCACCGAACCTTGAGTCTAGAGTCACAAGCACCAAAAATACTTACCCGAATAACAAGTTGAAGGATGGAAGGGAAAGATGAATACAGACTCTCGGAAAACCAAATTTGATTTAGGAAGAACAGAAGTACCAGGGATACTATACCGAAGACAATGGCGGAGAAAACAAAACATTTGAAACCGGTCACTGTACGTGGCATTTGTGGACTAGGAGAAAGCCATCGATAATATCAAGTGGAGCAAGATATTAGGGCTGCTGGAAAAACTTGGGATGGATATCGAAGACGGAAGAATAGTCTACCAACTATACAAGAAGCAATTCATCACAATGCAATTGAAAGACAGGAAAAATAGAAGCTAATAATAACAAAGTCCTTCGTTATTATTTGCTTCTATCATTTCCATTATTATTCCATTCTATTTCTTCAATTATTATCTTCCATTGAGCGAGTAATTCAAGGATGCAACCTCTCACCAGCACTACTCATCATGTACTTGGAGGAGGCAACAAGAGAAGCACAAGAAATCAGACTGAACGGAATAATCATTAACAGAGAAGAAATAAACAATCTCCGCTTCGCAGACGATATTGCAGTCATAGCAGGAAATCGCGGTGATCTTCTAAAGGCCAAGTTATCCAAAAATACAACACGAAAATAAATAAGACGAAGACTAAAATATTCTTAAAAAGAAAGTTCTTTAAGTCGAATGAAGTCATATGTGCAACGACGAGCGTAGGGATTCAGCACTCGCAAAAGCTCATGGCTCAGACCTGTGCGGAAAGGAGGGGAGGTAGAAGGGGAGGGAATGACGAGAAAGGGAAAAAGAGAAGAGAGAGAGAGACAACGAGAGCGGGAGGAAAGGTAGAAGCAATATTCATTGATTTCTCCCAATATATTTCCTTGAGAAGGATTGAACGATATTTTTCTCGAGAAATAATAGAGACCATTTCCAGATTTTATCTGCTTTTTTTTCAATTTAGCAGCTGTTAGAAGCATGAAGTAAAAGCTGTAATATAAAGGTCACAAAGTATTGCTTTCAACGGCTGAAAGCCTCAGTAATTTATGCAAACGTAAGTACGTAACTTGAGTATTTTTTCGCCCCATACGGTTAAAACGCCTTCACAACTAAAGATATTTTTTGCGATTATGTGAAAATTACGGCGTCGAGTCATTAATTTATCATTAAAAATATGATAGTAATTAAAAACAATAGGCTGTTAAATTTCCGATGAGACTTAGAATTTCCTCATTTTTTATCGAGTCCCTCTGGAGTATATATCCGTACTATTTCCCAAGGAAAATGGCCTGTATTTTTCAGTAAATATCCTGAAAATTAGAGTGATAAGTATCTGATATACAGACGTATTACGAAAAATGAAATATTTTTTGAACCATTAGGCCAAACTCACAAAATTTCAATTGAAACAATATCTCACTCAAAGTACCATTACGGCTCCGGCAAGAGTTTTTCTCGGATTGTGTTTCTCTCTCCAGCCAGGGGCGATTGTGTAACCGTGAGAAGGGTGAGAGCGACGTGGTTGCCAAGGGCAACGTCATACGTATGACGGAGGGTGATAGCAGCGATTATGTATCCGTGATAGCACTTTGTATCACCTTCACGCCGTCATAGCGTATCACGCTCGAAATGGATGGTAATAGGGGTGATAGGCGTCATAAGGTATCGGATATACGTGCGAATACGTTGAATAAATATTTAATGACAGTAGTCCATGCCCAATTTACTAACTTTGAGTTTATGAATGACTTTCATAAAGCACTACGATTAATTATTACAGGAGAATAAATTGTCTTAGTCCTTTAAAAAAATTAATTCGATTATTTAATTATATTTTCACTGTTTAAAGCATTATAGAATTTTTTCTCGCACACGAATTAAATATAAATTATAAAAAATGTTTTTTGTTAACAATTCACAATTGTCATTATTGTAACTTGAGTCACCTAGACAGTATGATAGCCATGGATGTACGCCTTCATATAATAGACGGTTGGTTTATTGACGTGTGTTAGTTTCGCTCTTTATATATTTGTTTGCTAAGACAACCGTGAATGACAGTAAGAGTTGCGACGATAAAGTGTTCGGGTCGATTTAGGATATGCTGTTATAATCCTATGCAATTTACGCACTCTACTGTGGCAATGTACTGTAGGTGGACATACAAAACTTCAGCTGCCGTTCAGTTGTACAGCCCACTCGACTAATACTTTCAAAGGCACACTTGAATAACTCTGCGAATTATTTGATGGCTCATATATATAACAACTTCGAAAGAGTTCCAATATAGAAAGGAACTTAAAAAATGATACAAGTTTGCATTATGTTAACACCTAGGTACCTTAGGTGTAACGAATAACCAGCACATCATCTCACACATATAAGGTAAACGGAACTAATACCGTTTAATGTGCACTGAAGTAATTTTCAATGAAATTAATAATGCGACGGAGAGGTTTGAATTCATAACAAATCTGCGATGCATTTGCAAGACATAGGTAACCTTTTATTACAAACGAAATCATAAAGATAACATCATGATTTTCACTTCCACTATAATTAATATGATATGTTAGGTACGTTATAACATATTTAACACAATATTTAATTCCTAAACATACAAAAATGAATAATGTGGAGTACTTAAACTCTAGTGCCGCCGACATCGTTTCAGCCGCTTTCACACGCCGCAATTGTTTGCTTGGAATGTGTCGATGATTTTCATTGGCTGTTCAGATTTTCTATTGCTACCAACCTACAGGAAGCCCATGACCGTCATACGTGCTATCACGGTGCTATGACGGTGCTTTACATGATCGCTCGATGACGCCGACCGTCATAGGATGCCGTGATAGCTATCACCCGCCGTCATCGCTCTCACAGTTACATAATCGCCCCGCAGATGTCTTCAGGTTACATTTCCTACTCTACTCAGTAATTCGTTTCTCCTGATAAGATCGGGTGATTAAAAGTTCGCCATCTAGGCAGAAGCGCATCAACGCATAGAACAGTAGAGATTGCGAAGGACGCCGAAAATAGACCGCGAAATATTCTTTTAACACTATTTATTTATATACATCTTATGGAGCGACGGATACAGAATTTGGAAACATCGCATCACCCTCTGCGTAGGGCTTAATATTTTTTATAAGGACGTTCTTAAACTGCACGACGCAGTTGTATCGCAACTCTGAATGCAGCGTCCGTTCATCCTTCTCTAAGTCGCATTGTCCTTACTTTGTGCTTCCTTTGTATTACGGTGACGCTCAGAGGCATACAAATCAATTGAGAAGGAATTTTGAGTCAATACACCCAGATTTTTGCGCATTAGCATGTATTACGCTGAAAACAACGCCATTATTTGTTCTGGAATATGTGACATTGGCATCTTAAGAGTGGGAGCTAGCGATCGACAGCTTTCGCGATCGCTGATTCGCTTAGCGATCCAGACAAAATGTAAAAATAATTACTACTTTATATTTTCAGTTTAACTGTTCAGTGTTACCAATTTCGGCTAATACCACTGAAGTCATTGATCGAAATTGTGATTCATAATATATCGCTTTTTGTGATTTTTCACTTTTTATACTAAAACTATTTCATAGAAAAAACTTTTCCAATTAGAAATTAAATTGTAAACATGAGGAAAACTTTTAAACTTCGTACTTCCTTACATTCCTTACATTGATATTTTCAGACTGAAAGAACTCATTTTAAAAATTCTCTCTTCTTCATTGTTGTTCTAATTGTTTCTTAATTTTTGCAAATTCTGTTGCTCATTGGTCACATCAGGTAGCGAACAATAAGCACTTAGTGACCAATCATGAACGCACAGAATGGTAAGCACGTAGTGACCAATTGACCTATTTTTCCAATTATGGATAAGCAACAGAAACAGCGCAAGGCATGAATGCACACAGGATATTCGAATCATTCCCATTCTCTCTTAATTCCTGAAATGGCGCAAAATATCGTTCAACAAACGCATTGCTTTCCTATGCAAACGATCCAAATTTGAGAATGACCTCTACAAGCTAAAAGATAGGCTTCTGGTTAACTAAACTGATGAGCACGAAAACTAAATTTTCATGCTTCATCTAAGAACCAGGATAGATGCCACTGAGCAAAATTCAAAACGTCCAACTTTTTACCCTTGAGACATTTATTGATAGAATTTCACGAGTATCCTCCTTTGCCACAGGATGACATGTTCCGAGAAATGTGCTTTTTCCATCTCCAGAAAAATCCTCCTAAACACGGTCTTGTTCAAGAAATTCAATACCTCTCAATGTCGATGGTCAACTGAATTACCGAAATACTTTGGCATAGGAGTCGGAATGCTCATTGCTTTTATTTATAATTTAGATAATCTTTAATAAAAAGAAAATGGTAATCTTCCATTCTCCCAAGATTAAAATAGTTCCGAGGAAGTTGGCGGTACATGGCGAAAATATTGACTGCGTTAACCTGGGGGCATATTGCCACCCCCTGGTGGCGGGCGATATCAAATAAATTTTAAATACAGATGATAGTTTTGGCTATCTGATAATAGACATGGTAAATGATTTTATGTATGTATTTTATGATTCTATTGATCGAAAAAGGTATCACACTTTAGTTAAAGCTAACTGCAAGTAAACCCACTAAATTCAGTGTACTCGCAGACAACTTCATGTACCAAGCACGTGGATTCTCGTTTTGAATCGTGGCTTGAACGCCTAAGAACTATCCTGACAAATTAGCGCCATCATTGAGGCCTTGACCTCGAATATTTTCAATTAGGGCGTCTTGAATGAGGTTTTCCTTACAATCAGATACAATACCTAGTTCCAACTTCAATCATATATTTACAGTTGCCAAATTTCAAAAGGAACTTCGAGCATAAGTTACAGAAAGTTTTTGCAACTGCTGAGTGGTGATGGAGAAATCGTTTACCATCTGTTAACATGATGCCATCCCCCTCTGCTGAGTTCTCCGCATCTCAGCCGAAGAATTTCTTTTCCACTCTCACTATATTCAACAGCTTCACGTTCATCTCCCTCTCCGCCCAACTCATCCTCTTTCCGCAATGACCTCGTTTTCGTTTTCATTAAGCTACACCTTACACATTATAGTTTTCATCAGTATTTCGTTCGTCCGGTAGATCCTATTGAAAAGTATTCCTTGGCTAGAGCAACTCTTTCACTGATGTCTTTACATTTCGAATCAATATTCCCCCTAAATACCAATTTCGAACAAATATTCCCCCTATATCCATAAGTGTGCCTACCCCGAAAGGGAACGGCGTGATGGGTATGTATGTATGTATATCCATAGGTGAATTAAAAGTTTCGCCAGCTCGATTTTATGCCTTCCTTTCCTATACTTTAATCCCCGCCGTCTTCATTATAGAAAATATTATCGCTCATTTAATTTATGTTCCCCCAATGCACCAACCTAACATAATCTCTGGCAGACTCATAATTGGCCGCAACCCCTTATCTGACGCGAAGCTAACGCTTGGTCATCCACGATCTAAATGGCCTCGTCAGCTCACCTTTATTCCCACTTCCGTTTCTTCTCATACCTCTCTAATAATTTCTTCCGAATAAGAGTTGATTAATAATGGCGATAATGGGCACCCTGCCTCAAGACCCAACGCCCTATTGGTAGACATCATCCCGACTCACCATCACGTACAGTTGAAGGGCTCCCCGGCATTTCAGTGCGTAATTTCCGGCTTTTGGGCGTCCAGCAGGTGTCCTCACCAGTGCCGTCTTATTTATACAGAGATTTCTCAAAAATTCCGAGTCTTGATCTAACAAACACCTCATAGATATCCCCTACAAAAGCAAGCGAATATATCTTGACCATTATCTAAGTGTCTTCCTCTTATCACCTTCCCGTAGAGTCAACCGTCTCCACCTATTCCCAACATCCAAAACGAACAACACCCAGGTGTTCTTATCCGTAGCCTTTCTTCCACTGAGAACTCTGAAACAACTTACGCCGCAAACAATTTTCACTTATTTTCCCATTACGTTACGCTTTTGCTTCACCCTACTTCCGTTAAGGATTTAGTAGTCTCCCATGGGAGAGAAATAGGAAGATCCGGGTTCAAGTCCCAGTCAACTCGAATAATTTTTCATCTGTGGAATTCCGTACTGAATGTTCACTTGCGGGTGACTCCATAAGGGTAATGCGGTGGCAAGTCCCGAGATCCTCAAAGTCTGTCAAAAAGAGCGAGCATATCTTTGCGCTCGAGTATGGCTTTCAACTCATGGACAGTCGCTCCTAGCTCACGCTTTTGACTACTAGTTGAATTGTATGGCCAGAGGTCTTTAGCAATTTTTCTCCTTTAAAGCATTCATTCCATATGGAAGGAGCATGCCTCGGTAGCTCAACTAGAAAAAGCACTCCATGCGAAATTGAGAGATCCAGGTTCGAGTCCCAGTCAAGACGAATGATTTTCCGCAGGGGATTTTCGCATAAGTACAGTCTACACTAAGTTTTCTCGACACACACTCTACGAATAGACTTTAAGAATCAAGTCTCCGACACGTTTCCTTCAACCAATCCTCCACTAATTCACAAAAAAACTCGGAAAGTAAGCAATTTTATTCCAGGGCACACCCCTTTACTTTTACCAAATATTCATATTCCCATGCCGTTCATCCCGTCGTCGCATCGCGTTCTAAATCAAGTGTCTAGTTGTCTAACCATGAACCTCTTCGACAACCTTCCGTCAATTCGTCCCAACTCCTAGGGCGAGAATACACACTGGATATTTTATCTCTGTGCGTCATTAATGATAATATTTATGATTATTACTAGCGAAAGGTACCCGCTGAAACTCAACGGGTGTTAAAAACACTGAATTTGTTATTTACGAAAGCCACAAAACCTGAAGAATACTGAGCGGTCTTCTTTGAGTCGTCTTCTGAGTGAATGAACTTAATCGCTTCCCTTGTGTACATACATATATTTGCCTTCAATGACTTATTTCATTTGCGATATTCATTTCTTATATGGGCGATGGGTATCTTCAAACAGGATTGGAGAGTATGGGTGCAATCCAGCGGTTGGAAATGTCAAACGGATCATTTGCAGCAGCAGCCATGTTTATTTGACCAATTAATCCTCCGTTACCTGGACTGCGTCTTAGGCGTAAAGGGTAGCCATAATCATTGGTAATCAAATTAAAAGGTTAAATCAAAAATATATGCTGATTCTTAGCGTAATTGTCAATTTTCATGCAAGGATGGCGTTCATTGAGCAGAATATCCCGTTCTTCTTTCGGGTAAGATAAATGTAGTGACGTTATTACAGTTTCCGCCATATTAAAACAGATTGTAGTTTCGAAACGGACGGGTCAATATTTGAACCAGATTTATAGCTGGGTACTCTTCCGTGGTTGGGTTAGGATGAGATTTGTGCGGTTCTTAGTGTAACCCGAGAAACACCACAGGAAGGTGACCGACTTAGTTTCCCAATTTTATTGATATAGGTACCTTTTTTGGAATTTTCTTGTTCGATTTTTATTTATTATTTCGTTTAATGCTCATAAACACTGGTCATCATTAAAGCATCGGTATCAGCTCATTAGAAAATAAACTTAAACATTATATTTTCGGCTTTCCCTCAGGAGTATTGAATGTATACTTATTGTAAATATGCATTGAATTTATCGATTACCCACCTAAGCAATCCTTAGGACATTGGGGCCCATGGGACTCTATGCCCTTCTTATTTGGATATTCTCTCAACACGATGTAATGGGCCTGCAGGAATAAATGTTATTTAAAGAAGCGTGAGTATCTTTTGAAAATCAAATCTTTGGTTGGCAAGGAAATATGATATTGTTGATTTCAGAGAAAATGTGAGATTTTTCAGCTAAAAACATGACTTTCACAGGAATACGAAACGTAATAGAAAATCGATTGGAATAATTAGAATTTTCATTCATCCAGCCATCCGATAAAAGAAATTCCAGCCCTCTATCTTGAATGAAAGTACTTTTAAAAAGCAAAAAATAAAACCACTGCACCGAACCCAATGATTAGCATGGACCACCAGAGGGGCCTTTAGGGGGCCTTAGGGGACCCTGAGGGCTTTTTAATATAGCCCATATTACCCACAGATATATTTTCAATCTACATGCCAAATTTCAGCTCAATCGGTCCAGTAGGTTTTGCGTGATTGAATAACAAACATCCAAACATACAAACTTTCACATTTATAACATTAATAGGATGAGCGAAACTCGGAAAAATAATCGACGAGTGACGCACAGCACGCGACGTGCTCAAGCCGTAATCGCGAGGCGAATTGAGAGCACACTTGAATATCTTTTTAAGCAGGTCGAAAAGACGATCTTGGACCACACTTCACTTTATTCCATCTGTTTACTCAGTGGAAATAACTGCACAAGTAGTATTTCACATTACGCAAGATATGTTTATGGCGCTGATTTCGAGATTCTAAAAGCAATAATTAAACGTTTTTACTCGGTATGATACCTTGATATAAGTCAGAAACCATTATAAAACATGAAAGGTACTCTTTCGCATAATGGGATAAAGTGTACAGGAAGAATAGAATTATTTCTAAATGCCATGTGCCACAAGGCTACGGGTTAAAATAGCATTAAATTGACAAGAAACCAAATTGGTAACATGCAATTTGTTCCACTTTTATCATACATACTACTGCGAACACGCATGCAACTTTCCACGAAAATCTGTAAATAAACGAACATCGCTTGATTTGAGTGTGATTTGTCGGTTGTCATACCGAACATACATATGGATTCAAATCCATACAGAAATTTAAACAGCAGTGACAAACATGAAGCAAATATTGAAACAATAACGACGCAAAATCTATGTTTTCAATTAGCGCATTTTCTTATCACATAGCGTAATACACATCTAAAAGGTTTCAGCTTCACTCATTGTTTTCATGCCGTACAATGAAAACACCTCAGCAATCGATGACTTCTTTGGGATTCTGTAAAATTACAGCAGTGGATTATTTATCGATTTATTTCTAAAAATAGTCGCGAGAGCCGGAAAACTACAACACACTGTTCAATTTCTAATGAGATCAATGCTTCCTAAATATCTAATAAAATTAATCAAGTCTCTCTGGAGTGCATACCGGTACAATTTCCCAGAGAAAATGGTAGGACTGGTAGGCAAATACCTCGAAAAAAAATGGTAAGAGGCTAATGTTTTGGTATTATTGGAAATTAGAGATCGTTTTTTTTTACGATCAGGTAAAATTAATTTTACGTGAAGTAACAACCCGCTCTAATTACCTTAAGGAACGGGATTTCACAGAGGTATTCCGGCCAAGGCTAATGACTTATTCGCCTGGACGGGGACTCCGTGAATGCAATACAGTGGCTATTCCTGGTATCCTCAAAATGTGTACATTAAGGTAGTTTGAGCAAGATCTTTCTCTAGTCGTACTAGGCACCGTGTTCAAATTTTATTTTTAACTTTAAGGTACAGAAAGAGGCACGGGACAAATGTTGTACAATTAATTACGTTAAACTTTGGTCTTAAATTGTTGACACTCTCAGTGATTAATTAAAATTACACGCATAATATGTAAATCTGACTCATCTTTTCACGCCGTGCGCCGAAATCGTCTCCATGCCCAAAGAATGTGTCATGTAATTCCGGAGACATTACTGCGGAGAGCAATTGATTTAATTTGGAAAAATAGCTGAAAATTAATACGAACTGCGCTCTGTAAAATTTCTGACGAGATGTATGCGTTTAAAATTCCGAATATTTTAAATAAAGTCTTTCTGGAGTGCAGGAGTGCCATTTCCTTTACAAAATGGCTGTTCTGTCCCGGCTAATATTTACAACAGTTCAAAGGTAATTCTTTAATATTTTGTTCTCATTGGAAATATGAGATCCTTTTCTTCATTATGCAAATGAGACAAATGGTTGAGACTTTCGGGCAAATTTCTCGAAAAGTATATTGGTGAGTATATTTCGAAAAGTATATCCCGCTCCCGTTGGAAATATAAGATCGTTTCCTTCATAATTAGGCCAAAATCATCGAATGTTACGCGAATTGATGTCTCGCTCCAACAACCATTAGGAAGGCTTAGAGCGTTTAGCGTTTGAATCGCAATGTAACGGTCGCTGATTCCGATCGCGCAAGCACACACTGTCGCACGAACGAGTCAGAACATCGACAGTTTTCGAAAACTTTTGAACCACAAGTGTGACAATGAACATTACTTATCGGATGAGTACTTATTACTCACGGAGAGGGAAGTAAATTGACGAAGCACTTGTCTCGCAATCCAGAATTGCTTGCAGAGTCGAGAACATAAAACGTCGACGAATGAATTCGACAGGTGCCCGTGCCTCGCAAAGCCGTTTACATTTCGTCTCCCGGAGGCGTAAACGTGCATCGGAGGGAATCAACCCACTGAGCAAAGCGTAAACAGAGCCGACTCATGCCCCGTTTACATAAATAGCATTATTTCTACGACAGTGATTCTAATACTAGTAAGAATTTCACTGTATGAACGCGAGTTAGCACCCACTCAAATAAACTTGGTTAAAACGCAACATGTACTAGGATTGACCATGATTACCGGTATATTAAATGCTTGTGAACGTCAGTCAGTTGAAATCATGGCTAAAATACACGTTAAGAAAATTCAGGGCCGAGCAGAAATACGATATCACTATACCGTAAGGGAAATTGAAGTTATCCTGTACCAATACAGTCAGAAAGTCCATTCAAAAGAGGATGCATAGACTATAAAAACAATCTAGACGGATATGAAACTGGAATACTATTGCAGGCGCGTGTTACTTTATTCGTTTTCGTAGTGATTCCTTACTTTTCACCGGAGGTCAATCTCCTTTCTACTACGGAAAAACAATTAGTCATGCGAACCCCACAAATGTCAGAGCCACCGCGTTAACCATAATTCAACCTAAGTAAATAAAACAGGGCGAAATCAGGAGCGAAGGAAAGGAGAGCACGAAAGAACCCTTGAGGAGGTTCCACAGCGACTGCGCGCGTCAAAAAGTACATCTGAAACTTCATTTTTTTTTGTATGCCGAATAAAAAACAGTACTCTTCGTGAAATTCAGCCCTATGTCTTGATGAGTTACGTACTTAAGTCGCAGATAGGTCGACCCATATATTATATGGAACTTTCTATAGAGCTAATTTCGTACATAATTCTGGAATAGGAGTGTGCCAATCAAGCTTCCGAGAGAGATTACGGATGTCACTCAAACCATGTAGGAACACCTTCGCCTTCGATAAACACTCTTTGGTTGCAATTAGTTAGAAAATCACGTATTCAACTCATTCTTTTTTCGTCAACTCTGCATTTTAATTATAGTTTTCTTTGCCAGTAACTTTGTTGAATGCTTTCTTGAAATCCAGGAATGGCGCGTCAAATATTTTTCAATAAATCGGATTTCAGAACAACATGTAGGAAGAGTTAAAGTTGGGTTTCACAGGATTCACTCTTTCAAAGGTTGGGCGGAAGGCTGAGGAAGTTCAGATTTTCCAGGGCGCTCTTGATATTACTGGAAATTATGTTCTCGTTAATCTTGCAAGAGAGAGAAATTAGCGATACAGGCCCGTAGTTTCGTTCATTTCCTTTCATGGATGCTGCAGTGGTACTGGCAATTTTCCAGTTTTATAGAACCTTACCTTCAAATGATGACTTATGCTAGAATTGATTTCTAGAAATTGAGCGATGTTTGCGGCCATGAGCACGAGAGCATGTAAATCTTTCGGAACTTGGGAATTATAGAATTTAATGGAGCGCTACTGTTTTGATATCCTAACGAGCTGTATAATTCTCACTCATCGGTATACAAATCGCAGGAATGTCGGCATCATGCTTAGTGGTCTTCATTGTTTGAACTTTCAAAGAAGTAGTTCAATTTGATACGAGTATGTCATCGTAGTTATGCCGGTAGTGTGACCACGTTTACATTTTTGTCGGTAAAACACTCTAAAGTTGTAAGATTACAACGATGTTTTCTTGCGCAACACCGAAATGATTTAGAGATTTCATCTAACAATTTCCAAGTACCCCTTTCTCGAAGTTTCGCGCAGCTGTCAGCATCATTTCATATTTTGGTCGCAATGTATTTTCCCCCATCCTTGAGTTTTGTCGTTTTGTCGCCATATTTGGTGATGTTGTAGAAAACAGAGTATAAATCCTCGGCTCCTAAGCTTCCGTCTTACTTCTTTTTTGTAATACAGAAGCTCTCATATTTAAGTTTTAATGAATAAATTCATCGATTCTTTCGCGTATAGCTTCCAAGAAACATCTCCCTGCTACCTCGGTATTCCATCTTTAATACCTACTTGTTAAACGAGAGCACTGGATTAAAAAAAGGAAAATTCACTTTAAATAAATCGTGAATGCCGTTGATTCGTAATGGCAATGATTTATCGACATCTCTAGGCATCGTGCGATCGCTCCGTTTCGCCATCACCTTCATCGCCGCTGCAACGCGATGAACTAAACCAGAGGTGAGATGGCGCGTCCAAGCGGTCGATGCGTAAGATACGGAACGGGCACCACAGATACGGAGAGAGAGGCGGGGAGGAGGAACACCAGCGGGTCAACACCTGCATATCACCCTGCCAGCCGCCGCATGGGCGTGTGGCAGTGGGTGTTGAGGCACTAGCCGTGTGAAGGTGCATAAGATTATAGGGAGGTCAAAGGGTGAAATCAGGGTGTCCAGCAGCTGGGCATTAGAAAATTTCCTGAGAGTTCCAGGTTTTCCAGATATAATTTTTATTTTTCCAGAGGAAATATTGACTTTTTAAGAGAATATTCGGTACGTTTTTTGGGTGATTAAAAGGATTATTTTTAAACTTGCATATTTGATGGAAAATAAAAAGGAAACTTTAAAATAGTTGGAGAGAAGAGAGAGAGTTCTTAGATTTAAACATTGTCATGCTGGTGCTCAGGAACTAGGTTATATCACAGACAGACTTCGCTATGAATAGCATTGAAAAAAAATGATCAAAAACTTAAAAAACTGAAGGAAATTACTTTTTTTCTATATTTTGCTAAATGCGACAACGCAAGGGAAATTTGACTTAGCAACTCTTAGCAACTCTTTACGCCACTGATTTACACACTGTGACCAATAAGAACACATTATGCCTATATAGAAAACATTGTACCTACTTTCGGTGATTACAGGAATGCAAAACGCGACAACGCAAGGGAAGTGTTGTCTTAGCAACTTGCCGAAAAAGGCACATTGCTTCCGTTGCTGTTTTACAAATTGACACCACAGAAAATTCCAGAGTCATTTCCCTGAGATTTCCCTGATATTTCCAGTGAAAAAAAATTCCCTGAGGTTTTCCGGTCCTCCCGGTTTTCCAAAGTGCCGGACACCCTGTGAAATGTAATTCGGGAGTTTTTGGAGTGGAGCATAGTTTTTATGATGGTCACTTACTGTGCGTGTAAAGAACGAATGCTTGCACCTATCTGCGCGGCAAAGTTTCTCTCTTATTTTTTTTCCTTTTATGTCGTACCTGGAGATGTAGTGTGGCGTCAAAATGATGTTCACTCACTCACACTGAAACACACCATTTCTCAAATTTCCAAGCAATCTATGCCCAGAGTGCACCCTCAGTCTCTAGTTGCTCCAAACCTAATCCCTCGAAAAGCTGTGAAATAGTATGATATTTTCACTCGTTGCAACGGCGAACGGGTCGCCGAGTGCGAAAGGGGACAGTGGTTAACGGTCTCGACAATTTATGGATGGCGATGGCTACTCCCGAATCCTCATTCGTACGCATTGATGCAAATCGTATGCCCTCTGAATTAATCGGATCGGTGGAATTTTCCACCACCCTAGGGCATAAGTACGTAATATTAAAACATGTAGAAGAAGAAAAAATACGATCAATTTTAACATTTCTTTTTAATTTCCAATAAACGTCAAAGTTTTCGGCTCTGGAAGCCAATTTAAAAGTTTTAGGTGACTTTTAGGCATAAATTTATGCAACCGATTCATTTTTAAATGAATAACTTTAACTTTCTGATTCTACATTATTTTACTCTACACGACCCGAGTATCGATGCCCAACGTCATTTTCGGGTAACGTTTCCGCAGAAATCCATTTATCCCAATAATGAGTCAACCGAGGGCAACATATACACATAGATGGAAGAATGCTAACTTGTTAACTGAAGATGTCGTTGAACGTCGTAACTCAGGTCTAATTTAAATAAAATGATCACAAAGCTGAGGTTTTCCAGTATTTAAGGTGTTTTCTTCTACTCTCGGATGACCACTGCTCCACACTTGTTTGATAACATTGCCCAAATAAACCCAATGTTTTTTGTATTGCAAACGAATTACGAATCTGTCGTTATTTAAGCTTTAACTCGTCACATTTTTATGATACATAATGCTATTTATTTACGAATAAATGGGCCGAAGTTCGGTAATCAATCTTCGCCAGTTTGGTAGCAATGCAGAAGGATGGAGGGGGAGCAATATTGCTATCTAATCACTCTTCCCATACTTCCTAGCCTCTCATTGCACAGCCTGGTCAAGATTAGTGCATGCTTAAGTGGTTTACAGTGATATTTGTGACTAATAACCGCTGAATTAGCATTTAGAAGTCGTAAATATCAATCAGATATATACTGAAATCACAATCCAGAAAATTGTCAAAGTAAATTTAAAAATACTGCTTTAATTTTGGTTGCTAGTTTGGTGATCAGGACTAAGTATTGGTTCCTCAGGTGTGTGTCGTGTCGGTCGATCTATTGGCCTTCCTTTGTGGTTGAAAGGCAAACAAAGAAAGCCATTACCAATGGCTATGATTTGGCGTAAACCAACAAATCACGTAGATGCTTGCGATTTTAGCTTTTCAACAACAGAAGGTAATTCAAAAAAAGTTGAATGAATTACCCAAAATTGCCTTCAGCAAAAAGACCAGTTCCTCAGGGAGATGAATTGATAGGAGCTTGATATGCTCGAAGATACTGCAAAGCCATAAGTGCACAAGAGACAGATATATTAGAGGAATGTAGCGACCCCACATCCAAGCCTAGCGTCTCAAATGAACCACATCTCATGAATCAGCAGGAGCAGATGACTAGGCGCATGATTGGTATTTGTCTAAACGAATAGCTGCTCTTTTAGGCACACAATGGCCAAAATGAAATCTGCTGAGAAGAGAAATGAATATTTTTTATAAATAGTAATTTGTATTGCTAATAATTTTAGCATCACCTACTCATTTAAGATTTACTTAAATATTTTTGCTAAGGTTGCGTTTGATGTACACAGAAGAAATATTAGCTATTTAAATTTATTAATTAAATTGAAAGATATATACTATTTTACGCAGACTAAGTATGATAATAACTCCAGCAAATACCAGACTGGAAGATGTGATGGAATTAAAAAAGTGATGGAGGGGCGGGGGGGAAGGTAGGTGGGGGAGATGGGGAGGGAGAGAGAGAGAGATGGGGAGGGAGGGATAAGAGGAACGGAGGTTAAGTTACGCCTACTTGGGTGGTCAGCCATTCGTAAGGAAAGAGTGGGGAAATAATCAGCCGTGTCTCACCCCATTCAACACGTTGTATACGCTTAGCAGTAAAAGACACTTGATGCATTCTCAAAGGAACGTACTCACTTTCCTTTGAACAATACCTTGGATACAACAACCAAGAAACGAGCGCCTTCCGAATAAGAAGCAGTAGATTGGTCGTCACAAGAAAATAGCGACAAAGCAGAAGATTAAATATTTCTCGTAAACGAGATGCGAAGAACAACTTTCAAACCTATTTTTTCAATGGCAAACTTCACTTCTCTTAAGACGGTTGTACGATTTTTGTTTATGAACCGATTTGCGATAAACTTTGCTCGCGTATTTTCATTAGTTACATTCGTCGATAAAAGTAAAAAAATTAAATGAAAACGATTTGGTTTTCGGCCATTCAAATTTATTTAACAGGTATCCTTATGACACGTGGAATTTATATAAATAGTAGGCGTGCTGAAATTTTAGTGGTCATGGGGTCACAAAATACAAGACTGGGTCCAATGAACTCAGAGTTCGTAAACGATGTAACTTTCTGCAATACGAAGAAAAATAAAGCCCATGCTCGAAGTTTCTGGATATTTTGCACGAGAGACAGGATAAGTCACGACGTTCCAATAAATCTTGTGCATTTACGCCTAAAAAAATGAACTCACAAAACGGGAAATCGGATCCATCGAACCCCGTCCATGGCTTCAGGGTTTATGGCTCAACTATTTCAGTCATCACACGCACAATCTCCATTTGTAAGAAATCCAGAACAGCTAGGTAAGAAGATATACATCCAATACAAAAGTGTCTAGACTGCATTGATTTTCCGGAGTCCACTGTATACGTGCCGTTTCATTAAAAAACTGCTCGGCAAGTGCCCAAAAGCATTGCGAATATCATTCATGACTCTTCCTCGGCAAACATGCAAACATCGGTAAGCCTTCACCTTTTTAGTATTCCGATGCTTTTTATAGATTAATACTTCAAATATTTTACATCCTAATTTATTGGATAGTTTAAACATCAATTCTTTTGTTCATAATTGCACCGCCTATTGCAGGCAACTGGCTTAGCGTGGCGTATAGTACGTTTGAAACACAGATAACTACAAGAAACGAGCCCTACTCTCTTTTGTCCATCAGTTTGTACAAAAATTGAAGGAAACAAGAAACAGGTATCAGGTTCGTGAGAGCGGACAAAATGGTGTTAGTTAAGAATCTCGCAGTGTGAAAAAGGAACAAACTTTAAATTCATTCCATAAGTGTGCGTGATGATTCTTCATCACTTAATAACAAATAAACAATAATAATAATTTGTAAACCAAACAACACGAGAAAATTGGAACACAAACAACCAACATCACACTACCCTGGTTGTTGACCTGGTCAATGCCCTCCACGAGGCGGTGAGCCGATTCCTTTATTTCCAGGCAAACGAGTCTATCATTTGTATGAAGGTTTCCGCAGCGTTTCAGCATTTGGAGATCAGATTTCAGGTTTCCTTCCGCGTATTGTCTAATTGAAACTGTCGTCACAAAAAGACAACACGCGGAAGGAAACCCGAAAGCTGATCTCCAAGAGTCGATCATTTACTCGTCATTCGAAGGTTTTGCTTGCGAAAAAAAGCCAATTACTATACATTCTAAGCGCAGGAGTTTCTTTTACGTCTACCTTTTGCTAACAGCATTTGTTTTTACTTCTCCCTTTCTCATTTAGTAAATCCCTTTTTCATGCATATGGCCCGTGGTCCCGCACTGAAACGGGGTTCATGCGATGAGGCGCAGACTCTCACACAAACGCGCCTTCTCGCCTTCAATCCCTGTTCTACCCTGCCCCACTCACCGCGGAGGGGGAAGGAGGCGGCAGACGAGGCGAACAGCGCTGCCGGCGCAGTGTGAGAGTGAGGAGGCGGGGCAACAAGTTTTCAACTTCACGCGCGGCCACGTGAGAGATCCTTTGGGCGGGTCACCCGATGGGGGTGACAAAATACACGCACTGGGGGCGCTATCTGAGAGATTATCGACCGAACGAAAGTCCTCCATCTCACTTTGGCTACTTAAATGGCAATAAAATGGGCTTCCTTTCTTCTAACATATTGACAAAGCCCTTTCCACACGATACTTAATCCAGCACACGTTCGAGGATGCTTATACGACAAGCAAGGTCCCTTTCCAGTGTCGATTGATATTGAATCTGTACGCCGGATAACAAGCACAATCGCTATCACATTAGCTGAGCTTCTTGGTTTCATAATTACGACGGTACTAGCTAGCTACTAGCTCCAACAGGTCATAGTCGCCTTCGACTAATCACGTTAGCTTTTACTAGAGTGGTGAGATCGTCACATCATGGAATCAGCGTCATCTATACCTTGTATAGCTCCTTTTGAGAATCATAATTTTCAAGCTACATAACCACCACAGACAGCAAAGGAAACCAGCATTATACATTTGACCGAAACCCTAAACATATGCTAATAATTATTAATATAATTTTTACCCGAGTTTCTCCAACTTCCGCATTGTACACCATGTAATACCAAGTTCAATTTGTGAGAAAGAGCTTGGAAAGGAATCATCTTGTTACTCATATCAGATAGGTGACATTTTTTTCTGTACGTACCCAAAATATGAATAAAATGACAATTTTGGCCATTTAGAGAGTTACAACTACAAGAAACATTATAAATATGCGTAACTTCAACAAAATATTAATACCATGATTTATAAACGATTGGATCAACGTCTTCAAAACTAAAGTTACATTAATAAATAGAGGTTGGAGAAGAATTCACATGGAAAATAAATCTGGTTTTGCAACGCATAGCGCGACATGACTGAAACTGCAACCTTCAACAACGCTCCGAACACTTTCAACCCTCGCTGATAAGTCTAAGGTAATCAGTAGTTGGTGAAGAGCGAAACCCATCCCCAGGGAATTGCAGCGATCGCAATTACTTAGGATAGAAGGAAACAGAAAAGTATTTTGTGGTTTTATGCCGCAATACGTGACGTGCACCCATTGAGACCCAGTGAGCTCCGCGGTTATTTAATGGGAATATATTCCACTACACGGATACTTTTAGGAGAAAACCTTCAGCACAGTAATACGTCTGTCGGATCGGACGATAAACAGTGAACCTACGGCGTATTTAGTTCAGAATGAATAAATTCCAACTCTGCGTCCCTCTTCACGTATTTGCTATTTCCACATTACGAATTTCTTTACCGATTGGTGTAATTTGCCTCATAATTCCAGTATTTTCCGCGAATAATAAAAAATTACAGCCATTAAGGAAGTCTGAGATAAAAAATTGCAGCACCACTCGATTTTCCAATCTAATTTAAATAATGACTGTCTATTATATTCTGGTTTTATGCAAAACTTATCTCAATAAAAAAATGAACATTTTTTGGGTTCACGAGATACTTATCACTGGAATTAACTTTCATTCCACACCATTTACAAAGTTTTTCCTGTAGTCGAAGGCATCTATATGGTTAAGCGAGCATTGAACCGTGTCGGTTTTTCTATAATAGAGAGTTTGGTCTTTGGTCTAATGAGGCGTCAAAATCAACTAACCGCAGCGGAGATGGAAAACACAAACAATTAATTGAATGATGACCGTTCGTGTTCGTAAACGCTTTCATCATATTTATCTGATATTTTCATTTGTCAAATATCCATATACCCAAAATACTTTCAAGCCTCCAAAATGAACCCTAAGAATGTCATTAAATAGAGACGAACCTTACGAAATGATGAGAGAGTTTTATTTCAATAACCAACATCTCGCAAAACCATGAATAACTTCGTATGCATGTATATATTATATGTTTACTATGTACAAAGGAACACCTATACCCCGTGTAGATAGGCAACCCAATTATCTTCATAAAAAATCGACCTACTACCCGTCCGACCTCGCACAGCTCCACTGAGAATGGCTGTCCGACAGCACTGAGCAATGGGAAGTTCAGCTACAGAAGAGGGTTATAAAGAAGTGGCCATCAGCCAAAAGCTAAACATCATTTATTGAAAGCCGATTTTTTTTCGGAATTTGACAAAAACATTACAAATAATAGCCAGCTGTATTCTCAAGTATCGTTAGCTAGTTTCTAATTAAAAAAGCCAGGTATCTAATTATTGAAGTCATCCGAATCCGAAGATAGGTTTGCCTCCAGCTCTCTCCAATGCCTGCCTTTTCTCTGCCAACCGCGTCATTCCTACACAAATCGTCAATATAACGTACCACATAATTTAGTTCATCTGTTCCTCACTTCCTAGAAAATTATTCCATATTTTTTCTCCTTCCCATTGATCCTAACAAGAGATTATTTTGTCGCTAAATATATTCAATAAGCTTGTCTATTCTATGTACTCATTGCCATTCCAGGAAAGATAATTAAAACAAAATACGCTCATCTGACAACTGGCTGCTCTGAAAATGATGATGATGATATTTGAAAGGAGGAAAGTAGACACAGGAAGAACTTCCATCACTTAAGGACTCACACACTCCGAGCGGAGTTGAAAAAAATGTCACTGTATCAGAATATGAGATGCCGGAACCTAGTACATCGAAAGACGAAGGCAGGACCATGAGAAAAGCAAACCCCAAAACACAGGTCTTTGAATTCTCAACTGTAAAAATCACTTTTTGATAAAAAGTTGCATCAAAAGAAGCGCGATTTATAGTATTGCATTGGATAAGTCTGGTCTAATTGAATAGCGCATTCCGTCGAAACAAAGCGATATGCCCACATTGCCCAGAGAATTGAGATGAAACTTCGCCATATTCACCACGAATGAGGTCCCCGCAAAAACTGTTTCCTCGCAAGTTTTGAAGTAAGATAATTTTCAAGACATTAATATTTTCTTTCTCAAGACAAGAGGAACGCACCAGAGACTATGGCAAGAAGCGAAACAGGCTACGATAACTACAGACCGACGTCGTTATGTGCTCCAGTTTGATTAGTGAAATTTGTTTTCTCCGACAACGATCTCAGTCACCTTCGCCTCAAAGGAGAAGGAAGTTATTGTACACTGTAGTAAACATCTTCCTCCTTCCCGAGTGTCCAGGTTACTTTCTACTGGCAAACTCCGACGCCAGCGGCTTACATTGCGGGACGAATGAATAACGGTAGTTTTCGTAACCGGAGATAATTCCTTTCGCTTCGAAATAATATTCGGCTGCAACAACTTAAGGCGGTTAGCGAGAGATATAATTTCCCATTGCATAGAATGAATTTAGTCTCAATTTAAAGAAAAACATCACACATCTCCAAGAATACCAAAATACCACCCACTTACCGCTAATCTTTGCGAGATACAAGCCTAAAAAAACACCAGCCACTTTCCTCGGGAAATGGTACTACGATGAGCTTCAGAGACACTGTATTCCAGAAATGAGGTATTTATAGCGCATAGTTGTCGTCGGAATTTTAATGGTGCTTAGTTAGTATCATTTCTCAACTATTTAAAAATATAAATCAACTACTCACCGCAGTAACTTTTACAGAATCGAGCAAAATACTTCGTTTGCGAAAGGCATTTTCAACGACCGGCGGGGGAAAAATGAGTAAAGTTAAAGATTTCATCATCATCTGGTGTTCTGCCTGCTGACAGGTCCCCTTACACCACTGCTGTCTCCGTCCGCTTCTGTCCCGAGCTTCCTTCTTTGCTTCATCATAGATGATGTTCTTCACCTGATCCACCAATTTAATTCTTCCCCTTCCTCTCTTTTTCTTTCCTTCAATTGAACCCTCAAGTGCCACAGTTATTATACTATGCAGTTATACTAAAGATTTACTGATGCTTATTTAGTTAACAGCTGAGAATTCTCGCCATATAAATAATATATTCGCGTTTATAATATTACAGTATTTACTTCACGCTTCTTACAGCCGTTGAAATAATAAAATAACACTCAAATATGCTCACTATCTTGACAAGTTAAAAATCTTCCTAAAGCCACCTAGCCGCCACGAGAGCGACAGTTGACAGTATTTGCCAATGTCCTTCGAAAATAATTTCTATGCGTTTATCCCGGTAGTTGTGCGATAGTCTTTTTGGTGAAGCAAACTGAAAAGCCTGAATTGCCTCGAATTTAAAAGAGTCACTTAAGCAATAAGGCAGAAAGACCGACTTCACAATCATAGGTACTAACAATTAAAAAGGTTTACGATAATGCAGTTTGTATTGATTTTTTTCTCTTGATCTCAGAAGAAGATGGTCGGGGAATCCATTTTGTCCGTTTTTTTAGTATGTGGAATTTTAGAGTAACAAGAGCGTTTTAACCTCTATTAACATACAGTGGTACTATATAGATACGCCCGACAGAGTTCATTTCAGCGACAGAGTAGCTATTACATTTCCTGACAACTTAAGTCGAAATTTATTACCTACCTACGTACTACAGGAATTTCTTACAGTCATTGGATTATTGGATTGAAAAAAAAATGATGGAATTCCGACAGCAACATCGGTACACCGTCTCGGTCAGAGCATACTACTAATGCGAGAAAACACATCAATGTCGCCCAAGTATGGAGAAGCAAGAAATAAGAAATGTTGCTGGTGGGCATGAAAAGGAGCAAGTGCTATTTCGCGTCCAGCAGTTATGAAATTCCAAACGTCGCAGTCCTTGGATTTAATACGACGAGCTCTCAACTTTTAAACCCCCTAAGGGGCTCGGTGAATATTATTCGATAAATTGACGCAGGAAAACTAAGGCCTAGGTCATAAATTAAGGTACTAACATATGGCGATATTTATCTCTAGGTATGATAGAATAAATATTTGAATTTTCATTTTGAGCAGCAATAATCTTTCACCAGTTTAAGAAGCTGGAAGTTACTATGGTAATATTAACGCGGCGGAAACCTCGTTCAAATGAATTAACTGTCCTGCCAATAGCTTTATTTGCATAACGGATATCTCAAATGTGCCTTTGATGATTGTTTCATGCCGTACGCTAAAAATGACTACAAAATCGAAAGTTTTTCTTTCCAATTAAAAAAATTACAATACAGCGAGTAAAAAGTTTATTTTTACGACTGAGAAAACATACTACCTACACAATGTTACTTTTTTGACACCAACTAAGAGTCAAAACATTTTCCTAGCTGAAATTTTCCTTTTGTGATGTCTTTCTTCAGTACACTGAACTACATGCCTTCAAAAAGTTGTTTTACCTAAAAAAAATATGCATAAAAATAGTGCGATAATTGGCTGATATTTTGTATCATTAGAAATATTTATTCCTAGTTAATGATATCAAATTCATTGATTTTTGAGTACAGTGACATCCCACTTTAACTGCCTTGGATCATAGAGTTCGACATGATAGATTTATGTATCTAATAGGGGTTTATTTTTTGTCACAAGCGACACCCTTATTCCAAAAAAGCTAAAAAAATACATTAAGTCAAGTTATTCATTCAATGTAAGCTACAAAATAATCGGATAAATTGGTTAGATTCATAAACAGTCACATAATTTACTGGTGTGATGAAATGGAGTAAAATACCAACGAGGTTCTCTAGTAACCAGAAGGCAGAAATGCAATGAACTGCATGAAGGCATTAATATACACTTGATAAGTAAGTTATTACATGAAGACTGAAGAGTTGATCGGCTGACTAATAGTAATGAGCATAAGTAATTTTACGCAAATGATATAAACACATACATTTTATCGAGCAGTATGGGAGTAAAAATTATATTCGATGCTAACAAAGGGTTTCGTGAGCAGATTTCGCAGTGAGGTCCTTATCTTTAAACTCTTCATTTCCGACCCCATCGCCAACAATTTGGGCAACCGGTGGCATGAGCGAACCTATCATACTATGTTATAATACCAGACAGACAGACAGGAAAGTTCATATATATAAACAACCTTCTTCTCACAGCAATGCGAGGACGAAAACGTCAAATGCATTCGGAATAGATTACAAGGAATGCGATAATACAAGAATAGGAATGGGTCACAGTCACTCGACGCACAAACGGCAGCTCTAGAAGTAGCCAAGTGGTTACAACTTTTCCGCAGGATTCCCGCTTCTCATCTTTTTCTCGCATTAAATCTCATACAATGTATATAATCAACGGTTGTCACGGACTGAGATGCGTTCAGAGGAGCGACTGGATAAGGGTGTTTCAATAAGGTTTAAAGGATGTACAATTCAAATCCCTAACTTCCAATTGACATTTTAATTGACCACGATTACATTTAGTGATGCCGCGAGACGAGACGAGACTTGATCCAGTCTCGTCTCAGTCACGTTTTCTGAACTCGGGTATCGTCTCGAGTCTCGTCTCGTGAACCCCAGTCTCGTCTCGGTCTCGAGTCTCGGACGAGACTCTCGTCTCGTCTCGTTTCCTCCAAAATAATAAAACCATAAAAGGCCCATTTTCCTTGGCGTACGTAATCGCTGAATCGGTACACTCGAAATAGTAATGACATTTATATGAATTTTAAATATGCATTAAATTAGACACCGAATGCATTAAGCTGTATGTAAAATCAATGATTTTATTTTATATATTAAATAAACATAAATTTGATGAAAAATGGCTCTATAATAACAACGTTAGTACAGAGAAATCCACAGAAGGTTAAAAAATATTACTGTCAAATAATTTACATTGGTTAAAGAAAGAATGAACAGTTTTGCATAAAAAAGTAGTTTAAATAATTTAAAACAGTGTAATCAAAATAAGTTTTTTATTTGGCTGGCCAAACGGCACTCCACACACGGGTTCACACAAAGCAAACTTCAGGCAGAATCGTGGCCTAGGCGGTTTCTTCGCTTTCTCATTGTCAATGATGACCCTGGGTAGACGAGGAGTATTGAGATGACGGATGTACCCACGCTTTGACCTGAATTGGTCCGAATTGACCCCCATGGGTCAATTCGGTGGTCCCTGATTCGATGACGTACTCCGGCAGACCGCACGGCGTCTACCCGTAAAAGGGAGTCAGGGGATACCGAATCCCAATTTTTTGGGCAACGGGCTCCTCCGGTTCTCAAAAGATGTGTACGGTAAGTCTTCGCAAAAGGGAGACTGACGGGAACTCGTCTTACGTTGTTGGGGGAAACCAACAGATTCGAGTACTGCGGGGGAGGCGGAGGCCCATTGACGTCCTTTTGACGTCAATCCGCCTCATGGTGTCGGCCTCGCAGGGGTTGTGGTTGGCTAACCTTCCCTTCCCATTTCATTTTCCCACTGCTTCCCACTAAGGTATAAGCGAAGGCTTGCAGACCTGGTGGGGGGTTTTTAGAGCTCGCGGGGAGACCCGAATCACCTGTCAATGATGACCGTGACCTTTTCACTGGAGTAGATATAGCGGGAATGCTAAGGAAGTCTCTCGCCATTTTTACCAGCACTGGAAAAGTTGGCTCAATCGCCTTTGATCAAGTCAATACGTTTTCATTACTAAGGAATCTCGGCTGTCGAAGATTTTCTTCTTCGCAAGTTCTTTCCTCCATTCTTCACACTGGGATGACTGACTTGGGGTAATTTAGTAAAACCATTAACTGATAACTAAAAGGGTGAGAAAACTATGTTGAAAAGTCCAAAAATTTTAAATAAAAGTTCAGACAATTTTTTCTTCATCTGTATGGCCAAAATAGCTTATATAAAATTTTAT
The DNA here is from genome assembly GCA_963169105.1 of Ceriagrion tenellum. Lineage (NCBI taxonomy): Eukaryota > Metazoa > Arthropoda > Insecta > Odonata > Coenagrionidae > Ceriagrion > Ceriagrion tenellum. The sequence continues at coordinate 166,017,673 of OY720634.1, forward strand.
CAGAAAAGCCTGAAGAATACTGTCAGCGTGGTCATTTGAGGAGTTCTTAACCTATCTTGCACGTTGTGTTTGTTGTAGCAGACACGCTGACCGTTTTCCAGGTGCACGGAGACATGAGTGACTGTTGGTACTCTTTCATGCACGGGAAAGCCAAAAATGGGCCACTCAGACTCATTACTTCTTAAATAGCACCCAGATTCATAGATGGTTTCCTCGTCCCTCCGGTTCTCTTGTATTCTCATATACATGCAGTGCCCCTATGAGAGTTAATTGGAGAAAAGACAATGAAGAGTATACTTGTAGTAAATATGCATTGGATTTATCGATTACTCCCCGAAGCAATCTATCGTGGGGCCCATGGGGTTCTGGGCCCTTTCCATACATGTTTTCTTTCTACGTACTTTCATGGGCCTGCAGAAAAATATGATATTTAAATGTTAGAAGGCGTGGATATCCTTTAAAAATCAAATCTCTGATTGTCAAGGAAATATGCTATGGTTGATTTCCGAGAAAAATGCGAATGTTTCAGCTAAAAATATGATTTTTAGACAAATAGGAAACGAAAAAAAATCGATCGAAAGAATTAGAAACTTCATTTATTCAGCCCTCCGATAAAAAACTCTCAATACCTCTATCTTGAGTGAAAGAAGTTTTTAAAATCAAAATATGAAACCAATGCACCGAACGTAATGCTTAGCATAGGCCACAAAGCAAAGACCGTGAGGGCTTTTTAACATAGCCTACGTTATAACCAGAAATATAGCTATTCTAACTACATGCCAAATTTCAGGTCAATCGGTTAATTATTTTTTCCGTGATGAAGCAACAGACGTACAGACAGAAGCCACTATACTTTTACATAATAGTAGGGATAAATACCGTGGAAATATTATCCAGCTATCCACCTACACAGGTAATAAGGAATAGTAATAAGTCAATAACACTCCCTTATTTGGCTCCAGAAGTTACGCTCATGCCACCGGAAATAGTAGAAATAATGTTTAATAGTTAGCTAATTTATCGCAAAGTTAACATCAAATTATATTGCATATTTAATACTTAAGGAAAACTTGACTATTACTTCGTATTAACAGAAGGACGTAATTTTAGGGATAATGCTACACTAAATACCAATTAATCACATATATCGGTATTACGAGATTTAGAGTCTCGTGGAAGTGGTATCGTCTCGTCTCGTCAAAATGCGGTCTCGTCTCGTCTCGAATTTTCCACTACGGTCTCGTCTCGAGTCTCGTGGCAACACTAATTACATTAACATGTGCTCAGCGTTAACCTGTAATTATTAAACAGAATCAAAAAATGAGGGATTATATTCAATAACAGCGTTTTTGTAGATTCAAGTTATTTTGAGAAATTAAAATGTGAAGTTTCAACTTTGTGTAACTGAGCCATAAAAAGAAAAGGGAGTACGACATAATTTCAATAACTTTGATAAGTCACGGCTCGATAGGTCATTTCAAAACGATTGCACTAAATTATCAGGTATGATTACAAATATTTATGCATTGAAGTTTCCTAATATCCGCTGTCAATGAAATACACCGAAATACAATACACCGAAAAATGACACATTCTTCGGTGCCCGTAGTACACCTTCTCTCCCTTGGTATTGCCCCACGTTGTTATCTCGGCGTCAATTTATTCGTGCTCCTGACCTCTGGGGGTATCAGATAGAACTAATAGTTGGCCTGTCTTACAGACTAGGTTTTTAAGGATTTCGAAACGGCATTTTTGAAGTAACCGCTTCAGTAGGCTGACGCTGTCGTTCCATCCAGGGATGAGATGAGGTCTCCCGTGGGATAATTATCCTCGTTCAGTTAGCAAACCGCTCTAGAAGGGCAAAGCTTACAGTTACTGACCTGAGAGCGTACTCCATCAATTAACGCTAGCGAATGACAGTACCCAAAAATTTTTGAAGAACGAACATCACGTTTTCGCTCTCATGAGCGTAGTATAGAAATGAAGATCCTCGAATCATTTAAGGTAGTCCGAGCGAAATATCATTTTACTTAGCAATCAATTAATTTTGTCTCATTTTAAAGAAAAATATCTCACCTATCCAATGACACCAAAAATTCTACCTCTAACCTGATTACTTTTGGAGATATGTGCCAAAAAACACCAGCCCTTTTACATGGGAAATGGTACGTACAGTTATAACTTGGGTTAACGGCACGGAATTCGGAATTAAGGTAGTTTGAGTGAAATATCATTTTTCTTAAAAATCAATGAATTTGGTCTCATTTTAAAGAGAAGTATCTCACCTATCCAATGACACCAAAAATTCAACCGCTTACCACATTACTTTCGTAGATATTTGCCAAAAAATACCAGCCATTCTACATGGGAAATGGTACGTGTATGCACTCCAGAGAGACATAATTTACAAAATGAGGTATTTCTAACACTTAGGTGTCGTAAAAAACCAAACAGCGTGTAGTTTGTTTGTTTTCTCAACTATATTTGAAAATTAATCATATTGTCACCGCAGTCGGTTCTTGGGTATCACAAAAAACCTTCCGTTTTGAAGGAGTTTCAAACGCACCGCGCGAAAAAAATGAGTCAAGTTAAAGAGTTATTTAGATATTGCATTTAATTACTTACAATTTATGTCACATAAAACTATATTATTGCACCATTAATAATGCAATATTTAATTAATGGGTCCTACAGCTGTTAAAAATAACACGTATAATTCGAATATGGTCTCTATTATGACTATGGAAACTATCTCGCTCGGACAACCTTAATCGGCGCCGTAAACGTGCGCGACAACACACGCGTACGAACCACAGCACAGGTACAAAAGCTTTTATTTACTATGAATGGAACCGTTTTATCACAAGCCTTCACCCCTTCTTCTCCACCTTCTCTCCCCCACCTTCCCCGAGCCGCTCCACGTGAATCTCCATCAACTCAAAACTCCACTCTCCAATCCAACTTCCTCCCTCTCGATCCTCGAATAATTAGAATGATGTTCACGGGGCGTGAGACGCCTCATTAACCGTTGCTCTACACGTGGAAGCTCCATCTACAGTAGCGGCCTTACAAATGCCCATCAGTAAGCACTTTTATCTGTTAGTACGGGATTCTATGGCAATTGGTAATGATACTATGGATTGTTAGAGGTAGAGCTTGGTAAAAATTTTCCAACCCTTGAGGCGAAAACCCATTTTTTCCGCGTACTTCATTCAGATAAACTGAAGATGGAAGTCGATTTTAACGTTAGCGACCATTTTATTTTCAGACTTTATTCAGACTACTGGCTACCGGCGCATACCTCAATGTTTTTTAATCCGCTTAGCATCGCGCTGAGGATTTAAGAACTTCCAACTGCGCTATACTTCTCGACAAAAGCTTTTCCAAGATGTGCATTTGACATAAATGGAGCCAATCAGTAAATACGTCCAATGGTGTATGGGGAAGGTCAAACAAACCTCGATGGTGAACTTTGTCTTAATTACCAGATCGTGAAAAATTGACACAAGCAAATCAATGTACTTCGATCGGTATAGAAAAGAAAGGACTCGGCATATCACTTCCACGTCAATCTCGCATAATATCCGGAGATATCTTGATCGCATTACTGCGAGTAAGCAATAACAAAATCAAAAAACTTTATAGCTACCCATACAAGGACTTGGATTCATAGATCTAAACAGCGAGTGTCACAAAGTCCAACATGGTTCCCATTCATTATTACTTCCCCTACCTCGAAAGTTCCATCACGCGGGACGGAAGAAGTACAACGGATATCAAGCGAAGGAATATCCCAAGCCAAGAAAGCGTTCGTGGTAAAAAGACAACAGTTGATTTCACAGAAGATGGGACTACAAAAGAGGATACAGTATAAGAAAACCTTCTGGAGGGAGCGTGGCACTCTATGAATCAGAAGCAAGGACAATTGGAAAAGCAGACCAGAGGAGACTGTGAAGAAGCTTTCGATACCTGGTATCCTGGGATGAGGTTGATGGAGATAAACTAGACGAATGAAAGATGAAATGAATATGTACACAGAGGAGTAGATCAGGAAAGGACCTGTGGACAAAGGACCCGAGGAAAACTACATAAAAATAAATACCAGACGGATTCGACACACCCTAGGGCACCTAGATGGTTCTGGATAGACTGTAATCAGAGGGAAAAGTCCCCAGTGGGAGGACAAGGGATAAGTACATTGACCAAATAAAGAGGAGAGTGTATGAGAAGAACTAACACGGACTCAGGGGAATGATTCCACAGAAGAGAACACATTCACACAGGGAACTAGCATCACATAGGTGCGAACTGGAGGGCTGTAGTTGAACAATTTCATGACTGAACAACATATCAATGAATGGTCAAATCGAGTTATTATATAGAGTTCGAGATCAAGAGATCGTACTTGAAGAAAAGCGAACGAAACTGCATGTGAAAAACGTATACTTCTAGACTTAAATCATAAGAAATAATGTTATTCTCGTACTAGATCAGGGTAGCTACTGATATCCAATGTTGAAATTCCCTGATTGTTCCCTGACTTTTCCCTGATGGATTTACCAATTTCCCTGACCAGTCGCCAAAAGGTCACCCATTATTGGAATATTTTTTTCTCCTGAATTAAATCTTCCACAGCAGCTTTAAATTTTCTTAATTTTGTAATCAACGTTTCGTATTTTTAGAACAGCAAGCATGTTTATTTACTACAAGCTAGTGTGCTCCAGCTATCTCTCGGCCTGAGTTTCCTAATTTAAAAAAATACGAGAGGTAAAATTTTCGGGGAATAACGGTGCCTCGGATTCCTCGTGATGAGCGCAATACATTGTGATCGTGATTTTTAACACGACTAGGCAAATATCGCAAAAAGGATATACAAAAGGGATACATTGTGCGTCTGATTCTTTCACAACTAAATAACTAAGATTCACAACTGAATATTTAAAGAATTGATGAGGTGTATTCCATGCACGCAGGCGACGAGCTTCAGTTTCAGTTGGTGAAATAAAGGGCGTGAAAGACTGGTCGAAACACTTATTGGTAGAAAAATAATGAGGATTCATATCCCAGTTTGTACCCGACTTTAAAAGAAATTCAAAATTCCCTGACAATTCCAGGTTTTCCCTGACGATCGCCACCCTGTCGATACACTTCCTAGATGGCGTTTAACACTGGATTTAATTAACACCATAAAGCAGTGAACACACACTTATTCAGGAAAAATGTTTTAAAGTTTAATGAAAAGCTCATAAAAAATTCACCATTTATGATGAATTTACCTATTTCCCTGACCTGAATGATACTAAATCGGTTTTGCACAGTAACACTAGGAGCAAATTATAAATTTAGTTTGAATTTTGTATACTTATAAACATGTAAATGTATACTGTTGCACATTAGGCGGCAAACTTTTACGCTCAAACATGGTGTAAATTAGTAATATTAAAATGAAATCGAATGCCCAAAGTGTTATTTTTAGTTGCACACGAAACCGATTCCGTTTTTCCATATTCGAACTTCATAGATTACATCTGTGATTTCTGTAATGGATTCAACCATGATTCAACGCCCGTATTTGTCAATTGCTTATTTCTTTTGGGAGTGCTGGTGCCGCTTCGCCATTTAATGAGCGGATCTTGGGAACGGATCAGTCCGTGAACGAGAACAAAAATCAAGGAGAACGACTCCTTCATGAAGAAGAGGAAATCTGTAATTGATGGTTCATTTCTCGAATATATACGCGCAGTTAATTAATCAGAGTCGGAATTCATCGACTGATAAACTGCAAACGGGAGTGGGTCTATTAGCAAAGTTTAAAAGCTCTTAGCCATCGGGAAGTTGGTTATATTATGGTTACCAGACTTGATGTAAAAAACAGCTCATTCTCCATAATATAGTTTATTAAACGCGTAATTAATGATTTATCACCATAGTTTATATTAATTATTGTAATGTCACCGCACGCGGGTCTATGGACTAAATTTCAGAGACTTACGTCAACAACAGGAAGTAGGTAAAATTTAAATTCAAGATGTGACCAAGAATAAAAGGTGAAACACAATATAAACTTTTAAAAAATCATGAATACCACGAATGCCGGCGGTTAAAGAGGAGCAAAATACACAAACGCATTGGCTGATGAAGCTCGAAAATTCCCGAAATTGCAATATGAGAATACTTCCTTCATTTTTTTCACCAATGCGCGAGCAGAAATATGACCTGCAAGAAACGATGAACACCAAGATATGGCTTCAATTCCAGATTTTCAATTTCTATTACCGTCCCGAGGCAACGAGGTAAAGTTCTCGCCCGCTAAACCGAGATTCGTGGGTTCGAGGCCCGGCTGGGCGGAGTTTTCATCACTCAGGGTATGGGCGCTTGAGTGCGTCTGTTGTTCTTCACTCGGTGTGCTGTATTTGAGCTATTAAGTACAAATCATTATAGATTGAGAATGAAAAAATACAACATGTAAAGGAATATAAGGAGTACCTGGGAAGCCTAATAACGCACGATGGAACCAGAAAAGGAGAAGAAATGCGGAGTAGAATTATTCAGGTAAAGAACGCCTTTAACAGAAAGAAGAATCTATTTACAACCAGAAATATAGACCTAAACGTAAGGAAAAGGCTATCGAAGACGTACGTGTGGAGTGTGACTTTGTATGGCAGCGAAACATGGAAGAGAAGAAGTTGATGGCTTTTGAGGCTTGGTGCTGGAGAAGAATGCTTAAGATCAGTTGGGTAGAGCATATAACAAATGAAGAAGTATTCAGAAGAGCAGGAGAAAGCAGGAGATATAAGAGGAGTCTAAAAACAAGAAGAGCAAATATGATAGGACACGCTCTCTCAAGACATAATGGCCTGCTAGCAAGAGTCATCGAAGGGATGATGGAAGGGAGAAACACCACAAGAGGAAGACCACCACTTGCATACATCACACAGATAATGACAGACACTCTAACACTACTTCATATTACGAACTGAAGAGGATGGCGGAGAATAGAGAAGGATGGCGAGTTGCTGCAAACCAGCCCCAGGGCTGCTAACTGAAGAAGAAGTATAAATAAATAAGCAAAGCCGTCTATTTTATGGATTCAGCTCTATGAATTGTCGAATTTCCAAGGATAGAACGTGACGTGGTACGCAGTCACCCGCATTGTTGAAAAGAGGGGATACACCGCTATGGGATAATATCGCTATGGAAAAATCATTCGACTTGACCGAGATTCGAACCCCGACCTCCCAATTGATGACTTGGATTCTCCTCGGATGTAATTGGCTAACACCCCTTGACCAGCAATAGGGAGATCCCAGTTCGTATGGCGGTCAAGTCTAATGGCTTCTCACAACGATTTTCATCCCATTCATGCATACTTATCGATTAATTTCGATGTGATGTTTGCCAATTCCAAACCACCATACGTGGGTTTACAAGGGTAAACATGATAGCAGAAACCATTCAGTCAATCATTTTAGGTTCAGAGTTGGGTACGAGTCGGAGGCGATAGGGGGGGGGGCGGCGTAAGAGTCACGCGCCGTTGCACCTGACGAACGCCCCCTCCCACCCCTCCTCCTCCCATCAATCCGCCCGAAAGGTCCCATTCACCTTCCCTAATCTAATGGAACCGCTCGTCGTCGCCCGGGCACGTGCGAAGCCTCATTTCGCCCCCCCCCCCCCCAATAAACCCACGTGACACCAAGGAGGGGGCAAGGGGGGAGGGATGGGAAATGGGAGGCAGTGGGGAAGAGATGTGACGCGTCACATGCGAGGGAGGTGGAGAAAAAGACGTCAAAACGGTCACAGCCGCGCCTCGCGATGTATATAGCTTCCTCTCGTGAGTCAACCGAAGCGCGGCGGCAAACCTCTGATTAAGACAGAAAAATTTAGATGATCAGTGTAGGTTTCCCTGTCGTGCTGTGCTTGCCATTCGGTCCAGTCCGTTAATCACTTCAGATCACAACAGCGGACTTGCTGTCCATTCGCCAAACAGACCTTCCATTGCAAAACTTTAATAAATCAAAACGTTCTTTCATCTTCCCGTTGGGGAAATACCCACGACCGAGTTCATGCCGATAACAATGATTCATGACGATCGGTGATCGAGCCTGAATCCTCGATGATTTCTGTGCTTGGTGGCCGCGCGCGGCATGTTGCACTCGCCGAAGGAATTCCAGTGAGTTTTAGCAACTGGATAGTGCCTTACATTTAACAGCTAGATAGCGATAATCAGATGATAGCTGATCCGCACGGAACCGATGACACAATAACTGGTCTCGGAACGCGTGAAAACTTATGCGTTTATCCGAAACTTTCAACCAGTTACCACGGCCAACGATGTGGGTTGAGCGGAGAAAGAAATATGATAGAAATAATATCGCATTTTAAGGATACTTGCAGTATTTGGAAATACATTTGGAATACAGGTATCGAAAACTATTGTTATTTACTACACAAATTGGATACAATTGCGCTATAATCAGCAATCAACAAGGCCAAGCAATACTTGTCCGTGACGCTGCGTCGCGACGCTTCGTTTAAAACACGGTTATTTGGCATGTAGCTCTTGGAAATATTCTCAAGATATTTCATTGTTTCAATCCGAACCGCACGTGAAGACTCTCAGATTCATGATACTGCCACACCACAAAAAAAGTTATCTGTTTGTAAGCACTAAGGTTCAGTTGGATAATAGCAAGTTTGTCACGATAAACTCAAATCGATACAACATAAAAAGCGCTCGAGTGCACCATCCATTTTAAATACATAATCGCATAGAGATAAACCGTGGTAAAGCATTGAATTAGCTATACATGGATATATTTCGAAGCCTCACTGAAAAAAGCTCCTTATACCACAGTGATTTACGATAACGTGTATGGCTGTAAGTGCGCTAATTCTTCCTGTTTGTTATTCGAGTAATTTCGCTTTCGTCTTTCTCATTTTGTGCACCTTATATCATAACCTGCATTCCTCACTTGCCGTGCCCTAATACTATTACGGTTATGGGATTTTTTAAATTTTTAATTTCTAAGTACTGCATGGTACTTCGCATGTTTTTCGTACAAGTATAATCAACGAAGAGAGCATTTTCGATTCGCAGATATCTGAAAACGTGAGCTTAGTGCACCTATCACCAACTTCAAATGGTCCACTTTATCGAATCATTCATCTTCAAATCGCACAGCCCTTGGAAGTATATCTATTACCCTCTTATTCATCATCTTTCTTTCTCCTTGAAACCACTGGCCATGTTTTAGGCACTCAAACGTTATGCATCTCATGTTGCAAGATCACTCGAATATAGCTACGTATCCAATTCCTTTCTTTAGAAGTTGAATTTACGGAATTTCCGCAATTTTTTGTAGTAATGATCCACCCATTAGAGAAAGCTCCCATCCGAGAAATAAGGGAGCTAAGTTTCAGTCCACGGCTTTCATTTTGGTCCTCTATGAACTAGTTTACGTCCTTGCTCATTATGAGCGATGCTAGGCATCTGTCTTCATAATTTGCAGGCAGAGTAAGCGAGAAATGGTATTAGCCGTTTGGAGCACGTTCGCTAAATACGAGCGCTTTCGAGTGCTCAGGAGCTCTATTGTCTCAGCCAACAAGGCAGAGAATCAATTTCACGATTCCAAACCGCTTCGCTCGCGATGCCACACCAGATCCAGTCGAAGCAACACCCCTTCGCAAATACTGGGTGCAACAAATACACAACTTCACCTCATGCACCCGGAAATCTGTAATCTTTTTGTTATAAATTGCCGTATTAATACGCTTATAAACTTACTCTGTGGCACACCTACGATGATGATATTCTTCCCAAACTACTATTTTTCAAGCGGAAACATTATTTTCTTCAAATTGATGAGATCGGGAGCTATAAATTTAATTTAGCAGACTCTCAAAAGTAAAATATTCATATGACTTTCTGCATGTTCTTCCAATGCATAATACTTCACGACCGAGTCACCGACATTTTAATGATTACCGTTCAAAGATCAAAGTCACAATTTTTCCTTCTCCATAATAAAAAGCACAACTTATGATCTGGGATCGCGAATACGATGGCCCTAATCGAATACACACATGCTGATATGGAAACGTTTTCTCTCCCTCTCCCTTGTTGACGGCTCACCACGCGTGTTCAATTTAATGGCCTGGAATGTCGCCAGCCATGAATTAATGAGCCCAGGGAACGCAAAAGAAATGATCACATGCCACAGTATTGACTATTTCGCAACAAACAACACAACAGTTAATTAAGGGGGGGTCATTAATTCATATCTTGTAATTAATAAGTAAGGCAATATTAAATTGGGCGTGGCCGCGTCGGTATGGACCGTGGGTCACACGAGAATACGTTCGTGTTGGCAGAATGATAATGATGATAGTAAGACGGCAGCTGTCGTGACACTGGCACAGTCTTGGGGTAACGAGTCACTTCACCCCACCACTGGCTGGAAACCGTAAAGGTAGTCCGAGCGAGATTTGTCCCTAGTCACAAAAGAGAATTCTATTTTTCTATTCCAGTTGCTGTAAGAAGCATTGAGTAATCATTTTCACATTAATGTTGCAAAAATATAGTTTTCAATGACTAAATTTTGAGTACTAAAAAAAATATAACACGTCAAAATGGCTCATTTGTTAACGCCTTCACGACGGAGGGCTTTTTCCGATTCTGAAAACTGCGGAATGCGATTGCTTTATTTTTTTTAATGGTTCAGAAAACATACACGTTATTCACTGGTAAATCTCTGACATGATCTAGCGTTATAAAATCCTCAGTTTTTAAACGAAGTCTCTCTAAGGAGCACACCCATCCCATTTCTTGATGAAAATGGCTGTTATATATACGCAAATACCTCAAAAAGTACTACGGTAAGTGACAGATGTTTTAGTACCTTTGTAGAGGTGATATATTTTTTTTTAAAGGAGACAATAGGTGATTTGGTATCTTGCTTAAAGTACCTTTAGTAAGTTTGAGTGCCATTTTTTCCAAGTCATGCAAAAGACCAATTTGAATTTCACCTTTTTCCTGTTAGGAGCGGTAAGACGCATGAAGTAATACAGTAGTAATGATAGCGCCAAAACATTGTATTTTAACCCAAAAGCTCAGAACGTATTTCACTAAATATGCACACCCAAGCCGTTGAAGGTTATTCGGGCCACTTCCCACCGGGTGGTCAAACTCTCCATCTCGGCCGACGTTTCGATGAACGAGTCGTCCATCGTCATCAGGGCATGTTTTGCATCGTCAACTGGTCCGGCTTATATACCATTTGGCATATGGTCAGGTATCTCGTGATTGGTCCGCTCGTTCCCGCCTTTGTTCACTATCCTATCGCATGCATCTCAGCACCGGTTTCCATGTCTGGGCGAGGGAAAGGCCACCTTCGCGATTCATGGTGTTCTTTCGCACCCTTATTTCCATCGCCTCCCTCGTCGGTCTCTCCCAGAACTTTTCCTCGCGGTTAAGGACCTTCGCCTTCTTCCAGCAGATGGCATGGTCATTGGAAATGCTGTGCTCGGCCACGGCGGATTTTTCAGGTTGGCCAAGCCTGAAGTGCCGCTGGTGTGCCTTGACCGTCGTGGCGATTGTCCTGCCCGTCTCTCCCACGTACGCCTGGCCGCAGGGCATTGCATGGATACCAGGTGTAAAGAGGCCACAGGGGTCGGCCTTTGCCGAGACCAATTGGTTTCTTAATTTGGAGAGAGGACGAAAGTAGGTTGTGGTATGTTGCGTCTGACATGCGTATAATTCGATGCTCGCTTGAACAACAAAAGAACGTCAATAATGGCATCCGTGATTGTTTTAAAGTTCGTTGACATCCAGCAAAGGCGTCATACATTCATAGTATTCAGCTATTAACTATTCTGTGATAAAAAGCCCATGTTTTTCATTACTTCTAGTGAACGAATATAATAAAATTAAACAAAGCATTAGACGGTGACGGCTGATCACCCATAAAAGGGGTACTGCCTACCGACAGGTTACAAAGCATTTCGCCAGTGCACATCGCTCTTCTCAACGTCTTTTGTGGGCGCGCTAAGTGCGCTTATAGTGTTCCCATCTCCGTCAAATTCATCCAAGAATGGAACAGTCCCGACTTCATGCTTATAGATAGCCACCTTACCTTCGTTTTCACGATTACCAGCTCTTCCGAGGCAGCATGGGAATATCCATCAGTTAATATCGCCCGTTAAACCACCAGAGCAAACAACAAAGCATGATTAAAAAAGAGCGATTAAATCAACAGGACACTTTTAAAATTTCCTCAACGACGAATCCACATATTGATGGATGGAGTATGACTATATGAGCCCCCTGCACAATGACTCCGGATAAAAGCCCGTTGCGAAACACCAGAGCGGCCTCCTCCATTTGCCTCCAGATCCCTCCGACCCGACGTGGAAAGGATGGAATTTATTTTATCGCGGTTACCGAGACGGAGCAACTCCATCAATCGCAACGCTGAGGTTTCCCAGGGGGTAGCAACTTAAGAGGTGGCCTCATGTTCACCCGTTTCGCTATTTTTTATTCAAAGACTTTAATATGCATGAGTTGAAGCAACTTTGTAGACAGTATCTCAGTATAAGCGAGCGCCACTTAATTGTGACAGGCTACATACATACAAGCATACATATATAAAGAACAGGGCGAATACGATCGATTCTTGGCAAGTGTCCCAAGGCACTAATTCCCACAGAACCAGAAATCGGCCAATTATTGATTTATGGCTCGTACTAAATCGCAAAGGAGGCGCAAACCACAGTCTTGGTCATGCGTAACCGGGGCGTATTTAACTCAATTGACAATTATTTCGCTGAGATTAAATCATAATGTGTAGGACCGGTCAGCTCATAATGTCGCATACAATTAATGTTATTCTTAATGTAGACACATTAAAATCATTTTCCCACAAATCCACCACTGCACTAATTCCCATAGAACCAGAAATAAGCGAATTATAGATTATGGCATGAATGTGATCCTGGTGAGAGAATAATATTACTAGGTGACATGAATGGGTGGGTTGGTGTGAGGCGGGATGCATCTGAGAGTGTGGTTGGGCCTATTGATGACCCCCGAGTGAATGATAATGGTGAATATTTGGTGAGTATGTGCTTGGAAAAAAGATTGTTTTTGTCGAATACATGGTTTAAGCATAAGAGAATACAATGTATACTTGGCAAAGGGGCGATTGTAAAAGTATGATTGATTTTATTGTGTATGATGAGAGATTGAGAGAGTTAGTGTGAGACACGCGAGTGATGAGGGGTGCTGAAAGTGGAACAGACCACTTATTTGCTACTCTCCAAAGTGAATCTGGGCAGAAAGTGGGTACCAAGAAAGAATGTTGCGCGTAAGCAGTTGAGAGTAAAAGTGGAAAGGTTGCTAGACAGCGAGGTAAGAATGCGCTATTGTTGCATGAGGAGGATGCTCTATCATTGAAGCAGAGAGAATAGGACGAGCATATCAGAAAAGAGAACGTAAATGATGCGTGGGAGTGTTTAAAAGGAGTGACTGTGGAATGTGCTGAAAGTGTATGTGGAAAAGGAGTGATAGGAAGAACGAAAGGTGATGCTTGGTGGAATGAAGAAGTGAAAATTGCAGTCAGAGAAAAGAAAGAGGCGTACAAGGATATGATTGCTGCCAAATCTTACGAAGAGCGTACGAAGGCATGTGAGATTTACAGAAAGTTAAAGAATGAATGCAAAATCGTTGTTAAAGAGAGCAAAGAAAGAATGCGGGCGGATGAAACTAACAAAATGTAGAGTGATATTGAAGGAAATAAAAAGCTGTTTTGGAAGTGGGTAAAAAGGGCTAAGATTGATGTAGGTAGGGGAATGAATGCGGTGAAGAACAAAAGTGGAGAGATCATGTGGGACGAGAGCAATATCAGGGACTGCTGGAGGGAGTATTTTGTAGAATTTTACAATAATATAGCAGGCGTTGAGAATGAGCCTTGTGAGAATGTGATGATGGAAAAGGATATCAGTGAGAAGGAGGTCACAACGGCAGTGAGAATATTGAAAAATGGGAAGGCTGCAGGCATAGATGGGACATCCAGTGAAATGTTGAAGTGTGGGTGTAAATTACTAATTTGTAGGCTGCGTGAACTATACAATTTATGTTTACAGGTTTCTGTTGTTCCAGCGGATTGGAAGAATGCTATCATCGTTCCGTTGTACAAAGGGAAAGGAGGAAAGACCGAATGTAATAATTATCGGGCCATTAGTTTATTGAGTATCCCGGGAAAAGTGTTCAGTAACATATTAATCGAAAGAGTAAGGAATATTACTTCCGACAAAATATGGGGTGGGCAGTGTGGGTTTTATGCCTGGGAGAGGATGTAGTGACCAGCTTTTTGCACTTCAGCAAGTGATAGAAAAATGTATGAGTGTCCGAAAGAAAGTGTACTGTGCGTTTGTCGATTTAGAGAAGGCATATGACAGAGTAAATAGAAAGAAGTTGTGGAAGGTTCTGAGAGACTATGGAGTGAATGGGCAGTTATTGAATGTTATGATGGCGATTTATGACAATAGAAAAGCAAGTGTAATAGTTAACGGGGCTCTGAATGATTGGTTTGTAATAAATCGGGGTGTAAAGCAAGGATGTGTAATGTCTCCATGGCTGTTTAATATATTTATGGACAGATGTGTTAGAGACGCTTGTAGTGCAAACGACGGTGTTTTGATTGGAAATGTAAACGTGCGAGTTCTTCTATATGCGGATGATGCTGTTTTGATCCTAGATAAGTTTTGTGAATCAACGGAGAGAATGGAATTGAAGGTAAATGCGTGCAAGACTAAAGTAGTAGTTTTTGATAAAGAGAATGGGGAGGATAACGTTATGATGAGGGCGAATGGTGAAGTAATTGATCAAGTGGATGATTTCGTTTACTTAGGTAAGATGTATGCAAAAGATGGAAGAATTGATGAGGAGATAAAGAGACGTGCGAATGCTGGAAGGAACGTGGTAGGTAGCATGTGGAGCATATCAAGGAATGAGTGCTTGTCTAAGGAAGCGAAAATTGCCGTGTACAAAAGTGTACTTCTTCCCACCTTGCTATATGGTAGTGAAACATGGGTATGTCAGGATAGACATAAGAGTAGACTAAACGCCGTGGGTATGAGTTATCTGAGGAGTATTTGTGGCAAAAGTAGGATGGATAGGGTGAGGAATGAGTGGGTCATGAATGAATGTGGGTTAAATGCTCCAGTAATGGACGTGTATGAAAGGGGTGTGCTTCGTTGGTTTGGCCATATTGAGAGAATGGATGAGAGTAGAATAACGAAACAGATATATGAGAGTAGAATGAATGGTGTGAGAGGTAGAAGTAGGCCGAGAAAGTTGTGGTTGAATGTGATTGAGGAAATTCTTAGGAGGAGGAATATTAGGAGTCTTAAAAACAGGAGGGCGTGTATGAAACAGTGTATGGGGGTGAATGAGGCAAAAGAGGTTTGCAAGGATAGGTCAGAATGGAGGAAATTATTGAAGCAGAGTTAGGTGTACAATTATGTATCAACGAGTATCATTTTGACTGTGCCTACCCCGGAAGGGAACGGCGTGATGGGTATGTATGTATGTATGTATAGATTATGGCTTGTTTCAAAGCGCAGAGTAGGTACAAACCAGAGTCTTGAGCTTATTTTACTTCCTTGATTTTTATTATATTATTACTCTGAAATGACGCCCTAATGGACTATTGAGCATCCCATAGTGCGGTATATAATGAATGTTTCTCTTGAAACAGACTCATTTAAGTCATTTCAGACTTTCGGTAAAAAACACGGACTCCATCAGCATGTAGCTATCTATTTTAGTCAAGAGATAATAATATACAGGACGTACACGTATTCTTCAGCACATAACTGGTATTTTACCATGGTGTAGTTATTTATGTATACATGGAAGAGAAGACAAAAGAATCACAATAAAGAATCTTAGTCAACGATTCGGATGGGCGGACTTAATTCAGTATTTGTATTTTTTTATTAACCGATGAGAATGGTAGTTTCTAGAACAACATCTGATCGTCGCTTCGTGCATATATATCCTTCACGCCATTCCCTTCCGGAATAGGTAAAATAAAATAGTTTAATTACTCCCTTTAGCCTCAGAAAACTGGGTCCCTTTTAATAATTTCCTCCATTAAGGCCCAATCCTTATAAACCACTTACGCTTCAAAATATAACTAATAAATTCAGGCTTCACTTTGTGGAACCTCTCCATATCAGAAATCAAAATATTAAAGTATTGGTCCACTAATAAATTTATTCCTTACGACTCGGGTTTCGTCACATGACGATGTCATTATGTGACTTCGCTTCCCTTACGCTCGTGCATTGCTCTCCAATGCTTAACACTCATAATACCCCCACTCTTCAAAGACACTTCCACCAATGAGTTGCACGGTCTACCTCTTCCTCTCAAACCAATCCATCTACTGTCTTATATTTATTTAGTCACTCGATTCTCTTCTATTCTCTCGACATGGCCAAAGCAACGAAGCACACTCCTTCCACACGTGTCCCTGACTGGAGCATCCAACCCACACTCCGTCATCACCCACTCTTCCCTAACCCTATCCACCCTAATATTCCTACTTCCTAACATAAGTGTCAAATCTTTTGTTTATTGCTTATGTAATCGTGATACTCAATCCATCAACTCCATCATCAATATTTCCGCGAGAAAGACTTGAAAGCAAGACGGCATGAGTTGTTTAAATACACCAAAATCTCGAACCCTTGAATTTTATACCATGTGAGTCCTTCCTTAAGCGATCGGAATTAGACCAGAAGGGTTCAAACGCACACACCCCAATGGGGAGACGAGTTGTCGCGGTCGTGTTACGCTGATTGCGCCCGCTTCCTCCACACAAGCACACACACACAGACACATCACGAGTCCAGAAAATCAATCTCGTCAGATCAGACTGGCCGAAACGCAGGGTATTCATTTACTTTTTCAATCAAAACCTTACCTTTCCACTAGCTCCGACGAAGAAGAAGACCAAAGAGACAGAGATAACGGTACTCACCTGAAAAGAAAAGAACGTGGATTAGAATGCAAATTATCCAACGAGTGATATTCATAAATCTCAAATAAAGGTTTTAAAAGTATCACTGAATTGGATATTACTAAGTGGATATTGAGCCAATCGAGCAATGAATCAATTGATTTCGCTTAAATAACTTGACTAGTTACATTAGCATTACCATTGGCGTCACACCTGAAGGCAATATGCTAACAACTAATTCAATCAAATCCTATAGCTGACTAAAAACTGATTAATTTTATCTCCAATTTTCATCAAATATATATTCCGTTATAATTTCATTGGTGTTTCCTGAAGGTACGGATACTTAAAAGCATGAAAATCAATTGATTTTCATCCGGATCATCACAAGTGAAAGTAATAGCCAAAGTTGTGAATCTAGTTCGCGGATAACGCGCCCGACCCTAGCTATCCCGGAATGGAGAACGCTTTCTCTGGAATACTAATTAAGTGTTAAAGCATTTGAACCCTTTATGAAAAGGTCATGAAGGAAGGGAAGGAAGAGGGTAGAGCTGTAGATTATTCAAGTACAGACGTTTTATCTTGACCAATGCCGACAACCGAGGCAATTGGGGAAGAGATGAGGCATCATAGCAAAGGAGTAAAATATCAACTATAATCAATAATGGGATAATATGGCTTAAACTCGCTAAAATACCAATCAATAAATTTTTACCCGCAGAATCGTGTTTACTTACTATTTTCACGTCGTACTGGATAGGTTTGTCTTGATTGCGTGGTCCATATTTTCCCAATATAGAGCTTTAAGGGGAAAGACTGGAAGAGGGACGAAGGAGGCAGTTAAACGAACTACGTATACGTTACTCCCAATTTCACCCAAAATAAAGTAAATTTTTCGCATCAGAAGTGTTGGTTAAATGGGACGTGAGAGAGCGATTCCATCGAATGGGGCCACGCCGAGTGGGGTGATGGGGAGGGCCGCGAGGGGGGATGGATTTCCGCGAGAACGACTTTTACCTGGAGGAGAGCCGTGTTCCCTTCAGCTTATTAATGTTCCCCCGTCAATGCGGTACACGGGAGGTTGACTTTAAACGACAGCAGAGCGCCAGAGAGCGATGCCGCGAGAAAAAAGCGCTCGCAGCCCCACCAGACCGACCGCGGTTGGGGTGAGAGACACACGGAGCATGTATATGTGTGCGGCTTCATCTCATGAGGTCGAAGGAGTGGAGAGTCCATTTCAACCCCTCCCCGCGCGACGCGAAACCACGTCCTCTCCACGCATCTTTTCTCCTGCTTCGTTGGACAGCGGCGATGTGCCTTGCCCACGGACTCCTTTAAGTGCCTTCCATTCGCTTCATAGTAAGGTCACCACTACGCATAACACAACTGCACATTTTTCACTACATTCTTCCAACAGACCCTTCTGCGCACTATGTAGCGCACTTCAATACAAATACTAGAGTGAAGAGTACGAAATACCACAGAGAAAAAATCTTCCGCCTTGACCGAGATTCGAAGCCGGATCCCTCGATTTCCTGCCGAGAGCTTTAGCCAGTGAAGGTGCCGAGGCGTCGTCTTCCCCTGTGGATTTTACTGACCTTTACGGGACCAGATGTTCTCGACTGCCGGACATACAATGTAACAATCAGTCGCTACTGAGCGCTGAGCGCCAATGCCCACGAGGAAAGATCGTACTATGAACACAGAGAGGCATTCACTCTTATTTGACAGATTTTAAGCAAATCCGGGACTAGCCACGGAGTTACACTTATACGGAGTAACCCGCAATGCACAATTGTGCGAAATTCCACAGAGAAACAAAATCATCCGCCTTGACCAGGATTAAAGAAAAGTGTACGCTCTGAACAATTAAATAAAGTCGATCATAGAAAAATTGTTAAGTTTTCCATTACTCTAAGATAAAAAGCTTAGGTACGTTTTTAAAATACTCATTTCAAGCGAATTCTAGAACTTCACACAAAACATTCAGCAGTGACTGTTGTTCACCCGTACAGAATACTAACAACCAGCTAAAACAAATTATTACGTCAGCGCACATTGTTGCACTCATGATCGTTTGTGCGTGCTTAAGTGCGTTTAGATGTGTATCCATAACGGCACTAATTTCAACACCTTGAAGGGAAAGCTTATTTCGTTGCAGCGGCAGCACCGGCATAGAAAAAAACGACTTTAGTAAACTGTACGAGTCCCTCCATAAAAATATAACTGTCCATGGTGGATAAGCCGCAGATAATTAATGTTGTTGGCTCGGTATACAGGCGATGAGCTAAAGTGGACAAAGATTTTTTCATAGAGTTTTAGTTCAAAATGACGATTCACTGTCTGAGGCAATGAATAGTCAACTTGGTTCGATAAAAATAATTGTTCATTAGGAATTGTTCGTCAACGAGCTACCCATCTCTGCCACTGAGTAGAAGAAAACGATAAATAGAAAGGATTAGAAAGTGGTCAAAAGCACTGGTTATAGCTAATATCATATATTCATACACACCCATCACGCCGTTCCCTTCTGGGGTAAGCATAGTCAAAATTTTTCACTCATTAATACATAATTGCACACCTAACTCTTCTTCAATAATTTCCTCCATACTGACTTATCCTTGCCATAAACCTCTTTTGCCTCATTTACCCCAATACACTGCTTCATACTCGCCCTCCTGTTTTTAAGACTCCTAATATTCCTCCTACTAAGAATTCCTCAACCACATTCAACCACAACTATCTCGGCCTACCTCTACCTCTCACATCATTCATTCTACTCTCATATATCTGTTTCGTTATTCGACTCTCATCCATTCTCTCGACATGGCCAAACCAACGAAGCACACTCCTTTCATACACGTCCATTACTGGTGCATCTAACCCACATTCATTCATGACCCACTCATTCCTGACCCCATCCATCCTACTTTTGCCGCAAATACTCCTCAGATAGCTCATACCCACGGCGTTTAGTCTACTCTTATGTCTAACCTGACATACCCATGTTTCACTACCATATAGCAAAGTGGGAAGAAGTACACTTTTGTACACGGTAATTTTCGCTTCCTTGGACAAGCGCTCATTCCTTGATATATGCTCCACATGCTACCTACCACTTTCCTTCCAGCATTCGCACGTCTCTTTATCTCCTCATCTATTCTTCCATCTTTCGCATACTTCTTACCTAAGTACACAAAATCATCCACCTGTTCAATTACTTCACCATTCGCCCTCATAACACAGTTATTCTCCCCATTCTCCTTATCAAAAACGACTACTACTACTACCTCACATTCTTTCGGACACTCATACATTTTTCTATCACTTGCTGAAGTGCAAAAAGCTGGTCACTACATCCTCTCCCAGGCATAAACCCACACTGCACACCCCATATTCTGTCCGAAGTAATCTTCCTCACTCTTTCGATTAACATTTTACTGAACACTTTTCCCGGGATACTCAATAAACTAATGGCCCGATAATTATTACATTCAGTCTTTCCTCCTTTCCCTTTGTACAATGGAACGATGATAGCATTCTTCCAATCCGCTGGAACAACAGAAACCTTTAAGCATAAATTGTATAGTTCACGCAGCCTACAAATTAGTAATTTACACCCACACTTCAACATTTCACTGGATGTCCCATCTATGCCTGCAGCCTTCCCATTTTTCAATATTCTCACTGCCGTTGTGACCTCCTTCTCACTGATATCCTTTTCCATCATCACATTCTCACAAGGCTCATTCTCAACGCCTGCAATATTATAGTACACTTCTTCAAAATACTCCCTCCAGCAGTCCCTGATATTGCTCTTGTCCCACATGATCTACCCACTTTTGTTCTTCACCGCATTCATTCCACTGCCTTCACCAATCTTAGCCCTTTTTACCCACTTCCAAAACAGCTTTTTATTTCCTTCAAAATCACTCTGCATTTTGTTAGCTTCATCCGAACGCATTCTTTCTTTGCTCTCTTTCACAACGATTTTTCATTCATTCTTTTTCTTTCTGTAAATCTCACATACCTTAGTACGCTCTTCCTTGAACGCCTCTTTCTTTTAGCTAATATCAATATTTAATTAACCATCAACAATAATAAATAAACGTTTAAAATAAATAGAGGTCCAGGACACACAGGCACGAAGGCAAACGATAGTATGACATCGCATGAATCTTTTCCAAATGTGAGGCTCAATGACACAACATGGCATGTGCTAATTTTATAATGTATTTTAAAGAATTATTTCACGCAGGTGACTGTTCTCACAGTCAGGTCGAGTTTTACTGAACACGAAAGCCAGCTGAGGACATTTGAGCCAACTCAGAGACAAGTTGACAGGGTTCGTACCCGAAGAATTATTCGCGAAACGGTGTAAAGGTGATAAGAAACCTTCCTGCTGGCGGAAGCCTTCTGCTCTGAATGCAAGGTGCCCTGGGGTGAACAACTTCGCATAGCTTTTCATGGTAGGAGCGCTTTCCATGAAGGGTGCAAGCGGGATAAATTCCATTGAAACATCTCCGCTGCAGCCGCAATTTGAACCCGGACCCTGGTAATTTATACACGGCCACATTCACTGTCACCACAGCATACTCCCGTCGACCAAACGGGATAAAATCGTACAACATTCAAAATGTCGCAGTCATGTATCGATAAAAAAGTAAAATAAATTACCACCACCATAAAGTAAATCCAACACTGCTTACATTTCCGTGAATCTGTTTACTAACATTTTTAAGTGATATTTATGCAGTTTCTCCCATTCCCTTTGGAAGTATGTCTCAGTAAGAGGATACCTGTTACTGCTAGAGACCATCAGAGTCGGAAAAAGCAAGAACGATACCATGAACAGAGAATTGCAAGTCAATCAGGAATTCTACAAGAATAAGCTTCTATTAACAGCTAAGTTCGCAAGCCTGGAAGTGTTAAAACACTTCATTGTAACAAACATTTTTATCACTCTCATATAATGAATGCTAAGCAGTAAAGGCGGCATAGAAACAGGAAAAAGACAAACGTCACAATCATTCAAATGAGGTCCATTGGAAGAAATGTAAGGGTGACGTTTCGAAAAATGAGGAAAACACAATGGGCGGAAATGATTACTGAATGAATAATTCTAACGAAGAGTCGGAGAGAAAAGATGATTAATGGAAAAACGGAGAAGAAGAAGAAGAAACTAACTTTAATGAACACACTTAATGACAAAATAATTGTCACTAACCATTAATGGAAGGAGAAAAAATTGGAAATTATAATCGAGGAAAAACGGAGTATAACAAAGAAATTATGAGGCACGTTGGAATGAAATATTCTGAAGAGGTGAGGCACAGCGGAGAGTGGAGTGGAGAGAGAGCGGAAGGCGAACCAATCTTCGGATTGATGACTGGAGCGTGTAGATGTCTTACTTTTTGAAATGGAAACGGAAACGAAACGAAATGGATAGTTTGCGTGATAATTTCGAAACTATTAATTTGTTTTTTTTGTAATGTTCCAATCAAAATACAATCAATACGGGCTTCAACATAATTAATTTTAGCTTTTGTCTCTGAGTCACTCCATTAAGACCCTCTTCTTCAGCTGAACCAATGTCCAAATGCTCAGTGGAGTCGCACGTTAGTTATCGGTTGAACCCAAGAGCTGGTCGACCCGACATAACGCTTGCTTGGTTGCCTATCACTTGGGGGGACAACCGTGTTCCTCAGTCAGTCCCAAGATTTTGTCGAAATGCTTTGCTATGGTGACTTTTCTCAGAGTCTGTCTAAGATAATGGGGCAGTTGAAATATAATGATAACGGTAATTATTTCACGACCGTAAATTTAATCAGAGGCTACCATCATGGATTCTTGAGTCACGTGATTCCCTTTCCCTAACGGCACTGGGCGCGTTAACTGATTGGCTGCATTTTGGTCAACTGCCATATTTTACAGGACGCACACTAGTGTGGTATCAAAGGCAGGAGGGTTTAACTGGCAACTGCTCTATTACCTCGGAGAGGGTACAGCGGCTGGTATTCTGGCTGGCAATTATATACATACGAGATCTTTTTCTCTAATGATAGGGCCGAAATTCTTTAATTTGAATGAGTGGTGTCTCGCAAACCGGCGGGCGTCCAGGTAAAAAAAAAGTGATCCGCCGACGTCGGCATTGACAAACGCCCGCAGCAATTGGAGCAAGATGCCAACAAGTGGGCATTTGGCGTCAATTGCGAAATGCCGCGGGGAAAAGGGGGAGCTCTAAACTTCGTCAAAAAGACTGAAAGAACGACTCACTGCCATTTACACGGATGGGTCGAAGTCAAACACCTCCTGCGCATGTGCAGTTGTGTCTCCTCATCATGGCGTCACGAAGGTGAAACTTAACTCACTCTGTTCAGTCTTCACTGCGGAATTGTATGCCATTAAGACGGCGCTCCACGGAATCAAGAATGGAAATGCCGCCTACCTCATATGCACGGACTCCGCTAGTAGCCTCCGAGCCATTTCCTCCTTTTCCCCACGAAACCCTCTGGTCCAGGAAATACAACTTGCTCTCTCATCCCTTGGTGAGAAGGGAATCAAAGTCTCTTTTATCTGGATCCCTGGTCATGTGGGGATAAAGGGTAACGAAGAAGCCGACCTAGCCGCCAAAAGTGCCCTGAATGTACCTGATTCCGAAGAAACTCTGATACCCGCCGAGGATCTTAGAGCCGTACTACGAAGCGTAGCTCTAAAGAAGTGGAAAGACAAGTGGTCCGAGCTACAAGGCAATAAACTTAGAACCATAAAGCCTATAACATCACCATGGGCAACCTCCGTGAGTAGTAACCGCAGAGAGGAGGTCGCAATAACCCGACTCAGAATAGGACACTGTGCCTTAACACACGCTTACATCTTCACAGAAGATAAGTCGCTTGCCAATTTGTGAGGATTGCGATATTCCCTTAAGTGTGAAACATATCCTGACCGAATGCAGAAAGTATAGCGGTACACGTCAGAACTTACAAATACGTTGAGAGATAGGAAAAGTTCTTGGAGATGACATTGATTCCATTAATAAAGTCGTAAAATTTTTAAACGTGACCGGATTAAATAATAAGTTATAGAATCCAACATCCTAAAACTCCGTATAAAAATGAATAGAACATCCACTGATTGTTAATACCGATACTCCGTGGTGCTAAATGACCATAGCTGTCGTCGCACCCTATAAATCCAAACCTACCTACCTAAGAACGACTCCCCCATTAAATGGGAAGGCACAAGAGTGCGCCGATACGGACCGATGCAGAACAAGTCTCCTTCGAACTGGCATCAAAGAATCGATTATCACTTTCAAAATGTGCGTAAAATGAAAATTTCAAAAATGCGACGGCGTAATAAGTACCACGAGTACATAAACTCGGCGTAAGCAACTATGCCGTAATCTAAGGTGTTACATAAATTGGATTATTTAGCATTTGGCGCATTTAGACTTGCACGCCAAGTAAATACCCATAAAGTTAAACAGGCATAGATTTCAAGGCATGTAAATCAGAAAAACTCAATGAAATCAACTGAAACCACGATCATTTGAATTTTAGAAAGTAAGCGGCCACAATATCGACAATTTAAGAACGACCACATGCCGAAGCGCAAAGCATTGGGCGTTCAACGCTTCCAAATTACTAAAAAAACGTTCATACACGACAGTGTTGCCGGATCTTCGTCACTCTCGCTACCCAAGTTACCCTCCCTTAGATGGACATATACCCACAGATATGGTCTCATCAACGTAGAAAAATCGAAGGTTATTAAAGCGCTGGAGTGTTATCGTAAAGATATCAAGCATCATGAACCGTATGTGATATCAAAGTGGCGTTAAATATATGTTCACGATATAACGTTATTCAGAATGATAACGTTAGATTTTTGCTTGAAGGTGGTTTAACCTAGATTTCATGTTACACGAAAGTCGATTATTAATCCTCAACATAAAGAAACAAATGTCTCAAATTTCCAAAGAAACCAATATATTCTCCATTTACTGCACTGCATGTACTCGAAAACCTTGTCCCAAAAATAAAAGCTGTTTTCCATGGTAAATTGTACGAATAAACACTCAAGAGAAACGTGTAGTAAAAAATGAGGAATTTCGAACGCATAGAACTCATCAGAAATTTTCTAGTATTTTGTAAATTTTCTAAACTGTTTACTAAAATCAATAATCAGTTACCACAGTAATGTTTACAAAAGCGGGAAAAACCATGGGCGTTTTGAAGGCGTATCTACTACTCTTGGCTAAAAAATCAGTCAAGTTAAGACTTTAGAATGCATATCAGGTTAATTAATGAGGATTTCAGTCAAATGAACTACTAATACTTAAGCGCCATTAATATAACAATACGTACTTCCTGCTTCTTACAGCCCTTGAAATTAAACAAATAAAATTCAACAATGGTCTCTCTTATGATTAGGAAAAATCTCGCTCAACCACCGTGAATTACCCGGATTTCATTCCCTCGGCTTGCGACTGCTTACGATCGGTCCGGACAAGCACTCGTATCTCTCTCCGGGGCCATAAAGCCTAGGATCGTTTCCTATATTAAGCATTTTCACCTCTAGCTGTTGATATTTTTACCGTATCATCCCCAGTAGCATGTATGATTTTCAGCTTTTTACAGTTCTTTAATCACCTTGAAAATTAACCCGGTAGTGCTTTCACCCAGAGCCTTTGTTGTTTTCAACAGCTTAGGTTAAGCTCTTACGGCTCAAGACAATAAAGGAGATATTTGACTGCGCCTCCTGAATCAAGGAAAAAGGTCAAACCAATGAGGAAAGGAAAAGTATTCCCGAGGGCAGAAAATCTTAGGGTGGAGTTCAGGGAAATCCTGGCCTTCCTCGGAGACACTCCTGCCTGGGCATTTGTACGGCAGCGTGCGAGACGCACTCCTTCAAATAACGGCTACTTTCCCTTCAATATATATTTGAATAGGCTGATTTCTGTGTGTATCACGTCCCTGGTGCGTGTGCTTCTATTGCTCAAGAATTATAAACGTGCATAGATTAAGAAAATAATTTCAGTATTTTTTTTTAATTTTACGGAAGAAGAGGGATTTATTTCGCTCACTATTCCTCACTAATGGTTTTTTAACGAAAGAGTTCGGGACATTTCCATTCCGAGAAAGTTATCATCATAAGGGATTAGAAAGCTTAGAAACTTTGTGTTGGAGTGGGATACTGAGGATCAAATAAATAAATTAAATAAAAAAGCCGAATAATTCGGAAAATTAAAACAGGAAAGAAATATGGAGCACCATAGAAAAAAGAGGAATCGGGTGCACTGGACATGTTCTATGTTTTAAGTCGTAAGTTCGTGAGGAATATAATCGGAGGAAAAATAGACGGAAGGGTATCAAGAGGAAGGCCAAGGGATAAATAAATACGCGAAATAAGGAGGAAAGTGAGTAAGCATGACTACCAGGGAATAAGTGAACTGGCAATTGATAGGGAAGGATGGAGGGCTGCAGTAAACCTATATATGGGGATTGAACGACCAACTGCGATGAGCGGCCGAAATGGGTCTTGCTTTCATTTAATATTTGACATTAATTTAACTCAAAGTGTCATAGGTCTCACTCAAAATGAACTCACTCTTATTTGGCTCTGCTTTGCGCATTGCGTGTTTGTGGCGAGAGCCATCTAACAAAGCCTCTCCCACGCGAAGTTGTGCGCTGTAAAATATGTTCCACTTGGATAACGTATACCCGAGGTTACATTGCAATTCTAAAATTTTACTTTATTTGGATATTTCAATTATTCACTCATTAAATGGCGACACACTGTTTTATTTTTGCATCATCCTTGGCATTCTTAAGTAAAGAAACCAAAGCAAGAAACTCCATTTCTCAAACAGGTTTTCCCAGTTCTCCACTAATGATGTCCAATAATTTCCCGGTATGGTCGGTAACAATCTTCATTCATTCCCGCGAGGACTTTCACGAAATATGACTGATTAATGCAAAGATGAGGTGACTACGTGGTAAGGGATCTTGGAGGGCAGGGCAAGTGAATGATTGCATGCTGAGGGTAGACCGGGACGCATGGCGTCATTCATTTGACAGTAGTAAGTAACACAAATAGAATAGAGCAACATTTATGACGCAACAACTTAGTTTTATTTGACGGTTATTCTCACTGATAAACTAAGTTATCACATTTAAGGCTTTACCCTGACTTTATTGTTCGTTCACACCGCTCGCCGAAAACGTATTCCCACTCGCATGTCTTATATGCATGCAATATATTACAAAAGATGTTACGGTGAGTAATAAATTTATCATGGAAAATTAATAACAAAAATACGAACTAAACACCGCTACATTTCTGAGCCGCGATCTGTGCGTCAGACCTTTCAGAACTATCATTTTTCTTATATCTCCTAGGAGTGCAATGCCCTGCCTTATCCCAAATGGAAAGAGGCTTCTATTTATTGGACAAAATATCTCGCAATAAGAAGGGTAATAAGTGACTGATATTTTGGAATTATTTCAAACGTGGGATTATTTTCTTGACAATCATGCAAAACTCATTGGATTCCATCTATGGGCCATGTCTCGCTAGCCATCAGAACCACCATCTCTGAGCCGAACAACCCACGAAGGAGGTTTTTTAGAAGAATTTTTCTTTTGAAAAAAGTAGGTACTCAGTACTAATAACTGCCACACACGTCCTTAATACCTCTCACCAAATTAAATCAAAAATTCCAGACTACTATTCCCGAATATGGTGATGGAGAACTGACCATGCGACCATCTTCATTAATCCCATCACAGAAAGTCATCATTTAGGCCGCCATCTCATCTTTCTCACTTTTTTCTTATTAATGTCATAGTTTTCTAACTTTCAATGAGAAGCAATAGACTAAAATGTCGCGTGATTGTGATTGGAGGCCAAGACTTGTTTGGATCAACGATGCAGAACGCAAATCCAATTCTCGCCGAAAAATCCATTATATTAAAACTTTACAGACAACATATTATACCCCTAACTTGTTCGGTCAATGCGTTAAGTATTCTCGGGTTTCACATCGGGTCAAAAATTTGGCTAGTGCCAACGTTTCGACAGAATACTCTTCCAGAATTACAGACAAAACAGAATGATGCCTGGGCCTCATTTGTCGTATTGTATTTGGGGTCGCGGTCAGCTACGTTGTTGGTCTTTGTTTTTCTTTCTTTCCGTCATTATTTTAAAAAATAACGGTTACTACCTTGACTTATCGTGTTCCCAGAGCCTCGATTTTGTTCAAGAGGTCAAGATGGGGTTCAATAACTTCCTTATTAAGCATCTCCCAATAGCCATTGGCCTTGCACACGAGCTTGCAATCACTAAATGAGATGAAATGGTCTTCCGTTAGGCTATGCTCCACCACTGCAGATATTTCTGGATGAAACAACCTAATACACTCGTGTTCCTTAATTCGTGTTTCCATCGTACGGCTAATCGGCAAATAACACGCGCCGAACAAGAAATGTCAGAATCAGGATTCGGAATGAAATATCACGAAACTTCATCCAAGAGTTGATTTTCAGCCGTGAATTTAAACCATCTTCTCGTTCAGCTCGGGTGTTTAAATCCTCGCGGACGCACTCGGGGAGAAAGAAATATAAGTCTAAGAGAGTGTCCCCTAGGAACATGATTCATGATTAAGTTCCTAAGGCGGAATAAAAAAAATGAAAACAGGATTTTTCGAAATAGCCGCGATGGAGAAGGAGTGAGAATATAAAATGTCGCGATATCAAACGATGCCACGCGGAACATGCACCATTTTTCTCTCCTATAAACCTCCCGCGTTCTGCACCTGATTTATATATACATCACTCTCTGCGGACCGCGCACTGCCGTGCATAATTAAAGCATTCACAGAAATTGAGAGACCGTTCTCATATCACAACATGGCATAAATTGAAATTCTATCGTTGCATAGCCTAGTGCTGGAACGATGCGCGTGAAAGCGAAAACCGCAGAGGATGAGGAGAATGGAGATTCTTACGACGGTCTCAGCAAACGTAGACCCTTGTCGTGGACGTCATCGTTGGAAAACACTGCCACGGGCCCACAGAGTTTGTACTGCACAGTACTAGGAGGGGCTTGGTTGATAAGAGCTAGAGATCAAGATCCTTCGATTACTTCTAAAAAAATTCAGATCACATGAGTTTCAAGGTAGTCTGGAGGATAAAAACAGTCTTGCTTTCGATAACACTAGTAATATACTTTACAAAGCGCGAGCTTTTGCCGACCCTTCTGCCGGTTTAACTATGACGATGAAAATACTACCAGTGTTGCCAAAAGCAAGACTGTAGGTCATGCAACACACTGAAGAGCTATAATCAAAACGGAGGTAACCATTCTAGCCCAACTGAGAACAACTCCAGATCTGACCGAATGAGTGGGAGCAACGAAAAGAGAGAAGTTGCCGAAATGATACATAAAAAATAGAAAACCATATAAAGATAGAAAATAGAAAGATAAAATTTAGAAAAAAGAAAATGCTGAAACTACAGATAAAAACTTCCTTTTGTCAGAGCCCATAAGAGACGAGAACAAACAGAAAAAGCGAAGCACAAAGACTAGCATTCAATAAACAGTTCACATATTCGTCCCCTCCATTAATTTCTTTCTCCACTTCCCTTCCGTTTTCATGGCTCGTGTGGCATGCCACACGCTCATGTGGGAGCGGAATACGTCGACGTGGATCGCAAGGGAAGGCAGACCACAAGCACCGACAAAAGCGACAAAACCGAAAAAAATGCCAAAAAACCTCCCCTTTCACCATTTGGCCCTGAAATCATTCCTCCTTCAAATCACGAAGACCCTTGAAAGTTCGAGGGTGCACGTTCCTCCTCATGCCTCGGCATCGAGACTTCCCTTCAGCCTTCAACACCACACTGAAGTGCGTTCAAGATAATAGCGCGGTTGAATGTTAGAAATGCAACCAATTTTTAAACACGACCATTACCGTCTGGGGAGGGTCACCGAAGGACCCAAGATGGTGGCCTTTGTTTAAATTGTTACCTACGAGTGAAAAAAAAATGTTTACCTTTCATTTCTCTCCAAGCAAAATTAGAATATTTCAACAGAGCTATTACCTTGGACGGGTTCTATTTCTATAGATCACCTCTTCCTCCCATGAGTAACCACAAAAGACATGGACAGCTTGCTTCTCCAACATACGTTACGTAACAATATAATGTATACAGAAAAACGTTGAGGGCTAAGTCCCACAAGGCACAAGTTCCTCAGAGAAATTCCCAGCAAACATGTACCGCATACTATTTCCAGCAAAATAACCCCTTTTAAATCTCAGAAATACGAGCAAACCAAAAGATGGATGCAGATACCTATGAGTGCAGAGCAAGTTGGTGCAGACCAATCACAGCTGAACAAAATCTACAGAGACAGTAAAAACTACCGAACTGGCTCAGTCTTTAATCGTCCACATGGAGAAGACGGACTCGTTCATCGAGACTTCGGCGTAAATCAACACAATTTCGAGATTTAAGATAAATCAAAGATTATGCCACAAGGCCACAATAGAGGCAAATGAAAGTAGACTCTAATGCAAGCATTTCGGTCATCCAGGTGACCACCATAAGGAAGCGTTTGAATCTCGTAGACACACATGAGTGCTGGCCGAGAGCTAGGGCACGGATGAAAGGTCTTCGGGCGACCCCAAAGTCTTCATACGAACCTTTTTCATACAAATTCATTTCAAACTCCACGAACGCAATAGAATCATTCTGCCAACATCATCCGAGAGCTACAAGATTCTATCACGAAGACCTGCACGTCGCCTTGGACGGAGTTTCCCTATTTACGCCAAGGCGCACGTGTCAAGGCCTCCTCAGGCGTCGGCGATGCTCGCCAATGACGCGGTTGCGGCTACGGCATTGCTGCATTGTTGAGGCGTGAAAGCAACGATCCGACGAACTTCCTCCTCATATCCACCAAAATTGCAATTACATCAAGTTTTACACACGAATTCTTCGTTAAAGGCCAAATTTAGTAACAATTTATATAGTACCCCAAGATGAGGTGGCAAAATGGTCCATCCCCAGTCAAGATTGGCAATTTTATTGGTTCACTCAACGAATATGCACGATTTTTTTTATCATGATAAAAATATTTCAACAATTTTCGTTATTATTTAATACAAGTTCGTATGAGATGGTTTAATAAAAGAAGCTGAAATAATAATGGTAGGGCGAACGAAATACATATTCATCAAGTATTCCATTGTTTATAGACAACTTTTGTTGATAATAGGAGGAAATCTACCAGGAGTTTTAAATAAGCAAGTCTCATTCTACCTCTATTTTTTCCTTCATCTCCGAGTAGGTATCATTTATCCTATTCTTCAGTAATAATTTATTGTATTATCCAGCCTTTTATTCATTATTATAAGCTAAGTCCAATCATGTGAGAAATTAAACTAATTGTTCTATGTGTACTCCTCGCAATCAGATGCTTACTTCTTACATACATACATACACACCATCACGCCGATCCCTTCCGGGGTAGGCACAGTCAAAATTTTTCACTCATTAATACATAATTGTACACCTAACTCTTCTTCAATAATTTCCTCCAAACTGACCTATCCTTGCAAACCTCTTTTGCCTCATTTACCCCCATACACTGCTTCCCAGGACAACTTTAATAAGGAATTAAATACCATTAAGTATATTGCCCCACAAAATGGTTTTGACCCAAAACTGATTGGAAAACTTCTTGAAAGATCTAACAAAAAACAAGCTATAAATTTTATAACTTCCATTCAAGTTGATATTGACAAACCTTCACGCTGGTGCAAGCTACCTTTCATACCTCATGCTTCATATATAAGCTATGTAATATAATCCATAATGCCAAACTGTCATTTTACAGTCCTGTGTCAGTGTGTAAAATGCTTTTTAATACAAAGGACAAGTTGAAGTGTGATACTTGTAATATTAAATATATTGGACAAACTGGGAGAAATTTTAACATTAGAATGAAAGAACACCGACGATGTTTTTTAAATTATGACGAATCCTCTGGAATTGCCAAACAATTATGTGACGAAAACCATTGGTGTAATTTTGAACCTCGGATTTTACATTGTATTGACAAGGGGCGTAAAATGGATTTCTTAGAACAGTTAGAAATTGTGAATTGCCCCACTAAACTTTGTAATGACCACTATGTTCCCCTCCCAGTCACCTTTACTTTATGTCACACGACCATCCCTCCACGACCCTCAACCTTAATTTCCTCATGCTTTTAAACCTTTTGGGAAACCTTCCCCCCCCCCCTCCCTTCCTTTGTTGTTTTTTCTTATACAAGCAATCCCAAGGCCATCGGATTCCTATACAAGTGGAAGCCACCCAACCATTTGTACCTGAAGATGGCATGACATGCCGAAACCCGGGTCGTTTCCTTACAGTAAAGTGTGAAATAACAACCAAGTGTTTTTTATTATCAAAATGAAGGAGTTCCACAGAGTAACGCCGGAGACAGTGTCTTATATTCGCACGTCTCTTTATCTCCTCATCTATTCTTCCATCTTTCGCATACGTCTTACCTAAGTACACAAAATCATCCACCTGTTCAATTACTTCACCATTCGCCCTCAGCACACAGTTATTCTCCCCATTTTCCTTATCAAAAACTACTACTACTACTATTACCTCACATTCTTTCGGACACTCATACATTTTTCTATCACTTGCTGAAGAGCAAAAAGCTGGTCACTACATCCTCTCCCAGGCATAAACCCACACTGCACACCCCATATTCTGTCCGAAGTAATCTTCCTCACTCTTTCGATTAACATTTTACTGAACACTTTTCCCGGGATACTCAATAAACTAATGGCCCGATAATTATTACATTCAGTCTTTCCTCCCTTCCCTTTGTACAACGGAACGATGATAGCATTCTTTCAATCCGTTGGAACAACAGAAACCCATAAGCATAAATTGTATAGTTCACGCAGCCTACAAATTAATAATTTACACCCACACTTCAACATTTCACTGGATATCCCATCTACGCCTGCAGCCTTCCCATTTTTCAATATTCTCACAGTCGTTGTGACCTCCTTCTCACTGATATCCTTTTCCATCCTCACATTCTCACATACCACTTCACAAGGCTCATCCTCAACACCTGCAATATTATTGTTCAATTCTTCAAAATACTCCCTCCAGCAGTCCCTGATATTGCTCTTGTCCCACATGATCTACCCACTTTTGTTCTTCACCGCATTCATTCCACTGCCTTCACCAATCTTAGCCCTTTTTACCCACTTCCAAAACAGCTTTTTATTACCTTCAAAATCACTCTGCATTTTGTTAGCTTCATCCGCACGCATTCTCTCTTATCTCTCTTTCACAACGATTTTTCATTCATTCTTTTTCTCTCTGTAAATCTCACATACCTTAGTATGCTCTTCCTCAGATTTGGCAGCAATCATATTCTTGTACGCCTCTTTCTTTTCTCTTACTGCAATTTTCACTTCTGCATTCCACCCAGCATCACCTTTCATTCTTCCTACCACTCCTTTTCCACATACACTTTCAGCACATTCCACAATCACTCCTTTTAAACACTCCCACGCACCATTTACGTTCTCGTTTCTGATATGCTCGTCCCATTCTCTCTGCTTCAACGATAGACCAACCTCCTCATGCAACCATACCGCATTCTTACCTCGCTGTCTAGCAAACTTTCCACTTTAACTCTCAACTGCTTACGCACAACACTCTTCCTTGGTACCCACTTTCTACCCAGATTCACTTTGGAGAGTACCAAATAGTGGTCTTTTCCACATTCAGCACCCCTCATCACTTGCGTGTCCCTCACTAACTCTCTCAATCTCTCATCATACACAATAAAATCAATCATGCTTTTACAATCGCCCCTTTGCCAAGTATACATATGTATTCTCTTATGTTTAAACCATGTATTCGACACAAACAATCCTTTTTCCAAGCACACACTCACCAAGTTTTCACCATTATCATTCACTCGGGGGTCACCTAAAGGCCCAACCACTCTCTCAGATGCATCCTGCCTCACGTCAACCCACCCATTCATGTCACCTAGTAAAATTATTCTCTCACCAGGATCAAATTCATTCAAAACCTCTCTCAGTTTTTCCCAGAACTCATCTTTCACACAATCACTCTCTCCATCCACTGGTGCATAGCACGCCACAATCACAAATCTCCTAATACCTACTTTCATGCGAACCCAGAGCAATCTAGGGGATACTAACTCATACTTCCTTACTAGCAACTTAGCTCTCTCATTAAGAATGAGGCCTACACCTTGACTGCCGTGTACATTATCTTCAACTCCAGAACACGATGCCAGACTTCCGCCATCTAATGTAACAGCATCCCGCCCCTTACGCTTAGTTTCACATACACACAAAACATCCATTCGTCTCACTTTCATTTCATTCAGCAACTCATGCTCCTTTCCATACACTCCTCTCACATTCCAAGTACCGAGAGTCCAGTTCGTTTCCAGTCCGTATCTTGATGGGCCAACCTTATTCAGCTTCCGCCGCCCATCGTGGCTTCGGCTGTCCGAGGCAACATTTTGACGTTTAGCAGTAAGTTGTAATAGAATATGCAAGGTTACCAGCCTTCGCAGTACCCGCACCACGTGCAGCTTTCCCTTCTAACGGTTACGGCGCTCTACCGGTCAGTTTCGGCACATTTTCGCCAGTATGCCATAAGAGAAACCAAAGCATAGTAATACCCTAGGCCCGCTTTCCCTATTCTGCTCAAGCTAGGATCCCTTCTAAAAGGACTACCTTGAGAGCCAGCATACTGTTGCCCGCGACACACCACTAGGAGGTATATGCGATGTACTGACACACCGGGTCACTGCTTACTTCTTTGGAACAATTATTACGACCGTATTCAAGATATCAGTAGCCCATACTCCTTCCTCGTTGGTCCTACAAATAAGTTCACAAAGTATCGTATTCCCTTATTACCTAAGTTCTTCATTAAATCTGAAGGTAATATATCTACTCCCATGGCTTTTCTCGACTAATGGCCAGTTTCAGGAACAACACACATGTATTACATAGAGTTATGGTACCCATAAGCCATGGCAACCATTCAGTAGGTGTCGCAGAAGCATTTGATAAATTTATTAGTTTAACAAATGAAGTCATAACTTATGGAATGAGGTTATGAGCTCCATAAGTAGCCAAGATGGCGGACGCGCGATGAACCGCTTGGAGTTTTAATTACTAGATAAAAGAGTTGTTTTAAGAAGAATGGCCAATTTATTTACTCTGACTAAATGATTATTATGTGCATTTCAGATTATACATAGGGTAAACCACTGTAAATTTATCCAGCGAAGGAAGATTAGATCAAACATTCGAAGCAATTAACAACTGGGAGATAAGTGATGAAACTGGTAGATGTGTTCGGGCAACCCGAATATTTTTACAAGTTCCATAGCTTTATGGATCTCATAGCTAATGGTTCCATTACTAAACGTTCTTGCAACCGGCCATTAATCTCTAGTAAGACCCTTTCTATTTCACTGTCAATTAACTCCAGTCTGAGGTTAGCGCATGGCGCAACTAGCTTTTCCATTACCTCGCATTGTCCTGTCATCCAGTTTTTCTTCATCAGATTGGTCACTCGCCAGAATTTGCTTAGTTCCTAGCACTTCCTCAGTCTTACTTGGTCTGCTTCCTAGGACGTTTTTCCGCAGCTCTCTTTCCTCCACTTACTTCATCATTTCTCCAACCTAGTCGACAGCACCTATACCACTCGTTCATAGCAATATTATTGCCTTCTCTGCCGCGCTTACTATGCAATTTTTTATAATCTCCCATTTCCCCTCGATTGTTCATATTTGCTTAGCTTAACCTATGTTCCTTTCCACTATTTCCTGGTATTCTCTCCTTTTCAACCCTTTCAGAGCTTCAACGTTCCTTCTCTTCATCCTTCGCTTTCGCAATGTCTTTGAAATCTAACATCACAGTTCGTCATTACACGTCAAGTTATGACCTGAGTCTGTATTCGCCCCCGGACAGCTTCGCGAGTTTTTCACACAATTTCTAAATCTCTGCCTTTCCTTCTTATCATCAATTTTATACCTCCCGGTATCACCCGGAATTGTCCATATGTTACCACGACTAGGTTGATGTTTGAACCAAATGTTTGTTACCATTAATTTATTTGTCGTACCAAATTTGACTGTTTAGTCACCGCGATAATTTCTTCCGTCAAGTCATTACCCTCCCCCTCAAGTTCCATCCCTCCCTTCCACCGTCACTGAATTACGGCCCCTCATCAGGTTTTTCTTGCCTGTGACCTCTTCGATTGCCTCCTCAAGTTGTTCGTATACCCTATCCACCTCTCATGGAAATTATTCTAACATTAGCGAGCATGCATTATCGCAAATCCCAGTTTCGTCAATGCAACCCTATGGAGAAGTGGATAACTGCCAGGCGCAAGCAGCCGTCGCCAGCGGGCAGACTCGACCGGTCGCGTACGACCGCCACCGCAGCGACGTATCGCAGCACAGGCCGTCGCCGCCGCCGCCAGACCACTGCGGTGCTTGCACACGCACTGAACGCTCCATCTTTTTTTGGGCGCTCAGGTGAGTGGAGGCTCCCAATCAGACTCAATGGCGAACATCCAACACCCTAATGAACGACTTCTTCCCTACGCTTGAGCCTATGCTACCCGGCTCACGCTAACTTACGAATGTCCGTGAAATTTACGTTTCCGGTCGTACAGACGCAATTTTCTCCCCCTTGAAAGTACGGCTATGATCTCCATGCTTTTCATATCCTCCAAGGTTTCCGACGTGGGTAGGGGTTCGCTAGGGATACTGCGAAGACAATTTACTACGGTAACTTTTCTTATAGTCCTTCCAAGATAATAAGGCAGTCGGAATATACTGTGGTGGTCCCGTCATACACGCCTCCCTTTCGGATTGAACCTTAGTTTCCCCACGGAATTTAATCGGGATGAATGAGTCGGAGATCCGTTCACATAAATAGTTTGCCGTTCGGCCGTCACGGCTTATAGAGACCGTGCAGTCGAAAGGCGGGTGATGCCCCTCCAAAATCAGACTTTTTAAGAAATTCAAAAGGGCACAGATAGGGTTTCCCCGGGTTCCGCGACCAACGCGTTGACGTTCTTACCAAATGCGATCGAGGGAAGGAAGATTAGCGATCTTGGCAGCAAAATTATAATTACTAGCGTCTTTTCTGTTATAACATTTAATGACTTTAAACACTTTTCCCACACGGCGTCACCTTCAACATACAATTCACTTATCTCAAACGGCGTCACCTCCAATACGAAAAGAAATTTAAAAAATACCCGTTAGTGGCACACAGCGTCACCTTCAATGCAAAATACACTTCTTTGACACGGCGTCACCTCTCAAACACACAAAAAATACCCTATTTTCACATGATTAAATTTTACCTAATGTCTACTAAGTTTGACGGATAGCAGGGGATCTTGAAATACTGGGGCTAGTGATCACGGAGACTAGTCCAGAGATTCCAAATGCATGAAGCCAACCACAATAGCAGGCTAGCCGTGAGTCGGGGATCGACGTCGGTCGAAAAGGGGGGAGCAATGGGGCGGGAGGAATAGCACGTGGCGACAAGAATTCTTACGAATTTGCCCGGGTGAAATCTCTTCTTTCGGAGACCCTGTGTGCTGATGCAGGGTGGCGGCGGCGATTACAATGAGCGGCTCGCGATGACCCTCAGCACCTCGTAGCCCTTTGAAGAACCTTGGGAGACGTTTCCCATGCGCCTTGGCTTTCTCCGCCTCTCTCCTCGTTTCTCCACAGTTTCTTGCCTCCGACTCCTTTTGTAGATGATGGCCGTCTTACTTGGCTCTGGCACTAGCAGTGTTCCACCAGTAATGTCTCTCCAGGCAATCTGACCGAGAGTGTGGTTAAGAGAGTCGCCTCATCGGTCTGGGGCGAGCGTTATATGCTCCTTTTCTTTCTCCCAGAATGCCCCACTGTGCGTCGTCTGCACTATTTCGATGGTCTTTTCCACCGGGATTTTCGAAACGTGCTTCACGACACACACACTATCACTCGTATTTTTCCACTTTAACACAAATACACTTTTTTATGTAATTAACTCAAATAAATTAATAAATCCTATAAATAAATTCTGCTGCCTAAATCGCGGACTTCCCTCGATCGGCGAAAAAGAAAAAAAAACACGATGAAAACCACGGAGCCGTCCGCGGGCCATGACAATACTGAATTGGCTAAAGGAATGAAAAGTAAACATCATTGACGCGATCGCATGAATTAAACCAAGGAATTAAATGAATTAACGGCCACCATGAAGGATTATTCGGTCACATGATTCCATTACACAAAACATTGCAAAAAACGGCATTGCAAGTGTTTACGCATTAGCTGCATTTCTGTCAACTAGGCCATTATTTTGGATGGGGTTTTAACGACAAGAATCGTCGCCCAATTAGCCAGGGAAATGTAAGAGGATACGGTTAACACACGCAGCCGCAATTACAGCTGAGAGAGATGGTTTTGCGCAACGAGAAAAGCGCTCTCTCAGCCAACATAAAGGAAACCATTTTCATTACTATGATTCTCGGGATGTTGGTCAAAATGGGATATAAATTACACAGAGAGATGAGAGAAGCCCGGGAAAGGATTCATGCAAATACTTCTGATATCAAGATCCTCCCGACCCAGATAATTAGTGAACACGACCAAAGCCGTTCGGGGAAGGGTATCACGTTACCGAAGGATTCATTATGGTGGCCTCGATTTATATCATAAGATCGTGCAAAAAATGTTTACTTTTATTTTATTTTCGATCCAAAGTGTTATACTTCAAATGACTTCTTAATCTCGGACGGACTCTAAAGCCCTAAGGAAAGGTACGTATGCACAACTCAACCAAGAAAATCCTCTCAAATAGAAGGGGAAGATAGTGAACATCCGTGTCTCCAGGGGGAAAAAAAATATTATCTAGCGCATTTAAGCGTGTTAGAGCCGAGCGATTGCATTATTTGTGATGTTTTATTTAACACGACAATGCTTTAGTGCCATATACCTTCCCCCATTGCTTCGGTTGCAAGCATAGGTCGTGCACCGTACTGTTTTAATCTAGAGCTTTACTACTCACTGCAATGCGAAGCCCAAAATCGTGGACATCGTATCACTTTAGGCGGTGCCACCGTTAAATGACTTGAACGTCATTTCAAAGCTATTCTGGCTACTTGTACTTAAACGCGTCCTTTGCTCGACACGAACATCAAAATCATACCTTTCAACGATTTTTTTAGGTTAATTACATTGAATTTGCATCGTGTATAATTCGTAAATGGGTGAATCATGGGTGGAAAGTAGTTCTCTATTTAACACATTTGCCACTCCTTTATAATGAGCGGATTATATAATAGAATTGATAGGTAATAGCACATGCCCATTAATATTACAAATTATTTGGTAATGAATGCTATTATTGATGTAAAAGTCGATTGGAATTACACAGCCATTGGCTCTAATGTCATGAAAAAGTGATCATAAAAACAATATGTTCGTCGACTTATCTGAATTGCTTGCATTTTAATTTGATTTCTGAAAGCAAAGGCAGTATTGACACCGCGAAACA
Source organism: Ceriagrion tenellum (assembly GCA_963169105.1). Taxonomy (NCBI): domain Eukaryota; kingdom Metazoa; phylum Arthropoda; class Insecta; order Odonata; family Coenagrionidae; genus Ceriagrion; species Ceriagrion tenellum. Next base: position 166,057,369 of record OY720634.1, read on the forward strand.
TCAATAAAAGCAGTAATTTTCGAACCATGCAAACGAAACGATTAAATTTTGTTTTTGTTTGTAGCGGCTCTATAAGTATAGTATAGCGGCTCTATGTATGGTAATCCATGAGCTCAATAGAAAACAACGCGAAAATTTGGACACAAAATATGTAAATAATCCAATTACAGGGATTCATTTCATGCAATCACATAAGGTTAGAAGGATTTCGTTCCTCGAGGTACCGTAGGTAAATCTATATAGAATCGATCAGCTAGAAATCGATTTCTCTCACTTTGGACTCGAAGCCAATATGATCCTTATTGTACCTTGCCTGTGTCTGAGAGCCTGTATGTATCTAATGCGAGCCTACACCAAAATTTTTATCAACCTTCCTTAATTTTGGCGATTCCGACTATTATATAAGCGACTTACTAATATGGATATTAGCCGTATACCTACAAATACCACTTTCCCAGGTCCCAAAATCGTCGAATGTCGATAAAAATTAGAGTAAATATGTACATTAGGTACACCGAGGTAGAGGCCATGTTGCCGAGGTGAGCTTTTAAACATTCACCAGTGTCCATTCGGGCCGATAAGGAGACAACGAGAGTTTGACGACGGCCGCGGAGTGGACTCAACATTTTAAATAAGTCAGCAAGTCATTAAGTACTCCTCAAAGCCATTTTTTCCACTGGCATTTAACCCTAGATGCGATGGCAAGCCAATATTACACACCTTATCTTTTTGTAGTCCTACATACGAGGTAAACTTAAACATTCACCTCCGATTTATGTTTCCAGCCAGAATTCTACCAATAGCTAGAATCAAGTGCCCCTTGAGGAACATTTACACACATCAATCAAGTTATATGGTTTTCGATTAGTGTTAAAATCCAACGCATAGAGCCTTTTCACTATAACTGTGTTAACCCATCATTGGCAACAACTTGGCAGGTTCAAAGGGTTCTCAGCTGGCAAAAATTTAATCGTGAAAAGGAATATAATTAATACAAACCTCAGAGATGAGAATTTCTCTTGATACAACCATTTCTGGGAGTCAAATCTTTTATATTTCTACAGCAACTGATGCGAAATCCATTTTAAATATGCGTTTTCCACTCGCCCGTATAAATAGTTGACGAAGAAATAGAATAAATCGCCATTTGCCCACAACAACTAGGACTACGACCACTCTATTCGGTGTCAAGTTCCACCGCCATGGATAGGAGTTGCTACGAGAGACGAATAAATGCCGACCTTCCCAGTGTGCTCCCTACGTAGGAGCCAAAGTCCTTCACGAGTGTAAATGCTGCTTTATGCCACTTGTAATCGATTCTGCGCAGATAGGTTTATAGACGTGGGGATCGCACGGCGAGATTAAAAGCGAGCAAGATTTACAGTTTTCTCGAGAACCAACGAGTGTGTCGATAATCAATCACTCCAATGGAGGTGGTAATTATATAATAAGGATAGAGGGGAGTGCAAAGGGAGGAGGCCGCCTTGATCGGTACGCGCGGAACGAAACTCGGTCGGTAAAAAGTGGGGAGTGGCTCTGGAACGAGGGAGGGAAACGATGGAAAAGCGCAGATCACTGATTGATTGCCTAGCCGAAGGGTAATTACAAGGACAGTTGCTGGACAAGGTTTCGCACTTCAATTTTTAAGGATGTTCCGTCGCGACAGCGCGAGTTATAAAGCAAATACTAAATTCAACCTCTCCGCTTGCATATCTTTAAGTAGGTTCCGTCGCGAGCCGTGTACGACTCGAAGAAAATTCTAAATGCCACCTTTTTCTTCAGTAGGTTTAAAAACACTGCTTTCGGTGATGACCTAGGTCACGTATTTTAAAAACCAAATCAGCGTACAGAATATGCAAATTATTCCAGGAATTTTTATTGCATATTAGCACTTTTTATAGACTTAGGAGTCGACTGCAGCGCCATTTCTATGGAATTACCGCCTATTGGCCGCAAATATCGCAGAAATATAAAAATAATTCATTAAATAAGGAGGTAAGACATATTTGTTGCATATTGTTCCATTCTTCGGGATTTTTGCCTTCCAATAGAAAATTTAATCTACAATGGCTATGACATTCCTTTCCTCCGTGACTCTCTAGATCAGGGGTGGCCAACCAAAATGATCTTGCGGGCCACTTTGGAAATGCATCATAACTCCGCGGGCCGCATATAAAATTATATATCCCCATATTAGATTTAGACCCAACTATAGACCTTATTTTGGAGTGAAACATTGAAACATAATGAGTTATTATTATTGTGTTAAAGTCATTGTATTAAAGTGCGATGAATCTCGCGGGCCGGAAAAATGTTCAGGGCGGGCCGCGGGTTGGCCACCCCTACTCTAGATAAAATACAAGTACAATAGAATACAATATAATTTTGAGCTCTATTTGCAATAAAACCGCGAGGTAAGGCAACATTTTACTCTTCATAATTGAAGGAGGAGATGGTTTTCTACAAGAAAACAAAATATGAATAAAATGATATTTGAGCCATTTTAAAACGGAAACACCAAAAAAAGAAATATTGCTTACACTGATGAAATGTCTTGGCCTACGAGAAAAAAATTAAGGTAGAAGACGTGTAAACTATTCGATTAATGTTTTAGTTGAACACTTTTCTGAGTTGTAAGAACCAACTGCAAAATTATTTCCATAGAATTAACTTAAACAGTTGTTAAGGAGGGTTGGTCATCAACAGAATAAGATCACATACCTCTTGCAGAAGTGTCGCAAAACAATAATTGCATTTTCATTTACATCTGCTATAATAATCCATCACGGGTAGCAATCCATACCAAGTGATCCAATCTTGATGATTCTAAAAAATATTTATATTTTCAGAGTGGATAGCCTTACGTTTCGACAGTTCCAAACAGCCTTTATTTTATTGTAATTTTTTTTCTGGCCACCGTTTGGAAGCCATTTTGTATCTCGGTGTAGTGCGTTTTCTGCACATGCAAGCAATGGAAGTAACTTTTTTTTAGGCAGTGGTCCGTTATAGGACAATGAAATACAACTTATGTTATTTATATTAAATATGGCAGAGTTATATGACTAATAAAATAGCATTGCTCATGTTTTATAATTAATTTTATCACCAGAATGTGGAATTGAAATCGTAGAATTCTGAATTCTTGTGAGGAGGAAGATAGATTGTCAATTTTTTCTAACGTGTCCAATAAGTACCAATAAGTAAATGTATCAATGTTCCATGTCAAAATAATTTGAATTAGGGAGGTTACATTCATTTACTGACACGACGCCGTAAAAAAGTAACTATGGAAAGTTTGTAATTTTCAAGGTCGAATATCTCTGGTGGGCAGTGGCTTGAAATTTTTTAAATTAACAAAAAACAAAGAGCTCAAAATATGTAACTACAGTAAAAAGATTGAGTTTGTAACTTGTCTAGTTAAAAAGTTAGAGCCATGTAAATGATGCAAACATTTTACGCGCTCAAAATCAACCATTTTTAGACTTCTTACTATCTGTTGGGGAAGTTATTAAATATATGATCCTTTCAGAATGTAAAGATGTTCACAAGAACAACATATAGTGAAATAGGCCAAGAACGGACCACAGGTGAGAAAGAGGCTACTTCCGATACTTGTAAACGCAGTAAATTCTCTCCAGTGAAATTGAAAAATGGCCACCAAATGGTGACCAGAAAATATTTAAAAAAATTGTTCGGAACTACTAGTTAATTACACATAATTTCTATTGAATAAATCAGTTAAATTATTAAGTTTGCAGCTATTATTTTGTTGACCAACAAGTTCAGTTACCATGAAGGGCGTTACCGAAAATTAAAATAATCCATAGCGTTCGATTTTTTACCTACAGATTCAGAACATTAAAATATATTGTCATTTGAAGGTAAGAACAAGGCGGATGACTTTCTCTCCGTAGAATTTTGCGCATAAGAACACATAGTTTAAAATAATTTAAGAGCAAAAATAATTCTTTATTTATCTCAAAAATGATTTATTACAGCAGCCCTGAAGATACCCAAACACATCTACATCCACATCTCCCCTGCCAGCCGCAACGATAAAAACTACTACAAGCGAACCTATAATACTTCACAGCTTTTTAGAGGAATTAAGGAGGGAGCCCCTAGACACTCTAGATAAGATGTCTTTGTCGATACTGTTGGTGACCACTTTGCCATTTGTATCCCGTGAAGACTCTACTGTCGAAGATTCGCCCTGGAGCTCTCACGCATAAGACCAGTACGACTTGGGATTTTCGTCTTGTAATTTACCTGAGATTTTTTTCTTGAAGTATCGTAGAGTAGTGTGCATTATTTTCTACGTTTTTGAGCGCTGGGCGACGTAAATTTCTCTCCTCGCAAGTTCCATGGTTTTTATTACCTCACTCAGTAGAATTTTTACATAGGTTGTGAAAATGCCCTGGTCTCCTCAGCTCCCGCCTTATTTCTTGGTTATACCAACCAGGTTCTTTTCTCTCCCGTTTAAATTTGCGTAGAATATATTAATCGATTCCTTCACGTAGTTATTCCAAGCAATATCTCCATGATACTCATGTCTCTTATCTCTTATTGAGGCTACAAATTTCGCGAATTAAGCTTTTCACGGCTCGCCAAATTTGATAAAAACGCATTTTTCAAATAAGTAGACGTCACGTTTAGTGTTAACAGTAAACTCCACTGTTGTTTTCAAGGTTGTAGAAATTACTTTATGATCACTTATGCCTTCGAGGAGAACGACGGGTTTAATCATTGCAGAGAGACTGACAACTAAAAGATCTAATATTTTCTTACCTCTCGCAGGTTCGATAAATACTCGAGTAAGGGTGTGAAGTGAAAGTGTATTGAGGCCTCGCTTATAGAATGCTTTCCTGAACTTGTTTCTACGCTAATGGTTTTCCAATTTATAGCCTGGAGGTTGAAATCTTTACCGATAATTATTACTTTTTTGCTGCCTCTCAATTATAATTGAGTTTCTAATTTATTCAAAACGTCTATTGGAATCCTACGTTCTTCATGAGGGCTGCTGTCAGGTGTTGTTCCTCCATTTCTCTTGGTTTCCCATCGCATATTGTTGCAGCCCGATGGAGAAGTATTCTCACAAGAGACCTCTTAATTTGGGGGTGGTGATGCGAGGAGGAGTGCAAATATCTATGTAGTATAGTAGATGACACCTTTGTCATCTGGTCGCACGGCAGGGAATCTCTCAAACTATTTGTCCTGCACCTGAATTCTCAGCACCCAACAATCAAATTCACCATGGAAACCGAACAAGATGGACGCCTACCCTTCCTGGACGTAGAAGTGACAAGAAACGAGGACGGCTCTCTAAGCCATGGTTCAAAAAGAATTCAAATTCAAGTTCAAGAATTCAAAAGAAGACACACACAGATAGATATTTGCACTCCTCCTCGCATCACCACCCCCAAATTAAGAGGTCTCTTGTGAGAACACTTCTCCATCGGGCTGCAACAATATGCGATGGGAAATCAAGAGAAATGGAGGAACAACACCTGACAGCAGCCCTCATGAAGAACGGGTACTCCAAGGCCCTTATCAGGACCACTATGAAGAAAATGAAGGAAAAGAAGGAGATTGCGGCGACTCCAAAACCAAGAGGATTTGGAACTCCCTTTCATCGCCGGCACCACGGAAAAGACCGGCAGAATTCTAAAAAGACACGACATAACACCGAGATATAGTGCTATGGAGAAGATTGGCCATCGTCTTCCTAACTGTAAAGACAGAATCCCTGACTTGCAATATGAAGGAGTGTACGATATTCCCTGCAGCTGCGGCCAGATAGATATACGTCGGGCAAACTAAGAGAGCCATCTCCGTCCGACTGAACGAACACCGCAGGGCTCTCAAAAATAAGCATTGCGAACAATCAGCAGTGGTAGAACAAGCGTTCACTAATCTCGGGCATCACATTATGATTGATAAAGCAAAAGTCCTAGCCAAAGAAAAGCATTATTTCCCTCGCATCATCCGGGAGGCTATTGAAATTGAAAAAGTAGCGGACAATTTCAATAGAGACGATGGGCATAGACTGAACACCGCTTGGAAAAGACTCATACGCAAAAGCGCGCCAAAATCGGGGTCCTCGACGCTGATTGGTCGCGCCACCGGTAGGCCAACCTGAGGATGGTATATATACAGGGCCATTTCTTTTGAAATTCTAAAAAACAACAACGAAGAACAACGAACAACAACGAACTACAACGAACGAACAACGGAACGAACAAAAAACGAGGAGACAGGAAGAGGACGAGAGAAGGAGAGAGAGAGAACAAGAAGTCTTAACGAGACTTTCTCCTTTCTCGAGAAGATGTCCGGCAACCAGCGGCGCCTGCGGAGTCAATCTCCGGATGACAACGCAGGCGTCAGTTGGATGGTGGCCGGCAGGAAGAAGAAGGCCGTCGTGACCGGGACTCTGCCTGCGATTCCCGAATCATCCAGGAAACCCCCCACTCCATCCCCCAAACCTCCCCCTCCCACCCACGTAGCCAAACCCTCCCAGCCTTCAGCTCTTACCCCCCCGCCTTCCAACCCCTCCACCTCAGCGCGCATCACCGACTACCGCTCACTCCGTAATGACACTCCGGTGTTCATTACTTCCCTGCCGAAAGGCACCACCCAAAAATCCTTTTACTCCCACCTCGTCTGTGCCTTACCCTCCCTCCGCTGCGCTGAGGTCTCCGTTTTTGCCAAGGAGAGAAGTGCAAGACTTCGCATACCTGCGATGTTTAAGCACCTTCTGGAGGGGAAGGAGAAAGAAAAATTAGATCACCGTCTGGGCGAGAAGTGCTGCGTCTCCGTTCGCAAGCCTCTCGCCCAAGCGGCAACTGATGCGTCCTCTTTCTTCTCCTTTTCAGTGGTTATCCGGGGAGTGGACACTACCACTACGGAGGAGGACATCCAGGAGGGTCTTCAATTCGGCGGCTACGACACCTCCAGGCTGAAGGTGTACCGAATCAAGGCGCGGAGGACCGGACAGCCCACGACCCTGATGAGGGTCATTTCCAAGGACCGGGACACCATGCACCGGCTACTCCACGAGGGTGTCACTTCCTACGGGAAGAGATACCGCGTGGAGCCCTCCCGTCCACCGCATGCCCAGCCTGCCCAATGCCGCAGGTGTCAGGGGTTCGACCACCTGACACATGAGTGCAAGCGAGATCTTCGCTGCGCACGATGTGGGACAAGTCACCGTTCCACAGAATGCAAGGCGGAGACACTCAAATGTGCCAACTGCGGCGGAGGGCATCACTCCGGCGACTTTCGGTGCCCTCAGCGCCCAAAGGAACCGGCAATGCTGGGCAAGGCGAAGCCGGTAACACCTTGTCCACCCTCTCCTTCCACAGAAGCAGCGGACGACGCCACGGAGGAGACGGTCTCAAAAAAGGACCTTCTCCGCCTACTCAGCCTGCTGCTGGCCAACCTCCACCCGGCAGAGCGGCTCTCGGCGGCCCAGTTCCTAGACGCAGCGGCACGCGAGGTTCTCGGGTACTCCGTCCAAGCGGTGTACTCTTGGAACTCGCAGTACACGGCCGTGGAGAGAACGACAGGCTAAGCTAAGATATCGTTAAAAATGTTGACAATTGCCTCTCAGGCTACCTGCCGAAATATGCTCCCTGTATATACCCTTGTAAAATATTATCCTCCATAATTTTGACACTGCCCTGTCCGATTGACACTTATCATCTGCATAATAATTAATTAATAATGGTTTAATAATTATGAAAAACTATCATATAATAATTGTTTCAAAACTGAAAATTCAATTTCAAATCTTCACTACAGCTATTCATTTCTGGCTTCATATACTAAACATAAAATTCGACAAATATATATTCCAATCATAATATTGATAACTTAATCTTTTCTATGGACCATGGGCAGACAATATAAGTTAGATGTGGTATAACACTTGAACCTAAACAATAATCTCTGATTGGCTTTGTAAATATATGTGACGTGTAAATATGACATCCTTAGAATCCTCTAAAGAAAATTTGTAAATATATGTGTTTTGTAAATATAATTACTAATCTTGGATCTTTCCTCAGAACAACGCAGACATCGCATCCGGAACAAGACAACAGAATCAACAGTCAACACCATGATGAAGGCATTACACACCGGGTCCACATCACAGTCTGACGCTGCCGCAACACCACATCAGAATGCCACTTTAGAAAATCTCACCTGCAACACCGTCTTCTGCAAGCAAAACACATCACCATCACTATTACACGGCGGTCTGCGTGGGGTTTTGCCGGTTTCCCTCACGCCTCGGGTGAATGCCAGACCATTAAGCCATCCCGGAAGAAAAGAGTTCCTGCTAACTACAACCCAAAACCACCCTTATGAATCTGCTACATGCTCACACAAAGTAGTTAAAATGTATAATGTTCATATGACTAACCCTGAAGAGGAATTATTTCCTATAGCGGGGGCTATTGTAATGTATATATTAATTTACTACTGTATTTATGAATGTATGTATATAATATGTTTGCAATGGCAATAAACAATTGAAATTGAAAAAAAAAAATTTTGAAATTCTAAGATTTGTTATTTCTTTGTGTTGTTTTGTTTTCTATTGTTAAGTTTGTGGCCTGGCGGTGGTTTTAGCGGGTTTCCCACCGTCCTAGGGCGAATGCCGGGCCAATATCTTCCCGCACCAGTGAAAGTGTTCCAGTGTTTTCCCTGAAGAGGCGACAGCCTAAAACGGGGTCCACACCATTGTTTTTGTTTTTTGTTATACTTGTATTTGTTTTGATGTGGAATAAACGTGTTTTGACTTGACTTGACATCTGTCGGCACTCAGACGTGATGTGAAGATGTGGCCAGCATAGGCCGCGAAACGACATCTGAATAAAACTTGACGCAGCTAACCCGAAAACAATGGAGAGAACTGAAATCCAGCGCAGCGAAAGCCTCAAACAGAAATTTAAACGAGACTATACCTACATCTACTTTAAAACATATTTAGTTAAACTTCATTGCGGAACTATCGCCAAAACCAATAGTATTTTAATAAACCATTTAATGAGAAAACTTAAACTTTTAAACTTGAGGTGGAATCAGCTACCTTTTCCGTGAACGGTAAATCGAGTCTCCACGGGTACCACGTCGAAACTATCTCGAAACGGAGGTTTCGTATAAGAGTGACGCGGGTCGCAACTTATCCACTTCTCCGAGGTAGAGGCGTTGTTACCCTGAATAATACACCACGGAACTTGGTAATTATTGCCTGAGCAAATCGGACACCTCATAATGTTTTCAGTCCTGCATGAGATACGTGCAGTTCTTTCATTATTGTCACTCAGGCTTACGGGAGCTCGTTGCCACGATGTCACACGAATATCGGTTGCCACTGCACCGTTTACACGAATATTCTATTCGTTGCCACAGCTTCGTTAGTGGCGATGAAAATACAAGAAACCACATCGCCCCATGGAAAAACTGACCAGAAAAGACTAGAAGCCCTCGGGCCCTGGTGCTGGAAGGGGATGCTGAAGTACAAATGAACAGAAAAAATAAGAAATTGTGAAGTTCATGGGAATATAGTGGAAGAGGGAAGGACCACCAGGTGGAACACCATACACAGAAAAGACGAACTAGATGGAATGAACACACCCTGAGGAACAATGGATTTGTGATGAACATGAAAAAAAAGAGCAAAGTTCATAAGAACTACCATGGAGTAAGAGAACTAACATAAGAAGGGGAAGGATGGAGGTGCCCAGACAGCTTCGAAGAAGTAAAGAGGAAAAATCATCAGTTTTTTTTAAATATTAACATAAAAAGGAAAACTTTCAATTACTGTAACTGGGCCAAGTCTCATTATTTCTTCCAAAACATTAAATGGTCCATATTCAAAGTCAATTGACTAAGTGCGCTCTATTGGAACCCAGAGGAAAGACGTGGAGAGCAATCATGTCAGATATTTTTAAAATGATCAAAGGAGGGGACCGCAAGTATTACATTTTCCACGAAATCCCAGCGTCCATTACCGGCATGAACCAATGACCTCCCTCCTCACACGCAAATATGAAAATGGGCAAGGGTAATCAACTTAAAATGAAACAAAATGATTAAGTGCCGACAAAAAATGCTCATGCCGTGCTACTTCAGAACGAGAGAAGGGCTCTCTGTGTATGTGATAGGCAGAAACCCTTAAAAGAAAACCCCATGGGGACAATAAAGGGATCACCAGCAGAGGGTAATGTATATGAAGCAGGGTAAGGAGGAAGGGTCGCGTTGGAAAATAAAGAGAAAGGCAGCTTCTCTGCTTCCTTCAGGGTTTTTTATCCCGCAACCACCCTAGGGAGGAAGTGGCCAAGGTATGACATTCGGCCGGAGTCCCCGAGCGAAAGCCAAACGGGGAAGTAGCGACGGTGCACTCACAGGAAATTAACTGAGGAGGAAGATGGGAAGGGGAGAGGAGGCCCGCCGACGGCGAACCGACTTAACGGTGGCGGCACCATTGAAAGCGATTCCAATGCCGTTTAATTCGCAACTGCCTGTAAAGCGCGTTCTCTATTTTACACGGAATACAAAATCCGCATTTTCACACGATTTTCTTGGTAAATTAATATTACAAATTGCGTTGTGCTTGGAAAGTTTGAGCGAGGTATCATTTACATTGAATTCAAAGAATTTGCCCTCACTTAAAAGAACGATCTCTCACCTTCACAAAGATACTAAAACTTCAGCCATATACCGTACTTATTTTCGCGACACCAAAAATTAGAAGACGTTTTCAATGGGATATGTTAAGCAGAGGCACCACGAATACAATTAAATGAAACAAGGAACGTATAATTCCAATATTTTGCCATAGATTTAAGAGCGAGCAGTTTGCATTTTTCCAAACAATTTTTTTAAGATTGATGATTTGCTCACCGCAGAAATTTTTTCCCGAATTACTAAAATAAAAAAACTTTCATTATGAAGGCGCTTCAACCGTACAGCGAGAAAAATGGAGCCAATTTGTACACTTAGGCCAATACGTATACTTTTTGATTACTTATATCATAATATTTACTTCGACATTCTTCAGTAGCTGAAATAAAAAAAAAATTAAACTCGATTATGGTTCTCATTATAACAAGGGAAAAATTTCCCTCAAACTACCTTCAAATCGACAATGTGTGGAACGGGCAAAATAGACCTATTCTATCAATTATTGATGACATTACGCGAAAAACTGTGGGTGAGAAGAAAAGTCATCCATTGAATACGAGGGTCAGTCATGAAGTAATGCCTTCTATTTTTTATTTAGAAAAATATTCCAAGAAAGAAGCACTTTTGACTACGTGCGTTTAATCTTCGAAATCCTTCCTTAGAAATTCCTAAATTAAAAATCAGCGCGTCTATTCCACTAAGTATCGACACTGTAGTGCTTTAGAAAATGGCCGACATTGGCGGGCGTAAACGGCAGTGGTCTGTGATAGAATTCTTGAATTATGAAGGTGAAACCCCGATTTGCACTCAAGATAATGATTATGAATGTGGATCCTAGAGCGGATCAAGCTCAGTTAAAACGCTGGGTTTGCCGCTGTACTAAAGCTGCAGGACGAACGTCGTTTGCTGCTGAAAACCCGAGCGGCCAACCCGCAACTGCAGTGACACCACCACCCAACATCCAACGCAGGACTGGTGGAATCCTGGAGGATTTTTTGGAGAAGGCGTCCACGATCAATTCTGTTCTACACGTCAGCACCCTGAAGAAGCCTACAGTAAGTCTTCGCCGAGTGCGATTATCAAGAGCTCCGGTGGATGTCCTGCTTTTGCGAGACAATGAAAGACCACACACGACTGTACAAATCACTGCTGATATTGGAAAAATTGAGCGGGATGTCCAGCCTCATCGGCCATACAGTCCGGGCTTTGAAAAATCAGACTACCATCTGTTCGGGCAACTAAACGAAGCTCATGGTAAGCGTTACTTTAAAGATGCGGAGACCTAGAAAAAGTACACCCATGACTGAGGAAGAAAGGGAGTGACTTTTACTGCGCAAGGAAACATGCCTTTGTTCAATTTCAGTATAAATCGGCTCACAAGGACGGAGAATTGTTTGAAAAGTAAACAATTATTTGTAATGGTCGTGAATACGTTTGGTATATTTCATTTCGTTTTCTTGTGAAATAAAAGAATAAAATTAGGCATTACTTTTTGACGGACCTCCGTGGAATTGCAATGAGCAGTGGACAATGCCTACTAGGCCCCCCCAGCCCATTACTATTTTATGACGAGTTATTAGCATATCAGTGTACCTAACAAAGTGGAAAAGGGTTAATTTAATTGGAATAACTCTGCAGTGGGTCCTAAAGGATGGGAAAGGTTCCCCCAAAAAAATACACTAGTCGAATAACTTGAATTTATAGCTTCTTAATAAAGCTTTCATACACATACGCATATTACCATTAAAGGCAGAAATTTCTAAATAACAGGCGAAGGGCGACAACAACAGTTTGTTTTGACTAATAATTTCAAGGTAGAACTTCATGAACGCAACTATTCAATGGAGGTTGCTCCCACAACATTGGCCTATGAGTAATTAGCCACTTCCTAGTAGCACTCCTATCCCTGAACGCGGACTTATTTTACAGTAAAGATCGATTGGGGAGATAATCAGTGTACTAGTGACCATGGTCCAACCAGCACGAAAAATAGATTGGCTCCTATTTTGTCTACAGGTAGCATTTTGGTACTGCGATGAAGTCGCATTCCTTCCTTAGAAATCCCTATCACATGACTACGAGCGGCGATGAAAAATGCAAGTAACAAATTGCTTATGCGGAGAAAGAAATAAAGGAAATCCACGACTGTCAGGGAACACGAAGACTGCGATACACAAAACGCATTTGGATTGCCAAAATTAGGCAACTTTAGAAACTGCTATACCCGATGTTAATTTCGGTCATTTTAATTTATTTTCGAAAAAACCTGAAGTAATGTGGATCCATGTCTTTAAATCGAGGTGGACCGAAAATATACAGCCACGCAAAATGTAAGACTGACTGTTTTAGAACTGATAAAGTGGAAAACATTCTCAGAGTCATTTTATACCCTTAATAGGTAATATGTATATGTTTAATATCTTTCGTACAAATTTAAAAATTCACGCCAATGAAACTAGGATGGTGCCATTTACAAACTACTGATTATAGGATTCAGGCGATTTTATAAATTATCATATCTTTATTTACTTCCGTCGTTCATTTCTTTTGGACGAAAAAAACAACCAATAAATGCGTAAGCCGTTCGATTTCCTAACAAGTAGCAATACCCATCGAGACATCACAACACTCAACTCCCACAGAAGTCAACTTCAACAAATGAAGCCGCCTTTGGATAAGCGATGTTTTCTGATTTTTTTAACAAACGGTACTATAGCCTTGATATATCGATAGTTCGTATTAAAAATGTAACTATTACTTTGACAACAACGACTGGTACAAAGATTTTATTCTTATATTTTCGGAGAAACGCAGGTATTTTACCTCGAAGCCTTTCGCCTCTAGTTCCTTTAAGTGGTCATCTGCATAAAGAAAGCAGTGGAAATATTAACTAGTCACGGATACTCAATTCTTCCTCTGCATATAATCCCTCGATTAGATTCCATATTGATGAGAGTATCGACAGTCGGCGAAAGTTTCAGGCGTAACTTAACAACATGTAAGTGGAAATTTTTAGCAACAAACATTGTTAAATAATAGACTCGTCAGATACCTAACTTTATTTCACTCATTGTCAAGGTACGTCATTTCGCTACGTAGCGTTGTGCCGACGTATCGGTCCATGGTCGGTGTTGAGTAAAAAAAGGGCGAAATGTAATGAGGTGTATTATTTAACAATTTTTTATGCTACTACAGTTCTCAATCGATATATCGGCCTTTAGATAATTGTCAGGCGATGTATCTTTTCACGCAGCTATCTATGGGTATGACTACCATCCGCAGATCGACAGGCGGTAGAACATGAAAGATGACGGAGCTAAATACCGCGCTAGCCAAGAGACGGCGCCCCTCCCCGTGCTGCAGAGGCTTCGTCGCATAACCGCAGAGGTCGCCGCTTGCGGGGAAGTGACGCCGAGGGCGACAAACAAATGCCAGCGGCCATGGGAGAAAACACCAGTGGAAACATCGCTCCCACGCTGCAAGAAGCGCGAATTAATAAGTATGTACACACATCGACGGAGAGTCCGTCCAAGATAATAGCGCAGCAGAAACACAAAGTTATTGGGCTAAGAAATAAAGGAACAATTAACAAATTTTTCACGAATGTGTGATTTAACACTTTCGACCCGATGCCCGGAGAATTCACGGGCAACAGAACTCCCTCTTTACGCCGATAGGATCTCTGGGCTTCATTTGTCACTCATAAAAACAGCGTTCTCACGATCAATTAACGGGATTCGGTTGATTACGTGCGTTGCTTGATGCTTGCTGTTCCACAGAAAAATCATAGAGAGCAGCGCAAAAAGGATTTCATAGTTCTAATAGGGGGAAGGCCACCACTGGCAAAATAATCAGGAAAGAAGCGAGGGAGTATTGTGAAATCTGCTACGTATGTCTGTGCTATTCTGATTGTTTTATTTTACACCATACAAGAGCAGATTATTGCAAATAGAAATGATTTGTTACCTATACTTGATTTGTAAAAAATGCTATGCTATGATGAAAAAACTATGCAATGTTTCAAATTTCAAGTTTTATTTTAAAAATAAAGCACACTGATGTAAAATAAACAACCGTTTAATTTTTTTCTTAAAAAACTGAGCCTATTGTAGTTATTTTACATTTTCTTGCAGCGAAACAAACTTACTACATTCTAACCATTATTAAAATACCAACTACAATTTTTAAAAACACGTATGGTAGTTGGGGCTATAGAAATATTTAATCGTTTTAAAAAATTGCGAAAGTGTTAACAACAGCCAGGACAGGAAGACATCCCTATTTTACAAGGGCCAGGGTACAAAGTGTTAAACACAGTTCTCCATCATGGGTTCTTCGCTCACGTTTTTACCATCCTCAAACGGAATCGGGCGTCTTTGTAAGTAGGCTGCATTTCCCACAATCAACTACGCCATTACCTTGCACGCACTTATTGTATTATTTATGTGAAGTGTCAGCTCAGTTTGGTCTATCATTTCACAATCATCGATATATTTTTTAAGAAGTTCATACGCTTACGGCATGAATATACATAACGGATTTAGATGTTTGGAATTGTTGCCTAGGCCATGTGTTGCCTATTTTTCCACTTTTAGTTCATCCAGTCCTTGGCGCCACTTCGAAAAAGTCTTTTCGGTTGAATCGTAAATAGACGCAGTTAATTGTTGCTAACGTGAGACTGTGGTGAATATTCAATAACGATCGAGGAGATATGAATTACTTGATGCTTATAATAATATCTTGCCTTTTTGGTCATCTAAAAGTTAATTTGTAAATGCCAGAGAGGAAATATCTATTAGAGGAAATGTGTAAGAGGTTTATGAAACGTCCATCGTGTGCCGACGACGGTGTTTGCCAGACTCCGATTCGAATTTGAATGCATTCAGCCCGTTCGGCTTAAATAAAAAATTTAGACTGCCTTGTTTAAACAGAACTTGCTTCGTACCAGGCTCCAAAACAGGGTATGCGTCTATGAGGACCCAAAATAGGAGACTTTGATTGAAAAATAAGAATCTGTTCAAGGCGGCGGTAAGTGCATTCCTTTTTACCTACACTGCAATGATGGCCATTGGGAATACTCATGAAGTCACCTCGCATGATTATTAAAATTCCGTATAGCGATATTCACGAAGTACTAAGATGTTAATTGTTCATTTATTTAATTAAATTTTGGAGAAGAATTAAATATATCTGTAGACCGGACGACATTAAAAAAGTGTATAATTACGTCCTGGGTGTAGTACTACATTTTTTATCCACAGCATTAAGATTACTTGTATGTAAAACCAGTAAGACGTGTTTATTTACAAACTATCGACTGTATTTACATTTGAACTTCCGCCTTTCATCACTACGCGGCACCACATTCCAACAAGTTGTTTGTTTACGGAATTATAGACAACAGTTTTTGGCGACGAGATCACAATCACAATAATATATATTCATGGCTTACGGCTTCCGCTGGTTTCCTATCTCCATTGTTTTTGGTCGTTCCGCCAATCATCTTCGGGACACCTCTATCTATCCCTCATCTCACTTTTTAAGGAGATTTGGTTTACGGGAATCGCAGGTCATTGTGGGCACTTTCCAATAATCTTTTGAGGAAGTCGAAAAAAAACATCCGGGCTGCATTTCTTACGCGTGAATCTCTTAATAGGTTCGAACGCACGATAGAGGCAGTAATGGAAATGGTACTAGAATTAAATAAATTTTTCCCCTAAGTACAGATTGTTATGAATAGAGTTTCCGGCGCGACATTACTTACGTATAGACGACATTATAGTAAAATACGTTCTGTTCGAATATTGGACTGGGCGTGACACTTTGATATTTGTTTTTGTAGCAACAATTATGACGATAATAAATGTATTATCTTGCGTAGAGAAGAAAATTTATTTATCAAAAACATATCCATCACGAAATATATGTCATGTGCCCTAATACTACGGGTTAAAATAAAACAGGAGTGCAAAGACACCAAATCCGTAAGTGGCAATTTATACTGACGCCAGGTCGTCCTCTTTAATTTTCTTTGGAGAAATATTATCACATTGAAGTGATATAATATAATTAAAAAGCCCAAAAAAAACTTTTGCTCTTTAAATGGAAACGTATAACAGACCTTTGCAAGTTAAGTACTACAACACGGACCGAAAAATTTGTCACTAACAGGACAAACGAGTCGACCTGAGGAAATAGGTTACTAATTGAGAGAAATAAGTGATTTTCTTGGCACGTTTGAATTGATAGGTATCCATTTACGGTTGGTGATGTATTTGATCGAAGATCTTCCTTCCTTCCCTCCGCCTACCACTCCCAATGCATATTTAACATATTACAGACTAGGTACGTGCTGCCCAACTCAGCTTATGACGTCACTATGCAACGGAAATATGGTCGAGATCAATAAAACACAGCCGGAAAAGTGTCTTGTTAATATTTAATCATTTATTTCAACGATGAAAGATTTTTATATCGTTAAGTCTATGACACTCAACTAAAGCAATTACACTAGACCAGCTTGCTCAGGTAACTCAGCACACAATGACACCAAACTCGATTCAATGCGGCGGCTAGGGAACGGGTAGTGTAAAGTCTGTTTTTTGCTTCCCAGCGATTGATACAAATAAGATTTTGGCGTAGTCCTGATGGGGTAAATATCGAAAAATAAAGTATACCTGAACAAAAAAAAGATGTCACCAGTCCGACATGTATTTTGAGGCTGAAAATGACTATTTCAAATCTAATCGGAGTTAAATGCACGGAAACCACGAATTAACCGATTACAAATTGACCATGCAATAAATATACAGTCATCGAGGGATGTTACTAAAGGTAAGTACTAGTAGGTATTTCTCACACGTTACCGTTCCATGGATGTAAATATCTTAGACAGGGAATGTGTGGAAGATTATTCCAAAGCCTATCCGGGAAATGAGGACTATACGTCTACATATTATCCTGCAAGCCACCTCACGGGTGTGTGGCAGGGGGTGCATTATCGCCAACATGCGCTACATTATAGGTATCCTACCATTGCTCCAGAAACTGATAATTCTTATGTTTACTGTAACTACATTAATGAAATACAAGAGTCATGCGGGAATCCTGTGAAACGTGATGTTAATACTACGATGAAGATTAAGGAACAAGTATTAGGGATCTGATCAACTAATTAGCAACACTGCCTATTGTCCGACCTACTTCCGAATCTCATCGGCAGCCGTTATAGTCTCTTTATCGATAGCGGGAAAAACCACATTTAAAACCGGTATGTTCTACAGTGAATTTCCTTAGTTTTATTCTCATGATCTAATGTTTTAACTGTTGCACGTCGTACTATGTTAACGCCTTTTCAATAGATAATTTTTCATAGTTTCATAAAAGGGAAAACTAAGGTGAGCAACTCACATTAAAAAAACAACCGAGAAAATATACGAACGGCACCTTCATACTTGTGATAAGTCCAGTGCGAAAGCTCTTGCTTTTCGTTTCCATGTCTATAAAGAGCCCATATACCATTACCATACTAAAACTGCCCGTGTTCCGACAAATACCTCAAAAAGTAGCTCGATATGAGAAACCTTCTTTCCTTATCAAGTATCTTTTTTCTATCGAAACTTAGGAGTTAGTATGTCGAGTTAAGTAATATTTCGCTCCATGCTACGACACCATATATAGTTTCCCAGCCCGAGGAACCTAATTATGTGCCATTTCTGCCGAACAAACGAATGTATTTTCAGCAACCGTAGTTATTTGGCTCAAAAACTCAGAAACTACAGATAACTCTGAAACTATACCATTTGATCTCAAAGTTTTTCGTGGGTATATCATTTGTGTATCCTAGAAAATGTATGCCTCCACCCTCTCATTTTCCTGGCATTTCAGCACATGGAGCACCCAGTTGAATTTGCGGACAACGGTATTCGAATAGTAATGACTTTGTTGTCGCAGTCAACCAAAAAGAGCGCGCGATTTTCCGTTGCTAGCCCGATGATAAAGGAAAACACATTTATTTCGTTTTGCGAAGGAAACCCAGGAAAGATGTACCTAGAATCAAAAGTTACACCCCCAATACAGTTTGTCTGCGTCCCTCAAATAACAATTTAATGACAACTCGTCGACATTTACCACTGTATTTGGATAAACTCTGGAAGAGACCTCTCTCGAATCGCTCCATCCTTACACAGTAACACGGGAGAGTAATGAACCAAAAAGTAAGAAAAATTTACCAAACTATCATGAATAAATTCGGCATTTCAATAGCACCAGCAATAGGGCGGTTCTCGTAGAAAATTCGTGCGGCGAACATACATTTTCAACGAAGATAATATATGGAAAACGATTCTTATCAATTTCAAAGATAGCCGATAAAAAATGCATTCTGATTTCAACTTGGGTTCGGCCAAGCCGAAAGAGCTGATGATAGTCGAATAATGAAACAAGTACATGAAAACAGAGTGAACGGGGGTAGAGGATGAAGTATACCGCGAACATTATGGGCGAACGTGGTTAAATAGATTCTAAAGAAGAGTTAGAATATTGGGAGTCTTAAGAATAGGAGAATGCGTCTGAGTGGAAGACAGGCGAAAGAGGTAGGTAAGGACAGGGCAATAGTAATAGAGGAGAGAATTAAACGAGAGCTTATTTTTTACGGGAAAAACGGCAATGATTGAATTCTTTCGTCCGTTTTCATTGGTTACTTCGTTAGCTACTATCGTCGTGGTAGCGCACTAGCCAGCTGTCCACCAAAAAATGGTATTCAAAGACCGCTATTCAGCTTAGCAGCGCCAAGTGTGGTCCTATTTAATTAGCTGGCTCTTAAACACTCCACAGCCTTGCTTAGAGGCGCTACAAAATATGGCGGCCCGTCACAAGCGATCCACCTCGGGTGATTAACTGAAACCAGAACAAACTTTACACAAAAATAAAAAATACATTCGTGAAACTGTTTTCCTGAATTCTGGCAGATGCGGTGTGTATCATTGCTGCTGGATCAAACTCACTAAATTATTTGCTCTTAGTCTGCGAAGCCACGGTTGTGGTACACAGTTGAGCTACACGAGGGTATAATTCAATAAAAACGAAAGAGTTAGTGATGCGTTTATGTGGTTCCGAACGTCAGAAAGTGCTTACCGTCACTTTTTCATCTCGTTAAATCAGTGCTACGCCGCTAATCAATAAAAAAGCATAAAAGTGTGTGTTGACTGTTTCTAATTAGGCAAATTTTATTTTTAATTCCTTCGGGCTAAAGTGCAAATAATTTGTGAAAGAATATGACTACTATACGAGCATATAGCTCTCTTATATTGAATATGTCGAGGACGAAGCCTGGTAAGCAATTTTCAAGTACATGTTAGTCGCCGTAGCCATTGCATCAAGTGAGTAATTAACCCAGGCATATTACCCTTGTATTGTCGTACAAAAAATGAATTTTTTATAGATTTAAAGGCGTACAGTTGTTTTCTTATTGAATTGCTAGCACTTCGGATACGCACTGATTATAACTGCAAGTCAGCTTACACCAAAGCTCCAAGGCGGAATTCAACACATGCTACCGACACCTTTCGATGTCGCAAATCCGCCCCAAACGACATCGTTTGGTTGGAGCGATTCGGGACCCCTTTTACCGACACTTGTTTCAATTCGACCGGTTTGTCGGTAGACTCGGGTGACCCGACCAACGATTTTGAAACCCTCGGTAGTACCAAAGACATACATTTTTACCGCCCGTCGAACTGAACGCTGGGTAAAAAACAATGAATAAGTGTGCTGCAACCATTCCAACTCCAACACCCCAACTTAACAGCTTACAACATAAGTCCCACTCCATTTCTTAATATTTCAAATTTAAATTTTGGGAGTGGCTTCGTCAGTGCATCAGCAAGTATGTCCTTACTCCTGAAATAAACAAATTGAATAACATTGTTTTTCAATAAATCGCTAATATAATGGTGGCGGAAATCTATGTGCTTGGTTCTTGAACTTAATTTTTCATTTGAAGCAATCTTTATGCATCCCTGGTTATCTTCAAATATTGTTATGGGTTCATCCTGCAGCTCCCCCATGTCATGCAGCAACTGTCGTAGCCATTCACCTTCCTGACTGGCACATTAGGGCGTGTCAATTTGGAGAGCAAAAAGAAAAATTCGTGATTTGTGTGAATGTGGGGGTCTAAAAATTTGCCTATTGATGAATAATATCCTAATGTAAAAGATTTTCCGTTATTTATATAGACATTTACCTTGGTAAATTTATGCTTGATTATAATTTATATTGAAATTTCCAAAAAACGGTATAATTTAATAAAAACTCCAACAAAATTTGCTCAAAAGTGGTTTAATGAACTCAAACACTTATATTTTTTGTCTCTATTATTGAACACTAAAACACATGGAAAAAATGTAAAAAGTTTCAACCAACAATATTCATCAAATCTTGTTTCGTTTCATTCAATGGTTCGCGATGAAAGGAGTTTTGCGAATCAACTTTTGATATGGGGAAAAGAAAAAGAATGGATTCAGTTTTATTACCGGATTGGTTTTTATGCACGAATGCCGATTTGGATTCATACCGTGCTGATTTTGGATTGGCCGAATCATCAACAAAGATTCATCGGCCAATCACGACGAAGGGCGGAATCGAAATCCGCTATTAAAGACTGGCATCATTGCTACAATCTTCACGTTCCAGCCAGGACAACATCGTGTGATCACCACCAGACAAAGAAGAAGGTCGACCACCCAAGGATAACAAAGGAGAGAGCTTGAGAATGGGATCTTCTGCAAGAGTCCGATTGCCATTGCGACGAGTCGGTGTCCTTGATGAAAGGACGATCCCCGAAGGAGTACCAGCCAGCGAAGACAGCCCGTGGGCCGTGTTGAATGGAATACCATCCTCGTGACGTCCTTTCACAGGTTCATCAGCGACGTGATAGGGACAGGGATTTGGAACGTTTGAGAGGCCCGACCAACGGTAACCGATCTTACGTAACCACTTTCCGAAGGGGCCTCCCCGCCTGGGGATCAAAGGCCCGAGGTTCCGGCCCGGAGAGAATGGCTTCCGGTCTTGGAGACCGGGAGTCGAGAAGACTACGGCTGGTACACGAAAGATCCCCTTAGCCGCCCCCGACGCACTCGTTGGCCTGGCTAAGGGCCCCATTTTACACCCCCAGCCATTGCACTGCCTTTGCACTCTTAGGCAGGCTGGGGACCAAAAATCAGAACATCGCCCAACGCAAACAGTGGCGTGGCCAAGCTAACTGAGACCTTGGTTCTCACACGCTGGGGCAGAGAGGGCTGTTCTCCGCTCTCCTGCGGGAAAGCGGTCCAATAGGTACACGCGGGATGGGAGGGGGGAGTTATAGGCACACTAATTACTGGCCTTTGAACGCCAAAGTCAGTCGCGACACCCGGTAAAGTGACCCCGAGGTCTTTGTTCGCGCCTTCCGAACACAGATATTACGTAGGATTCCGGAATAATTAATACCAAGAAAAGAACACGAATTATTGCCCAGGAAGCCAATCGTATCTCGGCTAATTTCGTAGTATTAGGTACCGAATCTTTTATTTCAAAAAGTTTACATGAAAATAACGTAAATAATAAACTATATTGAATTTATCTCTGCCACAAATTAATCTTATTTTTGCCTGTGGCTTCAGAGTTTCTAGGGACTCCCATCCTTATCCTTAGCGTTGAATGCATGTATAAATAAGCATTTACCATCTCTTGAAGATAATTTGAGGAAATGAATGCAATAACGGTGTAATTATCGGCATTTACTGAAATTTCGGATGAAATTTTTAATTGTCAAAGTTAAATACAAAATGAAGGGGGTTATAATATTTCGATCGTTCTCGTGCTTCTTTTCCAAATATTTTTACCTTCCAGTTATTCGCTAATAAATTTTAAACTTGAAGGCGATAAAACTGCTTGTGGAATACATTGTTGGCGTTTACTATCCCTGCTGGTTTAAAATCAAATTGAGATTTTCTTTGGTGGAAGGACCTTGCCACATTCTTTATCGATTGAAGCTCCTAAAATCTGAGAAGAAAGCAGTAGCAGATATTGTTTTGCCAATAATTCAACGTGCATCGTGGTTTGCATTTAGTGAAATGGTGCTTTAGACACTTTTATGCTCGGAAAACCAAGAAGAAAGGAAGCAGGGGTCCAGACGATAATTGAATTAAGGAATGAATATGATGTTGCACCGGGAGACCTACCTGTTCGGCCTAGGATAACACCTGCAGTAAATCCAAATGCAACTTCCCTTTTGGAACTGATAGACTGGTCAGAAAAAGTATATGAACCTCCACTTACTTGTAAACTCAAAATATCAGAAATAAGAAAGTTTGTTGGAGAGCCAATGAAAGTTCCAAAGTGGCCATGTCATGGACAGTCCATAGAGAGATGTGTGAAGCAAGTAACAGAGGCTTCTGGCAAAGTGTATACTCATGAGAAACGAGAAGGATTCATTAGAGGCCAGGAAGCAAGCAGAAGATCGATGTCTAGCGAAATCTTATTTTTGCCTGTGGCTTCAGAGTTTCTAGGGACTCTCAGCCTTTTTAATACTTATACTTTAGCGTATGTTTGAAATAATCAACATACAATCACTGCTTTTTGAGAAATAGAATACAATAACGGCGTAGCTAGTTTTATTTAGGGAAATGTTAAGGCAAAATTTTTATATTTGTCAGAGTGGAATAAAAACCGAGGGGAGATTTAAGACCAATTGCTTTGATAGTTTGCGAATATCTTTTCAAAATATTTACGATCCAAGTATTGGCACATTAATCGAAATTTAATATATAATGTAGTGTATTTCAGAGCATTTATGTAATCATTGTAATTGCTAGGCACGTTCTAATGCTCACGTACTGTCCCGGCGAAGGCGTAGTACGAAGAGGTCTCGTGTTTCCAGCCACGGTAAGGTAACACCTGGGCTTCAGAATAGATCTCTGAAGACCATGGCGAACAATGGCATTGATACGTCACGACTATCAAATGACGATATTGAAAATACGCGTTTGTGCATTTAACCACCGTTGCCAGCACGCAAGTCCTTAATTTTTAATTATAACCGTCCAGTTTCCATGGTACGATACATATTCCAAGGATTACAAAAGTCCAAACATAAAAAAATACTAAAAATAGGTAGGACGCCTTTTATGAGCGACTGCATTTTAACCTGAAAGCATTCGATTCACGCTATCCCCATTTGTGGATGAGGAAGTAAAAAGAGCTCTTTAATCTGCGTATGAAAGGAAACTGGATCCTCGACCCAATATTGTCAGTCGATCCCTTACTCATCTTGTCGATTAGTATTTGTCTCGCTCGTCCATCTCGATTGAGGATTTTTATTCGACGGCTCGCACTTCCAACGGTAATACAATTTTATTCGATTTTATTTCATATTATTATTAACCTTACCTAGAATGAAAGCATAAATGCGCTTGTTGAAAAAATTTTTATGCGTTCGTATTTAATCTCACGCCTACCTCCGGGGGCTGCACCTAACACCTCTGACATAAGACTATATTCATATTAACTCTGGAAATTCACCGATGAATTGTAATGGAGTACAAAAAGCCGAAATAACAGTGGGTTTTTTAAATATTAAATGAATATAAATAAGATTATAAAACATTGGCGCATGCTTCATATTTTCAAAGTGGAAGCTTTAGTTATATATAAGGAATCAGGTTTAAACTGCTTACCATTTCAACTTGTATGACGTGATATTATTGGTAAAGTTTAATTTTGAATACCCGGACTTATTTTCTACCTAATAAATACATTATGTATGCAATCTTGACAAAAGAAAAGCATGATCGTGGCGCTTTTGTTTAGATTGTCACATCCACTTCATGTCGCTAACAATCCATTATCCAAACTGGTATTATCGGCGTCCAACTCTTATTATGTCTACCATTTGCACAGCTTCTCGCATCCTTATTACAATCCTCTCCTGGAACAAATTCCTTAGAAATCCGCACATAATTTAAATTTATATGCTTTTTATTCGTCTCCCGCCTAACTCCGTGAGCTCCGGCATGCAGGCATTAACTCTGGCAATTCACCGCTGAAGTGCAATGGAGCACAAAAAGCCAATAATACCAGAGGGTTTTTAAATATCAAATGAATATAAATAAAAGTATGAAACACTGGCGCGTGCTTCAAATTTTCACAGCGGAAGGGAGCGTAACGTCAACAATGAAAGCTCACGAAAACGCCCATCAATAGGATAGATCTTATCATGAATATATATTATGGATTCGGATTTTTGGCATTGTTGCCTAGGCTACGTGTTGTCTAAATTTCCACATTTAGATCACCCAGTCCTTGGCGCCACTTCGATTAGTCTTTTCTGTTGTTATTGTAAATAGACGTAGTTAATTGCTGTTAACGTGAGACCGTGGTGAATATTCAGTAACGATCGAGGAGACATGAATTACTTGATGCTTTGAATAACATCTTGCAATTTTTGTGATCTAAAATTTACTTTGTAAATGCTAGAAAGGAATTATCTATTACAGGAATTGCGTAAGAGGTTTATGAAACGTCCATCGTGTGCCGACGACGATGTTTGCCAGACTCTGATTCTAATTTGAATGCATTAAGCCCGTTAGGCTAATATAAAGAATTTAGAATTCCTTGTTTAAACAGAACTTGCTTCGTACCAGGCTAAAAAACAGGGCATGAGTCTACGAGGACTCAAAATAGGACACTTGGATTGAAAAATAAGAATCTGTTCTAGGTGGCGGTAAGTGCATTGCTTTTTACCTACACTGCAATGATGGCCATTGGGAATACTCATGAAGTCACCTCGAATTATTATTAAATTTCCGTACAGCGATATTCACGAAGTGCTAAGAAGTTAATTGTGCATTTGTGTAATTAAATTTAGAAATAAATATATCTGTAGACCGAACAATATTAAAAAAGAGTATAATTACGTCCCGCATGTAGTACCACATTTTTTATCCACAGCATTATGATTAATTGTAAGTATAACCCATGCATATTCATTGTAATATGGTTACGGAATTCTAGAAAACAGTTGTTGGCGACGAGATCACAATCCATAATATATATTCATGGATCTTATTAACTAATTTTGAGCTAACCCTTAATTGGTGTAGTGTTCCCACATTTTTTACTGTCGAAACGCAAGTAAATAAAAACTAAGGGTAATAATGAGTTTTATTGTCGCCTCATATTAACGGAAAGAGGAGACTTGAGCACAAAACCCATTAATACCAGAGGGTTTTTAAATGTCAAATGAATATAAATGAAAGTATCAAGCAGTAGACATGAAATACGAAATGAACTTCTAATTGCGAACATTACTTATAAAGTTGCTACCTTCCATATCAAACTGAAGACTTGTCCTAAGACACAATTGTAACAACTCTGGCACTCATCACTGAAGTGTAATGGAACTGAGGAAAGCCAATAATACTCGTGGGTTTTTTAAAATATTGAACAAAATTACAATGATAGTTGAAAATATTTTGTTTTGCAACTTTGACGAGGGAAGGTGGAGTTAGACGTTAAAACCCTTATCATTTTACCTTTTCTGGCGTAATATTCAGAGGAAAATTCATTATGGAACACCCCGATTTTGTCTATAGCGAATTAATACATAATACATGTAATGATTGTCATGATAAAACTTGATCGGTGCCCCTTGGTTGGGAAAGTCACTTCTCCTTCATGTCGATAACGCTCCATTAGATGTACCGGCATTATCGACAATAAACTCTCATTTCGTCTGCTATTTGAACTGATTGTCGCATCCTTATTGAGAGTGCTTAAGACAGAACGCCTTCTTCTTCTTCGAATTACCGTTTTCCTAATACGAATATAATTCACTATGAAAAGTAAATTTGGGCTTAGTTGATGCACTGTATGAGTTTTCAATTTAATTTTCACACTCCTTTGGAATAAAAATCCTCCATCGAGATGGAAGCGCGAGAAAAATACTATTCTTATCAAAGTATAAGAGTTCGCTTGTATAGTAAACTTTCAGGCTTCACTTGGTGGGACAACATTGCGATGATTTTGAATGAATGTAATATTCCACATGGTATTTAGACTTAAATATAGGTTTCGACTGAAGACCTTGATAATGACTTAAGTCGAAACGTTGACTGAATATGGGGTCGAGGAGCCGGTTTCCCATCTTACACGGATAAAATACTTTTTAGTCGAGCGAACTATATATCGTCTAGCAACGGTCAAGTCCTTCCCGTACGAAAGTTATTTATTTTTTTACTTTTATCGAGCGTTTAAAAATAGTAAGGTTCTTTAACTTTACACTTTAGTGCTGACTCCATGATAAAATAATTTTTTTCCCGTTAATCTCCCATTTAAATTGATTTCCTCTGAAGTTAAACGAATATATGTCTCCATATTTTGTTTGTAATGGAGCGATTCAACCTATTATTTCTACGTTATTAAGAGCTTTTACTTTTCCAAGCGCCCATTTGTCGTTCTTTTGATAATTATTAAAAGTATTACGGCTACACATGAATATAGCAACCCATTTTCAGGATATTAAATCTTAAATCGGTAAAAGTAATCGGTAAATCTTATCTCTGATTAAAGGAGAACAACCAAAATTAATTATTTTATCATTTTGAACGTATTTTTGTAATCCTTGGAGTATATTATGTACCGTGGAAACTCAACGGTTATAATTTCAAAATTTATGACTTCCGGGCTGGCAAAGGTGTTTAAATACACGGACTCGTATTCTCTATTAATTCGTTTTACTGTCGTAACTTTTCCATGCTATGGTTTGCAAGGGTTTTCGGCGATCTATTCTAAAACACAGGTATCTCCCTCACCCACCTGAAAATATAAGAAAACTTCGTACTACACCTTTGCCGGGACATTATCGTGAGAATTAAGGCGTACATAGTATTTGAATTGATACCATAAGTACTCTGAAACGCACTACATAATAATATATGAGGACCCAAAGGAAGTCAATGGGGTCTAAGTAACAAAATTGTTGTTTTGAGAAAACTTAAGTCAAAGTTGAAAATGTTTGGTACAACCCACTAAGTAGTTAAGAGGCATAACCCTAGATAGCATCATCTGTCAATAAATCACTTGGATAGCTTTACCATCTAAAAGATTTACATTTTCACATCCCATTCCTGTACCTAACTTATTAAAATTAAATTTATTTAAAAAATGGTTTTTCGGAGTAAAAAAATTCCATGTTGCACAGGTTTTAAAAATCATACGAGTGTTGTTTTTGCAAGTCCTAAAGATGTTATTTAAGGATATAGAAGAATTAGGTTGCGTATTTCAATATAAATATATTAAGCTTGTCTTTGAGGATGATGAACCAACATAGGTAAAGATAATTTTGATAATAAGTAAGTCAGATTGATAAGTATAGCAATGCTTCACTCGATCAGAGATTCGAGTAGAAATGTGCTTATTCTCTAGGAAGACAGTTTGCCCGGTCCCCTTGATTGATCCTGACTTATGACGTGGTGAGGTCAATCCTGGGGGCCGATTTTATGACTTTGCTCACGTCCGAACATAAGGGATCCGCTCACCTTCGATCGAGCTCACTTAATTCGAGTGAAATGTTTCGAGCAATTATATATGGGCGATCGCACATCAGACCGTCGAACGTTACTCTGTTGTCAGATGTATAGCATATTTCTCAATTGTTTATCTTGGACGCATGCGCAACGAGCCTATTTTTCAATGATCGCACTTGTTTTAAATATTTTAGAATAACCATTGGGAAGAATTTTAAAATTTTCAATGCATACAAAGTCGAATTATACTTTCTCACGAGTCTTATAAATTTGCCTCAAATGTCTTTATTTGATAATTTCAGTCCTAATGCCTTGTCATCCTAAGTATTTTTCGGATAAAACTATTTCGCCGGTTCCAATTGCCTGTTTCTTTAAAACTATAATCTTTTTACTAAAGTTAAAAGCAGAAAAATATGATCCATCAGAGTTTAGCTGTATCTTAATCTTCATTAGTGAATAATGATGGGCTTAATTTATCAAACCGGCGAACATAATTTACTAAGATTTCACCATTAACAGTCAATGAATATTATGTATTCGAATAGCATTATATTTTCATTCCCGTTCATATCACATCGTATTCAGCTCAAAAACCTTTATTTTTCCCGAATACATTATTCTGCGCATATATATCTCTATATAGAGATCTAGAAAATTCTTTTGAATAAAGAAAATAGTTACTGCAAATAACCAATGGAACTATACTCGTTGCAAGAGCAAACATTATTCTCATAATTATCCAATACCCCTACATCCTTCCCGTTATATTTCATTATCTAATACATTACATACACTAAATACAACTAAAGCTCGACGATTCTCTTAACATGTCAGTGTCCAACCATCACACTCGATAGAGTCCATTTAAATTATCTTGGACATGATGTGAAATATAATACCCTACATCAATTGATTAGGACACTCATTAGTACTCACCTACTATCCTCAGAAAATTCCCGACCCAAAAAATTAATATAACAATCCACCCACAAGGCTATATTCAAGGATGACCAGCGTATGATCAAGTGAAATTAAAAAGAGCAGAGTTGATAACTTTCAAAAGTATATTTCTTGCAGCTTATATCATATCTTCCGCTATATTTTTAGAGCATCTTTTCCATCATAATTGCTACAATTACACCAAGCTGAAACAACAACACCAAATTGAGTATTATTCATAAAATGGAACAATCTATGCTAATGATAATAAGGCAAATTAATACAAAAAAACTCTTAGTTAAGGAGGCACAATTAAATCTATGCTAAAATATGAAACATCATGAATCGCATACAGACATATTATCAAGCTTCCACTTTGGCGAAAATTACCTAACGCCCTAAGAAAACATTCAATAATGTCAATAACTTTCTGCCATGAATTTTTCATTGCATCATCCAGCTCCGTTTTGTAGTTAGTAAACACAGCCATCCACGATATTTTTCTAATTGGTAACAACACTTCAAACACACTGACTAACGTGACAACGCATTTTAAGCCCAAATTGCCAATAACTATACACATATTGCAGAAATATCACAATAGACATCCGTGTAGCCTATCACAGAAAATGTATAATAATTTATATCATTAAAATCCGCTTGACTACCATTCAACATTCGTCTCGACTACTTCAGGATATGATTGTATAAAGCAATATTTCAAACCAGAACGAACCAACTAACTTCATTTGACCAAATAATCATCGCCATTTCACTTGGACGAAAACAATCACACAATTTACCCTCAAACATGGCCTTGACATGGCCAAAAATTCAAATAACTACGTCTATTTCAACTAGTTATCACTTGCATTAAACGCAGATGGGTTTATTATTGTCGCAAAGTGACTCTTGGTATGGCAAGTTACTGCATTCAAATTAAAAAACACTTCAATATTTATTCTTTATTGAAGACGTAAAAAAACCACACTTAATACTCAGAAGCAAACCTAAATCACCAACAACATTTCAATTGACATAGAATCCAAATCTCAAGTTAGACATTTGATGGAAGGACGTTATAGTTGCTGCTATCAGTCATCTCCGACATTTGTTACGCAATTTTAAGTCTTTAAGCACAATACCTGTCACAACACACAATCTCAATAGATGAAGCATAACTCTTAATAACCTTAATATGTTAATACATCACCACGAGCACACACAAAATCCATCACAGCGCATAAGTAACATTTGTAAGCTCAGGTATGCCACAATAAACACTGCCGCTTAATCACACGATGAACCTTTCCACTATCCTGAGCAATTATGACATCCACGTCCTCGCAGAAATGAGATTAAAACTTCCAACTGCAATTAAAAGTGAAAACAAATCGCTACAATAGGATAGGTTGCGACAATTGGATACTATAATTAATCAAAAGAATACGCGTTATTGAAGTACTATTCCAATACATTAATGAACTGCAATCTAGGCCTCCAATTATAATTAAAGTCAAGAATGGTGTGTTATATTTCATTTATAGTATGTAAAACATTCCAAACGACGATAGCTATTCAAATAACAATCAATTAAGAAACAAAAACAAACCCACCTTCGAACGCTAATGGCCGTATCGAAAGATATTTTGTTGTGTATTGTAAGCCGAGGATGCGAGCGTGAGGCAAAATACGTTCGAACTTTGGTTACAAAATAGGCACCGGCAATTGTTTTCGAAGTATTACCCACAATTCAGCGTGAATGATTCTAACACTCGAAGGTTAAGTTATAAAATCGGCCCCCTGATTTCATGTCATACGTTCAATGTCGTTATTCTCATTGACAACCGATATTGCTTCAATTTTACACATAAATAACAACGCAAGGGAAGGAATATGAGAGGACATTTCGTCCACGGGATTGAAAAAGACTGTGATATCGCGTGAGGAGTCGAATGCACCGTAATATTTTTCATAGCCCGAGCATCGAGTGTTAGAACATAGACTGGCGGAGCTGGCGGGCTTATCGCGGAGTTGATGAACTATCGTAGCGAAAGTGGCGCCGCTCGATTCGTGACACGACCTTTGAAAGATATAGTACATATTTCTATCAACTGTTGCCATAATATAAATTCATAAAACATAATTTTCCTTTCTATACTTCTTTCAGCTATCCAAAGCTCCATTACTACAATCTTACCAGTTTTGTTCATGGTACTATAATAATATTCTCATGGATATATTACTGTGTGAGAAGTAATTCATTCTTATTGTCCCTTGATGTTGATCCTGTGACGAGGAAAATACAGGTCTTGATGTGATAGGCCAAATAGGTTTCCATGAGGTCTTCCTGTAATCAGGTATCAACGAACGGTAAAATATGACCATAACTCTGGTAAAAACTCCACTTTTCCGGCGAGATATAGTAGAACAGCATATTTAACAATGGTACTCAAACGATATCGTACTGTCTTACCTGATGATGACTGCTAGACAGTTGAAACACTTGTTGTAAGAGTTTGAAATAAATTTGGTAGACAGTACGATATCGTTTGAGTACCATTGTTTATAACTCTGAAAACTTACGGCCATTCCTTTCTTAATCATGGGTTCGACATTAGCCTTGGATTAGGTAACTGTAAACTGTA
Source organism: Ceriagrion tenellum (assembly GCA_963169105.1). Taxonomy (NCBI): domain Eukaryota; kingdom Metazoa; phylum Arthropoda; class Insecta; order Odonata; family Coenagrionidae; genus Ceriagrion; species Ceriagrion tenellum. The sequence goes on from OY720634.1 coordinate 166,089,212, forward strand.
AACCTATACTAACCTGAGATGTGAGACGATTAAGTGAAAGGGATGAGCATACCAAATAATTTAAATAAGTTTAGGTACTCTTAGGTAGAAAGTAAATGTAAGGTACTGGCAAAAACTGCCTCGCCATGTTGGCCTCGTTTAATCATTAGCTTATGGCTAATACTCTTTTTTGAGTGTTTTTCGAAGTTGACGAAGTTTCGAAGTTACCAACTTTAAAGCATGATCTGTATACGTTTGACGAAAACTGATATCTTTATTTGGTGCAATAGTAAGGAAATAGTTATCGTTTTTTGCAGTGAATCTGCTGCGTCCAAATTATTTCACTGATTTAGTGCCTGTGCTGGAATTTAAGAGGGATCTAATGGTAGGCCATCCATTGGAGCCATAACAGAACAATGAGCTCGTAGGATAAAAACTGTCCAAAAATCCAACACTCAGCTGGTAGGATACTCGAATGACGTACCTGCGCCAGTTTGAGGAGTAAACCTCCGTACGGAAAAAAATAAAGTTCATGAATAGCAAGCAATGCCGGATATTTCTCAACATTAGCATTAAATGATTATAGAATATAAGTGGTTATTTTGACTACAATGCTAAAAAATGTTCACAATTGAGTACTTTAACGTAACGCCATTGTGGAATGAATACTATCCAATAAATTCCCAATATTGGTACTTATTCTAGGTATTCAGTTGCCAATTATAAAGTTCCTTATCCATTTATGCAACGGATAAGGAAGGTCAACTCCGAAATTTTACATCCAAGAGAAACATTTTTTGAAATATCACAGAAAACAGGATATGTAAAGAAGCTAAATAATGCATAGACGTTCCAATAGGATATCGATTGCATTTATATTCCTTAAGAGGGAATGTAAATTTATACTTGGCTGTGATTCATAAATTAAAAGAGATGAAGAGCGAAACGTGTTACATTTGTGGATTTATCGATTATAATACGATTAAAATCATATTTCAAAGTAAAAGAGTAAAAAAAGGAAGATTTATGATTAGACTATGGATATGTATTTATTCCTTATGTAATGCAATAACAAAAGGTTTTCGTTTATTGCTTTAATTAGTAATATTACTGAAAGAGCGTGATTAATTCATGGCATACGAATTCTCGTAGAGAGAAGCAAGTTATACTGTCGCCATGCGTTGCTTGATTGTTTTAAAAGCAGTCGCTATCAAAAATAACATATTCCCCTACGATAGTGGCGATAGTAGCATTCTACGTTAGGAACTCCTAGTAGCTTACTGGAAAGGATATGAATACCATTTTTTAGTATAAGACCAAGTGCTCCAGGTATCCAACTAAACTAGTCTAGCTCCAGGTATCCAACTAAACTAGCAGAGCAGCCTAACAAGCGCGTTTTAGCTGAAATCTGTGAATACGGGCGTTGAACTTTAACTAAGAGAAATTAAACTACTCGTACCTCGAAAGAGAATGGAATAATGGGTGTGTACATATATTTATGTGTTTGGGTGTGTATGTATATTTTTGTGTTTCCTATCCACTACCTTTCTCCTCCTGTCTCAACGAATTATTTATACATGTATACCCAGTCGAGCGTGCTCTGTGAAAGAATGAATGGTTGTGCAACTAGTTCCTGTCTGAACGAATTATTTATACATGAAGAAGTATGAAAGATTTCACTGGAAAAGGTTCTCGCGTATATGAGTCATAATTGATATTATTCGAGGTATTTTGCGTGTAGGTTTAGATAAAATTGCTTTGTAACTAAACGATAATAGCCTAGGGCCCTCCAAGGCAGCTCAGCAGTATAAAGGCTTACATGTAATTTCATCTTTACTCCAGTCACAAATTGGAAAACGTGTTCTTTGCTTAATACAAAAAACCATATCGTACGTTTCCGCGCAATTTTTTCGCTGCACAGAACTTGAAATTACATGATGCTAAATGCGCCAATAGGAGAAACACGGGGAAAACTTTTCTATCCAATATATTGCCATTACCACGAAGAATTAGTTACAAGAAGCGAAAGCACCGCGTATTTTGACTAAAATTAAAATATTTGTAACTTGAAAACTTATTTCTTGGTCAACTAGGCTATTGCCGCAATAAATGAAGCCAAACTGTGATAATTCCATAGCAAAGGCGCTGCAGTCGGCTTTAATGCATAAAAAGAAGTGTTCGTTAAAAATCTATTAGTGGATCAATCTACGCGTTTATCTCATTTTTGGACTTCAACAGGTAACGCATCTAGTAAGCGACAGCAGGAATATTTTAAACCAATAAACAAAGGGATGGATTTTAGCATTCGTTCACGTAGACTCAAAGTCGCGGAGGAACCTCCTCAAACATATTTATACCGTCAAAATACACCGTTGTCAATGCATTTAACGCTATTTACACGACGCACTTCATTTCGCAATTTATGATAGGATGTGCATTGAAAATAACGCCCACAATAGGTGAATTGAGGCGAACCGCAACACTGCACGCACAAAAGCATTAACGACAGATGGGAACGTAGCTCATGCTCTAAATCCAGGCCCGCGTTCTTGCAGTTTTGGAACTGTGGGATATGAAGTTTCTCGACAAATGGAGCTTCGCCACCATCACTTTAGGGAGTAATTTAACTAGCTCTCTTGTGGCACATTATTCCCAGGTCTCACCCACGACGGGAAAACAAATTTCCAGAAGAGAATGAAATGACAGTCATGTCGTCTTACGGTGGAATCACCAGAAATGCCACCTCCAACCTTGGACAATTTCCCCAGGAAGTTCCTCTGCAGTAAAATATCGTACACAATTTCTCGCACGATTAATCTTTCAAGCAGTAATATGGTAAGCTCATAGTCGGACTCCGTGACGGTTTCCTGCGTCCCCCGACCGCTTTTCGCACAGTGCACCTTGGGAGTGCAGACACACAAGATGAGTATGCAAGTATGCATAGCAAAAGCTCCATTAAACTCACTTTTCCTCGCAATGCTTTCCTTGCCACACACTACAATTCTTGCGAATTTACCCCTGGCCTTGTCTCCACCTCTCATACTCTGAAGGTCTCTCGGTATCCCCTCGAGAACCCACCTCTGCTTTCTCAGCTTCGGCTTCAAATAACCTAGGAAGTTAGGAAGGAAGTAGGTCTATGGTGTTATCTCTAAATTTGCCGTCAACAGTCATGAAGTTTTCTGGCAATCGAAATCGAAATCGACGTCCAGCAGACGAAATCCGGCGGCCATGATTGCTGTAGCGAATAACATGGTCAGGGGTTCGCTACAGCTAGTAGCGGGCGTTAGTAGCGGAGCTGGGTCGTTATAAAATTTGATGACGTATCCAGCGGAGATTCTGCAATAGTTAGGTTTCTGGTTTCGCCCCTAAAACTATGAGCCCATTGCTTAACGGTGTTTAAACTTCCCTCTCCGTGGCGAGACCTAAGATTATTATGCAAAGAGAGAAGCAGCTCTGATTCTCCGCAGAGCGATAGTGGCACCGCTCCAACTGTTGGGGTACCTTGTAATCCCCCAGTACATCAGATTGTGCAATCAAAGCCCAGGAGCAAAATGGTTTATTCAAACAGCGAGAAGAGATTCCATATTGCCGTTGCACAGTGAGAGAGAGATGGGTGAGGAGGAGGAAGAGGGGACGGACGTTTGCGGAAGGAGAGAGAGGAGAGAAGAGACGGGGAGGGATGCGATCCACCTCTTTTCTAGCGCTCGCTGCCTCGAACGAGCGACCTCCCCCCTCTCCAATCACTAGTACACACTTCCGGATGGAGAATGGGTCATCTCGGAAAAATTCGTTTCACAAAGACGTCTGCCTCGAATGAAGAACGACAGGGAACGAATCACAGCGCTGGAAAATAAAGACCTATTGCCATCAAGGAGGTTGAAATAATACACGAGTCTCGAGAAAGGGCGTCTTCATTCCCAAAGCTTGGTTCCGCAAAACTTTACCAAACGCCCCCTGGCGTAGTATCATGTTTACAATCTATCTGACCTTTTTTGGCAGAGACAGGTCTCAGAGGTCATCTCCAGAGTACACTGGGGTCAACGGCAAGTAACAGGGATGAAACTTAGACCTCCAGCCGAGGCAAAGTTCCTTCTGGTCAAGTCACCGTCGCAACTATTCCTAGACTACTGTCTCCTACCCAGCAGTGACATTTCGGGAACCGAACTAAACCGACTAAAGGTCGCCAAAACGCATGCATTTCGGGCAAAGGGAACGCTTGAAGTCACACTTTGCCAGGTAGGGTTACCTTCAGGTAAAGGGGAGACGGACGTACCACTGTCTTCTCACTGGCTTAGCAGTATCCCGATACACAGTCCCCAGTTCCCGTAGCTCAAGACTAGTCACTACGGAAGAATTACACGCGTGAGACATTCGTCACTGGGGAAGGTCATTATAAATCCCAGTGCAAAAAACAAAGAGAACGCCAAGCTGGTTTGCAGCAACATTTGCACGAACTTACCATGCCATACCAGGTGACATAAAAAGGAATGTGCGGAAAATATGCTACGGAAATACAAAGCAAAGCGATATAAAGTACATTTCCCGTAACCTACAACCTCGTGCAATGCATTTCCTCAACCCCTCACATATTCCCCTCGCTTCATCATTGGTCGTGCAATCCTAAGATTGGTTGACCGCAACCCTCCCTCCATCCTTCCTATCTAATGCTAGTTTTCTTATCTCCTGGTATCCCTTCCTATGTACTTTCCTCTTCATTTGGTCCATGAAATTATTCCTGGGCCTTCCTCTGGGGACTTTTCCACCTCTTTTAACTTCAGTTATGATTTTCACAAACCCGTCGTGCCTCAGGGTACGTCCAATCCATCTTGTTCCTCTTTTCTGTGGGGTGCTCCATATGTTCCTTTCCTCTTCTACTCTTCTGAAAACTTCATAATTTCTCATTTTGTCCGTCCATTTTATCTTCAGCATCCTCCTCCAGCACCAGGTTTCAAAGGCTTCTAGTCTATTCGGGTCAACTTCTCCAATGTTCCATGCTACCGATTCCATAGAATGCCACGCTCCACACGAATGTTTTCACATATTGTTTTCTAGTTTTCAGCCCAATCCTCTTTTGAGCACAGCAGTTGTCCTTTTTCCAATGAACCCCTTCTTAGCTTGGACTATTCTTCGCTTGACGTCCGTTGTACTCCACTTGCTCATTCCCCACGTATTACCTACTTTTACTCTATTTTTACTATTTATGTATCATATTTATAACCATTTAATTTCTCAAATTCAATAGTTTAGCCGTGATTATGTAAAACTTTTCCATAAAGCTCACGAATAAACAAACTTTGTAAATGTTACGAAGAATGTTTATTGGACGACCGGTTTCGTCGAATATTCGATATCATCAGATATACATGGTGTTGCAGTCGACAGATGACGTCGAATATTCGATGAAACCGGCTGTCAAATAAATATTCTTCATAAAAATTATTAAGTTTTGTTAATTCCTGAAATTTATTTCGGATTTAATGACTAATGCTATACTTTATACCTATACACAACTTATTTATTACCTATTTATTCCTTGTTTATAACCTTTTGTTACCAACTTCTTATCCTTTTACTGGGCGCCTTTTATCCATTTCACCCTTTGCAATCTATTATGTAAACCATTAAACAAATTTCAAGATTAAAAATCAATTATACATAAGGAGTCTTAAAAACAGGAGGGCGTGCATGAAGCAGTGTATGAATGGGGGTAAATGAGGCAAAAGACGTTTGCATGGATACGTCAGAATGGAGGAAATTATTGAAACAGAATTAGGTATTTACAAAATCAGGTATTTACGTGTGAAACTTTGGGACTGTGCCCACCCCGGAAAAGACGGCGTGATTGGTATGTATGTATGTAAAAATCAATTGACCGTGTTTTATTATTGATTCTTATCTCGTAAGCCCCCCGGCACTTGAATGCTCATTCCTTTTTTTTCATTCTAGTGACTTTTTATGTGATCACCTAATTCTACATACTTTTATGATATTTTATTGTGGATTTTAAGAGATTTCTCTTTACTGCAAAGGTTTTACTCCGTTTTAAACAACTTGTACTTTCTACAGAACGATTTTTATTAAATAAAATATATAAAGTGTGTTGCAGGAGTATTATTCATCATACTTTATTATTATGACATCTCTTCCGTCTGAAATATTTAATAATTTCTTATGGCTTATTTCCTTGCAATGGTATAATCTGTTATGACTGTAATAACCTGTTATGACTGTAAAATGATCAATAAGTTCAATTCTTGTCTATCATAATTTCCGTATATTTGTTTAGTTGAATACCAACATTATGTTTAATGAAATATTGTTATATATTGAAGAAAACGAAAAACTACTTATATACCAATGTATTTGAGGAACCAGTGGATCAGGGAAAGAGGGGATATTGTTGCCTCATTCCACTCAGTCTCAATCCGTAAATATCTCAAGAACTAGGTCAGAACGCCTGCAGAGTTCAGCAAGACAAGCAGAAGGCCGCTATGAGTGTCTCGTTGACGTTAGTGATCTATTGCAACCACTGGGATGGGAATCACTTACAAACTGTAGTTTACAAATTAGACTTAACATTTCAAGTAATTTCCAAACCAATGCATTTCCTGACGTTATTAAAATCTTACGAAAAACAACATACTACATCTACGTAATACCCCTGCGAGCCACCACGAGGGTGTGTGGCAGGGGTATAAGGGCATACTAAGGTAGATCTGATCATGAGAATAAAACGAAGGAAAAACACTGTAGAACATACCGGTTTTAAATGTGGTTTTACCCGCTATCGATAAGAGACTCTAACGGCTGCCAATGAGATTCGGAAGTAGGTTGGACAATAGGCATTGTTGCTAATTAGTTGATCAGATCCCTAATACTTGTTCCTTATTATTAGTATTAACATCACGTTTCACAGGATTCACGCATGGATCTTGTATTTCATTTATGTACTTACAGTAAATATAAGAATTATTCGTTTCTGGAGCAATGGTAGGATACCTATAATGTAGCGCATGTTGGTGATAATGCAACCCCTGCCACACACTCGTGAGGTGGCTTGCAGGGTAATATGTAGACGTATATTCCTCATTTCCTGGATAGGCTTTGGAATAATCTTCCAAACTTTCCCTGTCTAAGATATTTACATCCATGGAACGGGAAAGTGTAAAAAATAGGATAAGGTGCTCATGGGATATGTGGGAAGATCACGCCTGCGCAAGTGACCAAAACCATGAAATCGAACAATATGTAAAAATATCTACTTTCAGATTCTTGCTCCCGGGACGAATATAAACCTGAATTTACATGTTATGATGGTTGGTTGTCAATTTAACCGAAATACTGACTGAAACAGCTGATTTTAAACGAAACTAGAATCACCGCGTCCGTCAGGCCTTCTGCCATATTCGGAATAGCTTCGAGATCTAATTCCACTTCTCTTTTTTCGTCAAGCAAAAGAACAGAAAAAGCCTTCTCCACTATCCTTGCCTTCATTGCCTGTTGAGCTTCACCTTTCTGGTAACTTCTGTACCCTAGACACCAGCGCTGAAGCGTATTATTTGGTACCATCAGGGTGGGATTACGATCGACGTTAACTCACTTGATGGAAACTGACGGGGGCAATTAGTTTTCCGTCGATTTCCGGAAAATGAGTCTATGTATGGAAATTAACGTGACAACCAGCGCCAATTTTAACATTTTTTGTAAACAGAGCTTTAAACGGTCGAGAAGAAACATTTATTTTTATTATTTATATCAAATAAATATCACCGAAGAAATATAAACTGATACTGCTTTATGAGGACTACCTTTAATGCAACTCTCGTAAATGTAACTTGAAATGATGTGAGAGTGTTAGATTGGAGAACGGTAGACACAATCGGGGAAAATAGTGTTTTATCCATCTTGTAAAAGCGCCTTTATCGAAGAAGACTGTTCACTAGAGGAAAAAAACTCCTGAGATATCAAATAAAAATAAAACATTGGCGTCGTCCACGTATTTCGTTTCATTGAAAAGAAAAAAAGAAAGATCAACTATCAGAAAATGAATCCTAGCGAAGAGTGAACAAAAGCTCTAGTTTGATTGGCTGAAATTGACATGGCGTGACGGAAAAGGTTACATTGTCGATGTTTTTCCTTCATCGTCCGTCGACGGCGCCATCAACGTCCAACCATGATAATTGACTCCAGTATATATCAATCAACAAAATCCGCGAACATCACGGTCCGTTTCCGTCACGTCAGGGCACGTACATCGTAATCCCGCCCTTGGGTATGCTATGAGACAAACGCGTACGGCCACGCAGTTACAAAGCGACTCCGGGCGTCTTTCGTGAAGAGGCGAATGCGAACGCCGTCGAAAGGAACGAGGCCGAGAAAGGAACTAAACTGACTGACCGAAGACTACTTCCGGAGAGGACGAAGAAAAAAAAGCACGGGAGCTCTCACTCACTTTCTCCACTTCGGCAGCGCCGAGGAATGAGGGAATAAGGTGGGGAACCAGGGGGTGGGCAGGGGAGGGCTTTTCCTTTCAAACTTCCCCTCACGCGCTCTCACTCGAGGACAACAGGAGCGTGTCCACGGTAACTCACGTCATACATACACTCGAATTTACACTGGCGGCCAAATCCTTGCATCGCACCCAATTCACAAAACTAAATTTCCATTACTTACATGTTGTAATGAGTATCTATATGAAGCGTGTCACGTTCCATGCCCTCGTTATTTTCATACTACTAACGTGTATCAATATTCATTAAAGTATTCCACCGGTAAACGGTAGGTATTATTGAAAATCAGACAAAAAATCCGCCAGATTTTCTCCACTTGTAGGGGCCTTATCCACCTCCAGTGTTTCTTTCTTCATCTCAGCGCAGCGTAAGCCCTACCCTTCTTCATCCCGTCCATAAAACCTATTCTCTTTCTTCCTCTTCCCCGCTAGCCCAAAATCCTTCCCTCCATCACGGCCTAGAGCAACCCATCGCCCTTCGTCACCCTTGCAGCCACCTGCCCGGCCTTCACTTAGTCTCATCCAAAACATTTGCACCCACCACACCATGCACTTCCTTGTTTGTCCTCCATTCCTTCCACCGCACCTTCTCCATCATCCCCCACACGTACACGTGAAAACGCCAGGGGCCTCTTCTCTTCCTCCTTCCTCAAACAGACCACACGGATCTACCCCTACAATGGAACACTGAATATTAAGCTCCTCACCAGCCTCTTCTGTGTAGCCTTCCAATAGATCCTCGAAATGAATTCCCTTCTATCAATAAACATTTCCTTCGCAAACGCTCTTCTCCTCCATATGCCATTGCTACTACATCCATTCTTTCCTCTCTGAACAATCATGGATGAGTTCCATCACGTTTCGCATCAAATCAACGAATCGCTTGAAATATTCATATTCCATATTCAGTGAATAGTCAAGTGTTTTGTTTGGAGTGTTTTTTTGTACGGTGGGGAAACGTGGACGATGACAGAAAAGGATAGAAAAAGGATAGTTTATAAATGTGAATTTGGAGGAAAGTGCTCAACATCAAGTGGTCTGATAGGGTTAGGAATGAAGAGGTGTCGGAGAGAATAAAAGAAGGAAGAAAGCTCTTAAAGACCATTGAAGACAGGAAGAAGAGCTGGATGGGACATGCACTGAGAAAGAAATGTTTGTTACGAGATGTACTGGAAGGAGAATGAAGGATGGAAACCGCAAAAGAGGAAGAAAGAAATATTTTTGATGACCTGAAGGGTGGAGGAGGGAGTTACAGAGAATTGAAGAGGAGAGCAGAGGACAGAGAGAGATGGAGGCACCAATGGACCACCTGCGAAAGCAGACGACTAATGATGATGATTCAGTACTTCCGATATATGATGCAAAATAAGACGGAAACTCTGCCTGACAGATGTACAAATTTTCCATCATTACAGGAATTACCTTTCAAGTGGTTGCACCGCAAAAAGTCACTTAATCCTATTTCTGGTTAACTAATGGAAAATTTGTCCTCTATCTCTTGTGTGTATTTAAATGTTATCTTACCACATAATTTTTCTCGCAAATATAACTGGAAATTACGTGGTTTTCGATTGGAGAACGGTAGACACACGGGGAAAATAGTATTTTATCCATCTTGTAAAAATGCCTTTTTCGAAGAAGATTGTTCACGAAAGGAAAAAACTCCTGATATACCAATCGAATAGAAATAAAACTTTGTCCTCATCCCACGCATTTCTTGATTAACCAGTCAATTACGACGATAATTAAAGTCAAAATGCCGTATTTCCCTAGAAATGGCGCGGTATACGGCTGTTGTTAATGTAAAAAAGGCTCTTCAAAGATATATACGTGGAATAATCTTCATATTTTATATCAAAATGCTGGTTCTCGATAGGTAACACATACACCCACGGCTAAGCGGGTTTCTTAATTCATGTTCACGAACAAAAAGTTGGAACTAAGCATTTTTTGGACTCTCGCAGTAGCGGTGGAAACTCCATTCAGTGTTCCTCCGTGAAAGGACATAAAAGCCTATTAATTCATATTCTTAGAACTTAGAGAAAAATCTGTCTTCTTGCTAAAATGAACAATTAAGTTTTACCTTTCCGCACTATTTTTCTCACAAATAAAACTCGAAATTACATCGTATTCAATGTAACAATGGGAATAACGTGAAAAAATTATACTCTCCACCCTCTTATATAAATTCAACTTTCACGGTAAACTGTTTCAATGAAACGAAAATTCTCAGGAAATTCATAAAAATTATGCATCTTACCGGCTTTTTTGTGAGTTATCAGCTATTTACCGTAAAAACAATCAAAATGTGGTTAGAGCACAAAACGGCGATGTAGTCAGTGTCTGTGGGTATAAAAATTGTTCATTTCATTCATTAAAAATATACTCGAGGAATAATCCACATTTTTCGTGCCTTACTTTTTGGCTTTTATAACTAGCTCATTTTTTTTAGCGAAAGCGGTAATTTTTTACAACAATTATACAATAGGGAGTAATTAAGTCTTTGTTATGACTCTCAAAGCCGCGGTACACAAATAATAACCGAGCGATCAGACTAAGACACTCTCCCCGCAGACATATTCAGTTCACTTATTAGTCCTTCCCCTCTGGCAATACCTTTAGCCTGCTCCCCCCCCTCCCTCCTCCTCCTCCTTCGTGGCTTGTACCCTGTCAAACGCCTACGCAGCGGCATGTACGGAGTAGTCTGCAGACAGGTAGGTAATCGAAATTACGAACCTGAGGCGGTGGAAGGGGGAGGAACCCATCAGTAATAATTATATTTTTTTAAAATTGATCCTATATTCTATCCATTTTTGCCGGATTTGGAACCGAACAGATAGGAATGACTCAAGAGTTTAATGGACGACTCCGTTGAATACATTTACATTGGACACTACATCCGAGCTTTAAGTTTCACCATCCAACCTTTTACTCGGTGGATAGCGAAAAAGAATTCGTTAAATAGAATTTGTGGTTAAAACGTGAGAAAACCAATGTTCAAACCACCTAATAAAGATTAAAATGACAATAAAAAACCTGAAGAAGGCTCTAATGACTTTCTCAAAGTGTGAAAAAAAATAAATTGCCAAGGAAAATACTCCTCAGATTCAAGAGCTCGATCGCCATCAAGAGCGTAAAAGTAAGGAAACAACTTTTCATCAGAACAACTTTTGCAGACATCAAATATAGGCGACGTAGCTGAAACGTATTCCTAACGGTATTTACAAAAGGATCCCAGGTTGTTACCCGTCGCCCGGCAGCGTAAAGTCTCTCATTGTCAGGAAAATGACGTAAATATTATTTGGGCTTGGCTGCTTCATGAAACGACAAATGAACTTACCTTGTCATTCATCCAAAGCAGTGATTTTACTGACCGACATCAAGAAAAGTTGATCCAAGAAAGATATTCCTAAGATTTTCCAATTGAGATATGTATGCAATTAGTCTAGCAGCATTACTAACTAGTTACAACAGTATTCTCCAGGAAAAAAATTTAAATACACTTCACGCGTTCCAAAACTTGCAACAAAAACAAAGGGGGCTCAAAGAGTTCAATACTAGCACGCATGTTAGTTTGTTTTGATCAATAAAATCAGTCATGAAATACGTAGCCTCTATTGACAATAAAATAACCTCATTAACAGATGACTGACCGCAAGAAAATGATTAGGTAGAGGCTTTCAAGAAAACATTTTGAGACAGGTCAAATCCATCAGCAATGATGTTGTGGAGAAAGCAAATTGCTTGTGCTCTGATAATATAGATCCCAATGCAACTCATACCCCTAAAATCATTGTCTTGTACAAGGAGAGAGACGAGGATCTTCTGAAATCGACATATATGTGTAAAAACATCGGGCCAGATAATGCGGCTTTATTCACTTTAAATCCCAAGCTTCGGGCATCAAGTACAATCACCCGGTAAACAATATAAATAACGGTAAACAGTATAAACAACGGTCTAACATCGCTAAAAAGAAGAAAACCATACACTAAGGCATAACGATGGTTTTCAGCTTAGGGATGGGAGATAGTATGCGAGAGGAGGTACGAGATAACATTTCAGATTTTTTGTCTCTATTAAGGGTACTTCAGGTGGAGTTAATGCAAATTTTAATTCGTTTTAATAATTTTTCTTTTCCATGTGTTTAATTTTTGTATATAAATTACTAAAAATTGATTATACACATTTCTATTGGTCATCTTTACTTTTATACATAAATAAGTTATTAACTTCAAGAGTTGCAAGATGCTACTATAAGGGGTACCAAAATATATCAACATTTTGAGGGGCTTTAGGAATAGAAAAAGAATTAGGAATCAGTGCATTATGAAGATTAAATTGCTTGCCGTCGGACTTCCACGATCACGGCCAAAGGATTTGACTGAATAAGTGAAACTGAATTACATTCACGGCTGGAGTAAGAAGTCATCGTCAATCGTAAACCGGCACACGAGCCTTCAAAACGTAATCGGCAGCAAAGTAATGACACTTTCTTTATACGCAACCGCTAACGCCAGTCACTAACCATTCAATGCATATTTAGATGAACAAACAAAATCATGCCCTACATAGTGAACGATCCAGGAGATAATCTAACCCGCGGCCTTGGGGTCGGCCGGAAGGACGTATTCCGTGACGTCCTTACCCGCCTCTCATTCACCCCGTGGAAATCCCGCAAATACTTCATACGTATGCGAGTATCCTGGACGGGAAACGGAGACGATAACGTCCATAGCGATGACTATTGGCGCGAATCTTCAATAGGTAACGTTATGTCTCCACTGTAGTCTACTATCGGAGAAAGCGAATAGGATAGCCCACACGGAGACAAAACAAAAATAAATAAAGACGAGAAAGAGCTACTTATTCCACGACATTTCAACGAAACAACAAAGCACAAACACAGAATCCAAGAATACAAATGTTGAATCAGATCCTTAGCTCACATCACCATAGTGAATGAATAAACACAAAGTAAAGTACTGTAGGTACATCGTTTCGTCGCCATGACACCACTCCGTCATATTCGCGAGAAAAAATACAACCGGGAAGGCCTAGAGCGGATTCCTCTTCACACTCAACCCTCCCCTCATTGCCTCCCCAAATCCGCACGTGCGCCGCCGCGAACAGTAGAAGAGATTCAAAGAGAAGGAGCTTGAAGTGCTTCCCGACACGCCAAAATAGACAATCCCAAAGCCTAGAAAGAAAGACAATCGATAATCAGCGCAGAGGACAATGACGGGCGAACGCCAACAGCTTCCCGACCTTGAAGGGAGCACCCATCATGGTCTAAACTCCATTCTTAGCCAATATGAACAGCATGCATCGGAATTTAAACAAATCACGTGACGCCCTATGACGTGAATTACAATCCCTCTTGGCAATAGGACATTGCCATCGTGGTCATCGTGACCATTACTGTACTGTACAAAGGCCGAAGAACTTTCTTGAAAAAAGTGGTCTGAGTGGCAAAAATGAGTGCAGCATCCTGATTCAATAATTTTCTGGCAATATGTCTGCAAAGGGCGTCGGCTTTTTCACTTTTCCCAACGACACAAATAGGTAATTTCTTACGTATATTTGTAAGTTATTTAATGAAAGAGTTATCGGAAAGTTTCACGCGGAGCATGTGATACTTGAGGTTACTTGTGGCTTGAATGGCGAAATTCTACAGCATCCTTTCTCTATTGTTTGACTACAAATAATTCCACGGGGGCATATGACTTTAAACCAAGAGCGGCAAAAATTAAATTATCTTTATCAATAAATTGCGACACCATTTCTCCCTTCTCCTCATCACAGAAAAGAAGAAGACCGCAAATACCAGGTACACAATCATACACTACCAGCGAGAAGTTAGTGCATCTCGACATAAAATCCGGAAGTGCTTAGATAGTTCAAAGCCATTAAGCCATGAACCAAACTGAATCCAGAGAAAATATACATTAATATCTCCGAAAATAATAAAGAGAATGCCTGTAGAAATAGGTTACCCGAGGAAAATAGCATCGAATCCTGGATCTAACCAGAGGTCCAGCAAGTAATCCACGGACCGCAACCTCAACATTCACGAGCAATAGACCCTCAAAGCCAAAGGAAAAAAAAGTGTAACTTATTTTCCGCACGGAAACTATTTCGAACACAAGGTTACTCTTTTCATTCCCTTATGAGTAAATTCCACAAAGTTACACCTCAATCCGTTGAACCTCGAAGCCACTGTCAAACCAGTGCCGTCTACAAAAGCGCCACCAACGAATACTGACTGCAAATGTGACGTCAATTTCGTTCATTTGTTTCATTCCGTTAAACTAATGCACATTCCCGACACCAAAGAATACGTACAACACACTACACACATGCGGAAACGTCGCGGAATCTAACTTTTCTTATCAATTTCACCTAAGCGAGCTAAAATTAATTGCGGGTAATTCAAACCATATTCAGGCCTACCATAACCATGGCATAGGAATGATCGCCAATAGAGAACTGCAGTAACAAGCAATCCGGATTCAAATAAAAAATAATAAAGGACAAATCTACAAATTTATTCCCATCCATTGTTCACTAAGAGTCAATTATGTATTTTTTACAGCGTCCCACACAACGGATGCACAAAAAACAGCATATGCATAATAATATTATTGACGGTGATCGCAACCTCCCGTTAACAGACTGACAAGTCTAACGCGTAGAAACTAGATAAAGGAACCGCGACACTTGCGATGCACTCTTTATTGTACTTTCAAACCACTCTCCCACCCATATAGTACGCAAGCCAACCTATGAAACAAAGTATTAGACCTATCAGCAGTCTGTCACCCAACAAATACATAAGACGTCTATATCCGAGAAAGTTCATTCATACATCAGTCAGCAATCCGAAGATTGGTTTGACGCAGCTCTCCACTCAATTCTCTCCTATCAGCTAGTCTTTTAACACTTTCATAGTTCTTCTGTTTTACATCCGTTCATCACCTGCTCAATGTATCTCATCCGAGGCCTCCCTCTGCCGTTCTTCCCTTCCGCCAGTCCCTTAAAACGATAATTCTCATCAGACCATCGTGTCTCATGATGTGGCCGATTAAGTTGTCTCGTCTTCTTCCCAAGGTTTCCAAAAGACTCCTCTTCTCACCAACTCTTCTTAAAACTTCCACTCTACTCACACGATCTATCCATTTGATCTTCATCATTCGTCTGTAACACCACATTTCGAAAGCTTCCAACCTTGATTTCTCTGCTGCTGTCATCGTCCATGCCTCACTACCATAAAGAAGCATGCTCCAAAATATAAGTCCAAACGAATTGCTTCCTCACTTCAACGCTTATATTCCCAGCTGTTCTTCTTCTCTTCTTGACTTCTCTTTTTGAGGAATGCCCTCTTCGCTCCCAGAAAGTAAATATCAAAATAAGACGACTTTTGTGACTTTGAAACGACAGTTGAGAACACAGTAAAACCGAAACGAAGAGTTAACACAATGCTTCCACGAACCTCGCGCAGGCACAGTAACAAAGTGGGGCGGAAACTCAGGAGGCAGAGGAATTTACACAATATACACATTCACTTCATCCATTCGTATCTATTATCAATTTACTATCGCATAACTAGAAATGTTCCACGTAATGGATGCTTTATTTGTAGCTGTACGTTAAATACATCACATGACAAGGATAGTGACGATGCCGCGAAACGAATATACCAGCGGAAAACCCGTCGAAAGGGACGATCTCCAAATAAAGTATGATAAACTCCACTAAATTAAATAAACTGATTGAGAATGACCTTCTAGATCTTTCAGAGTAGTGCAAAGCCACAGGCAAGAGCATAAAATGTTCGAGAATGAGATTTTTCTTGTTTATCGAAAAACCAGCCTACAACGACCCATTTGCAATCGAAAACCTGCTTCAAAATGCACTGTTCTGGCAGAAACGTTTTAAACATTATCGGGTGGAGGGGGAGACCCTAGGTATTTCAAACGTCCCCAAAATATTTTCCTATCCACGCCCTCAGCATCAGGCACCCAAGAATTTTGGGAATACTGGCGGAAAACACTCCTAACATTCACGGAGACGAAGGTTAAGTACACTCCGGTGATCTTATCTCATATCCCTTGTCAAGTGATGAGTCTGAGGAATGAAGGAAGCCTATGATGCGGATTTCAAGGAGAGGCAATTTCCTATCGACGAAATTCGTCGCGATATACGGAAAGAACGGCCAATACAGCGCATGCGCACGTGATAAGCCCCTACGCCTACCTCTGGCGACAACAGCTTCTCTCGTCACGCCGCGGCGCGCCGATGGATTCGAACACGGTGACGCCTACACTTCTCATAATTCTCCACTTGACCAGAAGATGTTCGCTCAAGTGATCTGCGCTGTTCTAATCATCACACCGACATAAAGTTACAATATCGATGATTTGAGGTTGTTCGAGTGAGATATCACTTGACATTAAATTCGAAGGCTTTAACCAAATCGTAAAGAAAAAGATCTCATCTTTCCTAAGATTCCAAAATTCCAACAACTCATCAAATTACTTTTCGAGATATCTGCCAAAACAGCCTTTTCCAGAAGTGGTGTGGTCTGGCTCACCGCATCACATATATCATTATCACATCAAAAATACTAAGTCGCGTAATTTGTATGTTTCCATATTTACTTTAAAACAAATTAATTATGCGAATCGCAAAACGTTGAGAAGAATCGCAAAGAAAACTTCGGTAGTGGAAACTTTTTCGAGGTACTGTGAGAGCCAAACAAGTCAAGTTAAACCCTCAATTGAGAGATAAGAACACGTTCATATTTCTGCTGATTTCCAAATAATAGCATTTACAAATCACAACTAGTTACGACACCAAGCCATCAACTTCAGATTCTAAGTTCGAATTTGGCAACTGAAGATGTCCCCTTCGCGCCTAAACTTGCGGTGCCTTGTAACTTGTATTATTAAAAATGACAGATAAAACGTTTTTTTTATCCATGACTTGAAAAACGATTTTCACATTCTTGAGCCTGGAACTTTCGAACTTTACGCCTCAAATATGGATAGCTCATTACTTAGGCGTTCGGTCAAATGAAATGAAGGTTTCGCGTCATTAGAAGTTCAACAATAACCTCTTTCTTCATAAATAAACTGAATAATTCAAGTATACTTCGAATAAACTCTCCGTATTAAACAGAGAAAATAGTCTTGCTCAAGCCTCAAACCGACGAAATGAGCCAGATTATCCTCAGCCCTAATTTTAAGGGCCTAGAGCTGAGTTTCATTGACGACCGTGGTAACAGAGCAAGACATTATTATCTGAATCCAGAGCAGCACACGGGAGACGGCGTCCATGAGCTGGCGCCTCACTCATACAGTATGTACAGATAATGGTCGCGAAGCCAGAAAAACTGAGGGCATGGGATTCACACGCCAAGAGCTAAAATTAAATCTAGGTTGAATCCACGGATTCGTGTTTTTAAGGCGTTCGGTATTAATCGCAGAGGAATAGTCGACATCGAATCAAATGTAATAATGTAATTAATTCACGAACTCTTCACAACATGGAAAGCATAGTAAAAAAACATACCCTGGGGGATTCATATTCAATTGTGATGTTGAGTATTTAGACAAATATTACTAAGTGATCCACCATGACCTTGCTCTCAGTGTGGTATATTAAATACTTAAAATATAGAAATCTGTGAAACAAATACTGTAGCTGACTATAATCATTATTCTTCCTTAGACATAAACGCTCAGTTTTAGTGGAGGTCTTGAATTAAGAAAAAAGATACGACTTCATTTTTTTCTTCGAATAGAGAATTAATAGACTAGTAGAACTGCCATACCACACAAAAAAGAACTGAAAAATAATGTAAGTCGCTCAGGTTCCCAGGCAGTTGACGAGGTGTCATGGCAGACACGCTTTCTCCAGCCAGTCAGAATGTTCTACTCTCCTGAATCGCATCTGATATAAACCAATTAGCAAGAGAGGACTTACCGATTACTAAGGGAGTCATGACATAATATTATGATTGAAAGCTCTTAGAGAACACTTACAAATAAAATATGCCCTTGTTCACAAATTCGTGCGTGCACAAATAAAATATGCCCGATTTGTATCTTTTTACTACAGCAGTTTGCTAGGTAGTTCACGCTAGGTTTTCCCAAATCACAACATGAACTCCAATTTTATTTTAAACTTGAAGCAGTAGTACGATGCAAGAAGTAAACGTATTCATCATAATGATACAATTACTTAAGTTAGCTCAGATGGCTTAACTCTAAATCAACGCGTGAACTGAATTGATTTCCTTCGCACCGAAAGATGATTTTCCCTCCACAACGTAAGGTTTTATAGTGATGTCATTAAAAGCATATAATACAGTGAGTAGTATTAATTGATTTTTCAGACCAATTAAGTAAGTATACGTAATTCACAACGTTATGTTTATGACACCAACGGTGTTTCAGAACTTCCTCATCTTCCTTTTGAAACTGGCGTCTCTCTGCAGCGCACAGCCGTACCATAACCCATGAAAACGACTTCTACCTATCTGTAAATATTCCAAAAACCATTGCGATACGTATGAGACAGCTGAGTACCATTAGGTATACGAGATCTTCTTCCATTATGAAGGCTAAATTCATTGCATTGGGATCATATTCAGGTCCAATGAGGTGTGAGAGACAGACAAGAGAGGGCATGAACTTTTTAAGGTCATGATGAGAAATAAACCTCCACCTTGAGAGCAATGAATAACCCACTTCCTTTTTCAAACTTTTCCTCAAATGAGCACAGATGTATCCGGCGGGTCAACAACAGCTCTCTGCCTTCCTCAAGGGCTTCCCACACTAATCAAGACGCACGGGATTTTGACTGGAAAAATATATGAAAACAAACAACGATATCCCCGAAACTATATCCACATAGAGTGGTACAAATTAGCTACTGAGCATACATTTCCACGGGGAATAAAAATGCAGACAACAATAGAAGCTGACTCGTCACTCTTTCGGTTAAGTTCCTCAGTTCAAAACAATACTCAGGTGAAAAAGTCTTCTTCGATTCGTTCATAAACGAAAGAATATGATACGAAATGCATGTTTGTTCTAGTGTAGAAAAATAAATATGAAATCCGATTTATACAGGTTTCAATTCGTTTGCCATGTTCTACTGAGTTCTAATCGAATAAATCTGAGCTTAAATGTCATCAGACTGTCACTAATCAACCTGGCGCCCCAGAAAACAGCATCGACAAAACCAAATTATTAAACCACTACTTCGAAAGTGTATTCACTAAGGATGACACAATAACTAATTTAGACACTCCTGACTTTAACGAGCAGATGGCGGACATAACAATTCAACGTGATGGAATTACTAAACGACTGCGTTCGATTAAAAGTAATAAGTCCCCAGGTCCAGAAGGAATACCTGCAAGCGTGCTCAATGAGTTAGCGCCACAGATTGAGCCATTCTTAGAAATTATATTTACCAAATCATTATCCGAGGGCAAGGTGCCCCAAGACTGGAAAACAGCTAACGTCACTCCGATATTCAAAAAAGAAAATAAAAGTGACCCAGGAAAATACCGGCACCTATCGCTAACATCACTTTTACGCAAGATCCTCGAACACATTGTCGTTCGTAATATTATGACATTCCTGGATAATCGTAACTTCTTACATAGCAGTCAGCACGGCTTCCGTAAAGGCAGGTCCTGCAAAGCACAGCTTACGATTTTCCTTTATGATATCCTAAAATCAGGAGAATCGAATAAGGAAATCGATGCAATAATCCTTTATTTTAAGAAGGCATTCGACAAGGTTCCTCACAAAAAACTCATTTATAAATTGCAATCATACAAGGTTAATAGAAAAATAGTGAATTGGATAAGTGACTTTCTCAGTGATCGAAAACAAAAAGTAGTTATTGATGGTATTAGCTCTGATATGGTCGAAGTCACATCCGGTGTTCCTCAGGGAAATGTGATAGGCCCTATTCTATTCATTATCTATATTAATGACCTAAGTTCCAGAGTTAGCAGTAAATTAAGATTATTTGCAGACGATACAGTTATCTACCGTGAAATGAACGAAGACGCGGACTTTGAATCTCTGTCATCGAACCTTAACAACGTTCATTCGTGGTGCCAGGAGTGGGGGTTAGAATTAAATATCAGCAAATGCACTACAGTCCACTTCCTGCGAAAGTCATCACAAAAATGCCATACATATACTGTGGGTGGAGTAGACATAAAATCTTCAGATACAGTTAAATATCTTGGAATTACCTTAACTTTGGATATATGGTGGGGAACACGCATACAAAACATATGCGGCACAGCATTAAAGAAACTAGGTTTTGTTAAGCGTATAATAGGAAGGTCCTCGGATGAAAAAGTAAAAGAGAGATGCTACTTCGCTCTAGTTCGGCCATACCTCGAATACGCCGCGAGCATTTGGGACCCTGGTCGTAAAGATTTAACCAAAAAAATTAATAAAATACAAAGAAAAGAAGCACGCTTCGTTAAAAACTGCTACGAACGAAAACAAAGTCTCACAGCTTTTAGAGGGATTAAGGCGGGAGCCCCTGGAGACTCGGAGGCTACACGCTAGGCTTAGGTTGCTTGAGAAATTCACAACTGATATGTTTCAGAGCGACACAGAGAATATTATCATGACGCCATACTACATCTTTAGGTCTGACAGAAGCGATAAAATAAGACAGATACACTGCCGAACAGATGGGTACAAAAACTCGTTCCTTCCGCGGACAATAAGCGACCACAATAAAAACTGAGCTCCACCAGATACACTCCCACAATACACGTCACCATTTCACCCTCTCACAACTTACATCCTCACACGTCTGGTGACCTAACACCCCCTGCCACACGCCCATGCGGCGGCTCGTGAGGTAGTATGTAAATGTAGAAAAATATCCGTTACACAACAATCTGGGTCATTAGGAATGTTTTATTCGTCACCCATTCTCACACAACATTGGGACTGAAGATGAACATAAACGGCATTGGCAGTGACACTACTCATCTCAGCAACCCCGAAGACTATGGAGTCGACCCCAATGTCGGTCATTTTCGAATAATATTTTGTCATATCACCCCTTTACACCAAATCATTACCCTCATCACCCATCATTAGGGACACCAGGGGTGCCTCATCTACACAGAATTTCTTTACAGATAGGAGGTCATATATGCACCAAGTTTTGCTGAACTTGGAGGCATGCTGGAACACACACACGTACACATCCACTTACTGTCGTAAAGTAAAAGGTTTTAGAAAATCACTCCACCACTGATTTAACTCAAAGCTTGATTGTGAACGACATTCATGATCCGCTTGCTCTCCGGACGGTATTCTTTGGCTGTGTACTCCCCATTTTAGAATACTGTGCCCCAATTTGGTCAACCGCCCAGCCAACAACCTTGAAACTACTTAATCGACCTATTAACTTCTTTCTCGCCATTGACCGTCATCGAATTCCTTCCTTCAGAAATTGTACACAAGAACTTATCACGTCTTCACTTGGAATCCCCCACCTCTCTCTCCGTCATGTGTTCTCTGACATGAAGTTCCTTCATGGCATCTGGAGGGGCTCTCTCCGCACCAATGTCCTTCTTCCTCTCTTTCCTCTTCATGTTCCTCCACGAACCACACGCAATATATGTCTTATTAACATTCCCAAATTTAGTCTTTCAATATCCCGTCGTTCCCTATACTACCGCATTCCAAAAAACTTTTAACTCCCTGACATTCACGCATTCACCCTCCCTTGACCTCTTCTCGCCACCCTCCGCTTTCTAATCCTTCCTAACTAACCAGGTCTGCAAATTAGTTCCATCTACATTGTTAACATATCAATAAGTCTCCGTCCACTTTCTCATGTTCTTCTGCATCTATTCTATTTTCTGTTATTATGTCTGTTATTATTTTATATTTTGTTAATGCTTATAATTTATTTGTATGGTAGTCATCCAATGCCTTTGTGCCGTTTTTGGGACTTTTTCAACTAAATAAATAAATAAATTTTTAGTTTTACCTCCCGGTGCATGAATAAATAAGTACTTGATCTCGCCCTTGAGCAAGCGAAATAAGGTTGTCCAAGGGAGAAAGGAGGCGATCCCAAATCCTATCCGTGGTACTTCAGAGTCTGCCCCTGTAACTTGTTCATCGAGAACGCAAGTCTCTCTGGAAACTGCATTCCCTTAAAGTCAAAAGGGAGATTCGTCGGAATGATTGGTGTCCGTGGGAAAAAAAACTAAGTATCGGCCTCTCCCTTTCCAGTTAAAAAAAGTCGCTTCAATTACGTTGCCCAGCATCTTCTTTCCACACAGCCTTGTGCCACGGCACAGTTTGGGCGGGTCGAGGTTCCGTAGTAAAATAATTGCAGATCCCGCTTTACTGCTATCGGAGTAGAAATATTAAAACTTCGAACATTGCGAATTTTTAACCAATTATCCATGATGGAGAAACTTCCATTGCAGAGGAGGCATTAAAATTCATAATCTGTTTGTAATATTTTCTGCTTTTTAACTATTTTATGTTATTTATCATTACTTGATAGTAATTCCTTTATTCCAGTTTGTCGTTAACTAATATAAGCTTGGCGTGGAAGTAATACCTGGAGCCTGTTTCTCAGATATACAAGTCTACAAGTTACAAGTCGGTTTAATTATTAATCACAAATCTTTATTGATCAAACGTACAAATCTTTTATCTTGTAGACCAAAAGTTAAAAGTCCATTTCACAGGCTTCGAGTCAATTCACTAATATTTCCACTTTTTACAACAAATTCAGTTTTTTTTACTTGGGGCTTCAAGTTTTTGAGGCTTGTAAGGAAAAATCATGGAAAGATTCATAAGTCCTCCATGGCGAGGTTACATTCTTTACAAGAGAAAATGGCGGACATAATCCAGTCCACATTTAGCTTTTATTTGAGCTTACAATACATTTCTAGAGCCTCTCTTGCCATCTGACCTATCCATGAGTCAGTGCCAAGTTGCACGGCGAATGTAAAGGTATGAATCAATGATAAACTGTACTTTTAGTTCTAAGTTTCCTAAGATTACTGAAAGACCCTAAGCGCAGACAAGTCTCCGGCATAACTTGAAGAAAAAGTCGATTGTTTTGCTGTATGTGTTGAGGCAAGGAATCGAAATGGATGTCATTATAAATTTTGCACGTCAAAATATCATTTTCGGTTCTTTTTATCTATCACAAAATAGTGCATACGACATAATAGCGAACTATTCTCCGATTGTAATCAGGTAAAGTATTGAATGATGAAATGCCGTTAAACTAAGAAAATTTGTTCTCTCCATATTCATCTGTCAATGCATTAATTAACGCCGAGAAATGAAATAAGTATATTGTTAAATGCTTATGAATAATAAGTCTATCCGCGCGAAAAGTTGGCATATTTCACTCTTTTCTCCCACCATACAAGTATCGTGACTTCAGCCCGAAGCCCGAAAAAACACACGAAAAATGACTTTCAATGTTTTGAACTAAGACGGGCATCAAGGATTATTCGGTTGCGTGATTCTCTTCTCCATACGGCATTGAATGTGTTTACAAATTGGCTGCATTTCTGTCAACTGCGCTCTTCTCTTGAACGCAATCCATCGTCAACCAATCGTCTCCTCCGAATATTCAAAAGTATATATATTTTTAAAAAGGATGGAGTTAAATTTCAAATGGTGGTTAATCCGTTGATTCTGCAGTGCTAATTACGTACTAGTATCATGGCCTTAACTGAGTTTTAGACGCCCCCGAGGGCTGCAGCAATTATAATGGCGTTCCTCCTCTGTCATCGACACCGCTCCTCAAGACGCTGAGCGGCGCGTGAATGTGGAACAGTGGAAACCGTGCAGCACCCTTACACCCGTTCGTGCGGGCGACGGAAGAGGCGCGCGTGATTTAATTCTTTCCTCACATCAAATTAAAGGGTCCATGAGTCTGAACTCTGCTTGGTTATCAATTATGAGGGAGCGATAGCGAATCGAAGGAGCAATTATTGTGAAGAAAGCTCTGATGCTTTTCCGGTGTATAATGTTGGTGAGGAAGACTGTTCGGGTCTTCCACCGACTTCAACTCTCCACCTCGGCGGAAGTTTCGATGTTCGAGTCGTCCGTCGTCATCGGGGAATGGACTTCCATCGTCGTCGTGCCCTGATGACGATGGACGACTCTTGCCACGAAACGTCGGCAGAGATGGAGTGTTCGACCCGGGGGAAAACCCGAACAGTCTTAACAAACAGCAATTATGGGTGCCTTCCAATCACATGGCACAAATTAACGTAGGTACATCGTGGCAGATGGGAATACACGAGCGCACACAGAATTCGACTATTGTTACGATCTATGCTGTGTTTACAATTGGCGGAGCGTTTTTCAACTAATTTCAAGAAATAGCCGAAATCTTCTCTAAGTGAACTCAAAATTAATGTTCAAGTAGGCATCACAATTAGGTCAGAAATGTCTATCACTATGTACTTCTCCACGACGACAAGTGTCGTTTGCGAGTGCACATGGTGACGCTGGCGAACAATGGTGAAGCTGGGTTTTACTCTTCTTAGTTCAGATGAAATCACAAATATCACGAAACACGAAACACGAACACGAACGGCGCTAAACTGATTGAAATGTAACTAAGCGCAGGCACCTGACTGCAAAGCACCCTTTGATTCATCCGGGAAATCATGACCAAGAGTTCGCTTCGCATTGTGGAGGAATTAAATAGGTTTATAAATCGAACCAACAATTATTTCCACTCGATTATTCTTCACGGTCCGACAGATCGATTATTTTTCAAATATTCCTGGCATGCCTGTTCTCCGACACTGTCCGATGCCGGGAGTCGGTCGAAGAGAATGATGTCAACCCAACTCGGACGGTGTAAAAAGGCCGACGTCGTCCGTTGCGTCGGAAGTGTTGAACACTGGAAACCTCCGAGTTTTCTCTCACGACGCAAATGAGCTTTAAGGCTACTTATATCGCAACTCCACGCAATACTCGGAGGCGAGGCTAAGAGGTATCATTTTTTCATTTTTTCTCATAAAAGCGCCAAAGAAATAATGGAGACAATGGTCGTTAATGAATCGAAGACACTTAATCGGTTTAAGATAAAGCCGATAAACAATATTCGCTTCCATTATACCCTCTGTCACTGTATCTGCATAAGGTCTTCGCTAAAAACTAATCAGTCCAATTAAGAAGACAATCGTGGCAAGAGAACGAGGAAATGTGTTTTCTCCGAGTAAATAACCGAAGAAGTACGATACCTCTAACAGCAGCAGTCTTCGAACTGGGGAGCATGCTGCTTCGCGGTTAAGTGGCACGCCATTAAAAGTAGAATAAAGGCGGAAGTGCGTTGAGATACTTAAATGGTGAAATGCATATGAAGAGCACTTTTCCACGGGATACGATAATAGGGCATAGGTGGAGTACCAGTTTGAAAAAGTTTGGTAACCCCTATCTCTCTTAAATTCTGGTAACCGCTCGGGTTCATTCACCAGATGCATGAACGAACAGAATATCAACGCTCCATATCCTGGGAATGCATTCACTCCTTCGCCCCCAGTTTCAAGGGTTACGCGATGACTTTTAGATGGGACATGCATTAATGAATGAAATCGCACGGACTTCACATATCGAGTTGCCAGGCCTTTAAAGAATCGTTCTCCGACCGTTTCGCCTTATCAAGAACTAGATTTATGGAAAAAACATTATTTACTAACCTAAATACTAAAAGGTCGTCGTCGAAATTGGGCACGCTAATCACATCAGAATGGAAGAGTTGAATTAAACGCAATGGCAATGGAAGATTATACCTAAGGGTCACTGCGCCCAAAGTATGAACAAGGCGTGAGGATAACCTATATTTCGAAAAAGTACTTCCGTCCATTTGCAACATGATGATCGTTTTTATGCATTTTACTGTGTTTATGAATTATTGTAACAATACGAAGTGTCAGTGACATAAAAAGGAATAAATTGTTCCTACGGGCTCATGACCTTGAAGGGCCTAGGAAATGCGTACCTTGTTTTCCACTACTCGTAATGAGTTACTGCATTTTCATTCGAGGAGTGACTTAAGTATTACCTACTCTTTCTATACCTGTAAATCTTTGATCACCGGAGGAGTGGCACGGCACTTGCAAAACAGGGGAGTCGCTGGCGGAGGCGTGAGGAGTGCTGAAGGATCCGACCGACTTCGCCCTCTAACAATCGCATCATCGCTCACGACATGAAGAGGTCGCTGAGGGGTGCAGACAACAGGAGCACACGTGGAAGGACACTCATACGTCTGCAGCAGCCCAAGGTGACTCGCCTTCAGAGCAGGTCCCTTTTTTGAAGCCGCTTCAACCGTTAGGCCAGTAGAGGACGCATCAGTCCGGAAGTCCAGCCATAGGATAATGATACCCATATTATCACTATATTCGCGCAAATCTCAAGGTGATATATATTGATAATCGCATGAATATCGTTTACGTTGAAACGCTTTAAAATATTCAAGCTTCGGAAAATACAATAAAAAACTATCGGCAGAAATAGGGAGATATTCGAAGAAGCTAAGGTTATTTTTTACCAGGTATGAGTATGGCGCAAAGGAAATCACCCTTTATCAATTACGTTCATTAAACATTACATTAATAGGAATTCTTGGCCATGTAAAAAAGTAAACCAACTGACTGGTAGAAAGAAGCCAGCCCGGAGCTGCAATTATGAAATTACGCGAGCGAGAGGTAGAACGGAGTAATTTTGCACCTCATGATGCTATATTTTTGGCGCATTCAAAGCAAGGTCCAAGAGCTGAAAATGGTCACCTCGTAAACGTAGCAACGGTTGACTTCACATCACTCGATGCACAGCTATCGAAAATTTCCCAAGTATAGACACTCAGAGTTGTAATGATTTAACATTGCGAACGATAGGTACAGAATGATGTAACACCTGATGGTGCCACATCTCTGCTGCATTAAAAGCAAGGCCGACGAACCGAAAATGGTCTACTGCGAAACGTGGCAAAGGGGAGCTTCATATCACTCATTGCCTAGCGATCAAAAATTTCCCCAATACAGTGATACAACGGTTTTCGTTCGGTTACCATTGGTTTCGCTTTTCGTCGATTATTTCCGCAAAAAGTTTGTCTCGGTTTTTTGTCGGCATGCCCGTGTGACCTCGCTGATAGTTTTGCGAAAACAAAGGGCGGTTCACGCGTTCTCCTGCACGGTGAGGTGTTGTTTCTCGTTGTGTGATCATTACCATGCGTGATTAGCCAAACAATCCATTGATTTACCATGTTTTTGTGTTTTTTTATTGATTTCGAGAGCTAATACCACGATTACGTAATGGATTAATCTGTAATCAGTATCGGAGTAATGTCTGTATACTGCCTTTGCCCTTATGGAGGGGTATTCCCCTTCCAAACAATAATATCTGCTCCTTTCTTTTCCCTCCTCGCCGTCTCCCATACGCCAAACGTTTCAATCTGCAACGTAGTACTAACATCACGTTTCACGTGATCCCTGCATGACTCTTGTATCTCGTTTACGTAGTTTCATTAATTCTCTAAATCAATAGTTTCTGTAGCATTCGTAGCAATCCAATAGTGCAGTGTATGTTGGTGAAAGTTACATGTACAATATAGTGCATGTTGGTGATAACTCTCCCCTGCCAAACACCCTTGAGGTGACTTTCAAGGTAATATGTAGATGTAGATACGATGCCTTTATGCATAAGCCTTTTCCATTCATTTTATATTGATTTATTCTAGCTTTTAGCATTCAACACAATATTTATTTCCTATAAAATATGTATCGGTATGTAATTTTTAGTGCTAGAACGATTTAATTTGATTTACAGGGATTCACATGGAAATAAATGCCTCTCCTTTCATCTGTTTCGGATTTTGCCGATTATCTTCGTACAGATTATCAATGACAACAAACCTCAGCATCACTGTATAGACAGACACCCAGCTCTCAGCTCACCGCACGGGCGTAGGAAAGAGAGAACGCTCAAGCAGAAGTCGAAGAAGATAATTGTCCGCCACGCGGAGAGGGGGTGGGCGATGGAAACGGGTGACTACACGACAGCACTCACTTCCTCATGGTATCAATTTCTATTCAATATTCTACACATCCAACGTGCCTGCAAAGCTCTTCTAAGTATCCTACGTTGAAATATCACATCCGTTTCCCCGTCCCCAAAAACACTCCTTCTCCAGACACATTTTCACCTTCCTGTACCCTGTAGACCGGCGAAGGATTTGTTGTTTTCCTGGCAAATACACGATGTAAATTGTCCTTAGGCTCACATCTGGTAAGGTTTCCTATGGTAGCCGAAGTATCGGTGAGAGACTTTCCCATTGTCCTCAGCATCGATGAATGATCAGCCATCATCAGCCTGCAACACCGATGACATTATCACAGAAAGAAGAATACTTTGTAAATTTCTACACAGAGAACAGCTGATCACACCGACCTAAGTTAGGCAACTTCTGACATTATTAAGGTCGCAAAAGTTATCAAAACTTAAGGCGGTGTAATAAAACCCTTGCGGGAATTAAAAAGTATTCTTCTCTTTGTGAAAATGTTATAGGCTGCTCATTTCCACAATTTGTCACCAGAAAATTGAACTTTTAGTCCTGAAGACGATGGGAGGGTTTTTCATCGAAACGTCGGTTACCATGGAAGACCTGACCCGGTGAGAAGCCCTAGTAATAAGGCGTTTACGCCCCGAACAACGACACCCATACAGCTCTACCACCGACGATCACCATTGAACAATGATCACACCGCAGAACGGGCTGAAAACAAGAGCATCATCACCTGCGCAACCCGCCGAGAACACAATGACCAGCTGGGTACGGGGGTCGCAAACACTCTGCGTCAAAATGTAAGGAACGGCACTCTCATAACCACTCAACTCATCTCCTCGGAGACCGATTACGACATCGACAAAACCCACTCCATGGTATAACGATAACCCAAGGGGTATAGACAGGCCATGGAATGGGGGACAGGAGTGTTATCGCACGCCATCGTGAGTGCCGAACACTGACGAGGGTCACCGATTGACCTCAGGGCGCCCCCTTTGTTTCGTTTACCTGGCCACGCGTGGTGGTACCAGTGGTGGTGCTGGTGGTGCTCGGGCGGCGGCGCGGCCGGAGGCGGCTCCGGCGGCGGAGTGACCACATGGTGGTGATGCGGGTGGAAGTGCGGGTGCAGGTGCTGAGGAACGATCCCCTGACTCCACCTGACCTGCACCCCGGTGCTCAGGTGGTGCTGGAGCCGCTGCAGGCCGACCAGATGGGTGGCGCGGAAGAAATGGTGCGGGGGAGGCTGGGGGGGATGGTGGTGGGGGTGGAGTTGGTGCCTCCGGAGGGGCGGAGGGGGGCGGTGGGGCGCCGAGGAGGCGTGGGGGCCGCCGCCCCGGGCGAACGTGACCACCGCCTCTTCGGTGCCCATCCTCTGCTTCCCTCGAGCGCCGGTCTCCTCCTCCTCCACTCGGCCACCGGGGGCGCCCGTCCTGGTGGGGGTGGCGGCGGCGGGGGCAGGAGGGATGGGGGACGGGGACTGGGGGCGGAGGAGGGGGCGGCTCATGCGCCAAGGGACTCGCCTCTCGACGGAAGACAGCGGCGCTCAAGGATGGTGGTCGCTACAACCGCCTCGGGCAGTGCTGCTTCTTCCATGGGCCACTCGGCTGCCGGGTGTGGTGCCGGGTGCGGAACGGGGAGCGGTCGACACGGCGCCGTCTCGGGCCTCCGCGGCATCCGTGCACGGTGAAGAGGAGATAAGGAGACGACGGAGCCGCCGATACACGCCGTGTGACGCCAACCCACAACCTATATCACCTGACGCCCCCGACAGCGATATCTGCCGCGGATCTCCTACATGGATGGAGTGGTGAGGGGGAATGCAGTTGGCTCTCGAAAGGAGAGAGCGAGCGTGTGTGTGTGTGTTAACGGAAGGAGGAGAAAGAGGGGAAGGAGAGGGAGGGAGAGGGATTGCTGGGGGTGGGGGCAGGGAAGACGGGAAGGAGGGGCTCAGGCTGAAGGGGAGGGGAAAAACTCTTTCAAGAGAGAGTTACACACGGAGGAGTCGGGCGGGGAAGGGAGAGAAAGGAGGAACATAGGGGTTGGGTGGGGTAAGGTGACAAAGGAGGAGCCGTGTACACAAGGAAGAGTGGGTCGCGACCCATCCGCGGAAACGTGGCGCCAGATTTGGATGGGTTTGAAGCTCTAGATTGGGAAATTACGGAAAATGCAACTAAAAAAGAACGGAGGTAGAATTACGAGAATGTTTCAAATGACACTGGAATCGCCCTGTCCTTTTAAGGCCTACATTTTGTGATTTGGTCTGTGACCTAACTGAGATTACTGCAATAAAATTGCTTCGCCTTGGACCCTCCGTGATGATTAAGAAATAATTTTTTAATGAAAACTTGCATAATTATTTTTTCTACTGCACACGTATTGCGAGTATTACCTTAAGGAATACTGCAGAGGCAAACCACAAATTCAAAAATGAATTGTGTATCTCGTACTCCTTTCAGGGTGCAGAGGGTAATGCACTACCTATGTACATATTCAGAGGCTAAAGCACAATAAAAGGTTTCATTCGAGAGGAGTTAGTATAGAGTGAAAGGAGATAGACGAAGTAGTTTAATATGGTGATATTGAGGTATAATTACATGGCAAGAGAGGCGATAAAGCTAGTTTTACAATGTAGAGCCAATGTATTCACTTTGATAAACGGAGCATTGGTATCCTATTTTGGGAGATGATCACTTCCAAACAATGTTTTCGCATGTAACTAGCAACACTAAGAGCCTTTAAATCATATATTGTCGTTATCATTCTAGAAAGTATTCGATAAATTGCAGAGGAAAGATAAACCTAAGTGTTACATAACTTTTCCAACTAATGCTAACTAACGGCGCATTTAGATATTCCCAAGGTCAAGCAACGTCCGCCGTTAGCTCAATCATTGTTGCATATTATCTTGAGCTTTGTGTTACTTTCGGGACAAAGAGAATTAAACGGGAAAACTTACGTCGTTCAGGTTGTATCCATTCTGCAGCATTGAGCATCATAGATGCATTACAATGTTTTAAGAAACATCGATCGATTACAATTGTATTCATCTGAACGAAATACGAATATTCTTGCAAATATTTGTCCGGATAAACAAATTCATTCACTTTTATACAAACATACTTATTTTATCTCTGCTTTGGTAATTTACGTAAATCCACAGGATTGCGTTCTTATGCAAAACTATGGGTTAAACTGTTGAGGTAATGGTATTTTACTGAGGTTTTCAACATTACAAATTGACATCGCAGCATGAATAAATGAGAAGTCTTAGTAATTCTCACTAAAAGTTGATCAAATTGTGTAAACAGAATATTATTTTACTCTCTAAAGTATGGATGGTCAAAGGAGGGATTCCCATCATAATGCGATGGGGATTTGATATATCAAGCGCATCCAGGGCACCTGACCCACCTCCGCCCAACCCTTAAAGATATTCCGCTTGGTACAGAGGCCCATAGAGGGTGGGCGCGGGGGAAGAACCCCTGCGGAGAGAAGGATGACTGAGTAGGGGAGGGCGACGTGCAACGGACACACACTTCGTGACAGAGGACATGTCGCAATCAACGATAATCAAAGCCGAACTTAATTTTATTCAAATTCAGGAAGTGACGTCACAATATCCGCCTTTGACCAACCATACGATCACAAAAAGGGCACGGGCTATAGTTGGTGAGTGAAGCAAGACTTACTTAATCAGCCGTATAAGTCGTACCGATAATGCATGGTGTCAACTGAAGGGTCTTGAACGCAGTGAAAGTTATGCTAAATTTGCTAAATTTGAATGCGTCCGTGAGTTTTTTTTCCCGTTTTTATGTTTTAAAGAAGGTATGATAATCCCGTGTTGCCTAATAAGCGCCTCTTTGGCTTACTAACGTTTCCGTTCCCAGCATTTTCACAAATGACAAACCCTAAGAATACAGCTGGCGTCACCATCTTACATGGCGTCTTCTTCGACCACACGTACACCCAACAATTAGTCCACAATGGTGGACAATCACGTGAAAATCGATATTATTGTATCATTATATCAAAACACATTAAAAGCGATAAAACATTTAACCACTACGGTAACGAATCGAGTTCCCGAGTTTGCAACATAAAAAGACCTGATCAAAAGTGAAAAGTTCATTTCGCCTAATATTTAGTTGTCCCCTGTGTCAATTACCATAACTCATGTCGTGAATTCTTCCATGACTAGGGAAATGCCTTTGCTTATTATCCCAATTGCTACGATAACATATTCAACCCAAAATCAATCCAAAAATACATGTGCCATTTAATCTGTTCTTGTTGGTTGGTGTAGAAGAGACACTATAGAGGAATAATGGAGTCTTAAAAATTAGCAAGCGCGTCTGAAGCAAAGCAGGAGTTTAAGAGAAGCAAATTTGGTCTGTAAGCATGGGGCATTATGGAGGAAATTAATGAAAGGGAGTGAGTTTTCTGGACTAAACGGCAATAACTAAATCCCATAGTTTTTCAAACACCGATGGGAAATGTTCATCAGTCGTTCAATTCTAAGATTGGTTGACTGTAGCCCTCCATCCTTCCTCATCGAAAACTAGTTCCCTAACTGCCTGGTAATTCTTCTAGTGTACTTTTCCGTATTTGTCCTTCGCCTTCATCCCTTGGTCTACCTCTGGCGACTTTTCCCACTTCTTTCCCTTCATTTATAGTGTTCACAGACCCATTGTGTCCTAGAGTGGCCCCAACACATCTGGTCCTTCTATTCTGCAATAGTATTCCATAGGGTATTCACCACTTCCACTCTTCTCTATACTTCATTTTTTATTTTGCCCACCCATTTGATCATGCATCCTCTTTAAACAGCAGATTTCGAAAGGATCCAATCATTTCTGATCTTTTCTTTCGAAGGCCCATGATTCCGATCCATAGTGTGACACGCTCAACACGAATGTTTACCGCAAGTTTTCCACACACTAGCGCTATCAAATGATTATCGATTGAGAATATCGAAACAGAACCCATATAGAACCCATAACCCCCTTCCCTAACTCTCCGTTCCACTTCGCAAGTATGGCCCAGGCCCACACCGACGGGGATAGGATTGGTGTACTCGGGCTAGAGTACTCGCCTACCACACGGGCGGCCAGGGTTCAAATCCCTGCAGAGGCGGATGTTTTTCAGAGGAACCCGATCCCTACTTGAGTGCCTAATGGAGGGCTACTTTCGTTTGGCGCCTTTCGTTAAGAGCAGGCTAATGCCGACGCCGGGTTTCCATCCACCCTTCCTCCCTTTCCTGTCCGCTACGGCGCAAATGACCTAAGCAGTCGGTCAAATATCCAATCCAATCCCATACCGACAGTGGTTCACACAAAGGATAAGTACAGTGGCGGTATGCCTGAATTGGAACACGGTGGCCGCCTTAGTAGACATGGAGAAGGGTGTCCGACACACAATCATAGGAGACAGACACGCTCCGAGACACGTGAGTGAGGTGAGTCGAAGGCGTCATTGCGCCAGGCAAAGGGAGAGCGAGGAAGGGTGGAGGGCGCATGAGTGGACACTGAGAGGTCTCCCTCCCTCTGCTTATTCCTCCTAACTAAGCTTCGCTCCGAGGCGCGCACGTGGACAGTGGGAGAGAACCACCCCTCTTCGTGGGAACTGACGTCACACGCCCCACACCACCGGGTGCGGAAGGAGGGCTGTTTTCGGAGAGGCTTTTCGAGAGGGAGGGCGGGGGGGAGGATCACGTGGTGCGGGGACACACGAGGGGGTTGTCTCACACAGACGGACACCGAGGCGAGAATCAAAATGCGAGCGACACGGAAGGGGAGGCGAGGGAATGCATTAAAGTGGGGGAGGGGTTTTGGAGGGGAGGGGAGGAGGGGAAAGAACGGAAGGGCGAGGAGGAGGTCGAATTGCACTACACGCACACATATTCTGAGTGTCACATTCAAATCAGGAGATTTACGTGCGGTCAAACGTCCACTATCATGGTACGTCGACTACAATTGCAGGAAAGTGTACAGTGGCGGAAGAAATTAACGCAAAATTTTTCGCGCACCAGAATGCGGCTCTCTTGGGAACTTCTAGGAGCTGCACACACTTCGAAAGACTGGCAACACTGAGGAAGACATCGTCTACCGCAAATATTTGAAATCCGCAATGGAACTCACATCTGTAAAATTAACAAAAAAGCCTTTTGAAAGACTTAAGTTTAGAGTAAAATTTCATTTATGAAAAAAAATTAATAGGTAAAGGTTTATGTTGTAGCTGTCAGATGTATTTGGCTTGCTAAAGAGTGGTCCGTGTTCGATTTTTAATGAACGCAAATGAGTTTTTCTATAAATTTTCTCATATTGGCGATATGGATGAATGTAATGTGTAGCTATAATGACTGGCTGATAATATGAATTTTTTTAAATACAAAAGAGATAAAATTTGCCGAATAAAAATCATTTCACTTGACCAGAAATTGAATGAAAAACTTTAAAATGTCTTGACCAGGGGTGGGATCACGGTTCTTTTCTTCTCATGGTCGTTACCGTCACCCAAAAGGCAAGCCGCATTGGTAGGGCAATGCTCAAAGTCCTGGGAGCGCACCCCACTGCTATGTAGCACCTGATCTCTCTTGATGACGATCACGTTTATGAAATCATGAGCGTAATCGAACAATAGTATTATGAAGAACCATGATTGCGATTCAGGCTTGCAACCCAGAAACAAGTATCGAGCTTTCTTATGTCAAGGCGAATTTAAGATGATATTTCGCATCCTTTCGGTGAATTCATTTGCGTCCGTATGCGTTACTGTGAACTAAGTTACTTTTAAAATGAGTGGTGGTATTATCTGCGAAAAGTTTAATATAACTGTAAGGATAGGAAAAAGCATATTACTCTCCCGAGAATACAAACAGAAAGAAGTAGTTCTCGTATTTCACCTCATCAGGCCAGACCATTCCAATCAAACGCCATTAGTTCCCATCATGCGTGGGTTTGGAGACCAGCTGACTCAAGTCTTGAGTTAAAGCAACGATCAATCTTGGAGGACTCTTGAGGATCCCTAGAGGTTTTCCCGTATCGATACAAAGCTCCGTCAATATTAATCCATTCAAAATCGGAATGTATGAAGGGCGCATTATATTGATTTGGGAAATAGTATGCCTTTAATAAGAGCTTCCTTTCCCCTTGTGTTGCGGGCGAAACCTTTTCTGCCAAAGATAATGTTTCGGATGCCAGTCGTTTAACCCACAGAAAAGATGTGGTATTTGACTTCTCTTACCCCCTTAAAAGTATTCGACGGGTGCTTCCGAATTTTTCGAAGCGCGACGAGCCTTTTCTTTCTGGTGCAGCAAGTATTTGAAACCTGTGCGTCGTGCGTCATTCACAACAACAAAACACCCCGACTACCACCACCCGGAACTTGGCTAAGGTTTACTGATGACTACTTCATTGGGACGAGCATCGATAGACGAACAAGCAAAGCAGTGAGCATAAGGAGAGATATTTTTCAAAGTTTTTAGCGGCCTCTCCCTAAATTCTAGGAGGAATAAAAAATCTTATTAGCCTTAAAGTATTCCTCATCTTTCTCCCAGGTGGAGGAATCGGATAGTAGGTTTGTAAAAGGCGAAAACATCCGTCGAAAAATTAACCGAAGAGGTGCTGCGCCTTCGACTTTCACCCACTGAACTTTTATTTTGTGTCTAAATGCAAAAAAATCCTATTTCTCACTACTATCAAACGAAATTCATTAAATTCATGTCCACTGTAATAAGAACTATGTTTAATCAAATGTATATCAATATTCATTTTTCGCCCGTAACTAGGAATACTTACGAGTTCACAAATGCCAAAATTCTAGGAGATGGTTCAAAACAAATCATGTAACATAGATGGAGCGGGCTGCACGGAGCGCAGCGTTCATTATGAGAAAAATGCGAGAAACAAACGTTTTTCGACCCCCTCAAACGAAACAACCCCAAATTAAGATGCAATGAAGAAAATCGTGGAGGAAGAATCGGAAATGAACCCAGTAATATGATACCAAAATGTGGAAAAATTCCATGTCACAGAGACTTGGTCAGGAAATCGAGAATGGACGGAGATGGATTAATTATAAGGCTAATTAACATCCACATTCTTTATGTAAATACCAGCATATTTCTCGATGATCAATTGCTGTGATCATGTGCACACATAACTCAAATTGAGAGAATTACGCATACAGTTTAACCTTTTCCACTCGTTCTAAATAAAGCATTATAGTGTCCCTTTTCAACATCCGTTAAAATACATTACCTCTAAGAGGTGAAATTTATGTCCCTGTAAAAAGTCAGTTAATATCTTCATGTGGAGGCACTCAGAACTTTAACTTCCATTGAAGCAATAATATTACGACACATTTGAAGAGGAATATATTATTTAGGAACGTAGCAATCGTATAATCTATGATGGTGCACATTCCTAATTTGCACTCCATTGACTACTCTGCGGATTTATGAGGAGTATACAAATGACCATAGGGAAAATATCTAATCACTGCTTAGTCGCTACATGAAAAAGATGATTTTTAGTATTTTATCACTTTCACAGGGGAAGATACGCGATGCATTTTTGTCGGAGTATTACTTACGCATGAGTATAAAAATGCTCCTCATAAAATTTAACTGCGGAATTTTAGCCAAACATCTTTCACTGTGAATAAGTCAAAAGGTATTTAAGTGATTCATTAATTTGCCTTATCCTCTAAGTATTATCCTCCATCCTATGAGTTGAACTACACGGTTAATGTATTGCTCATAGCAAATCTAGAAAACAATGCTGGGAAAGCTTCAAATACCGTTTTAAAGATATTGTGAAGAAAATTCCACCCTTGTCTGGTCTCTCACTCAGATAAGTAATCGGTATTTACAAGTTCGGCAGATAGAACCAAACTCTAATTCCTAATAAAAATAACAGCCCTCTTTACTAAATCATTTCAAAGTAATTTAAAGGTGAATGTAGCATCAGGTAAGTTCACTAAATCGAGTAGCTAACATAATCGGAGATCCGGTCTATTCCCTCCTTCGTGAATAGCTATTCATTGAGTGGTGAATTGGCGAATGAGTGGATATGAGCATCATACGACAGACAGGACGTAGAAATCAAGTGGGGCCGAGTACCCGAGAATGGGAAGTAAACATCTCATTCGACGACCAAGGAGACCACTCTGATTCTTTTACAAAGCCCGAATATGTATAAACTTACACACTCTTGGTTGAGGTCAATATCCATTCCCTGGACCTTCCGCGGATTCTTGCGAAGTTTTGGCTACAATAAATTCATATCGCGTACATTAATTATAAGGGCACTAAAAGGGGCCACGCCAGGATGTGAACCCCAGACATTCTTGACCGCAGACGAACGCTCTACCTCTAGGCTACTTCATCGATCAAGAGATATCCGCGTCCAAAGGTTCTTAATATACAACGAAAAAAGGAATTCTAATGTTTCCTTTAAAAACTGAACCAAATAAGATGTTCCGGACTTTTGAAAGTAGTTTTCAGAAAGTAAATAATATTACGTTAGGAGGAATTAAGAAATTTAAGTGTTTGGTATGACCTGAATGCATGACGGCGGAAAGTTACGTAGGGGTTTAAGGTATTGGAAATACTTGTAAAGAAAACTTTTCTCCACATGGAAACCATTCTATTCAACCAGATTTCCCATACTTTAACTTGAAATTCACAGGATACTATGCCAAAATGTTAATTGTAATGCATCATATTTTTCGGAATTAGTTTGAGGCCTATTAAAACGACGTTCATCCACAGCTATTTCCTACACGCGGAAATACGTTTTATTGTAAGTGAATTTGATCTGGAGAATAACAACATTTTGTGTCCCAACAAGTTATTCTTTCATCGTATCGTTTCTTAAGTTTTAATCTAGAAAAAGTATTTTAAAGGGTCCAAAGTTCTAAAAAAAATATGGTAAGTATCTCCACAAAATCAACTACGACTTCGGAACCTCGACTGGGTGCGGGTCGAAGCAAACTCATCACGTTTATAACTCCTAGACGATCTGGCAAACGTGAACCTTATTAGTATGACTACTTACATGTCGCGTAAAATCGATATCCATTCATAGAGAGTTTGAATATTCCCAGTCTCCTTATGATGTCTCATTGTTGTCAAGTTGTCGAAGGAAAAGTGATTTCAATTAGTGCCCGTGTACGCCGCATTCAGACGCCAATGAGTTTTGCATTAATTTTTTCCGCCACAGTACAAACATACCCATCACGCCATTCCCTTTCGGGACAGCCAAAGTCAAAAATTACAATAAGATTCTCCTACGACCGTTAGTCTCAGAAAACTGGGTCCCTTTTAATAATTTCCTCCACTAAGGCCCTATCCTTATAAACCACTTACGCTTCAAAATATAACTAATAAATTCAGGCTTTACTTTGTGGAACCTCTCCATATCAGAAATCAAAATATTCAAGTATTGGTCCACCAATAAATTTATTCCTTACGACTCGGGTTTCGTCACATGACGATGTCATTATGTGACTTCGCTTCCCTTACGCTCGTGCAATGCTCTCCAATGCTTAACACTCATAATACCCCCACTCTTCAAAGACACTTCCACCAATGAGTTGCGCGGTCTACCTCTTCCTCTCAAACCAATCCATCTACTGTCGTATATTTATTTAGTCATTCGATTCTCTTCTATTCTCTCGACATGGCCAAAGCAACGAAGCACACTCCTTCCCCACGTGTCCCTGACTGGAGCATCCGACCCACACTCTGTTCCTAACCCTATCCACCCTAATATCCCTACGAACACTTATCATGTAACCCATTCCCATCTGTCGTCAGCCCGATCTTGGGCGCATCTCGGCCAACTATAGCTCCTCCAAGGTAATTGTGCAATTGAGAGTTAGATATGCAGCCAATTATTAAACACGTAAAATGCCGTCTGGGGAAGGGAGTAGCCTGAACGAAATATCTAAGATGGTGGCCCTTTTTCAAACCACACGAGCGTGAAAATTGGTTTTCTTTTATCGTATATTTCTCAGCCTACTCAGTACATTTTCAACTGCGCCATTATCTTGTACGGACTCTAGTCACACAAGCTGAAATTAAATTAGCTTCCCTTTTTCGAATATTATTTTTAACGCGAAATAACAATAAAATGTGATATCCGATCACTTCCGATTATTTTCATTTCCAAGCGCTGGTCACTTCGCAACATAAGAGCGCAGTCTATTTCTATTCGCTTCAGATGGCGTGCGCATAGTTGCACTTCTGGCTTTCCGTGTGCGAAGAATTGCGCTCTGAAAATGTGTTCCTCCGATTTGAGGCAAATAAAACACCGCGAAAGGAAAGCTCTACATAACTATCATCTGAAAAAATGTATCGATAATTCAAAATATAAATGGCCTACCACAATCTCTAATATCAGGAGATTGATACAAAGAGTTCAATTGTCACGAGAAAAATGTCATTGAAAAATAGCGAACGATGACAATTTCCTTCATCATTTCACCTTCGAATACAGCATCAAAAGTAATTTTTTCACCTCTTAATCAAAGCTAGAATGAATGTATACAGCTTTTCCACAATGCAACAAACTTAAGAATTTAATAACTCGCCCAGAATAGAGCAGTCGAAGTATCCAATCCGATTCTTGAAACCTAGCTCGACTTCAATATTCACGTCACTCAGCAGACTAGGCCTTCCCACATACCCCTAGAGCACCCATTACACTATTCCGGTCATGCTCCAGCTCCATGCATGGGAGAATAAATGCACCCTCTTCACATTAGTACCATTTAAAACTCTTCGTGTGCCAACACATTTTTTTCAAGCTCGGATTCAGAAAGTTACCGTCATAAAACTGGAGCTTCTACCCCGAGGGCCAAGGTTTGAATTCCGGAAGAGACGAAGATTGCCGTTTTTCCATCTAGCCATTTTCATCCGCACTTGGATGCATAGTGGAGAGCATTTGAAGCGTCTCACCTACTCCGTCCGTGAGATGGGACGTTACAGCGTGAGTAGCCTTGGCGTTTTTCGTTGACGCTAGGTTTCTCTCCACCCTATCCTATCATTTCCCTTCAATAGTCCTTCCCTGGCCATCCTTTCGAATGGTTGGAACGGTAATCGTGACCAAATGAGAGAACATTTTGTCATATTTATTAAAGTAACTCGAAAAAAAATTCTTGGACAAAATTCTACCGAAGTGCATCTCTTCATGCGTCGGAACTCAACTCACATGCAGAAACGGAAATAACTTATTACGATGGCATGGAAATGATTACGATATAATTAGAGATTTTGGGGGGGTTACTCGAAATTTCAGACGAAAACCCACTGAAATATGTACTTTTCGAAAATTGAACTCGGCGTGACACCTTGATATTTATAAACATACAATTTGAACAATAAAAAGTATCATTTTGTGTTAATAAGAAATTATGTACATATTTAATTGAATTATTACGAAATATATGTCATGTGCCACAAGGCTACAAGGTAAGTAGCGTTTAATTGCCAAAAAAAGCCTATTCGATGCGATGCAATTTTTTTTCTCTTTCGTCCACAGATATCACTAATATTAAGACTTGCGAGAAGTTTCACGCTAATCCGGACGAAAACGAAAATTGCACCTAACACAACTTAAGTATACCCAACCCAAGTACACCTGAAGTGTAGACGATGCATATTCCTCTACAGTTCTTCTATTTGGGGGAACAAGAAGTCGGATGACGTAGAAGCAGAAGATGAGAGCGAGAGAATCTGGAGCACGCCTCCCTTTGTCTCGCCTTCCCCGTCTTCAAGAACGGAACAATGGTGGGCGACGGACCACCGCGCAGAGGGAGGAAATGGGGGGGTGGACTGCCCAACCCCCATCTCAAACGATAAAGACTAGCGGCCGACCTCTCACTCTCGCTCAGGAAACTTAAAGAGTGGGTCGATCAATCGATCGATCCATCGACCGATTGATCAATCCCCACCGCCACCAACGCCGCACTCGACCCCAGAAGACGCCCATTCCTAAAGGCGGCTTTACACGCGAAGTTGCTTAAGTGGAAGCGCAAGTATCCGTCCCAGATGTCTCGATCGCTTTTCACGACATCCTCCTGCTTCAGACGCACAGGCTTCTTCCAACAGTACCACAAAAAAATGGCGGAAAAGAACCAGCTAATATGGACTAATATCGAAAATCACAATCGCGAAACAGTATTTCGTAAATCAACTCAGTTGGACACCTCACTCCTCGATTATCAAAGCCATTCGTAGAATTAATAAATTTCTACCAATTAAATTAAATACCCACTACATAGAGGGTTACGCGAGCGGATGTATTATTCAGTATCTCAGTGCAGAGGTTCGGATGTGCGCGAAAAGATGGCAAGAGAGCTCACACACACACACACACACGAGTCCTCTGTTTTGCCATTAAAAAACTACGAAAAATTACCACTTGGTGAGGGAGTAGTCCAATCCGCAGGCTCTGACATACACGTTCTCCACCAACTGACGCATGGCGCGGGTGCAAACATTTTTCTTAATACACCCTGTATCACACGGGAAAATGCTAAGAAACAGCTCCGCCTACTTCACTAAACTTGTACAGAAAGCTATTTGTGACGATTAACTATTAGAGTATATTGTCTATCATAGTTACAGATATTGTTTCATTAAAATTTAAATATAAGCGCGTTTATTTTTATCACTCACTTTCGTCAGTCTCACTTGGCGGTATTCCATCATTAAAAAATTTTAAGATGTCAACTTTTACTAAAACCACTCGATTTATTACACAACGACCCAGGTTTCGATGTTCATTCACATCATCTTCAGGTGTGAATGCACATCGAAACCTGGGTCGTTGTTTAATAAATCGAGTGGTTTTAGTAAAAGTTGACATCTTCAAATTTTTTTTTAGCGTTAACTTTAATTTGATTATTTACTTTATTAATTATTTTTTGGCAATTCCGCCAGCATTTTAGCTTATCTTGGATTAACTCTAAAAGTAAGCACACGTTACCGTGGATACTAAGTCGAGTATATAATTAATGTAGCCAAACGGCAGATGAGGTGGAACTTAACAATCGCTTAAGAAAGAATTCAACTGTGAATTCTGTCTTTCACAAAGAAATTATCAATCTTCTTTTGGTTTGCATAAAAATGAAAAACACTTCTTTTGGTTTTCATAATGCTATACATTGCTACCAATAGTCGACTAAACCGGTGCCCGTCAAAAAACATAAGGACCGCCACAATTCTTTCAAGCTTGAGGCACTTGGTGTCGAAACCACACGGTCGGTTGTCAATAAATGTTTAATGTGAAATTTTTACCGTTTTATTGCAAAATATGGAAAAAGAGCGGTGTTTCCAGAGAATTGAGTCGCGGTGGTCTGTCGAAGGCAGAGGCTGTATCCTCCTCACCCCTTCTCCCCCCCCCCCAATCGCACCACCCCACCCCATTCCCCTTCGCTCGCGTTTTCCGCTTCCGGATTCAAAACCCACTCCCTCCCTTCCCCCACCCCGCCCGCGAATAAGAGGAGGAAAGGGGGGAAAGGGGAGGGAGATTTCTCTCTCTCTGCCTCCCCCCCCTTCCCCCGCTGGCGAGGAGGGGAGGGAGAGGGTCGGGGGAGGAGTGGGGGGGGGGGTGAGATACACTCAACTTCCTCCTCGGGGAAGATTGCGTCGGTCGGTGCCGTCACAATCACTCACCTGAGTATTATTGACTTCCTCATCAAGGAAAAAAAAAGAAAAGAGTACACCGGCTGCTAAATACCGAACTTTGAAAAGTAACCAAATATGAAAAACCAAGAGTTTTTACACAAAAGGGTAGCAGACAATTAAGTGTTTATGTAAGTAATTATTCATTAATATGTGCGACAATTTAAAAAAATGTAAAATCTATCGGTGAAATTAAGAGAAAAACCAAGGAACGGTTGCTGTACACATAAATGTCTTTAAAATTAATGAGTATAAAACAAATGGAAAAAGGCACCTGCTGATAAGCCAGGAATGGCTTAGCAGGTCCATGTTGTTTTACAATTGTTTGAAT
Organism: Ceriagrion tenellum; assembly: GCA_963169105.1. Lineage (NCBI taxonomy): Eukaryota > Metazoa > Arthropoda > Insecta > Odonata > Coenagrionidae > Ceriagrion > Ceriagrion tenellum. The sequence continues at coordinate 166,132,844 of OY720634.1, forward strand.
ATTGTACAGTTGTATTACTTTTATGTAAATTTGCTTTTACTGCATTTTATATATCTTTTGTATTGAAAATACATGTGTGTAAAAAAAGGACCCTTGGTTCGAATCCCGGAGATTTATCAGCGGAATCCCCATCCCTACTTTGCTGCTCGGTTCATCGGATGGAAAGTCAATGTAACCATGGACCGAAGATCTGATGCAAGATTTAAGGCCTTCCCGGCGAATGAATACTTAGAATGTATAGCTCTCGGGTCTCCAACCGGGCGATGGTGGTTTTTGGCACCGACGCACACTGGGGCCAAATGCGGATCTGGCTGCACTAAAATCATTTTTTGAAAAGTGTGAAAGAGACTTGAAATCTTGCGTAGTCAATAGTATAAGGTTCTTATGAACCGGAAATGCGCCAATTTACGCTCTTTTTAAAAATTGTCTCATATATCTTGTAAAGCAAACTTGACACATATACGCTTTTGGAATAAACGCCGAAGCGTACTGATAGTTCCATTCATTTGTAGAATTTATACAGCTTTGGTCATTCCAAAATAATGATTTTACGACGTTGGTATGATAATATATAATAAATTTAGTTGCACGTTACTTTTTCTACCTGAATAAATTCTGGTTAGTCTCTCTCTTTGTAAACACGTGTGCGAAAAACTAAACACAAAATTTATCTTGGCCTACAAAAAAAGCCCCACTGAGCCCCAGCGCGATTTTATTTGCTAATTATGCATGTAGATTCATCGAAGCTGATAGAAAAATAATTAGCTGCCCGCAGCTGCCCAATAGGAAATCATGGGCCGAAAATCACAATCAAATGCGGCTGGCAGAAACGTGGCCCCTTGGTGAGTTTCGCTTTGTGAATGCGGTGCAGGTTGGGGAGTATGCTGTCATTCTGTCGGCCAAAAGGCGACCATAGGTTACTTATAAATGCGCTGTTGAGCCTATACCAATTTGACAGATCGCGCTGGAACTTACCAAAGCAAGCAAAGAGTGGATGAATGGTATTCAGTCTCTTGCCTGCTGTGCTCGCGTAAGGCAGTGATTTTCAGCGTGTCATGGAAACCGTAACCAGTGTTGCTTCCTGTCCAGACCTTCGTCATGTCTTCCACTCATACAAAGGGTGATTTCTTTAATGAGATAAGGAAGGAAACAGGAAGAAATGCGCAGGCCTCCATTATGTTGGAGAAAGTGTAGGTAGGTACTCAAAGATTTTTCCTTACTCTATATATAGATACGATATGTGATACTAGTATTTCTCAGGCTCCAAAGAGCTGAATAAGGTGCAGAGAAAGGAGCTCAAAAGATACGTCAGTCGATTTTGCGAAAAAGTGGATATAAAATGGCAAACGTGCAGCAGGACATCATCCTACATCGAAGATCATTTGCCTTCCCGTAAGTTTATGATTTGGTATGACAATACACTCTTTTCTATCAATTGATGAAAAGTTTTCTCGATATGGTGTTTTAGTTTTCCCTTTGAAGTTTAATATCATGCATCCTTTAGCAGCATGTTCCTCGTCGGTAGTCAGACGCCCTCAAAAAGATTTTGTTGCCTGCGCTGAACGTGTCAAGCGGAGGAAAGCTGCTGCTCTTCTTGATGAGGACAGCATATCGGAATGCACTTACGCAGTTGAAGTCGGTCTTCGTTCTAAGGGGAGGGAGAACACAGCTTGTCTAGTACATGAAATGCAGAACACCACGCGCCAGAGACCCAGCAAGATACTGCATGCATGGAAGGAAAAAACAGTCTGGTACTAGCAATGTAAGTGCTTATAGGGAAGATGAAAGCCTATACCTGTATGTTGAGACCAACTTAAAGCACCAGTATTCACAAATCAGAAAGGGCGCTTTAGACAGAAATGCGGATATATTTCCTTCTTACAAGCGAATAGCCCAAGCAAAATCCAGATGCTATCCATGCAAAGATAAGGTTACTCTCACAGAATGTTATGCAGAGGTTAAACTTCAAGCTTTACTAGATCTTACTGTAGACCGCATGATTAGATGCGTTAAAAATGACTTGTTTGCTCCGCTGTCTTCCGATGACAATATTACATTAACTTCAAAGTGGGGTTTCGATGGGAGCAGTGGGCAGTCCGAGTACCAGTATAAGCCATTGAAGGAATCGTCTTTCAGTGATAGTGACCAGTTTGTTGTGTCTCCAGTTCCACTACAAATGTGTGTGATTGGGAAAAAGACATCAGAAAAGAAAATTCCTGAGGCAAAATCCCCGTCCTTCTTCAGGATTCAAGATACTGCCGACCAATCAAGTTGCGGTTTGCTAAAGAAACGGCAGATTTGATTGTGCTAGAGAAATCAGACATCGACGAGCATATAGAGGCTTTGCATCCATCTAAGCCGGAGAGTAAACCTGGCATATTCATATCACATTGCTTATTACCGACCATGGTTGATAGCAAAGTCGTGAACGCCCTTACACGAACATCCTCTCAAGCGTGCAATGTCTGCAATGCATCGCCTCGTCAAATGAATGACATTGACGAAATGCTAAAAAGGCCAATTAATGAAGAAGTATTCACTTATGGTCTTTCCACACTTCATGCGTGGATAAGGGTATTTGAATGTTTGCTTCACGTGTCTTACCGATTAGAAATAAAAAGATGGCAGAAAAGAGGCATCGAAGAGAAGAAAATCGTTGAGGCACGAAAAAAGGAGATTCAGAAACGATTTCGGAGAGAGATGGCACTAATCGTAGATCATCCTAAGCAAAGTACTGGATCCTCGAACCAGGGAAATACGGCTCGAAGATTCTTTCGAGATGCAAGTCTCTCATCCAGGCTCACTGGAATAGATGAAGTTCTGATAAGAAGATTTGCATCAATTCTTCAGGCACTATCAAGTGGGCATGGAAGGGACGACACAAGTTACCGCGATTATGCTCTAGAAACAGCAAAGTTGTTTGTAAAGCTGTACAACTGGTATTATATGCCCGTATCGGTTCATAAGCTTTTAATTCACGGCGCCGACATCATTGCAGCCGCTCCTTTACCCATTGGGCTGCTGAGTGAGGAATCCCAAGAGGCCCGCAACAAAGACTTGGAGATTTAGAGAGTTCCACCGCAGAAAAATATACCGAACTGCAGCGACTGAAGATCCTTTCCACATGCTCCTTGTGACGTCTGACCCTTTGATAACATATTTTAGAGCACTAGCTGCGAAATATTCCCACTATCTGGCGCAAGATGCCCGAAACCTACTGCACCTACCTCAGGAACATGAAAAATTATCTGACTCGAGAGATGATGACAGTGTCAGTGATAATGATGTGTTGTTCTAAAACTCATATAAAACTTATCATTTCATTGCTGTCTATAAATAATAAATTGATAACAAATATACACCTGCTTTCTCATAGATATTGCCTTTATCCTACTTGCAATGCAGATAAATGCATATTTAAGAAATTTAGTGCAGCCAGGTCCTCAGGGTGATAAATATATGCTCTGTTGATTGGCTAGTTTTCTTCTGATTGGCCCTCTTTTCCCGCTCTTTTTCTTATGAGACTCGTGATTGGTTTCCACGAAGGAGGCTGTGGAAATCAACAACCACAACGACAACATCAACAGAGACGAGAGGTTTTCAGATCAGCAATGCGTGGAAACCAATCACGAGTCTCATAAGAAAAAGAGCGGGAAAAGAGGGCCAATCAGAAAAAAGCTAGCCAATCCGCAGAGCATATATAAAGTGACACCCTCCTGGCCAAAATTATCACCCTGAGGACGATGGTAGACTACGCCTTCGGAACGTCAGTGCCAAAAACCACCATCACCCGGTTGGAAACCCGAGAACTATACATTCGAAGATTTGATATTTTCCCAGCGTATGATGTTATTGAAGACTGCTCGAGGTTTTCCAACAGGTCAAACTCTCCATCTCTACCGACTTTTCGATGAACGAGACGTCCACCATCATCAGGGTACGTCTCGACATGTCGCGCCCATTCCATGGACCATGCCTTTTTCTGGGAGACGATAAAGGTTCTTCGTCGCATTTATTGCTTTTGAGAGAGACTGTCAAGGGAAGCGATCGGAATCCGGTTTAAAAATAAGACCAGAAATTCCTGGAAACCAGTGCCGAGCAGCATTTGAGAGACCAGAATAATGCGGCAACCAGATAATCTACTGCATAAGACCTTACTCCGGGTATATACTTCGGATTAGTTGCGAAGCACAACATATCCAAATGATGATGGACGACTTGTACATCCAAACGTCGGCAGATGGAGAGTTTGACACGGTAGAGAACAGTCTTCAATAACCGTTGACCCTTTAGGTTCCTTCCAAGAGGGGCAGGCGCACACAAACCATAGGAAGAACTCGATTACTGGAGGGCAACATGCTTGAGAAAAATGGCATCGAAAAAGCAGAGGAACAGAGAACAGGATTGTCCCGCCCGGTCCCAGGCCCGCGCACGATGGATATTTCATTGGTTTTCACACGCCCGAGCCTCGTGGAAATTTTCACACCCACAAATAATACTTGGAAAAGCAAATATAATTTAGATGTTATACCTCCGAATACTATAGGAATGGAACAACCACTATCAGTATATGTAATGCATTGCAAGTGATCTTATCCCAGTCCACCACCTGCGTCGTTTTGTTTCCTGCATTGCCCCTGCAGTTGGCCTGCAACATCTGAAACTGGCTAATGCACGCCCTGAGACCCCCAGAGCGTCTCCGAAATTTAAGACTGAATTACGATCACCGCAGCATAGCTTGACGGAAACTGACGGCGACGCTCATTTTCCCAACGTCATTCCCAATAAGGAGGAATGCATTACAATTGACGGGAGAATTAGCGCCAACTGTCGAAAGGTTTTGTTAATGAAGCTCGACACGATTGCGAAGTATCTGTTTATTTTAAAGTTAAATAATAATTAAAACGTAAAAAGTACCAACAAATACTGCTTCATGAGGGCTGATTATGTCTCATTTGAAAAGATGGATAATCTGGAAGTAAAACTGGGTGAACACAAACTCCTCTCTGATTTGCTGAGGTTGACGAGGCGTGACGGAAATGTTTACACTTTGACAGTGTATGCTCATCGTCCGTCAACGGCGCCGTCAATTTTCGGGACATAGTTATTGGCATCACTTAATTACAATCAACTCAATTCGTGAACGTCACCGCTCGTTTCCGTCGAATCAGATAACGTTGACCGTAATCCCGTCCCAACTCCTCCTGAACAACAAACGACCACGGAAAACATAACGCCACCGGCAGTTCCCGTCACGTTCGGAAACGTCGACAGGATTCCAGTCCATATCGCAGTCGTATGAGGCGCTCGCCGCGTCGATTTTCAAACTTTTCCGAAGCCGTCCCATCTATTCACTGACACTACGATTACGGCTGATACATGGGTACTGATCGGCGGTTAATTAAACGCCCTCTCCGCAAATATGCGTTCCCTTGTTTCTTAATTGACTTTCGGGTGAGCATGGGCCGACATCTTAATTTTGCCAGTTATTTCACCATCTCTTATTCGTCACCAAGCATGAAAGCACAAAGTTAGTTTTATGACACATCTCGATGCGATAATTCATTAGGCACCATAGTTAGCGCGCTAGCACATATAAGTAGTGAGATATTTCATAATTCACACTCATTCTTCATGATATTCTATATTTCCTCCGGAAAATATTCCATCGCTATTCAGGAATCCCATTGTCAGAGTGATGTTGTTGAAGAATTCATTACACTTGTGGACATACCCTTAAGAATGGAAGATTGAAAGTTATTCGCCAGCCTACGTGGGCCATTTCCCTTTGATTGCCACGCGCAGTTGATGACATTCACACGAAAATTTCCAGGGTATTTTACACATAAAAAAATGGAAGCAATAAAAGAACAATTTAAATGAGAAATAACCAGAGGTACAAAGAAAGGAAGATGACATAAGATACGAATTATTTCATTGCTATTTACAATTACAGACATCGGAAAAAGAGTCGCCGGGAGCGACGCTGACACTTTTGGGAAAACGTTTTGGCTTCTCTCACACCGAGGATGGTATTCAAAAGGGTTATGAATGCGAGTAGGTACAGACAGGAAGACATACCCAAGGCTGGCGGCGCGGCGGCGGAGCGGGGCCAAGGGTGGCATTCCCCGAGGGTCGAACCCGAGGCGCGAAGGATGGCAACCAGCAATAAAAAAGCGTGTGCTGCGGCAATTTCAGCGCGGCAAACGCATTGGCGTCTTTTCACTCATAGAGAATTTATTTTTTCACAACATGATCGTAGAAGAATGCTCGGAAGTCCTACCTCGCTTCTTTTGTTTATTTCAGGAGCAATATCCTTCCCCTTTCTTTTATCAACTACTCCAAGTACACTTCCAGAAGACGCAAATATGACAGGAATCGCTTTTATTCTGAAAAAAGACAGGCATATAATGTTGAGGAAATCATTTTCAGCACTGCATCACGATTGAGTCATTCCATGATGATGTAACGCCCTGAATGTTATCGACCACGGTTATTTTTTCCCAGGCGATGACTTCAGTCAATCGGTGTTACACCACAAATGGTCGCCAATTTCAGGGGCCGAACTGACATTTTGTCAAGTTCATCACCCATGAGTTCATCGTCCACGATTGATTTAGACCAACCCGGCTCTTCGGGCAGTTCCTTCAAATTTGTTAACATAGCCATTGTATTTCCTTCTGAAATGTTAACTGATTAAATCTTCGAACAGACAAATTATCCCGCACGAAATTTTGATCAGTGAGACAGTATAAGCAGCCAAAAAACGGCCTCTAAACATTATCCGTCAATGCTACAAGCGGGATTCTCATCATATTCAGCGCCGTCGTCCGCCACATTCATCCCACTATACAGAGGACAACAATCTTCGAGCAAAAATGTTTGAAGTTGAACGTAGTATGCAAGAGGGAAATGGGCAGAGTAGCAAAGGCATTTCGCGGAGAATAGTTTTAGCAAAAGAAAGGATCAGTAATAGATGGGAGCTGATGACGGGGACCGAGGATAATGATGCGAAGAAGAGACTGTTGAAGAGTTTGATAAGGAGTGTAGCTCTCCATGATGTAAATATGTGGACCCTTTACAGAGGAGAAGGAGGAGGAGAATAGCCCGCAGGAGTTGGAGATGTAAGAGTGGAGGACGATGGAGGATGGTGGGACAAGGAAGGAAATAAGGAAGTGCTTGGTATGATGGAAGTGATTAAATGAAGCTTTTGGGTCTGATGACGAACACGACGCGGGATAGTTGGCTGTGAGGGAGTGTGAAGAGGGGTCGCTTCTTAAAGCTATGATGAAGGTAAGAAGGATGTTGGGCAAGCTACGGGGAAGGGGAAGAAAGAGAAAAGGTTTCATGGACGGGATGAAGGAGAGTAGGGCATAAGCGGAGATAAAGAAAGAAATAATAAAGGGATATAAGTCCCTTCGTGTAGAAAATATGGAGGTATACCTCAAACTTTCAATAAAACCTACCATTAACGGGTAGAATACTTGGCGAACTCCACCTAGGAAACCGATGTTAACGCTTGGTGTATCGCTCATTGGGACCACGGTCATAGTGGGCATTTCACCACGGAATTCAAAGCGCGAACTACAGTAGGAGTTAAGCGATGGTGGCGGAGCAGGCGACACGGACACACAAAAGAGATTGACCGGAAGGCTAGAGGAATTGTAAATGCCACAAGAGAGGGGGGAGGTTGGGGGGGGAGAGAAATGGAGCTCCCATTCCCCCCCTCTTAGCCACTGACCTCCCCCTTTGCAGAGCAAACTGTCGCTTTCTTCTCCTCCTCATAGCCGACAAATTCCGCGCGCGCACGCAACCGGAGAAGCATTCTGCGCATGCGCGACGTTCAACCATTTTCTCCGCGCAACAAGAGAGACCCACTCATCACTACCATGGAGCATTAATAGACGGAAGACGCAGAGTCGCAGACGCGGCCGTGGCTTTCGCGTGAACACGCCTTATTCGCCCTCTTCCGCTTATTTCCACACGTCAGCGGGTAGAAAGTTTTGTTCATCAACAGATTGCCATGACACTATGCATCGTCAATATTCCGTATACCGCGCCGAAAACTCAGGTCATCGCAAGCTATAATTAATGAAAAAATTGGAAATATTATTCTAGTATCATAACCAATACTGTTTATATGGTCAGTTAAAACGAAAAAAGAAATGCAATGTAATAATATGAGGTTCAGGATATTTTTTTCAACTTACTTAAAAAATTATTAAAATGAGCAGTTCCCAATGGTCCACGATTGCCGTAGCAGCCACCATAACCCCACGCTTGATATAGAAACGAAGGAGTAAGAGAGGTGTAATGCCAAACTTATGGGTAAATTCAAAATTTCCTTCTTCCTACAACCACAGGTGAATATAATTTTTAAAAGCGCTACGCAAGGAGACTTTCCACAGGCATACAGCATAGAGAACATACGCCCTCCACCCTCATCCATTTCCTATTCCCACCCTTCCATTCACGACTGGAGTGTCCTCACACTCCCCGCCATACGTTCCCGTCGCCGCTCGCGTGGAATAACGCAGATGTGTACTTCAGAGAATAAGCCCGTTAAGCACCAACAACGATCTTCAAAAGTAGCATGCAAGAAATGAAGCACATTTACCGTTTTATACACTCATTTCCGCTTCAACCACCTCAGCAGCCGTCGTAAGGCAAGGTCGTTCAATATCGATCGTATTCTTCCTTCGATACAGGTCTTCGCCACGTAAACAAATCCGCTATCGCTCGGCTTACTGTTTGCTGTTTTCTCCATCAGTTTAGCATAGGCTGTTCAACGTTTCCGTTGTTTTGACAATGCATTTCTTTTCGAAATGACAATTTGCGACGCATATTCGCCATTTCCTTGGGTGAGAAATAGGAGAAAATGCTCACTAAATACAGTAATTGTGGTGTGGCCGTGTGGGGGAAATGATTTTGAAGACCCATCTCGATAGAGATACAGATGGTACTGATACATCAAATCGACCGACCATGGTCGTGATGTCGACCCGCGTCGACTCGACAACACTCCCGAAGCCTTCTCTTAAGAGCCAGGGTGTCTCTCTCCTAAGTGTCTCTCCGGGAGACTCCCAGAATCGAGAAATATTCTTTAAAATCCTGCACCTATCGCATTGATTGGAAGTGCGTTCTCCTCCCGCTTCTTATCATTAAAACCATCGCCCTCCCGGTTAAATATTCAATCAATTAACCAATAAAAGAGTTGTTCTAGGAAGGAACACAGGAGGGGTTAATCCTGTGTGTTCCTTAATATCTTCTAAACGTTGTATTATCGGTGAGAGTTGACTGACTTCTAAGATTGCGTTGAACCTCCCCTCGCCTTCCCCCCCTCCATCTTAGTTCCAAAGAGTGATCTTTTAAACCACTGCCTCCAAATACAATAACTACTTAAAATACGAAGAAAAAATGCATGTAAATTGTAGTTTTGCAAAATATACTGGTAAAGACAAGAGAGGCACCCCATAATTTATTATTATCCAACTTCCTACTTTTCAAATTTCTAAGGATGTTAACGTATTTTTCTTAGCATATTGGGCCAGAAGAAATTGCTTTAAAATAAATTTTGTTTGGACATTTCCTTTCAAAAATGCTCAATGGAGCCACGCAGGATGACGTCCTGCGTGGGTGTCTAGCCCAACCCCCCTGACATAAATCCTGACCTCTCCTTCCACAACTGGTCATTAATCGAACCGGAATCTGTAAAAACAGCACTTTCGTCTCCACCTGAGAATGACACGAAGGCGTCGAAAAGCGTTACACCCATTTCATAAGTTTCGTATAACTATATGACTGATACTCCTCGATAATAATCATGAGGTTACAGGGCCGGAAAGGACGATCACTCATCAAACGTTACATATCAGTTACCGCCCATGCACACCGCCGCCGTCGGAGTGATTTGAAAGACGTAAAAAAAGCTAAGCTTCTAGAAGTGATGAGAAACTCCATTCTTCTCGGACTTACTTCAAACGATTCTCCACCTGAGTAGTCAGCTCTGAATCGCGTTCTCGATCAACCGCGTTTCGGACTCCATAGGCATGGACAACATTCAGCTAACTCAAAGAGTTTCCCAACCAGGGGTGCCTGCAACCCTTTGATGGAGCGAGATATAATTCCAGGGGGGTTATTAGAGAACTCATAATGACGACGTTATGGGTTGAAAGTCGCTATTATTTCCACCCTGAGTTCTCATAGCGACCCGAGCGATTGTGGAACTCAAAGGCCGTCGTTATCAAGTGTAGAGTCGCAGTAATAGCGACCCAAAAAAAGTCTCAAGAGGGGTCTTCATGTAAATCGCGACCTATAAAAACAATCATGGCGTGTTTGCGCAGGAATACAGTTTTGACATCTCGCGAGTAACGTGATCAAAATCAAAGGCGAGACATAATACGTCATTAAATGAGAGTTTATTGCAAGGTATGTTGCGAAATATATTTTCAAATATTTCCGAGTCGCAAATTATGTTCATTGCTGGGACTCATGTGTTATTCTGACGAGGGGTCATTTCGGATATCTCGCTAGGTACATATAACAACAATACTCAGTGCAATCGTGAAGAATAATGCGACAAAATACGAACGTTTATTATTATGAATATTGCAATTTTTTAAGTAGTTCCGAGTATCAAATCATTTGCATTGATAAGACTAGAGTGCATCTCCGACGTACCTACATATAACAACATAGTTTAAAGAAACGGGGAAGAATATTTCCGAATTGGAAATCGATGTGCACTTCTGAGACTCGGGTGGATTTCTGACAAGGGATCATTTCGCAGATCTCGCAAAGGTATATACTCCAACAATATTCCAACTGATGGTGAAGAATAAAGCGACAACAAAAACGCATTTATTTTTTTGTGTATTGTGATTTTTTTTAACACTGCCGCGTTGCAAATGAAGTTCTTTGCAAATATTTGGGAGTATCTGTCTGAAGAATCAGCGTACGACTGAGCATTGACTTACAATCCAGGGTTGATTTGATTGACACTACTTGTATCTCTTAAAAGAGACAGTCATACGAAGAGACAAATACAGATATTTTCATATTTTATTGCCTATCATAATTCAATGAACACTACTCCTCATCTGTCACTCCTAAAAGAACGAACAATCTCGTTTCACATACGCGTCACGTTCAAACAAATTACTCAAATGTAAAATCCCTATAAACAGAATTAAACGTGCAAGTAACAGACGAACTGTGCGCGCCAACATCCAAAGAGCTTGATAACCATTTTCCACACATTACTGTGCGGTGACAAATAAAAGACATCGATGGAAAACTGATACCAGTTTTTAGACACTCATAATTTCGCCTCCGAGCTCGATTCTCACTGAAATGCATATGAAAGTATCAATCTAAAACACATTTTGTATCATTTCAAAGGTAATCCCCCTGCACAGGGTATAGGTGACACATTTTTCGCACATTGGTCGTAAAGCCTCTCTCATCACACGACTGCATTGGGCGAATACTCGAAACTGTTTTGTCACTTTTTTTCACCAGTGTAGCTCATGAAAGTATTCATTATGAAATAATAAAAATGATGCAATACTTTTTTCAGGCAATAAATGCTGATATTCATCCAACTTCATTAGATTAAAGTGCGGGATTATAGACAAGGTATTTTGCATTCACGACGACCGTCGCCAAGTGATACTTATTTATCTAGTCTTATTTTCGCGATGATGACGTTTCATTCTCTGGTCCACTATTCCGCACAGGAACATCGAGCTTTTCATTGGTGGATCCAAATTCCGAGGGATTTGTACGCACTTGAACGAAGAATTTGTCATAAATCGTCCTTGTTAGGACAACGACCACGTTCACCATCGCTGGGGAAGATATTTTCAGCCGAAGAGAGTCGCTATTTAACGCCCAGCGTTCTGTCATAGCCCCCAGGGGATGTGAGGTAAAATTTCCGTGTTTTGCTAATATATATAGGGTACTGTTTGGACTGATTTATGGAAATTTTAATGTATTTTAATATTTTTTTTTTCTTTTCACATAAATCATATTTGTTTTACATATTATTAAAAATTGATTATCGATTGATTGTTTCTATCACCTTCAATTTTATTCTTAATTAAGTCAATACTTAACGGGGTGCGAGATGTTGCTTAAAGTAGCAAGAGAAAATAATAAGATTTTTAGGGGAGCGGGGCATAAAAACGGTAAGGCACCACTGAGCTACTGAAGGTTACTTGTGTCACAAACCTTGGATTCCATGCATAACAGGATTGGCGGAAAAAAACCAAGGCTTGCACTAGAGGAGATTTCAACGCTTTACAGAGAGGTGAGCCATATCTTCCGCACACACTCATCGTTAAAGTAATTGCCTCCATTGCAAGCACCTCCGATGATATGTCCCGATTTTTTAAAATACCGTTAAAGAAAATTTTATGTTCCGGAGACAACATTTGAAAAACAGAATATTCACCAGTTGCATTGCCCTAATGGTGGATTCGACATGTCTCTCTGATATTTCTCGAGATTTACCCTGACAAGTTTATATCGAAAACAAACATGTTTTCCCTAAATCATCTGAGTATCACATTTTTTCAGGGAGACTTATCAATCATGTAAAACAGAAATTTTACATTCCAAAAACAACTACCAGACTACATTTTCCGCTCTATAGCACCGATTTTCATCGACAGCATAGCATCGAGCACCGATAGCATTTTCAAACGAGTGGGACAACATGGTTTGAAGAGAAGAGACTAAACACACTAACTTGGTGTCGCACAGCCGAAAGCCAGGCATCACGTCACAAGTGCAGGCGACTCATGCTGTTTTCATGGCGATGACAATTATTGGTTACATTATATTTGTTAACAATGCGTCCGAGGAAATTTACAATAAAACTAGTTTAATTACATTTCTATGGCCGGTATTCATAGTCCTCAATAATTACAGATTCGTTTCAATCTATGATTATATCTCTAATTAATTACTGTTTCTTATTCATAGTCGTCAAAGAATCAGTGATTCGTCAATCGATGATTCTTGAATCAGAGATTCATCAATCTCTGATTATTATGTATTCATAGTCGTCAAATAATCATTGTTTATAGTTCTAGTGTTCATAGTCAAGCAAACTGTAATTATTTGGCCAAATAATCATTGATTCGTGAATTAAGCTCTCGACCGTAATTAATTAGAGTTTTTCTATGTTGCACTTCGGTAGTTCTGTGATTGTTTACGACATATTCTCGACATTTCTTTACGTTCCAACTGTACAATTTTATACGGTGCTAAAGGCATAGAATAGTCTATATACTCTAGATGAACGTCTTGAATTGATTAGGATTATTGACTACCTTGAACTGATTAGGATTTCCGTGCAATGGAAATTCGTTCGGATATATTAGCGAATGTGATTGCCGATGACGATGTACAAGCGTATCACTAAAGGCTGCGAAAAACACACATTAGGGATCCAACAAATTCAAATTACTCACATGGGGAGACTACGTACCCTGACTCGCCGATTTAAATGCCGTATTTACAATGCCGTGCACGAGGTCAAAGGCTAGTTCGCCTTGGACTTCGTCAAACGTATCCTAGTTGTATTGTAATTAATCAGTTTATAATCAGAAATATCCGCCCTTAGAATAAAAAAGCTGGGAATATTTACTCTTGCCAGGTTGTTCTGGAGCCTCACATCACCCGTCTCAATCACCCTCAAAGCGACTTTCCTTATAAGTTTTATTGTCGCGCCCTTGTAATATAGAATCGTTTGGTGTAGTGGTTAGCGCCGCGGATTCGTGCGTGAAGGTGATGGCATTCGAGCCTTTTGGCCGCCGTTTTTTTTTCCATCTTTAAGTTAAGTTGGGAAAAGTTACTCTCACTAGGTTGTTCCGGAGCCTCACATCACCCGTGTCAGCCTCAAAGCGACTTTGCCTATTACTATTATTATTGCCCTTACTAGAATAGTTACCTTTGGTGTAGTGGTTAGCGTCGCGGTTTAGAACGTCAGGGATAGGTAGTTCGGGACTCTCGGCCGCTGTTCTTTTTTTCCATCTCTATATTCACGACTAGTGAGAATTTTTTCCTCCGAGTTACATGCCATATCATATGACTTCACCTCGCCTTTTTTATCGTGATACTTTCCACGAAATTCGTACTCCAGGGTGAATCTTTAATGTCAATGGCCTCACTGGGGTCTGGTGATGGACCGCTTATTATAAACGTCAATCTCTGTTTAACACCCGTAATCTAACTTGCTGTAACAATAGACTTGAGTGTTGACAGACGAAGAGTTTAATAGAGGATACCGATTCTCAAAACCCGTAGTGTTCGAGTATATTCTTCTTAGAACTTATGTTCATATATCGACACTTTCCGCGAGGACTGACAGTTGCTCTTGTGCTACTGTGGCTCATTGCTTTGAGATTTTACGCTTAGGCATCAATATTGAATTGTTGAAATCATATTACAAATTTAAAAAAATATATCACAGCGGTTTTTAATCACGCAGTATTTAAAAAAATCTTCATGCTGAATTTAACCTCGGCCGAAATTTCCACGAATGTTTTACTCGTAAGCTATCATCAATTGCTACTGATAACTTATTACAAATTTTCTTTTTCGGTAATGACCAGTTATAAATACAGCTACTGCTACTCTTCGTCTTCTTTGGTGATTTACGTACATATGTAGGGATTTCTAATTCTGTTTCGCAGCCAACGGTGTCCAGAACTGTGAAACATATAACTAATCTTTTGGCCGTCCAAATAGCTGACACCATCAGGCCGCCTGTTTCTTATGATGTTCAGGCGACGAATTGGTGCCTCAGTTGTCTCTTTGTGAGAATAGAAAAAAGAGGAGACCACACTTGTGGTCGGACAATTCCTGACGTTAAACAGCACCCGCTACTTCATCAACACTTGCCGGAATACGAGATTACTGTTTGTTGATTTTCCCTAGCAACGCCTTCATTAACGTTGAATAATCATAAGAAATAATTCTAATGTAGGCACGGCTAATTCATTTTTATCAAAAAAACATTGCCAATCCATTTTTTATTTTCTTTTTCAATATGCAATTAATAAAACTATATACTCAACTTGAATAAAAATTTAACGATACCCACAAAATGTTTTGCCTCTTCAATTTCTCATACCACTCAAAAATAAACATACATCCAATCTGTAATTCACCAATTACAGATTGTCCCAAATAATTAGAGATTCATGAATCAGTGATTCATGAATTGGAGATTGTTTTCTGTCTACGAATACATAAATCAAATAATCAATGATTGACGAATAATCGTTGATTCAGCAATCATTGATTATTCATCCCGTCTATGAATACCGGCCTTAATGTTCTACACCGATTTACACTGTAGCCCTGACGATGATAAATAATATAAGGTAAACAAAAACTATTAGTGGAAGAAAAATGAAATAAAATCGGTAAAGTAAATTGTAGCAAGGTTCCCTCGGAGGCTTTCATAACGGGTGCACACGGGCGAATGCAGACAATCGTCATTGCCTGTCATCCACATCCGAACGTAATACCGCTTCATGAGAAGGAGGGAGTGAGAGGGGGTCATTCGGTGACATACAGAGGGGGATCGGAGGTCTAACAAGGGGAGTGTCAGGTAACCGGGTCTCAGATTTTATTCTAACTTAGTAGTTGTACAGACCGCTGTATGTGGTTCATTTAGCACCCCACATATAGGGTTATATAACCAATAGTTTACACAAAAAAGGCCTTTAAACATTTTAAACCCTAATAAGTACCCTTCCGACGGGCCAATGACTCAACTAATTACGTGGCCGTGTGTCTACCGTGCTTGACTACGGTCCAGAGGAAACGGGTTCGATCACCGCTCGGGATCTTATTCTTCCGCTATTATTTTTAGTTTTTTCTTTTACGGCATCCTACAATGCGCACAAGTTTTTTTTATTTCTACTCGAAATATTATTTTTGAGCGAGGCAAATTTTTCATTTGCATTCACGAGGTGAGGCTTATTCTCTTTTTTTCCTGCTCGAAGGAAGCCTTCAAATTATATCACTTCCTTATCTTTTCACGACGTATTTTCATTATTCTCTCATGCACATGATTCCCATTTTTTATTGCTATTTAATAATATTGTCTCCAAATTTTTACAAATCAACCATAGTTCTTAAGAATTAAATCTTCAAATTTCTCGTGGCTAGGTCGTAAACGAATAGTATTTATTCTATACCAACGTTTCGGAATTTTATCTTTCCATCAACACGGCTGTTACAATAAATCAAATTACATTGAAGGTCAATAACATTGATGGTTAATAGAATTAATAGTTCTTAAGAAAATACGCCGTGAAAAGATAAGGAAGTGACATAATTAGAAGGCTACCCCCGACCGAAAAAAAGAGAATAAGCCTGACGTCGAGTATGCAAATGAAAAACAAAAAAAAACAGCGGAAAAATATGATCCCAAACGGTGATCGAACCCGTGCCCTTTGAACAGTAGATCAACAAGCACGGTAGCCACACAGCCACGAAATCAGTTGAGTCATTAGCCTGTCGGAAGGGTACTTATTAGATTTTAAAATGCTTAAAGGCCTTTTTTGTTTAAACTATTGGTTATAAACCATTGGTTTAAACTATTGGTTTATTTATAACCCTAGATGTAGGGTGATTAATGAACCACATACAGCGGTCTGTACAACTACCAAGTTTGAATAAAATCTGAGACCCGGTTACCGGACACTCCCCTTGCAAGCTCCACAGCAGCAAAAGCAGTCTCACCCGACGCATTCCCAGCTAAGCTAATGATTCCTGTCCCAAAACGATGACGAATCGGCAGAATGGCAGCCATTTAAGATAACCACCTGCCAGTAAAATCTCTTTCACGCAATAATTATAATTTATCTGGAGAAGATGATCGGTTGATAATCGGTCGAAATAATCAGCGTAACTGATCGCCATCGCTAATAACCGTCCATTAGATAACCAAAAGTGACGATTTTTCGACAACACGGGTGAAATAATACACTGATGCACGTAGAAGCAGGGGACGGAAGCCGTTCCTCCAATTGAGCATGGTTTTACATGAGTTCCGCGAGTACAAAAGTGATTCTCACCAAACCATTATCAAGTCTCTTCTGTGCTACATAATTACAGATTCTCAGCCTCAAGTACAGATGGCGGCGCGGGCCGAAAAGAGCGCCTCTGGACAACGATTCTCGTCAATTACACGACTTATCGGAGGATGGCAACATCCACACAAGGCCCGGCGCATTTATTATAATTCCGACCCCTTAGCGCCACCTTGCAGTGGCTCAAGGCAAAGGAATCAATGTGACAAGGAGCAATGTTTGATTGCTTAAAACCAAGATTCTACCGTTTACCATCTGTGAACAAAGGAGGGCGCTATTCAGACCAGATATCAAATACGCATCACCACAACCACTAAATACGGCAAAAATCTATAGCCTGAATGAATTCATAACAACGAACTCAGAACGGAAATAGTGAAATACAGGGAAATGAAAGATTTTAGGAGGAAACTTCCGTAGTGAACCGAAAAAGTAGAACAAAAATATCATTGGTCGTAAGATCCTAAGATTGGTTGACTGCAACCCTCCACCCTTCCCTATCTATAGCTAGTTCCTTTACCTCCTTTGCATCTCTTCTAATGTACTTTCCTCTTTATTTGGTCTATTAACTTATTCCTGGGTCTTTCTTTGGCAGCATTACCCTCTATTTTACCTTCCTTCTTGATCTTCACAAATCCATTGTGTCTCAGGGTGAGTCCAATCCATCTAGTTCTTATTTTCTGAATGGTGTTCCATATAGTCCATTCTTCTTTTACTATTCTGTACATTTCATCATTTCCTATTTTGTCCGTCTATTATATCTTCAGCATCCTTCTCAAACACCAGGTTTCGAAGGCTTCTCGTCTTTACTGGTAGGCTTTTCCAATGGTCCATGCTTCCGATCCATAGAGTTTCACGCTCCACACGACTGTTTTCACACACATTTTCCTGGTTTGTAGTCCCATCGTCTTTGAGCACAGCAGTTGTCCTTTTCCAATGAACGCCATCTTAGCTCGGGCTACTCTCCGCTTGATGTCCGTTGTACATCTTCCGCTCTACGTGAAGATACTTCCGAGATATGAGTGAAGGAATCCACTTGCTCTAATGTCTCTCCCATCACGGTGACTTCTACATTCAACTTCTCTCTTCCGCAAACTAGTATTTATCTTCGTTTTATTTTCATGTTATATTCTTGGAGAACTTGTTCCATTACGTTTAGTGACCATAGAAGATCATCGCGCTTTCCAGCTATGACTGCGATTTCATCTGTGAAGCGAAGGATGTTTATTTCTTCTCCGTTTATCTTTATTCCGCTCAGTCCAATTGATTGTCCTTCTCTTATGGCCTCCTCTTAGTCCATGTTGATCATCATGCACATCAATATGTACCAAGAAGAAAAATAAATGGAATGACAAATTTTGGCAAGCAGTCTATGTTGTTTCAGTTTTGGCTAGGCACAGCATTCAATCAATCATCAGACCGCCAGCCAAATTTAAGGAACTTAAGGTGAAAGACAAGGACCCGGTGGGTTAGAAGACACCTGCGTACCACACTCCTTGCTCTAATACGGAGAAATTTATGTGGTAGAGACGGGCCGCACCATCAAGGAGTGTGAGCGACATTTGCGGCCAGCGGTCAGCCTGAGGGATCTCCTATCGCCGAGCAAGGCATCGTGACGGACCATGCCCTCCGGTTTGACCAGACCAAATTGATTGCTCGCTCCCTGGACTACTGAGACCGCATTATCAAGGAGACAAACTAAACTAGGATGCGGAAGAATACGGTCAATCGTGACTCGAGGTATAATCTCAGTCATAGGCGTAGCCATTTTGGTGAATTAGTAACATCAGCTACATACTAGGTTAGTCATATTTGAGGATGATTTTCACTATATTTGCCATGATTTGAATATTTCCGGAGTGGTTTATGGTCTGGCAGTCGCCCTAAGGTTAGGTAAAATCGGTAAAACTCCACGCAGACAGCCGTGCAGTGTTTTTGCCTCCGTTGGACGGTCTCTCGTGGTCAGTTTATTAATTCCTTCAGCGCTGAGGTGTCGCGCCAACCCTGCTAAAAAATTCCTTAGAAGCTGTTCTGTACAGCGTAGGAAGTTCTACAGAAATTGACTCTTTTCCTTCAGAACTAGTCCCTTTTCTAAGGATCTGTATGGAACATGAGAGCCTGACTCCACAGAAGTTTCCATTGACCCAGCTCCTTTTCTAAGGACCTATATGGAGAGTCGTAGGGAATTCCACAGAACGTCATAAGGAATTCTGCAGAACGTCCTAAGGTATTCTGCAGAACATCCTACGGTATTCTGCAGAACGTAGATGGGAATTCCGTAAAACGGCGTTTCGATACTTAAAGGAATATCTACAGAACTTTTTAAGAAATTCTGTAGAAATAGTTGTAAGGAAACTATACAGAATATTATAGCAGGGAAGTGATGAACGTCGAAGAGTGTTAAGCACAAGGTATATCATTCCAATTCTGCTCCACGGGGCCAGACAGGATGATTTCCTGCCCCCCCCTCTAACATTAATCCACAGCTACAGGTGGGTGTCCTACCCCCTCCCCAACATAAATCCTCCATACGCCCATGATCACATTAACACTTGGACACCGATGCTATGAAAATTAAAAACGAGACGCGGTGCCAAAAGCTTTCCGCCAACGACTACCTGACCTCGCTTCTATTCCTCCCCTGACATAAATAGGCGGCTTAATTTCCAGTCACGGCATTCTTCCACATGAGCCTGACAGAGCTGGAGGGGAAAATACCGAGGCATGTGCCTCGGTCAACAAACGCACATAGGTGACACGGCATTCACCTCTGTCCTTAGGACGATGCCCGAGTCGAGGACGATAAGTTGACCATCATGGACCCTCTCGACCGGACGAAAACCCGGGAGAACTTTGAGAACCAGCCGGTGTACTTAACGAACGCAATCAGACTTAATTCAAGGTCAGAATAACCCACGCAACATCAAGTGATTAATTGTAAGGAGGGAAATGCCCCGAGGAGGAAAGCGGCAGAAAATTGCGCACAAGGCCTTGAGGAATCCTGAAGACACGACATTACACGGACTATGAAGAAAGCATGTTCGAAACCTATCCGACCAATCGGAAAAGTCCTCATTGTGAATTAAAAAACATCCCTGTAAATATTGCATTCGTAAAATAAAGTAATCGATATCAAACTTACTATTTGATAGATGATGCATTAAATTTTTATTATACCTGGAATTTTAAGAGGTATACTGTTTACAAGTATATATTCGAGATTTAAAAATCGTCTCCATGAAGGAGGAAGCTAGAGAACAGAGTAAAACTATCCATTTCCTACACCTATTGATCAAATTCAAAGTCATTAACATGGAAATCTACCTTCCTATTGAGGTTATGCCATCGCAATAAGATCGAAATCATATTACTCATGGCGGAAACACTGTTAAGAGTCAAACAAATTAATTTGCAACAAATGGGTTAAGTGTTCCATCGAAAAGAAGGCAATAAATTATAATAGTAGGAGCTGTAGAGAGCTGGTAATAGGTGGGGCAGATCAATGAATAACACCGTGGTGAAATAGAGGAGGAAATGGATCATAGGAAGGTCGACTTTCGATGACAGATGAGTTGTGGATCACTTTGAAGAATAACATTTTAATCCAACACATTCTTAAGGGGAAGAAAATACATCAGCATTGTACATAGCAAAAGGCGTTCAATAAAAAACCATTGACCAAGAAAGAAATTAAATCAGTAGATGATCATAAGCTCTTCCTTTAAAGCTTAAACCCTTAAAATTAGCAAAATCTATTCACAATATACAGAATGTTAATACAAACACGATTAAAGACATCAGTCTGATTTGATAGTATTGTTTTAACGTGAGAACTTCAGTTAAATGAGATCAAAATCAACAGAATCCAACTTCCAGACATTACTCGTGCTAAATACGTAAATATCGACATGAATTACGCATGGCCCGTTAAAAAATGTTGTTTCCACAAGTATCTAAGTTACCGAGTGTCAGTGACAACTGGCAACTGAGAAATGCAACATGTTACAAAACCAACTAATAAAAACGCAACTACAGGACCGAACTTCACAAACAATAGACAACAGTTTCACGAATACTAAGCGTTTTGATGTAGCGAATACAAAGCAGCTGTTGTCTCCTCATTACACACACAGTTTAGGATGGCGAAATATTAAGCGAGGTAGAGAGAGCCCCAGATGTTTCCATTCCTGCTAAATAAACTGCCGCCGAGCAAGGTCCTTCATTTTAAGTAAACTTATGATGGCACCAATCAAAACCTCCACTGCCAACGGTTTTACAGATCATGAGCGGATGAATGTCAGGCTAAGGTCAAATTTCACTCAATAAGCTGATGTTTCTTAGAATTTAGCAACATTTAATCCAATAATCACATTAATCATCGACGAATCCTGTAAGTTGTGAACCCCAACAGTGCATTACTTCTCCTACTTACTCAGTGCCGGAAAAACACTTGTCGGTTCCATAGCTGATTTCATGCTGCTTTGGATGAACGAGGGTAAAACAGATGTCCTCTCACTCATTTCACCAGTTGCCAAAACGTATAAACAGGTAAATACGAGAATAATTATGTCACACAATGTAAATGCTTGATTTCACGTCTGCTGGGAAACATGCCGATTGGTCACGACATCTGTACAGCAAAAGAGTAGCGTAATAAATGAGTGGGAGTTTTCAAATTTTATCCAGACGCGTAACGAACTGCCTGACTTATTTACTCCACCAGGAAACATAATGAAAGGACTTCGTATGCAATTTTAAACAAAAAATATATTTAAAAATAGACACACGCTTAAGGCTCGTAAAAAATTACGACCTTGGCGGCGTTGTTTTTCACATTCCAGAAACGACTTTTCAGTCATCATCATTGATTGTTCAATCCCAAGATTGGTGTAATGGAGCCCTCCATCCTTTCCTTAGTATAATAGTTCCCTTACTCCCTGATTGTTCTTCTCCTGTGTTTTCCTCTTCATTTCTACATTTTCATCTACATATTACCCCGCCAGCCTCCTCAGGGGTATTGCTGCATCAGCCGTCGCCTGTCTTCACTGCATCAGCCTCCATAGAAGTTGCATTCAAACAATTGTTGACCTACATCTGCTACAGTCTATTTTATATTTGACCGTTTGTTTATAACGGGCAGCCAGTTGTTTTGGACATAGATAAATTTTCCAAGGATTATAATAAAGCAATTGAGTGACTGATACTTGTTTCTTTTTCAACACGTAAAGGAATACTTTGCTCGTTTTCCCGCCCTCTCGCTCGCTTGTGTATCCTTGTTCTTTCAAAGTGCATTTTACTTTTCTACGTCCTACGAATTATAAATGGGAAATGCTTTCGAGTCATTTAATTGTCATGGTATCAATAACATCAGCTGATTTTGCCAGCGGCGTATTCGAAATACGTAAATTGGTATCGAATAACCGGAAATGAACTAGCTTTCGAATAAATTGCATTAAATTTTACTTCAATGCACTCATTTCCCTTTTCTTATATGATAAATTAGAAATTGTAAGGTGGAATTCGAAATACGACTCCATCGATGACATCCCCTAGGTCTGTAGTTCATTGACATATGATTCATTTAAAACAATGAAAGCGGCAGCGAAATGGACCATTCAGGTGGCGAGTTCAACAATACCGGGGGCAGGTTAGTAGCTTCCGTGATTCCGTCGTTTAGTAGTGGTTTATAAATTTCTGGAAAAAAATTAAAATGCAATAATAAATTCGTCACTTTCCATCGCTGTAGTCTTGAAAATACTTCATTAGTACAGTATTCGAATGAGAGTAACAAGGAGGCTCACATGATTTGGGCATTAGTGGCGACTCAGGTAAACTTCGACCTTGATCGCAAAAATTGGGATATTCATGCATACTTTTAGAAGATCGATTTAACGTGGAAATATCATAATCAATTACGTAAACATATCCCAGGAAGAACAGATCCGTGGATCCTCGTGGGACCGACGAGGAATTCCAAAGTCCGTGGATATATATTTCAAACATATTATTTTAAGCTATGTCTATATATATTTCATACAATCTTTCAGTAAACTAAGGTACGTACACAGCGGCGTCGGAAGTGGGGGCAGGAGGGGCCGAAGCCCCGACCCCCCCCCCCGAGAATTTTCCCCGGGCCATTATGGAAGGCCTCACGGGACTCAAAATTTGGAGGCCTGTTGCTTGACAAAAATGGGGATATGGCCATTTACACCGTAATATGACATATTTCATCATATGACGTGCCTGTTTTGGTCAGGCTGCCGGCAGTTAGAAACAAAATCGACAACACTGCGCGCGCGCGCTGCTTGTGTCGCGTTGACTCAACGCGTCGAGGCGGCGCCCGCGGCGTCCTTCTGAGTCTGCGTGGATGGTGGTTTTTTCAGCTTCTATATCTACAAGCTCCTCGGATTCGACGTCAACTCTGGGTAGCGCCATCAATGTAACGCTGGAGAGGCGCCATGTCCAAGCTAGTACTTTTAAGTTTTTTAAGTCAGGTGGGGGTCATAGCTGCGTTGCTTAATGGTTTGAGGATTACAAGTGGCTGCATTACTTGGAAGACCAGGATCATGTCCTATGTTTTACCTGTTTTCAAGCGCAACGTTTAGGGAAAAGTGCAACTGGGCATGGAAATGAACAGTCCTTTTCTCAAACTGGTTTAAACTCGTGGCGGAAAGCCGTTGAGAAATTTGGCATTCACCAGAACTCGCAGTACCATCGCAATTCCCCCAGTTTTACAGTTGACGTTTTAAAGAGGGAATCCTTGCTATCAGCGCAGCTAAAAAAAAAGTCCCACAAAGATGCTCGCACTGTATTCAAAATTGTGTTGAGCTCTTTTAGACATTTGGCGTGTAGAGGCCAAGCTACTGGAGGCGCCACCAATGATAGCGGCAATCTGATAGAACTTTTAGAGGAGAGGGCACTCGAATATCCGGCATTGGAAGAATGGCTAAAAAGAAGGGATAATTGGCTCAGTGGTGACATCCACAACGAGATCCTGAAAATTATGTCACACTAGGTCCTTCGCACTCTGGTCCGGGATGTAAAGGAAAGTATATTCTTTTCGCTGATGGCCGATGGTACCACCGATGCCTCAGGTGATGAACAGCTATCCATTTGCCTCCACTATGTCAACAAGACAATTTAAGAAGTGCATGAAGTCTTCGTTGACCTCTGTTGCATATCAAGTGGGACTGCGTCATCTGTGAAGATGACAATTTTTATGTTCTTCTGCGGCTAGGCATGAGCCAGAATTTTCGTCGCGGACACTGCTTCGAAGGCGCAGCTACCATGTCCAGAAGACTTAATGGTGTGCAAAAATTGTTTACAGATGAGCTACCAAAATCAATATTTGTACACTGCTCAAATCATGCGCTGGACTTAGTCATTCAAGAATTAGCCAAACAGAGTGACAAATTGTCTGATAGCATATATCTTGTAAAAAAAGTTTCAAAAGATATCATGGAGTCTGCTAAAAGAAAATAGATTTACAGGGACATCATTATTGAACCACGCTTAACTGATTCTGGGTCTGATAATATTCAAGCCCCTACGATACTATGACTAAGGATGGATGGATTTATTTGTCTGTGATCATTTTACAATGAAATAAACATCGTCAAGTTATAAATAAGACAATAACACAAAACATTAAAATATTACTACACTGCTGAACAAATCAAAAGATTATACCACCAGGGATACTGTCAAAATATTCTTGTACAGAGTATAAAGGGTTAGTGATCAACCAATGCTGAAGTACCCTTTTGAAATGAGCCATGTTAGCCTGTTTAGCCTCATGAGGAAGCACATTGAAAAATCTAATACTAGCTATATTTAAATAATTATATGTTTTGGTTAGACGGCATCTAGGAACATCAAGAGTATCACACATTCTCGTATAGTATGAGTGAGAGTCTCCTCGAACGCTATAACTGTCTAGGTTTCTTTTAACATAACACAAACTTTTAAAAATATATAGACCATACACAGTCATGACTTGCAGTTGTTTGAAGAGGGGCTTACAATGTTCACGTGGCGATGAGTTGGTGAGCAACCTCATTACCCTTTTTTGGAGAATAAGAATCTCCTTGGTGGCAGTAGCATGTCCCCAGATTTCAAGGCCATAGTTTACATGGCTATGAAAAAAAGCATAGTAGGCAGATAAAAGGTATTCTTGAGGTACCAATGTCCTAAGTTTCCTTAGCATAAAAGTAGCCTTTGAAAGTTTCCCAGCAACAGATAAGCTGTGGGCATCCCAAAGTAATTTACTGTCTAGTTGAAAACCAAGCAATTTCATGGTAATGGGTGGATTTGCTGCCAAACTTAGTGAGAAGGACATAACTTGAGTTTTTTTTTCATTTAAAACAAATTTGTTAGCGGAAAACCATTTGGCAGCTTCTTTCATTGATGTCCTAGAAGCAATATGGGCGCTGTCCTTGCTATTAACTTTATGGATGAAAGAAGTATCATCCGCATACAGTAAGGAGATACAGGGGATGTTTGAGGGCAAGTCATTGACCATGATCAGGAATAATAGGGGACCTAACACAGACCCTTGAGGGACCCCATGTTTAACCTGTAAGGTCTGAGATTTCACCCCATTGATCGATACACTCTGTTGTCTATCAGATAAATAGGATTCCAAGAGTTTTAATTCGGTGTGTTGAAGCCCGTAATATTTGAGCTTCTCCAGTAGGATTGAATGTGAGACACAATCGAAAGCTTTCGAAAGATCACAAGCTGTCAAGGAAATTGAAGATCTGTCTTCGAATGAGCTGCTTATTATGTCAACAAGATGTTTCACTGCAGATGCAGTTGAGTGACCCTTGTGAAAACCAAACTGGGACGAGGAAAAAAGTTTATTCTCCTCGAAGTAATTGTACAATTGGTCCTTAATAACATACTCAAAAATTTTAGCAAAAGTTGGCACAATGGAAATTGGGCGATAGTTTGAAAAGGAGTCCTTATCTCCCTTCTTGTAGATAGGTATGGTTTTAGATATCTTAAGTGCTTTAGGAAATATGCCAGACTGCAGGCAGGAATTAAATATTATGGAAAGAGGTTCAGTGATACAGTCAATGACTTTGGAAATAAGATAATTTGACAAACCATATATATCTGGGGTTTTTGACTTCTTCAAATGCATAACAATTCTCTTAATATCCCCTGGCGTTACCCAAGTCCATTTGAATGTGCACCTTTTAACTTTGTAATTGTGAAGGTAGTGAAGAGCTTTGGCTGGGGTTGAAGTATGAGATATTAAGGCATCAATAGAGTTAATAAAGTAATTATTAATATCGTCTGGAGAGAAAGGTACATTTTGAGAACAGTTTAATTTCCCCAATTCACCATTAATAACCCTCCATGCCACCTTAATGTAATTCTGTGAATTATGTATTAGGGAACAGTTGGCGTTTTTTTTTGCGTTTTTAATAGTTTCCCTGTAATTCTTTTTTATGATTCTGTATCTTACTTCCTCATGTTTATTCATTGTTAGTTTATATAGTTTGTGAGACCTGATGACTTCGTTTCTTAAATTGTCAAGTTCAGGGGTGTACCAATTATTAAACTTCTTAGATTTGTTGCAACTAAGTAGCTTCTTAGGAAAACAATGTTCAAAAGATTGCAAGAAATAATCGAAGAATAATGAAAACATTTCATTTCCATCTTGGCTAATGAGGATAGAGAACCATGTGACATTTACAATGAGATGTTTTAAACTTTCGATTCCTGTTGGGGTGATGGGTCTCAACCATCTCGTAGTTGTGCCTCTAGCTTCAGTAAGGGGCCTTTTGGTCCTAGTGTGGAATATTAAGGCACAATGATCAGACAGACAGGGGTCAATAACATCAATACAATAGTTATTATTTGGTATGTTAGTAATAACATTATCAAGGCAGGAGATGCCTCTTGTGGGTTTGAAATTAACACAGTGCATGTTGAAAGATTCAATTAGCAGGTTAAAAGCAATAGAATCATTCGTAGAGTGACACATGTCTAAATTAAAATCACCAGATATAATAACGTTGGTTTCATGCATGCATGCAATAAAGCATGGTGTGTCTGACTCGTTGGTGTATACACACCGCTGAGTTGCAGAGATTCCTGGAGAACCATTTACCAGTGAGGCAAACCTTAGAGATTATGCTCAATGACAGCTCCATCAACATGAATGATGAGCGTAAGGCCTCTCTTTGGGGTTATCTGGGGAAAATGGGAAAATTTTCAATGGTTATGGCTTTGAAAATTTTGCTTCTCATTTGTAAACCCGCCGAGCAACTTGCGAAGGGTTAGCACAAAGAAAATTACACTGCGACTGGAGCAAAACAGTCCTCTCAGTCTGCTTGGCACATTCAGTGCAATGAGCGAGTTGGACTTCCATCGTTTGTGGGCAGAAACCGAGACACTAAACAATGAACACAATCTTGGGCTTACGATTCCCGACCTCCCAAGGAACCGGGCCGCTCCGAGGAAGTTGGAACAGCTTGGCGGAAGAGCACCACCCTTATCCGTTCGGCTAACCACAAAGGACCAGCTTCGGAAAGACTGCATATCTCTGCTAGATTGGGTAAGGTCCGAGCTGACATGTTGATATAATCATCCCAGAATGAATCAGCTCATCAAGCTTGAGCAAATTTTGTTTCCGGGTGGTCCCAGAGGTGTCGTGGAACTCAAGGAGGCGCTTGGGGTTCATGAGAGTGACTTCAACGTAGCTGAGTTAGCCTCCCAACTTCAAATTGCGGACACCATGTTCAGTGAATCAAAGACCCTAAATCACTAAGCCGATTCACTGAAACTGGTGTCGTCTATGATGAGGGAGGATCTCCTCGAGCAAGTGACTCGCCTCATTATTTTGCTGTTGACTATACCATCTACATCTACTTCTTGTAAGAGATCCTTCAGTGATTTGAAGAGGTTAAAGACCAATATGTGATGCACTATGTGGCAAATGAGATTAACACGCCTGCTCTTATCCATACTCATGAAGACATTACATTGAAGCTGTTGCTGGAGGAAATTATGAATGAATTTGTGAGTACGACCACTGAACGCAGGAAAGTTTTTGGATTTTTTTGAATCCTTTGTAATCTTAATCGAATAACATGAACAATAGAGTTCCTATCACAAATTATAAGAAATGAGTAGTTTTCATCAGTAACAATTAAATTTCACTTGTTTCCATCTTGCTTTTTCCCTTCTGACACATGTTCTCACACCTCCATGTGTTCTTTTAGCTAAATTCTAGTCTCCACCCTCTCCTATCAGCAAAAGAATGTTCGCCCTTTTCTTAGGAGCTGGGCTCTTTTCAAAGTTGGTCCTCCCCAGTGAAAATAGTTCCGACGCCCCTGTACATACATCTATATACTACCCTGCGAGCCGCCTCATGGGTGTGTGGCAGGGGGTGTTAGGACACCAGCCATTTCAAGATGGTGAAATGGTAACGTGTATAATGGGAGTGTATTTAGTGGAGCTCACTTTTTATTGTGGTCACATATTGTGCGTGGAAAGAACAAGCTTTTGTGCCCATCTGTTCTGCAATGTATCTCTTTTATTTTATCTCCTCTGTCAGACCTAGAAAAGTCATGATAATATTCTGTGTGTCACTTTGAAATACACCAGTTCTGAATTTCTCAAGCAAGCTAAGCCAACCGTGTAGCCTCAAGAGTCTCTAGGGGCTCCCACCTTAATCCCAAACCTTAATCCCTCAAACAGTTGTGTAACACTATATGTTCGTCCGTAGCAGTTTTAAATGAAGCGTGCTGCTTTTCTTTGTATTTTGTTAATTTTTTTGGTTAAATCTTTATGACCAGGGTCCCAAATCCTCATGGTGTATACGAGGTGTAAGTAGCATAGCCAAAGCGAAATGACATCTCTCTTTCAATTTTTCATCTGAGTACCTTCCTATTAGATGCATAACAAAATCTAGCTTCTTTGATGCTTTGCTGCATATGGTTTATTTGTGTGTTCCCCACCATTTATCAGAAGTTAAGGTAATTCCAAGATAATTTACTGTATGTGAAGATTTGATGTTTACTCTACCCACAGTATAGGCATTTGTGTGATGACTTTCACAGGAAGTGAACAGTGGTGCATTAACTAAATTTAATTCTAACCCCCACTCCTGGTACCAAGAATGACAATTGTTAAGGTCAGATGACAACTTCAATGTCCGCGTCTCATCTGATTGCTAAGCTGAACCTGGTTGAAGAAAATGGTTCTCATTACTAGAGGATCAATCTTGCAAATTCTAAAGACTCCAACCATGAGGTATTTTAGGCATTTGGCCAAACAATAACTCAAGATATGTTGAGTGAATGCAAAGAAATTTCATGGATGGAAAAGAAGCAGACCAATCAAAATGTTGATTGGATACTTTTTTTTCTAGGGGCATTTGAAATGTAATTAATTCATGCTGCTAAGTACCCATTTTTAAGACTGCTGGACATTAAATGACACCATTACAGTATTTCATTGGAAATTTGGTTATTCCTTCAGGCCCAATGTTCTAAATTTGAAAAATAATTAACTTTTAAAAAATTGTGTCATAAAAAGGTAATATTAAAAAAAAGAAAAGGATAATAAGTTAGAACAAAAATATTAATTTTTATCCTAAAATTTCCTTCTTTCATAAATTTTTTAAATAGAATTTGACCTCCCCTCCTCCCCCAAAAATAATATACAGAATGCCTCAGATTATGTTTGTCACTCTCGTTGTCCAGATTTTTGAATTTTATTCCATTTATTTTTATGCCTACGTAAATAATATGATTTTTCGAAATTCCCCTCCCCCCAAAATTTCAATGGCACAACTTAAGCTCTGTAAGCCCCTTTGCCCCTCATTGTTGCTTAAATTAATGAACCATAGTAATGGAATTGACCCCTAGCCTCGTTAATTGTAATGGATTTGAGATCTCAAATGGCATGGTTGCATGTCCTGCTCTAGACATGGCAGTTGTGCTTTTCTAATGATTATGGTCTTCAGTTAACAGTGTGTCTTTTAAGTAAATTTTGAAGTTGGGACAGCTAAAAATTAGACTCCAACCAGACTTTAAATGCTGTATATCAGGCAGAAAAGAACAAGCTGCAATAAAATGACAACTCATGATATGTAAGGAACAGACATCTTCTATAGCCCCATTTTTTGGCCGAAGACAGACGGCAGTTAGGCTTGTTACCTCCTCATTCGAGGAGGAAAAACAAGTCTGGCTGCTCCACAACATCACTTCTTGCAGATTTCTGTAGCCACAAAATGAATACAGGTTCTAGCAATCTTCTAAGCAGGCTTCTAGCAATCATCTAAATGTATCTCAGATATTCCATTGAACTTCATTCATTGACAGATAGCATGTGCTGAGAAACAAATGGCATTACTTATAGTAATGGCAATAGACTGATCTCTTTTCAAATATGCTATGTTCAATCTATCAGATCCAAGGCTTTCCTATGGTATTTCATCCAAGACTCTATTCTTCATGTCATGCTTAATCTTGCAAAATTGAAAACGTCAGTAGATTTCATGAATTATTTTATTTCTGCAATACCAGTTTTTCAACACAGACATTACCAGTAACAATATTTTTCAAACCACATGGAAGCATGTACAAATTAAAGCATAATTACATGTACTTAAGTCTGCTTATTCAGTAGCACCAAGTGAAAAACAAATCCATGAAATCTGACATGTTTTCATTTCTGTATCTCTTTCATTGCCTCACTATTGATTTATGAACCGAGAGTTTTCTTGATATACAGCTAAAAAAAACAAGTAGTCGCCATATTCAAAGCAGAAACTCCGAGAAGATTTCATTAATGGCTAACATGAGGAATTTTCTCTGTAATCTGTAAGAAAACTAATGCCAATTACAATCGATTTATTTGAGACAAATTAAAATTCACACATACATAATGGACCTCCAGAGCAGGACATAAATTAAAATTATATTGAGGACAAAATAAAAGCTTTTAACATCTATTTGTAGGTGGGGACATTAGAAAGAAGCTGATTTTGAATGGCTTTGAGTCACAAAGCAAACTACTTCATGAGCATATAATTCATCACATTTCCAGATCTATCACATTCAACGCCCTCCACTCAAACACTTTTCAAAGGCTATGGAGCTAATCCAAATATTGAACTACAAAACAGACAAGGAAATAATTACAGGACAAAGGAAATTAAATACATGAGATTAATCCATACATAGAGAATGCAGGTATTGGCAACCAATTTTGATGAGCAAAAAAAACTACTAATCTATCTCTGAGCATTATATGGCATCAATAACGATAGTGAAACAGTGAGGAGAGGCCCGTGAATTAACTCAAGACTACAGCCAAATTTAACTATCATGTATACAACACTCCAAATACAAGTATTTAACAGTATGGTCATAAAATTTCAGCTAAAAATGATGATCATTCAATGATGGTACTTAATATTCTAACAATTTTCAATTCAGGAATATATGTCCCTGAGAAGTGACTAGGATGACTTCCTATTGTGACAATTTGAATGAAAAAATAAATTACTCTTTCCTCATTAAGCGGATATTCACAAGGTCAGTAATTTAAAATGCAAACATATACATCCAGCAAAAGTAAAAAAATGTGCTAAATGCTCTGTAATTACAAGAAATGAGAACATACTGACATTCACAGGAATGCAGGCATATTAAAACTTACTGCATGTTACTATTCATGCAACCAAATTTTCACTTTTTCACAAAAAAACTAACTTCACCACCCAAATTTTAAAATAAAGGCTGAATTGCCATATCACAAAAGAGTTTAAGTGAACTGTCAAAGTCATTTTCAAAAATATAACTGAAAGCACATAATTTGTCCCTTTAAATGAGAATAAAAAATTATCAAATTGGGATTTTTCTGCTACAAAACTGGGAATTGTTTTGGTCTTCCATCGTAAAATTGTAACTAAAAGCAGTACTGTGATAAATGACAGACAAAATATACATACATTCTGATAAAACACAATAGGCTAAAACTTAAAGCTTAAGTACCAGATAGAGCTTTCGACCTACTTCCAAATGAAGCAACTGAAAAAAATTCTCTAATATAATGCCATTTTTGTTTAAATATGCGCCATTTGGGCAAACACGAAATGGAAGATATGATAAAAACCACAGAAATGGCCAGGTACATAACACACACACTGAAAAATATTCTTGACTTACAAAAAAAAAGGATAATGAGAAATTCATCATAGTAACAACTGGAGGGATGGATCAATACATTATGGTAATATTTATATATACATACACAAAAAGTAATGGAAAAAGAGGGAATATTATTAATTTTTTCACATTTATGTACACCACTGGCAGTCACTACACAGTCCAATTACTAATTACAGGCCACTTAAGAAAGGTCTTCCTCGGAGATCATCTCAAAGTCTTCATCACTATCCTCATCCTCTCTATGCTGCTGACTTTGAGCAGATGGATGATGTTGCACGGTGGCCCTCTGCAGAGGGTGTGCAAGTGCACCTCCCATGCCACGAACAACTGATGCAACCGCACCCGAGTGCACGAGGAGCTGTCCAAGCAAGTGGCCAACCTGGCCGCTCACCTCACTGCCAATCCCACCGTGGTCACCCAGGGGGACTCTGTCGTCAATGGACAGTCCCTCTGAGAACACCTTGAGCTCTTCTTCTTCCGAGCTGCTGTCCCCTCCCTCAAAATGCATACTCTCAAATCTAATCCCCTGGTCATCATCTACATCATGCCCTTCAAACGCCTTTTCAATACCCTTTCTCACACCTCCCCCTCTCCTCCTCATGCGGACATGCTCAGAGTTGAGAACGCCATCCACTTCGTAAGGTGACAGCTCAAACTCCTCTGGGGCATCCAAACTTCCCTCCAGACTCTCTTGATCGTGAGATGGCATCTTCGTGACGTCTAAGTCCAAATCCAGATACGAAACGTGTGATGATGAATCTGACAGAGAGAAAACAAATACTTCAAGTCAGAGAAAATGCCAGAAGAATGAAAATCTATATTGGTACATCTAAACCTCTGGTTTACAAAAAATACACGTACTTCAGCCAAACCAAAAGATATTAATTGAAATATGTCTTCAGCATCAAATATGAAGTTCAAGTTTTGAGAAACATCCACATGAATTCTTAATTATTCAGACTATGTATCAGAATAAAGAATTCTAAAACATAATCCAAAAATGTATTCAAAGTTGGGTAAGTGATTACAACCAGCCCAAAATCATGTGCAAGGATGAACAATTGACTAGGGCAAATGTTATAATAACACAAACTTTTCACCTTCCATCATTTATTACAGAATATACTACTGGTTTTGCCTGTTGTGCCATTATCAGGTACACTGAGATATATCAGTTTTCAGTTTACATGGTGGGAGTAAAAAGGTAGGAGAGGATGAAGAGGATAGGGCGAACTATTGAGAGGAAAGCTGGTGTGTCACTGCGGGTTGGGAGGTAAGGTAACTAACAGCAAGGGTGAGGGATTAAGGAAAGTTATGTCATTTGAAAGGAAACCGGATTCTTTTGGATGGCCAATTGCTCTCCATTTTTAAGTCCAACTTATTGCCTTTCTTGGTACGGTAAAATACTTCTGGATTAAAATCACACCACTGGCCCAACTCCATCAGATGAATGGTCTTTATCATTAAAACAGGTCTGGAATTCGACCTGTTGTTTCACATGTTTCTTTGCCAACACATAATTTAGCCTACAAGTTCAATTCCATTTATCAGAATCTCACCTCATTTTCTCTGAGGGTAACAATAAAAGACTCCAAGAAACTTACCCTGAGAAAGTATTATATCTGTGTTGCATCATCAAATGTGGAACAGAGAAAGTTGGAGCAATTCTAAAGCATAAATTTTAGTTTTAAGGCCAAAGGTGTGGTGGCTAGTGGTGTGCAAGATGGCGACACAGTATATGACTATCAGCATCCCTTTGCTGAACCATGAATCCTAACATATTCCAATTATCCCTCCAACTGCGTCTATCCCCACCAAGACCCTCTGGACCCACTTCAGTGAGAGTAACATGAAACTGCGAAATAAACAAAAGATCTTAGCCGGGGGCAATGGGTGTAACCAGATGCTTTTATTGTGGAGACAATTGTAGGCGAGCCAGATGAGGATCATGGGAATGGTCATTGGTAGGACCTTAGCTGAAGGTATTTTGCCTTTTTCCTTTGGGCCGTAGGAGTGCGTAAAAACAAGATCTAGAGAGGGTTGCGAGTAACAAATTTGCTCAAGATCAGCATCGTTTAAGCAATGTGAGGTGCATGACATATTTCTTTCCTCTGTGACCAGAGTTGTGACCTGTGGCCTCTGGTTCAGACTGTATTTCAGTTGCCGTAGAGTTGATCAACATTAATAGATGAAGTCAGTCCACAATCAATTAGACTTTTTATTATACCATTATTCCGAATAATGATTTGTTCATTATATGGTGACATTTCTGCTGGCACAGCCTAATTAACATGATGGGCAGTGTTCTACAAAGTTTCGCTTCACATGGTTTTGAAGGCACCTCGTATGCTAAAAAAATACACTTACCTCTTCAGAGCAGAGCAACAAGGGAACCGACCAAATATAGACCTCACAAATCAAGACCAACTTGTAAAAATCTGATTCCCTTTTGAGAATGACAATGATATCAAGCCATTACATTTCATTGCATTAGAAGAGGAAATATTTCACTTCCCGGATATTTCCCTCCTTACAAAGTGTACATTTACATAGAATCATCCATGTATTTTTCATCTTCTATGGTTCTCAGATCGAAAAAAAAATTTTTTTTTTATATTGACAGACTGAGCTCAAATTGAAAATTGGTTTCATTTTTCAGTGGTTGATCACCTCCTAGGCGGAGGAACCTCCTAGAGGCCAACGGCACGGGATGTGGAATGTGTAGGGGACTACCACATTAAAGATCCATGAGGATACCCATTGTAACGGCAGTTACACACTATGTTGAAAATGGAGCAACGTGCTTTAGTAAAATATTCCGGAGTAATAGTCCCCCATTCGGATCTCCGGGAGGGGACTGCTCGAGCGCTGACCTCTATCAAGAAGAAAACAGCTAAATTATATAAGAGAATAGCCACCTGGAATGTACGCACTCTGTTGCAAAATGGCAAACTTGAAAATCTTAAGTTTGAAATGAACAGAATGAAGATTCAACTTTTGGGGATAGCAGAAATGAGGTGGCCCCAGGATGGCGATTTTTGGAGTGGTGAATACAGAATGATACATACGGGCACAATCGAAGGCAACCCCGGACAAGGGGGTGTGGGAATAATGTTAAATAAAGAATTAGGGCAAAGAGTAAAGGGATATATACAAGGAGATGGAAGGTATATCTTAGTCAAACTTGAAACCAAGCCAGTGGACACGGTTATAATTCAAGTGTATATGCCCACAACCAATCATGATGACGAATTGGTGGAGAACATATACGATAGGTTAAATACATTGATCTGTGATATAAAGGCTAGTGAGAACCTCATAATTATGGGAGACTGGAATGCTGTGGTGGGAGAGGGATATGAAGGAACCGTCGTAGGATCATACGGTTTGGGAGTAAGGAATCAAAGAGGTGATCGACTCGTGGAGTTTTGTGCCAGGAACAAACTCACCATTGCTAATACTATGTTTCAACAGCATCCTCGGCGAAGATATACTTGGAAAGCACCTGGCGACCAAAAGCGTTTCCAAATTGATTTTATGCTAGCCAGGGAAAGGTATAAAAATCAAGTTTAAGAACTGCAGAAGCTATTCTAGTCCTGATATTGACAGCGATCACAACATAGTCATTTGTGATTCCGTCTTGAAATTGAAAAGACTCAAAAATAAGAAAATGATCAAATGGAACCTGCCAAAGCTCAAAGATGAAATATGTAGAAATAAGTTCAAAGAAGAGACCGATCGATGCATGAATGAATTACAACAAGAAAATTACACTAATGTAAACTGGGATGGTATAAAAAATACATTGATTAAGGCAGCAGAAAAAGTATTGGGAAAGAGAGGACCAGAAGCCAGAAAGGAATGGGTTACAGAGGAAATATTGAGCCTAATGGAAAAAAGAAGAGACCTCAAGAATGATGAAACCGATGACGGAAAACGCCTCTATAGAGCTGTGAGGAATGAGATCAATAGAAAATGCAAGCGAGCAAAGGAAACTTTTCTTGAGGAGAGATGTAAAGGAGTCGAACAGATGATGGAGAATGGGAATGTGGAATCCGCATATTCATCCATTAAAGCATTTTTTGGTCAGAAGAAAATAAAGGGATGTGCGATAGAAGCAGAAAATGGAAAGCTCTTGTACGAATCAGACAAAGTAGCAAAACGTTGGAAAGAATACCTCGAGAAATTATATGGAGATGAAATTCTAACCAAAGATTCTGTTCTTGAACATGACGACGAAGTTGAAGATG
Source organism: Ceriagrion tenellum (assembly GCA_963169105.1). Classification (NCBI taxonomy): domain Eukaryota; kingdom Metazoa; phylum Arthropoda; class Insecta; order Odonata; family Coenagrionidae; genus Ceriagrion; species Ceriagrion tenellum. The sequence continues at coordinate 166,169,402 of OY720634.1, forward strand.
ACAACAGAGGTGACCCAATTATGAGATCCGAATTTAACTTATCAGTTACAAAACTACGAGAGCAAAAAGCCCCAGGCATCGACAACCTGCCGGCAGAACTGATCAAAGAAGCGGGTGAACAGACCTCAGACACCCTCTACCATCTTGTCCAGACGATGTACGAAACAGGAAATCTTCCAGATGATTTCAAAAAATGCATCCTTGTCCCCCTGCCGAAAAAGAATTCGGCGAAAAAATGTGAACAATACCGCACCCTAAGCCTTGTCACGCATGCTTCCAAAATACTTACATCCATCATACTGAAGAGAGTTGAACCTAAAATTGACGCACTTTTATCCAATGATCAATTTGGATTTAGAAAAGGAAGAGGGACACGCGAAGCTATTCTCTCGCTCAGAACCATAATAGAAAAACGACTGAGAAAGAACAAAGACACATTTGTGGCCTTCATAGACTTAGAAAAGGCGTTTGACAAGGTTCGTTGGGCACCAATGTTCCAAATGCTGAAAGAAGCAGGAATTAAATACAAGGACAGGAGAGTAATCTGGAACCTATATGAAGAGGAAAAGGCAGTGGTGCGCTGTGGAGACCATGTGCAGGAAGCAACTATAAGGCAAGGGGTAAGACAAGGATGCTCCCTATCACCGATTCTCTTCAATTACTACATACAGAGAGCTCTAGATGAGATGAGAGAAAAGGTAGGGGAGCTAGGTGGTGTCAAGATCCATGGAGAAAAACTGGATATGATGAGGTTCGCTGATGATATTGCACTACTGGCTGAGAGCGAAAAGGATCTGAGCGAGGTACTTGAGGCAATGGAGGACATCCTAACAGCAGGATATAATATGAACATTAATGTAGATAAGACCAAAGTACTTAAGGTTAGCAAGTATGGGGGACAAGCTAAAGTGTATTTAAGGGACAGGCGATTAGAGAACGTAGAGGAGTTTACCTACCTGGGAAGCAAAATAACAGCCGATGGAAGGAGCAAAAGAGACTTATTAAGTAGAATTCACCAGGCAAAGAAGGCGTTTTATCAAAAAAGGAAACTCCTAACATCCAGAAATATCTGCCTAGACCTAAGAAAACGCCTTCTTCAAACTTATGTGTGGAGCATATTTTTATATGGAAGTGAGACCTGGACGTTGGGCAAGGCAGAAGAGAGGAGGGTGGAAGCATTCCAGATGTGGTGTTTCAGAAGGATGTTAAAGATTCCCTGGGTGGACAAAATCAGTAACGAGGAGGTTCTCAAACGTGTGGGGGAGTCTCCTTGTCTGCTGAAACTACTGAAAAAGAGAAGAAATATCTGGATCGGGCACCAACTAAGGCACGAAACATTGCTGGCCACCATCTTAGAAGGCACTGTAGAGGGAGCCAACTGCCGGGGCAGGCCTAGGTTGGAGTTTATGGGCCAAATAATGAAGGAGTTAGGCTGCTCCACTTATGTGCAGTTGAAAAGAATGGCACAGGACCGAAGAGTATGGAGAACTGCCGCCAACCAACCTTTGGGTTGATGACTTAAGAAGAAGAAGATCACCCTTGTTTGCGTACGAATTGGAGTAAATGAGCATTTTGGTGCATCATCTACTGAAAGCAGGGTCCAGCATTCCGACAGGAAAAAGATGTCAATCAACATTATTTTTATATCCTAAAAAACAAATGCAGCAAAGCTTCGAACTATTGCCATTATATTGTATTTCTTTATCAAACCATCACAGTTCCAGTCAATGAAACTTTTTTGGATATGGTTTTAGATTTTTATTTTTTTTTACAGTGCAAGCAAGGTAATTAAGTTCCATTCAGACTGATATTTCAGGTTCCCTATTTCCATTGATCGACATATTCTTTGGTCAATTATTTCTGAAAGCATGACACTATTACAGAAGATGTTATTAAGTTAGTTATTATTTTTATAATTTCTTCCACAAATCATCACCTTATAAAATTCTTTAAATTTTCAATCTGTAGGAGTCCAGACTATCAACTCGCAAAAGGGATAGCGAGAAACATGCAATTGCCCTTGAATTTGATAATACTAATTATGATTTTCTTCAGTTCAAGGTTTATATCCAAACAAAAACATTTTATCTCCTCGACTGCCTTTTTCTAAGTCCTATGTTGCGACAATGTTGAGCACTTGACTTCCTTGATGCCACCATCAATCGTTTTTCCATCAGGTGAGGCAGCTAGGAATCCAGTGTTCAGGAGCAAAAAAGAGGCCAGTGAGACACTTAACTCCCGTCAACTCTTCATATTATTAAACGGCATCTGGTTAATCAAGGGTATCATGTCATGTTGCCTAATTTTCAAAGAGCTTGGCATACAATAGTCTTTTCACCAGTGTATTTTGAAGTGCCCATTTAAAATTCTTGTATTCTTCTGTTAATTAATTTATCGTCCTGTAAAACTACAGGAAACATGGTTTTTGTACTGTGATTTCTAACTCATCATTCTGGGGATAACAAAAATGAAATATTTTATTTCGCCATAGATAATTGAACATTAACTTTAGTTAATAAGTTAATTAAAAGTATTTTGTTTCAGCCAAAACATAGCTACCATTATCATTTAATAATAACACAAACTGGAACTTCTACCTGTAATATTACTCCCATAAAAAGAAAACTAGTTTCAGAGGGCATCCGCCCTTAGCCTTAAACTTGGTGAATCCACAAGGGTGACCAATGAAAAGTTGAGATAAGGGATGATATGGGAAGCATTTCTCGTGTACAGTAAAAGTTTTGCAGCACCACAAAGAGTTTTCGAAGGGCAGAGAGGCAGTGGAAGATGAACCTCGCCCATAGAGGCTTTCATGCTCAAGATCTCAGAGGCAATATAGGACAAGTATGGGCTCTTGAGAGGTCAGACTGTCACCTAATGCTAAAGTGATGATTAGTGAGTTGAATTTGAACCAGTTTATCCTACATTAAATTTGAACTCAGGATTTGGACAAGAGAAAGGTATGTGCCAAGACAGTGCCAAAACTCCTCACAATCTGGACAATTAGAAAGCTGTGTACCTTAGTCTTCTTGACCGAGTGGAAAATGACCCAGATCTCTTCCACTTTGTGATTGAAAGTGAAGAGTGGTCAATTTCTGAGTATGGTCCATAAATATAATGGCAAGAGTGGCAGAGTTTGTGCCTTATTGACAAACTGTGAACCAAGACCTTTATAGGAAATGCTCCAAAAAAATAGGGGTTTGTGTGAGACCAGACAATACCAACACTTGGATGCTCCACCACAATAATACCTCCCATCGCACGGCCACCTCCATTAAAAAGATCCACGCCAAAAAAGAACAGCTATAATTACCCTGCTCCTATTTGCACCTCATCTGTCATTGTGACTTTTTTGTTCACCTGGCTCAAAAAAGTTTCGAAAGGAAGCCAAAGCAGATAACATTGATGGATATAAAACAAATTACAATTGTTTAATAAAAATTCAGTCTCATTACTTTCCTGTCTCACCTCAGATGATTGTGAAATTTGTAAACCTCACTATAGAGCACTAGTCCAGTATGGTCCTTAGAAAGTTTAAGCAAGAAAATTCCAAGGTTCTTGGATGTAAAAAATGCCTCAAAAGATGTTAACATAGCAATTTTCCAATCCACACTGCTATTGGCAGGCTTTATGCATGATGCCACAGACATCTTAGTTACATCCCTCATTACTCATTTCCAAATTGCACAAAGAGATCAGTAGTAGTGCTATGGTTTTCAATCCCGTGAACCCCAAACTCCAAATGAAAATCACAACTACCTAAAGAGAGAAAGCGGAGTCAAGCAGTTGTGCTGTTTCATCCAGCAAAATATGCTGTTATGTTGAAATGAAACGGTAAAACTGTAAACTCTCTCATTCACAGATACATTTCGTACTTTACTGTATTAATACAATTTTATTTCATTCTTGTAAAGTATTTTTAACCTATATCTACCCATACTCTTTTTTAAGAGAATTAACTTTTTCAAATCCATAATGCAATTAATGTATCATACATTTCGGTGCAAGTCAGAGTGCCTGAAGTCATTTTCCATTCTGGTTAGTGATTGTAATAGCATTGATAGGTTCTGTGAGACAAAATAAAAAATCTCAATTAGAATATAATTATTACTTTAGGAGAATCCTTATTTATAGTATTTCCATTCATTAATTAGCCTACAATTTACTGCCTCCTGAATTAGAATCACAGTTTATAATTAAAATTCACTGTTAAGGATATAAATATTTTCTTAAATATAAAGAAAGTTAATGGTGGTAGGCTTAGAGAGGGGCTATTCTGAAAATTACCATGGTAATTTACGTAAATTACTATGGTATTTTATGTAATATACCATAGCCCCTGAAAATTACCATAATTTTAGATAATATTCACCTCCCTCTCAGATATTTTTCGTACTGATATATTCCAAATATATTATTTTAATTCAAGTTTATTTATATTTCACATTATCTAAATTATAAATTAAGGCATGTAGAACTAATTGGTGGAATATTTGTGGGACTAGCTTTTACAACAGTTTGAACTAAAATTTCTCAAACCAACACAGAAATGCCAAATTGCATGTGGGCTACCGCATTTATTTTGAAGTTCTCCCCAGTTCTAATATATTAATGGAGCAATAGTAATAGTTTGGATGCTGTAAACCCCTTGCTATAGCTACAAGGTTTCCTATTAAATCCTCTAATAGAAATTAATTCCATAAAATTTAATTATTACCAGAAAATTATGGTAATTTTCAAAAATTACCATAATTCACCACGGTAGTTTACCACAAATGAAAATTACAGCAATTTACCCATCTCCTGGTAGGCTACTGTCATTAGTAGTATTTGATACTGAGGAAATTATTAAACTATGTCACCAGAACAAAAGTGTGCTAATAGATTTGAATGAATGAAAATTTACATGATTAATATAACAATATTAGTCCTTCTTAATATCCCATTTCGCAAAATTTTGGATGGAATGTTCATTGAAGACAGTAATTATCACTGCCAACAAAAATTGCACCAATGTTTCCAGAGTAATATACAGATGTGAGTATTGTTAAGTAAAATGTGTAGAAGAAAGCAAGAGGTTTCTGCATTTTAGTTATAATGAGGACAATGTCATATCATGCAATACAGTAAAAATTGAGTAGGTAAATTTTTATGAAGTCTATGGGTTGCTAAAAATTTACGCGATAACTTAAACCTTTCATTCAATGACCTCACTCAGAGTCACAAGCAACAAATTTATCTAAGGAGACTTTCTAAAAAAGGCAAATGAAAATTTGTTGCCTTCATTGTAACCTGAGTCAATCATAAAAATATTTCCAGGCTTTATTCATTACCCAATAAGCTCACATAAAATTTTTAAGCAATTTAAAGTTTCATATCCTGATGTGAAGTGCATCATCACTCACGTCATATCATTCAATGCTAACGGTATGAATTACTCAGCCCATGAAACATTCATTACTACACTCTATTAGCGACAAGTCACCATGCAAAGCTGAGGAGATGCTCCTCACAAAAGCAAACCCAATCAGCAGTATTTTCAGTGTACCTCCACCGTTTGTGTGATTGTTGTCAATTTCTGGTATTAGAGATTCCAATCCCCCATCCACGCCTCCCTCACCACTAGACTCACTTATGTCAGTTGCTTGTGTCAATACAGCAAGAGTCTCCTTGTTACTGTCTGGTAGATATTCATCAACTTCCGAATCATGCTCTCCTGAAAAGATTATGAATTGAAACAATTCTCAGTAAAATAACAATTGACAAAGCTGTAACATTAATCACCAACATTTAAAAAATAGCCATTGTCAATGGCAATACTAGTTGATTTTTATTCTTAACACTTGTGACAAAAATACCTCTTATCGTGGTTCCACCATAAAATCTGGTATATGTATGTATTTTTTTCATACTCAAGTAACCAAAAGAAAAAAATGTCCTCCCTCCGACAATGTCTTGAGAATTCTATCTCGCTTTTTCACAAATAAAATTGAAGTGATATGGGCTTAAAGGCAGGAATGGGTGAAGCAAAGGAAAAAATAATGTTTACTTTACCCATGACAACTTTTTCCCAAAAAATGACACAATTAGGGAATAATTCTATTGAATTTAATGGTAATAAAATGAAGGAAACGGCCCTTTTTTAGTTTGTACGCTATTGTCAAACAACCACCATAACTGAAGTAAAAAAGTATTAGTTCAACAGAAATGGCACTGATATTAAGGCTTAGGCTGGAAAAAGAATGAATAAAAAATTATACTTGTCAATCAGTCTGCACCTTTAGTATAGATGTGACTCATACCTTAGAGTAAGCATTACGTTATGTTTACTCCATGCTTATACTGGTTAACATATAAGGTAGATCATCAGCCAAACTAGAATATTTCACTTGGTATATCTAAATATGTACGCAGAAATTCTCATTTCATTTGACTAACCTAATTAAAATAGAACATATATGCATAAAAATTATGGAAAGAGAGAGAGAGAGAGGAATTAATGGAAAAGAACATAAATCATATATATAAGAAAACATAGACAGGGTCAAAGACTTTTGGCATAAATATACCCCAAAATATGAGTTCCTGAATGGTCAACAACAGTGTAACCATTTCTCATGAGCAAAGTATATACAAGGCAAACAAAAATCAATGCAAAACATCAGATAAGAAGGTATGATGGAGGAAAATGCAGCATGGATTACTACAGGATTTAGAGAGACTCTAACCTCCTCTCTAGACCCTCTACCCTATCCCTACACAAGCTCCTTCACCTTCCTACCAGCTCATCTAAACTAAATGACTAGATTCACTTGATTAAACACAAACTTAAAAAGGCAAAAAAACATTTACAACAGTGGACAAATGCAAAACAGAATTCCATTCATTTGTGTAAATTTCTCGGGCTCGCCACCGGGTAAGATATTCATAGGAAGTGAACGTTTCGGGTTCCGACTCGTTACCCATTCCATTCAGTTACACAAGATTTTTAAATGAATATTCTGCACCCAGTTTGACATTTAAGCCATGCAATGCTAATAGTTATCATTCATAGAGCATGAGTCAAAAGATCAACTGAATGGCTTTGAATATAGGTTCAGTAAAACATCATGGCAGTTATCTCAAAGATAATTTCCAGTGGAGGGGTCCACTCCATAGAAACAACCTCTGTCAAGAGATTTAAATGATAAAAAAGTAAAATCTAGTGTCATCACTCAAGCATACTTAATGTCAAAAGGTTGTTTCATCGAATCCTAAGTGCTTTCCATCCTCCAACGCTCTCACTTCAGCACAATTCCTGACATTAATGCAGGGTAGCCTCATCCATCCTCTCGTTCAGTGTCTTCAATCTTCAGAATCCCACTATTCAATGCTTTGCCATGGTGAATTTTCTCCAAATATTCTCTCCATCTCTTCCCCTCCCCTCCATCTTCTGTGTTCAGTTCATCCTGGTTTTCCCTTGCTGGGGTCAACTCATGGTACCGTGCGCATGGTGCGCAAATCGTTCCCAATAGCTTCCCACTGAGTGCACCTCAACTCCCAGTCCAAATAATTATAACCCCACCCCGAACAATATCCATTCACTTTTTGTCTATGAATTCATGGATTTGAACAGAGGGAAAGGATGGCATTGGATTCAATTGGGGTTTGAACTCCACTGTGAACTGAATTTTTTGGACCAAACAGATTGGACATGCTCCATACATGGTTTTCCACCAACTTTTTGTTTTTAATCTTTGCAAACAAAAGGTGATATGATAAAAGAAATATTGACGATAATTGGTAGTGATGTCTAAAATGATAAGTGAGTTATAAAATGTTTCGGTACGACTCAAACATATCAAAACTTGTAGTTTTCCACAAAACTTATTTCTTACCAGAACAGTCTTCTCAGATGTTGACTCCCTCTACCCTCTCCCTACACCAACTCCTTCACCTCATCACCTCCTCCAAACCATTTATACAATGGAAATTTTAAATAATCCCTATGTCATTGGTACCAGATGATGGCTGATAGAGCTGCAATACATTCTACAACTTTGTCACAGGATGACATGAAATGTAAAACACATAAAAAAGAACACTCACAATTTCAAATATTTCGGTGGGTCACTTACACCTTCATCAGTGATAGAATGAGGAGGAAGATTTGTAAAGGAGAGGTGATGAGGGGAAGGAGCAGGTAGGAGGGGTGTGGAAGAGGGGGGAGGGAAGGAGCCAGAGGCCTATTTGGGAAAAAGGAAACAAAGTAGCGAAAAGTGGGGAGAATTAATGGGAACGGTTGAGGCCAGGTGGACAAAGGGGGTTAAAAAAATGGATGCAACTTTGTTCTAAGGTCTTTAACCTAATTATAGTAACTGAGGGGGGTGGGATGCCAGCATGGCTACATCGTAGCAGTCATCAATGCATCCTGGGAGGCAGCATGAGTGGGGACAGAGAAAGAGAAGTTGTTTGAAGAAGGATTGCAAGAAGCATGGTGATTGTTAATTCTAATATTGAGGGGGGTACTACAGAGCCCAATGTGAAAGGCTGTACATAATTTACAAAGAAGGATATATACTATATTAGATGTGGTACAAGAAGGGGAGGAAACAGAAGGAAGATAGTGATTAACGAATTTTTTGGGTAGTCGGTCTGTAATTAGAATTAAACAAGTTTTGCATCTAGGCCGGTTACAATGGGTGGCTGGAGCTTTAGAAATATTCAAAGATTTATGAAGGGGATTAGTGGCCCTAAATATAACAGACAGATTTGGGGGACGATGCAGACAACAGAGGGACATTTAGGGAATAAATTAGTAGAGGCAGGATTGCTAAAAAGTATAGGAAATAATTCTTTGAGGAGATGTTTCAGGGACTGTATGCCTGGGAAGAAAGTGGTGCAAATAGAAATATTGTTGTACTTTAGACAGGAGGTTGATTAGGTTGGTACAGTTTTATAAGGATTTTTTTATTTAAAAGGGATTCAGGGTAGCCCCTCCAAAGAAGAGACTAGTGAAGATTGGAAAGAAAGTGATCAAGGGACTCCGGGTTGTTACAAATTCAATGACATCTTATAGAAAGTGAGTATGGAAGGGAATGTTTGGTATGAGAGGGATGACAACTGCTGAAGTGAAGGTATTGCTGTTTGTTAGTGGGCTTTATATGAACAGAGGTACTGAATTTACGGTTGGATAAAGATACGTCAACATCGAGAAAGGTTATATGGGAGGAAGATAGAGTAGTGGTAAAAGATACAGAAGAGGAGGTATTGAGAGAGGAAATAAAGGAGTTAAGGGAGTCGATGTCATGTGTCCAAAGAAGAAAAAATGTCTTCTATGTAACGGAACCACAGAAGAGGTTTAAAAGGGGCTTGGGAGAGGTAATTCTCTTCCAGAAAACCTAGAAAAAGATTGGCATAAGAAGGGCTAAATCGACTTCCCATGGCACAGCCCTTTGTTTGAAGGTAGTGAAGATTCTTGAAGGAGAAGGCATTGTGGGTGAGAATAAAGTCAGAAAGTTGCATGAGGAAGTCAATACTGGGTATATGAGGAGTTGTCTGAGAAAATGGCGGATGGAACCTTCTGAGTAAGGAATAGAAGTGCATAGGAAAATGACATCTATTGTGGCCATAAAAAGTGGTGTATTTTGTGGAAGTGTGATAGTATTCAAATAATTTAGAAAGTGGTTTGTATCTTTAATAAATGAGGGGAGGGCATGAATGTGAGGCTGCAGATAATGATCGACAAATGCCGAGATGTGTTCAGTGGTAGTTCAACTTACTAATACATTCTCCTACAGGCCTGTTCCCTCAGATCCCACTCCTGATTTTGCAAATGAGTTAACATCGCTCCTCCTCCAAAAAGGTCCAATAGAAGGTTTGACTAAGTGTAACCTTTCCCTCATCTCCGCTCCTCACCCCAAAACCCCTCATTTCTACATCCTTCCTAAAATTCACAAACCTAACATCCCCGGCCTATTGTTTCCTCCTGAAAATCCCCTACTGAACGGAGTGACGAAGTTTTCCACTGGTGGATAAATTGTGTTTGCCACGTTCGTGGAACTTTTAATATGTATATGCATTGTAATGCACTGCAATGATATGCATTGTAACAGGACAACGGTCCAGATGATGTTATGTTATGTAACCAAAATTTGTTATGTTACCAAAGTTATGCTACCAAAATAAACAATCCCAAGAATGGGGAACTGAAAAGGAGACGGCCAGAGAGACAAGACGAGAAAAAAATTAGTGAGTGAGTGAGGGTTTTTTTTTGGTGAAAAAGAGAAAAATATCATGGTGCATCATAAACATGTGTTACAGCATGAACATGTGAATGAACATGAAAATTGGAGGTAGATTTCCCGGGTTTCCATCCGGGTCAAAGGAGTTATCTCCGACATGTTTCGGCAGCTTACTCTGCTACTGTCTTCAGGGATGAAGACGGTAGCAGAAGACTTCATCCCTGGAGATGGTAGTGGAGTAAGCTGCCGAAACATGTCGGAGATAACTCCTTTGACCTGGATGGAAACCCGAGAAATCTACCTCCATAGCATTCACCGGGAAAGCCTGAAATCATTCAACATGAAAATTCACTGTGTAACCACACAAACTTGTCCGAATGAATGAACAGGAAAATAGAACCTGCTCTATTTGGTTCATGCATTGGTACATGAACCTATATGGGTTAATGTACCAATGGTGTAACCAGGCCTTTAGACTTAAAAAACCAAGAAATGAACTATAAGCACTGGGTTGAAATTATGTCATACATATCCACATTAAAGAGATGCAGAGCATCCTCCAGAGCTGCAAATATTTCCTGTTAGCAACTATAAATATGCTAAGAAACAGTATCTACAAATTTTGATGTTTCATCTTATTGTTGATAGATAACCTAATATTTGCCACCTTTACAGGGTAATTCTCCAGAAATACTTCTGCATAATTCATGATAAAAATTAAAATGGAAGTTCTGCACACTGACTAACAACTCAAGCGGACAATTATTTAAGTACATTACCTGAACTTGTAGGAATCAAGAGCTGATGAATAGCAGAGATGCGATGAATGACGGATGTTGGAAGGACATATATGACAAGTCCAGGACCAATGAGCAAAATCATTGATACTATATAAGCCATTAGCAATCCAGGCACTGCTTGACCAAGAGCTGTGAGGCTCATAAAGAAGATGATCATCCATACACAAAACTGAAATGACAAATACAGAGGGTAATTTAAACTGGGAACAAAAAAGCGGCACATAAAATACTGATCAGGTCATACACACGGTTAAGTAACAACATGTTGAAAAAAGCCTACATAATTTGTTGAGGAATGATTTGAAATTGATACATGGTAACATCAAACAAAAAAATAGTAATCGTTTACACTGAGACATTTCTATAGGCGCGTAAAATTTCACACAACCTCGGAGAATTAAGTACACATCAGTCAGTTTGATATTCATCAAAACTCCCATCATTACTTACGTTACACCATCTGAAATAGTTAAAGCTGTTTCTAAATTTAAGGGATCAAAAAGTAGAGATATCTACGGTCTCTCCAATAATATTATAAAGGCCATTATACAGTAAATCTCCTTTCCATTGTCTGTGGTCCTCAACTCTTGCTTCCAGTCAGGACATTTCCCTGATGCTTTAAAATATTCTAAGGTGACACCTGTTTATAAGATGGGTGATAAAAATGACCCTAAGAATTATCGCCCCATCTCTATTATTCCTGTAATAGGAAAAATCATTGAGGCTATTGCTAGTGCTCAAATACTCATATATCAGGAAAGAAATAACTTACTCAGTTCATCACAATTTGGATTTAGACCTAGCAAATCTACAGAAAAAGCCAATGAAAATATCATAAAACAAATAGTGTCTGCTTTTGAAGACAGACAATGTTTAACTCTCTCACTTGTCAATCTCACATCAGCATTTGATTGTGTTAATCATTCAATCCTTCTCCAAAAACTGGAATTTTATGGTATCTGTGGCTCTGAATTAAATTTCACGACATCTTACCTAAATAACCGTAAACAAATGGTAGAAATAAATGGCTGTAAGTCCAAATTTTTAAAAGTGAATAATGGTGTGCCACAAGGGTCTGTTTTCAGTCCATTATTATTCCTACTAATAATTAATGACCTGCCAAGTAGCATATCTGTTGACTGAATCCTATATGCTGATGACCAGGGTTGGGTCATTACACGTAGAATCTTATGTTGATTATTTTTTTGTCTGTAAAATAATGTTTTATATTTAATAAAATGCAGAAAGTTACGATTAAAAAATAAATTATTACATTGATTTCATGGTTACAAAATTACATGACCTTGAACAAATAATTTTAGTATTCCTAAATCAGTGTTTTATTGCAGTTTTAATAACTATTATTCTCTTATTTTATTAACTCTATTATCTAATTATAGTATTTACATATCATTAGTTGTGACTTGCCCTGATGGAGGAAACCAGAGTGATTACAAAATGTTGACCTCTCATACGACGAAGGTAAATGTTAACCTGTGTAAATGTGCCCTATAATGAAGCAAAATAACCTGTTTCACACCTACTCTTCCTTAAATATTTATTTATAATTTTTTTATAATTTAGATGAGATTTTAGATAGGTAGGCCTTCCCTCAAAAGGGGGTGAGTGCCAATCATTTATGTTCATAGAATTGAGAACGAAAACATTTAAGCCTACTCAAGGATCTTTATATATGTATGGCCCTAGTGTTTCCAGCTGAATATCTATCTATTCCACATAACTCAAGATAGGCATTAAAAACTAAGTAGGCCTACACTGTCCTATAAGACATCTCCAAATTTAATACTATAAAACAATACCAAATGCTAACTTGTCAAAGATGAGACTCAACACGACCCAAAATTATAGTTTTATTGTCTTAATCTTACAACTTGGAGACTAATCTTTTCTCCATGTGGCTATAATTTATTCTTATTCTTGACATTTTCTAATTGTATTATGTTGCAATCATTCCGTAGAACTCCCAAAAATACATCATAATTGTAGTTTTAAAACAATAGAGATACCTTCCTCTGTCTGAAAGAGAACTGACCAGCAATAAAGAGAGCAGGTAGCCCTGGAACAAGTAAACATACAGCTCTTCAGTTGTTTTTTGATGGTAACTTTCTCTTGGCCTTGATAGAGGTGCAGTAATATACTTCCTATAATGTTTCACTTAGTGGCAATGGACATAATTTTACTTCAATTAAAATACCAGTTAATATAAACCTTAGCCTAGCCTACTGCATATATAACGAATTGCAAGTACTAGCCATAGAAAATTAAAAAAATGATATGAAGTGGCTACAAATGACTCGAGTCAAATGACTGATCAGGCCTACACTAATCAATCTAGAAAATATTGCTTTGACTCGTGGATGATTTGGCATTTATACAGTTCAGTCTTGGATAGTTATTGATTTTCTGGCAGGCCAACAATGCTAGGCTTGTACGAGGCTAATTAAGTTGAAAAGGCACTAAATATAGGTTTAATTATTATAATGTATTAGTATACTGTAAAAATAAAAATTTCCAATAATCGTAATCACTTCTTTAGCAGTAGGTATATGTAAAATTAATTTTCTACGCGTAGAATATGTAACTATTAGCAACATTCTACATTACATATTCTACGGTAGTATATACACGCAGATTACGCATTTCCTACACAGAATATTCTACTGACCCAACCCTGCTGATGACACTACATTTTTGAGCAAGTGTGAGAATCCCGAGCAGGCACATGAAGAACTAAGTGATGCAGAAGAGCAAGCCAGGAATTGGTTCTCAGCTAATAAACTACTAATTAGCAGTGCAAAAACAACATCTTACTTGTCATCTCAGAAATGTTGGTAAAGTTGATAACTCTGTCAAGTTACTTGGATTCAATATTGATAGTAAACTTACCTTAACTGTCACATTACTGAAGTCAGCAAAAAACTTTTCAAGTGTTTGTTCCTATACTCAGGAGACTGAAAAACTGTGTTTCAGAGGAATATTTGAGGCTCACTTACTCTGCCTTCTTTTAAAGTCACCTAAACTATGGCTTACGGCTCTGGGGACATGCAAGTGGCACAAGAACTTTACTTTTAATACAAAAGAAAGCAGTCAGGATCATCTCAAACTCTAGCCATCAGGACCATTGCCGTCCACTCTTTGTCGGATTGAGTGTAATGACAATATTTAACTTGTACATTTATCATAGTTTGACTAATGTAAAAGACAACCTTGATAAAATCAGATTGAGAAGCAGTGTGCATGGACATGACACCAGACATATAAACACCATTGACATAATGCATTGCAGGTTGTCTAAAACATTTAACCAGGCAGATAACCTGGCATTAAAGTTTTATAATAGATTACCACAGACTGCAGGGTTGGTTGGCTGCAATAATTTAAAATTGTAATTGAGGATTGGTTAAAAAACAACCCACTGTACTCTTTAGATGAATACTTTTACATGAATTTTGCTGATGTGCAATTTATGATGTGATATATGGTTTAATGTGTCAATGAATGTGTATTTATTCATCTCTTTTTACATGACGACATCTATAGCACTATGTAATGCTCTGTGATGAATTAATTATTATTATTGTTACCAATAAATGGCAATAACTAAGAAACGGAGGCGCTAATTTGTCATTTAAACGCGGAATAAAATGATAACATTTTTCACAACATTTCTGATTTTCTGTTATTATTAGCCACGACAGTTTTTAGAATTACTGGATCATGGAAAAGTTCAAAGAAAATTGAATTTGACCTCAATTACGCTGGTCCAATTACACACAAAATAATACACGTATATTCCTGATTACACCATCATGATTAAACATACCAATCCCGGATACTCCCGACGAAAATTCACCATCCAGCAGTAAAACTTACTGGCACACCCACGTATCTGAGCGTAATATCCTCCACTATCTTTCACAGCTGGTGTGCTGCAAACAATGACAGGCATATGATTAATATAGTCGCATTTACAAATATGAAGAACCTTTACGGCACGGGAAAAATACCTGCAATTCCGATAACACCAATCTCCAAGAACAGCAAATTTGGTCCACCGAGTTTTCATGAAAGGGAACATTTGCTCATTCCAAAAATTGTAGAACAATATCAACCATAGTATCAGGGTCAATACACAATAGAACTTTCGTTCCAAGGTAAATATGATCCTGGAATTATACCAATGAAGTGAGTCAATGTCTATCATTCATAAGGAGTAACGTATGTTTTCAATAATGTCGACAGGGCTTACCAAAAGAAAAGGTTGACGCACAGCACACATGCAGCGCTTACAAAAGGGTTCTTCCATACAACAACACTTTCTATAAACAGTGCATACTGATCAAAACGATTTGCAGCACAATCACTATTTTCCAAAGAGGATTTTCCACCTTCATAGTTTCTCTTCCATGGCCACAACTGCCACAAAAAAGTTCTCCAAGTGGACATATTTATTTGATTAAGACGACAATCTTTGTCTATGAATGTACTCCGCCGTTCTTTGCGGGGGTTTCTTAGAATAGTCTCAGAATAAAATAACAGAAGCTGCTCTCACTCCTAAAGAAACATGCACCATCACGAAAGTCAAGTTGCTATGTACAGGATAATACGTATGTTTCGATGTTACTTTCACTTCGTCCTTCACATTTCACGCGTTTGCATCGATAAACAGATGATACGAAAACCTGACACGAGATTTGCGCATTGAATTACGAAATGTTCTAAGTAGCGATTCTCTACGACACTCATACAAATCGTACGACGAAGTTGAGGCTAGCTTGTGATCACGAGATCCTCTCCCTCCCAACCTTGCATCCAGATACAACGTCCCACTGGTCCAACCATGCGATTTAACATGCATGCGCAACGTATTTACGCTTTGGAGGGTCAGTTGTGCGCACTGAGTTGGATGGATTCTCTTTGCATTTTTGTCATTACTTTTGCAACATCTTTCAAGTTTCCCCAAGGTGTCCCCTGGTTTTTGTCTGCTCCGATTGGGTTATTATATTTATTTTATTATCACTCTTCGACGCAATCAAATGTTTGAATGAATGGCGAAGCTAGTGACGAAGGAGGAAATGTTCCTGCGAAGTAACCCAAAATAACGCGAGTGAATGACCTAGAAATTTGGCGAATTTACAAATCCTGAACTTGCGAAATTACGACTGTTGGACGAAATAACATGCGCCTTACTTGGACTAAAATAGCATCCATTGAAGAGTTATTGCTCGCCTGTACTCGGTACATGGAGCGATAATTTCGTGTCCGCAAAATACGATAAATTTTCAAGTGCTGAAGAAAAATGCCTCGGCTACAGCGCGTCCCTTATTGGACGGTTTAATTATTTCTTCGACATTCCATAGAGATAGGTGGTAGTAGATATTCTGATTTGCAGCAGAAATTTTAGGATTGCATAAATAATGTTTGAAATCACGAATTCAATGCAAATTTGGCGAATCCTGACACTTTAATAAACATGAGGAAGAAAACAAAATGCTAGCAAGCTCGCGTGAAGTGTTAAGCGTGTTAAGTACCACAGAGGAGAGTTTCAATTCACTGAAAATTGAAGCAGGAAAAGTAGAAATAAGAATCGCCACAATTCATCACGCATATGCAATATTGACTAGCATGAATTATGCGAATCTTAAAGATAATATATTGCGGTAACGTTCACTAATTGATGTAGAAAGGGTAGAAATACCTTGAAACAATTGAAGGGAAAAATTAGATCGAATCATGGAAAATACACGGCCGGCCGTGAATTACTAAACTACGCAACTTCTTCTAGGTATTGTCACAATATGAAAAACCCATTAATCATTACAATGGAATCCTATTCATTCGACTGAAATCCCATCAAAATAAATCCGTCATAAATCTAGCGCTTATGGTATGTCACTTTTGATTATGGAGCGCAGAAGGCCGCAAGAGGTGCTATGAGCGCAGTGGGCACAGCAACACAGCAACCTGCAGGAACCGCAGCAACACAATAATAACAACGCTGGCGTCTGCGCGAAGGATAACCTGGAAATCGCTGTGAATTTTATGGTTGTTGTGCAGCACTTTCTTCGACGTTTTGAATTGCTCAGAGTCAGTTATAACTCTCAGAAAGTTTTAAATTTATGCATTGAAATGGGTGACGAAAGATCATTTCCCAATCCTTATGAAGATTACAGCGATGTGCGATATTCGGAATTCTTCGAGCAAAGAAAGCCGGCAGAAATTCCGAAGGTATGCGGCTGACCTGTAACTGTTTTGGGAATTTGAGAGGAATTGATGCGGCGTTGCTAACATCTGTTATCTTTAGCTAAAAGCTGACTTCAAGGAAAAACTTAAGTCAACTGTTGACCAGTTGTTGGGAAGGCTGGAAACAGGAATGGCCATCACCAGGCGATCAGACGGCTCCATCTACACCGGTACAACTGGATACGCCCTTCTTTTCTGGATGTTAAGCAGGACAAGAAAAGTCGAGGGCTTTCTAGATGTAAGCTTTCCATTTGTTTTATACATTCGAATGTTAATGTGCCGAAATTCGTCTGGTGACTTAAATGCCTCATTTTAGAGGCACAATCTGAGTTCGTGCTTATGCTCCTCTCTGTCATAGCTAAAACTTCGAGTTACCATGCATGGCTCTATTAATTGGCTTTATATTTTTTGTAATTCATGATTTTCCTATTACAAACATTAACCTTTTTTCTTTATTAAAGAGTCTCATGGGTTTAAAATTATTATGTTCACTCGAAAAATACTACTAATGAACTGCCTGGCAGCTTCTGTTATTAATTCGTCAAAGATAAACAAATCCATCGTCCAGTGCATCATCATCCTGACTCCTGCATGTACCCCACCTTTCTCCACCCATTACCCTTAGAGAGCACGAAACGACATCGACCTTCCATACGTAAACTGCACCGTTACCCACCTTATATGAGACCATATGGATTCTCGCATCTTGTGTTGTCTGGCACTTAAACTTTCCGTGGCTCTTGGGTCTGAATTATTTGAGTATTTCCTCCTATCCCAAAATATCTCGTAGATATAGGTGCTCCTTGAGTTCAGCCAGAAAGGGTGTGGAAGTTTTTGTGGAGGCACCCTAAACCACTCATGTGTATCGTATCCTTTCTTTATCTACATTGGTGTATATGTCTATGGTGGATGCTGCTTGTACATGAAGTTCTTCCCTGCCAGTGTTGGGGCAGTCGGTTTGAGTCATGCCATGGTGGACTTTTCTTCATCTGGGGCATAGTTGTTTATTGTGACAATAATGGAGTTAGCTGTAAGAAAGGTAATTTCAGTCCCAAGTTAGCTTATTCCCAAAGACCTCGTAATGGATATCAAAAGTGCATAGTTGATTGAGTAAAAAAACCAACACCTTAAGTCTCAGTGCATAAAATAAAAATCAAAACATCAGTCCCTTGGTATTATTATGAAGCTGCTAACTGCAATTTTACTCAAACCAAGTTGATACTGGTCGGATGGCTTTAAAAAACGTTTTCCAGCTACTTCAAAACTTAAGTTTTCATACATTTTTTCCTCCGCTCACATCTGTGTGCTCTCACTCACTGATAGAAATTTAAACTTTCGTGTTGGAGGCCTTTTAACTGATGTTCATAGTACCACTGTGATAGTCATTGGACCCAACTATAAGTGTTGGGGTCCTTTTCCTCAAACTGACAGCTTTCTCCCTTTGTATGTCCATTTCAGTTACCAAACGTAAACCAATTTTCAATTTGGGTACTGCTTGGTGAATGGAGGATCCCTATTGTCACCTCAATATTAAAATCAGGTTCTTAGAGCATTAGAAAGAATGTTCATTCTGTACCCATTCTTATTAATTATTCATATATATGTGTGTGGGAATAATTAACAGTTCGTTATCTTCTTTCTTTAGCCCTGCTTTCCTAAGCTAGAATCAACACTGGTTGCTTCTGGGTTGCTCCAGCTTTGCCAAACTTGTGCTTTTCTTTCATGGTACCTTTTGCTTGCTTTGTAGATTTTGGGAAGGCGTTTGATAGGGTGGACTGGGTGAAATTAACTGAAGTGATGAAGAAATGAGTAGTCGATTGGAGGGAAGAACATTGCACCTGAAATCTTCATGTGAAGCAGAGGGTGCAGGCCAGGGTAGCCGATGGAGAATTGGGATGGGCCATGATAGGATGGGGGGCACAGCAGCGATGCCCACCTTCACCATTGCTTTTTAACGTTTATTCCATAGAGGTGGGCCAATCTGAAAATTACCGTGGTAATTTTCGTAAATTACCTTGTTATTTTACGTAATTTACCACTGCCCATGAAAATTACTTTTATTTTATTAGATATTTTTACTTATGGAATATTTGTGGGGCCATCATTTTTATCAGTTAGAACGAAAATTTCCCATACCCAACAAAAGAATTCCGAATTTCATGGGGGATGCCAAATTTGTTTTAATTAAAAAAACGAATAAAACGGAATAAAACTTAGCTATGTCCACTGGATTTTTATTGGTACAATGTGTTTCAATGCTAATGTACCATCATCAGGTACAATCTTGTTGAGAAGAATTTGTCTTATATATGTTCGGGAAAAGGGTTCAGGAAAACGGTTAGGGGGTCAAAGACCCCAAAGATCCTGTGGCTCGAGGGAAAAGGATGACGCCTTGACACTGGAGAAATGGAAATCATCAGAAGAAGAAAATGGAGGATTAAACTGATGAATGACATAGAATTTGTGAGCCATTGCCCCATCCTCTCCCTACCGACGTAAAACCTTGATCACAACCCCCTTCCACCCTCACAGTGAAATCTCCCTTTCTACCCCTTCCCTCCCTCTCCCTTCAACCCCCCTACCCTAATTAAGTTTTATTCATTTTACTAATAATGTTCCACAACATCTCCCCGGACTTCGTTGAATTTATAAAATTTTCTTTATTTCTAATACCTTAATGTATCCATAGTAATGGTTTAAATGCTCTTAATCCATTGCTATTGGCTTTCCCATTAAATCTTTTATTAGCTAGTTACAGCTGAAAATTACAAATTACAGTAATTTACCCATCTATTGTATTCCCAAGAAATGGTTATGGGTACTTAATGGTTTATCAGTCAGCCAAGGGGTTACAGTCAGTGATGAATGCGTTAGAGATGCAGTGCAAGAGGTATGAGATGAAGATAAACCATGAGAAGACTAAAGTTATTAGTTTCACTAAAAGCAAGAAGGCAGAGCTTAATGTCAGTGTAGGAGGGCACAAAATAGAGGAAGTTGAGCAGTTTCCATGTCTGAGTAGGGGCATAAGATGTAGAGTTGCCATGGCCAAAGAAATATTTTCAGAAAGGATGGAATTTAGGAAGGGAGTGCATGAGTAGAGACACCTCGAAAATGCTGGTGAAGACTTAAGTATGGAGCATAGACTTGTGGCATTTGAGATGTGGGTGTGGAGAAGTTAAGCTGGGTGGTGAGAAGGATGAATGATGAGGTGTTGGACATGGCTATAAAGGAGAGGAAGCTGGTGGTTTAGGCTCAGAGGAGGCAGAAGAGATGGATGGAGGATATTTCGAAAACAGGGAGAATGTTGAAGAGGATAATACGGGTTTAATATGGATAATACACCTTCCGCTAGTTTACGATAAAATCTGTAGCTGTAACCTTGCATTTACTTAAATCTCCCTGCCTCCATACCAGCATGCTAAATCTGGCCTGAATTTCATCCACGAGTGACCTCTTCTATTCTGGCTACTCTATATCCTTAAATGTGCAGCAAAAATTAAGAAATCAAACCCTGCTTCTCCTACTTAAGATCCGAATGCCTCTCACTTCAGAGATCCTTCTGTGATCCCCTTCTTACTATTTTAACTCCACACCTTCCTCCCCCTCGACTACTTCTCATCACATTTCTCATCCCATTTCCGGAGTTCTTCTGATACAATTCATCTCCACCTCCTGGGCCATTTTCTTCATTATGTACTTGACTGCTGAGATATTCCGCATATTTTTTTATTATGCTGAATTGTGATTGTTGATTGAATTTAATTTCAAGTATAATCTATCCCAAGTAATGGGTGTAAATGGCTGTTTTTTGCTTAATGACTTGATGAAGTGCCGCATGTACTTGAGTTAAAGAAGAGAAATTCCTTCTTTTTTCAGCCAATACATAACTACCTTTGACTCATAGATGATTCTTTGAATAAGATGACATTTTAGGATAATATTTCTTTGAATCAGTTGTATAAAGTCATATGTATCTCTATTACTAGTAAGCCTCTGGTAAAATTTACTGAGAAATGTGTAAGTTCATGCATATTTTTACTTTGGCCAAATGCTCTGAACTATTGATTTTTTCAACTATACCAAGTGTATTTAACAAATATTGCATAAAAAACAGAAATATTAGGACTCGTTCTACACTTGTTTATCCTCATACCTTATTTTCTGTCTTTCTTGATCATCTCTTCATTATTTTATTTTTCTTTGTACATATGCAATGAACAACATCTTTTTCTCATCATCACCTTAGGTGTATGTATTCATCCAGTTTCTTCTTTCTTGCCTCTGGTCTTTTCAGCTCCATCACACTGACATGCCCCACCTTTGATTCTCACTATCACACAGCTTTTCTCACACTTATTGAGTATCTTTTATGATCTTTCATTTTAAAGTCCTAATCACTTCGCTGTCTTGGGGTCTTGTTTCAACAGTGTAGAACATGGATCTGCTTTTGTCCCTCTTTATATCCCTCAAAAACATAAGTGTGATTTCAATCATAATGTATATGAATCACTACCTGCCACCTATGCATGTTTTATTAATTTTCCTTGTTGGTTTATAAGCTTTTCTGCCTTTTCTTATGATGGCAGCTGTTGTGACAGCATTCTGCAGCTAATGCTGCTTTTGAGTTCCAATTGTGGCAGACAAGTTATAAGATGATAAAATCTACAGGATGGCATCATTTGTTACTGTACAGGACTACCATTTAACTATAGAATGCTTTGTTGGCATTGGCATAACAGGCAGTGAATTTTTGAATGTGCTCTCTGATTTTTGGCTAGTCAAGTATAAGGAGTGTAAAAGAAACATAGCAGTGAACAAATGGGTAAATAGCCATGAGTGTGAATCCATAAAAATCAATCCAAAGTTGCATAGGTGTTCAGTGCAGTATGCATAAAAACTACCAATAAATTGTTAGAATAGCATCGACTTCAGCATAAATATTGGAGAGGGACACCACGACTTCTCCATTTACTGCAAACCCACCTTCACTGATGTCATTATTCTGGAGAAGTCTAATCACCACCATTCCCATAAAACTGCATCTTTTGAATCAATAGTTAATAGACTGATTAGTATTCCAATGACCTTTAAAAACTTCCAAAAAGAACTTAACATAATTAAAACTTATTGCTCAGAGGAATGGATATGACTCAAACCTAATAGAAAAATTGTTAGAACGATCTCGTGTAAAACAAACAATAAGTACAATGACCTGTATGCCTTTTAATATTGACAAACCAACTCGCTGGTGCAAGCTACCTTTTATTAACTAACTGCCACATAAACTATATAACACCATTCCAGCTAAAAAGACCAGGTTATCTTTATATAACCCTCTGACTTTAGGCAAATTACTTTTCAATGCCAAAGACAAGTACGATATCTCAGAGAGAAGTGGAGTGTATGAATTGAAGTGTGAGGACTGTGCCTGTAAATACATCGGACAGACTGGAAGAAAGTTTAAAACCAGAATAAAGGAGCATAGAAGAGATTTTATTAATAGTGATGAAAACACTGGAATGGTGAAACATTTAAGCCAAGAAAAACACTGGTGTAATTTCGACCCAAGAATTTTACATTGTATTAACTAAGGGCAGAAGCTTGATTTTATTGAACATTTTGAAATTGTAAATAGCCCTGATACCATATGTAATGACCAAATGTTCCTCTCCCCCTCACCCATCCTTCGAATCCACCTACCATCTCGACGGCGTCACAGATAAGCCCTGTGACCTTGCCCTCCCTTTCAACTTCAAATGTGACCGTTAACAATTCACTCCCCCCCTCTCCATCCACTCTCCTTCCCCCTCCATACTTTGTGTGTGTTTGCTATATATAAGGGGAACGCGACCCAAAAGATTTACCTGAGGATGACTTGCAGTGTTGAAACCATGGTCGAGTTGAGTTATATTAAATAGTGTAGAATAAAGCCAAGTACATGCATATCTTTTATTATGAGTGACATCATAAATTTCCACTAGGTGAAGCCGGAAACTATGTCTTATAAATGAAAGTATGTATTCAAAACCACTCATGGTGTCGTTTTCTTTATTCTTAGCGTTCTATTCAAATTGTAGAAGATGTACGTTTGAAGACTCGAGATGTGACCTTCATAATTGGAGATACTGGTACTCTTGCTTTGGCAGCTGTTCTTTACCATTTGCGGGGTAAGCACGATAAATCTGCTGAGTTGGTGCAAAGGTAATTTAGGTCAATTGTTTACATTTTGCTGAAAATCAGAAATGTGTTCAATGCTAACTTGATGGCAACTCTTATTGCAGGATAAAACACATGGCTACTGACGTAACTGATTTGAAGTCTGACCTTCCTGATGAAGCCCTTTATGGCAGAGTAGGCTATCTGTATGCTCTCCTATTTTTGAATCATCATATACTTCCTAATGCTGTTGAAGACAACATAATCCGTCAGGTAAGGAGTTTTGTTTCAGCTGTTGATAACTAAGAAACCTGAAATGTAAGAAGGGGTGTAATATGTGGAACATCAATATTATTTTCCCCTTTTTCTGTGGATTAATAGAGTCAGAGCAACTTTTTTGAGTTAAGGCTTCCATATTCATCATTTATTTGGATAACTATTTTGTTTTCATTTCGGTGAAATAAATACTTCTACTAGGTATGCTTATTGCGTATTTTGCAGACGCACGTGATTTCATATTGAAGCTAATCAAACTGCATGAAAGAGACATTTAGAATATACTCAATCTGTTACTGTGTACTTAAGGTTGTGAAAAAGTTGAAGCTAATCAAACTACATGAAAGAGATGTTTAGAATATACTAAATCTGTTTCTGTGTACTTTAGGTTGTTTCAGCCATCCTGGCATCAGGACAATCTCTAGCAAAATCTGAGCATCGTGAAGTACCTCTGATGTATTGTTGGCATGGATCATATTACCTGGGAGCGGCGCATGGAATTTCTGGAATACTTTATACACTACTATTGGTGAGTCTTTTCGTGCTTCTCTAGGCCTAATTCAGTCATTTTTCCTCATTAATTGCCCTATAATAATTTTGTGTAAGTATTTTCCATCTTACGGAACATACATAGTTGTCAAGTACCAGGGTTTTTTTTGAGATTTTAATCATTTCATGTAGGGGGTTCCTTGGCATGAGTATAATATTTACATTGCTGAGAAGTTTTGGTGTATTTTATTGCTCCAAATAGCAATAATTTTACCGTGAAAGAATAATGTGACATTTATTGTGATCCTAATGTTTTACAATGCTTTAAGTTTTGCTTTTAGCCCTAATTAACTGTCTGCCTGGGGCTATACATTTAGGAAAATGCTTTATGCTCTTGGTCACTTTTTTCTGGTAGAATAAGTTCTGATATGTTTTTGAAAAATTTTGTCAATGATTCTAGAGTTGAAATTTTCAGTTTGCTGGTTCTCTACTTGTTGGTTTTTAATGTGGTTGGTGTTGTGGAATATACTTTTAGCTATTGTCTTTGATATGCTTTTATATTGCTATGCTTTTAGCTATTGTCTGAGAATATTTGTTTTGTGATGAATTCCTCATTTTATTGCCAGAAATTAGAAATAATTTTCTTTTTGTTTGAGAAGTTAATGAGGTGTTATTCATAAGAAAATGAATTCCTTCTCCTATTACTCTTCAGTATGATTACATGGTGTCTGATTAATCAGTTACTATGAAACTGCCCTGAAGGTTAAAGAACTGCCTTGACCTACTTTGATGTCTTAAAAAATCCTATTCACAAACAGTCTTAACAACATATATGTCAACCAGTAATTTCTACAGATAAGCATAAATTCTTCTCGGGCTTTCCAGCGGGACAGGTGTGCGGGCAGCAGTCAAACGTCTGACCTGGTGGAAAGCCTGTGAAGAATTCACTTTCATCATTCACCTGGAAAGCATGAGATCCTTCAATACCTACATTTGAGAGTAGGATGTCATTTTAAAATTCTAGGAACCCAGGTAATTTAGTGAGAAATCAGTTTATGGGAGGGAAGGGTTCATTCATCCAGCAATGTAGAACACCATCTGCATCGGCCTGTACCTTGTTCATAAATGAAGGAGAAAATTGACCCTAATAGTAAAAAGGCTTAGATATTTTTATGGTATCCAGAAGAAAAAATACTAATTTTACGTTGTGGATGTTAATATTTAGGGAAACTCAAGACATGCCTTTGGAATATCCAAAACTGCATCTCAAGGAATGTTAGTGTCCTTTGTCACCTCATATGATGGCTTGTGTTTTGAAAGATTCAAAGCATGATGGCAGCATGTCATACTGCCATGATCACTTGTATGTAATCGTAACTTTTTTGGTCCTGTTAGAAGCTGTATGCAAGTATAGCACTTTTAACTAATGAAGCAACTTCACTATCACGTCATATTATCAAGAGTCACTGAATAAACTAATTATCAATAGATACACAAAATAAATAAAGATGTTTATATTGCAATCATTAAATGTGTACACACACCATCCATTAAGATATCCTTTCAGAGGGTAATATGCTCAGTCTCAAAGTGCTATTGCATTATGGTTCCCAATCAGCCACGTATGCACCTTTAAGGGAACAAAGTAAACATTTTAGGAATGTTACTACTAGTGCATTTTTAGTGCCCTTAATTAAAGGGTTCACAATTTGGAAATGGAGTGACTGAGGGGTATCATACATATGTAAATTGAAAAAAATGTTGGACACTGCTGGTGCAGACTATCAGCACTCATGTAAGTTGTATTTTTGTACTTCCTCTCAACTTACAGGCTAGGAAGCATTTAACTAATTCAGAGCTAACTGAATTAGTTCGACCAAC
Source organism: Ceriagrion tenellum (assembly GCA_963169105.1). Classification (NCBI taxonomy): domain Eukaryota; kingdom Metazoa; phylum Arthropoda; class Insecta; order Odonata; family Coenagrionidae; genus Ceriagrion; species Ceriagrion tenellum. Next base: position 166,195,491 of record OY720634.1, read on the forward strand.
CATTGACTTCCTCCTCACAACTTTATTTCCAAGCGGAAACATGCCATCTTCTCTTGGACGAGAGAAGGATAAGCTGGTGCACTGGTGTCATGGTGCTCCCGGAGCAGTTTACATGTTCAGCCTGGCTTATGAAGTGAGCATTTACTCCAACGGTGCATTTTCAACTCCTTGTCTACCTCACTTATATAGAGTAATAAGGATTTGCCATAACAATTTCAGGGTGTTTTTGGTGGATATAGTCTCAAGAAGGTAAATGAAAACTAGCGATGAATAAATTATGTCACCAGGTGATAGAATTGAGTTAATTGAGTAAATGTCAATACAGCAACTTTTCTGAGTTTTTGGGCATATGCACTGCTGTATTTATGATAAATTTTTCTGTCCTGGAAAACACCAGTAACTCAAGGGATTAAAGATTGAAAACCATCATGTACTCAATGCCTAGTTACTCCTAAATATTACTAATTTATATTCTAAATATACGCTGCCCTTAGTGGCCTTAAAAGTTAATATTTAGAATTTTCCTATGTGAGTAAGATAAAGTTTAACACAGAATCTTGTTGTGGCATAACTTGTTGTAATGTAAAACTTATTATTATGCACGTAGTTTGAGGTAACTGATGAAAACCCCATGTTCATGTGTGCAAATATCTTGTTGTAACGTCATAATGTAAGGCCATCGAGGTGCCACTAGATGCCAATATTTCGTTTTTATGAAAACAGGATTAGTTCTCACATGCTGAATGCTACAGTGCTGAGGAAGTGAGACTTGGGGAAAATTGCTGGATACAAATCTACGTATGATATTTACTGAAATTGGATTCACGAAGAACAGAGAACACTTTGAAGCCATTAAATGTGATAAAAGTTACGACAAATGTCAGTATCTGGGATTATTATCACAAGTTAAGCATTTTATGGAAGTTAAGTCAATTTATCCCTTTAACAGGAACATTTAAATGGTTAATAGTGGAGCATTTTCAAACAAACACTCGTTACTTGTTGAGGGAAACCCGAGGAAGATGTACAAGTATGGGTCATTTCACGCCACTTTGGACCAAAGTTGACCCTTGACCTGTTGGATATTTACAAAAATTTGAGGAAACGTTCGCCTAGTGAAGTAATGAAAACCATTTCAAGCGTTTTGCAAAAATTTCTAAAACAGCTCAATAGCGGGCGTTTTTCATAATGGCGATTTTCATTGCCATTAGGTTTTCGTAATCACATATCTCAGGGAACAATCAATGGAGAAAGATGTTCAATGGCTTGTTTTTAAACTTAAAGCTTTGATTAAACCAAATTTTAATTTAAAAAGGCGATTAAACTATTATTTGTTTAAAAATTTTAATAATAAAAAATTTTATAGTTTAAAATTTTTATGTATTTCACCTTTTTTCGAGCTTTTCTACGTTGATCGTTCCCTGAGGTATGTGATTACAAAATCTAATGGCAGTGAAAATCACCATTATGAAAAACGACCGTTATTCAGCTCTTTTTTAAATTATTGCAAAACGCTTGAAATGGTTTTCATTATTCCACTAGGCAAACATTTCCTCAAATTTTCGTCAAAATCCGAGAGTTCAAGGGTCAACTTTGGTCTGAAGTGAACGGAATGACCCGTATACATCACACAACACAATGCATGAGGCATATCCTGAAGATGCCAGCAGGATGGCTGGGGAAACTTTTGTCACTGGAAGGCACCACGTGGAGGAACACCTGAAAGCTGACTTTCACCAGGCATGCCGCCAGCTCAGATAAGAATTGACAATGCCCAGAGAAAAGTGATTTCTTTTACTATGATGATGGAAGCTTCTCAAATGTGCCCACCGTTTATTACCTATGTATCGGTGACTCGTAATCACAAAACAGTTTGACAAAATGCAGTATATTATTACTTTAACACTTCATGTGAGGAAAAACACTCCTATCACCGACCATTCCTATCATGGATAAACTTTCTTAAACAGTTTCAAGCCTGATAGAAGTGGACTAAGGCATTCGTTTTTCTGTGGAAACATTTATATGGACTTTTACCCTCATAAATAATTTTCAGAAGATTACCCTTGGATATCTACGATGATGGATTAGGCTTCCCATTGGTTTCTGTGTTAACCCATGTACCATGAGCAGCTTGTTTCCCAGAAATTGTGGTAGGAAAAGTTACCGCACTGTAGAACTACGGCGCCTACCTTGCCTTGTTGGTAGTTTTTATGTGGCTTACATTAGAAAAAATATTTGTTATGCTTAGGCAATACAAGAGAACTTGCTCACCATGCCTCCTATCTAAATGTAATTTGCAAAAGGTTTAAAAAAAATTGTTTTAAAGAGCAGCATTGTATTCACTGCATTTTTCAAGATGTATGATACTGCTAGCAGTGGCATATGATGTTTGGATTGAAATTATGGTTGTGTGAAGGGGAATGAGGATCTCAAAATTGGAGCTCAGTGCGACAATCCTTGCTCATTCACTAACTAAATATCATAGAGAGGTGAAGTCAGTTTTGTTTAGAAAAGAATCTATTAATTTACTCAAATTATTAAGGAAGGAAAAATGTAAATTTTGGTGTTGTTGTAAGTTTTAATGTTTCAATTGTCTCTCTACTTTTATATTGATTTTCAATTATCACTATGTCGAGTCCTTTGAAAGTAAAACTTGGTAGAAGAATAAATTATTTTTATTAGCTTCAGTCTATGATTTATGAAACTATTATCCTGAGATTGTCATGTGATTGTAGGCTAGTAAGACTTTGTTATGGAGATATAAGAGTAAATTATGTGGATTTTTATATAGGAAATGGTATGGCCATGCACTGCAGAGAGACTGTATTTAAAAAATAAGGATTTTTTAACTCCTATATCATATCAGAAAATGAAAAGTGTGTAGTTTGTTCATTTTTCCAACTATTTTTCAAAATAAATCTATAACTCACTGCAGAAATTTTTACAGGATTATTGGAAAATTTTCAGAAATGTTTGCTTTCTCCACATGTGGTGTGAAAAATTAGTGAAATAAAAGACTTTTGAGTTCATATTTAGTTAATTATCTATTGTGGATTTCAGCCATAAGGAACAATATTTTGCACCATTAATATGAAAATATTTAGTTTATGCTTCATGAAACTGCTGAAATGCAAAAATAAAATTTGAATGTGGTCTCTATTGTGACTAGAGAAAAATCTTGCTCAATCTACTTTGAGTTATAGTTTGTTTTACCACCCAAAGACAAGTTCTTATCATTTTTCTCAAGTAACCTTCTCTCAGATTTGTAATTGACGAGGGAAAAATCTTGCTCAAACTATCTTAAGTATAGTTTTTTTTAATTTTTTACTGAAAAATTTAATGTTATATCTATTTATTATCCATATTATTTTAAAACTAATGCTACTCGGAGTGTCAGATGGCTGCATTGTCTTCTCTTCTCCCAAACATCTCTTTCAGGTATTCAATGACGATCGTTACTTAGATGCTGCTGTCAAGTGTGGAGATGTTGTATGGGCAAGAGGTCTCTTGCGGAAGGGATATGGATTATGTCATGGAGTGGCTGGGAATGCTTATACCTTCCTCTGTCTCCACCAAATGCTGAACAGAAGAGCTGCTAACTCCTCATCTCCAGAGAAAGCTCCTTGGGTATGATTTGCTCAGAATAAGCTGCTCAGTTGGGCTTAAATCATGTGAAGTATTGAATACCTATCATTATGCATTATGATTGATGTTGATAGCTATCATGTATACTTTGATTGTGGGAAGTTGGTTTTGAGCTAAATATTTTGCCATAATACAGCCATTGCCAGACACAAGCAGTGGGACAAACTGCGGATTGCTGGACATCAGATGACAATCTTTTTTTGTATTGCCAAATCTTGTTCTGCTGTTGACCTGTCAAACCCACCATCAATATCGAATGCTTCATGTCACAGTTTGAGAAAGATGGTTGGCAGAAAAATGTATCTGATGTGGATAGATGCTCTGGGTTAGTGAGTGATTAGAGGGGTAGAGAACTTTGCTTTTGACTCTATCATTCAGATTCTTCAGAAAGCTTGACATTGAGGTAATCCTCATACCTCAAGAGGTGGGGAACATCTAGGTCCTAGCTAGGGATCACTTTGGTCTCAAGACATCAGGAGTCTCATCAGTGCTTATGTGTAGAAGAGTTTTCTATAATGAGATGGGCTGCACTATTGAAAACTAGGCCTAAAGTGCATCAATGGCTGATCAGGCTTCGACAAATGGAATAGTCTACCCCTGCAGAGCATAGTTTCAACCAGAAAATCGAAATTATCGGATGAAATGGCTTTGCAAACTGCAATGATACAAGGATCATCATGCTAAAGAAGAAATTCAGACCTGGCTCTGTGAAAGGGATCGTGGCAATTTAATTTTTACCAGAATAAACAGTTTTATTGACATTTCTTTTCAGTTTGCTTGTTTGATAATTTCCTCCTCGTACAATTGAAGAAATTTGGTAACTGGCATCTTCTCTTGGTGCATCATAAATTTAAAAAATTCTAATTACATAATTACATATTATATCCAGCAGGTGTTCTCATTTGAGCATGTCAACCTCACCTCTTCATCATTTAATGGTGTCTTCATGTATATTAAATGTATTGAAATTTATCACAAGATTGCCAAAAGGGGACAAAATGACCCCAAATGCATAATGCATTTTCTGCCATGTCTGTGAATGCCACCCTAGGGATTCACTATGCTCTGGCTTGTCATGGTTAATGAGGGAATAGCATTGCTAAAATTACAGCCAGTACAAATGGTCCCTAATGGTCTATGTCGATGGTATGAAATGGAGTAGCATCTCGCTCCATGTCTGACAGTGTTCCTTCTCTCTTGCCTCCTGGTCTCTCATGGTAGGCGCATGCGATTCAAGCTGTGATGTATTTATTCACTCTTCTCATCCTAGGAAACCAGAAATATCTCCTCAGGTGTTCTATGGCTTTTCTTCCATGTAGTATCTCTTGTGATCATGACTTCCTTTCACAGTGTGCCAAACTGAGTCTTTCGGAACAATCCATTTGGTTCCTCCCTCTACCTTGCAGCACACCCGAGTATCTCTTAACATATATTCTGCATGAACTTGTCTCTTCTGGTCGATAGTTGCTGGTTTCTGTAACATGTCGTATATTTTCTTCAGGTCTGGATCTTGCTACTGCATTGTCGGAAGACAATCCTCATGATTGATTCTCATGGTGAATATTTTTAAGTCAGCAGTCTCTCTTTCTTGGCATCCTCGTTTGGCTTCTGGCTGAGAGTATCAACATGGTCCATAACTTTTCCTGACCCATATTCAACTGTGAAATTATTCTCTTGTAATTGCAACCACCATCTTGTGATTTGAGGGAGTAGTTTTGTCGTGGACATTGCTATCTTCAGTGCATTATAGTCAGTTACCACCTTGAAAACGCAGCAAATACACCCAGAACTTGTTGACAGCTTCTACTATTGCCACTACCTCAAGTTCATAACTACATATGGTACGACTTTTCTGCATCCATCGTTTGTCTGCTAAAATATGCCACCTGTTTTAATGGTTCTCCTTCTCGACACTGTTAGAGCAATCTGGCCAGACCAATTTTACTGGCACCTGTATGAACCTCATGCCTAGCATTCACATCAGTATCATTCACATTCACATAGTGCTAAAGTTGGGCATTCAACTAATCTTTCCTTCTACTCTAGGAATGCTTTCTCTTGTTCCTCTCCAGACTGGAACATTACGTCTTTCTTGGTTAATTTTGTCATAGGTCTGCTGATAACAGCAAATCCTGGTGTGGATCTCCTAAAGAAGCTGCTTAATCCTACAAATTGCCTGATCTCATGTACATTCACTGGCCTATGGAAGTCTTTCACCTGGCTTGATTCTGTTGACGCTAATCTCAAACCCTGAGTAGTCTACTTTTTTTTTTTAAACTTGCTCTTGGACAACTTAAATGTCTGATCGATGTACTCCAGAACAATGATGGATCTAGCGATCTGTTCAAGTCCTTCCTCAACCATCATACTTGGAATCAGGACGTCATCCATGTACTCTAAAACATCTCCAGGCTTAGTCATTTGGATTACTTGCTTCACCATTAGATTAAATTCATTGGGAGCATTCACCAGTACAAATGGCTTCTTGGTAAACTGATACAATCTCTCTTTTGTCACAAAAGCCATAAACGGTCTTGAACTGGCTGCCACCGGAAGTTGGTAATAACCTGAAGCAAAGTCCAACACCGTGAAATACCCATTTCTTGCAATGCTAACTGCTAATCAATAACAGGCATGGGAAAGTTTGCCTTTTTCATCATCTGGTTCAGCACCCTGTAATCTATTCAGAGTCACTATGTTCACCATTTGACTTCCTCACTAACAATGCAGGACTAGCTGGTGGCATTGACTTTGATTCTTGCACAATGCCCAACTCAGTTCATTCACCGTTTTCTGCATCTGCTCTGAGCGCATGTGGTTGATGATATGGAAGTAAATTCACTGGCTGATTGTCCTGCAACTCAATATCAAAACTGGCTAAATTCACTGTACCTAACTCACTCTATTCTTTAGCAAAACATTTCCTGTACTTATTCACCTGGCCTTGGACCTTTTTTCCTTTTCTGTTAAGCCTTTATCAACATTGATCTCATCCCTATCTATCAATACCTCCTTTCTCACCTTCAAAACTCTTTGGCTCCTGTTCTTTCTCATCATCAGGAACACATCTTGTAATGCTGAATTTCCCTTTTTCCCTCTCAACTCGAATACTCTTCTGGTCTAGAGCACTTCATCCAATAATAGAGGCATCTATTTCAAAACTTCTACTTCAATCCTCACACTACTTTCAACGTCATCTCTCTTGAGTCATTGACTTCACATCTACCACATCCGAACCCAATTAAGCTTTCATCTTTTGCTTCATATTTTACTCTCATTTTCTCTGCAATATCTTGTCTCACAGTCAAGACATCATTTTCCAAATCACTGAATCCGATGACATGGTCATTTTTCAGCTCTATCTATTTATGTTATTCGTCTTTCAACTGCCTCATTCACAGAGGTGATGGTCTTATCATTTCTTTTACTCTTCCCATTGTGTCCATTTCTCTGACTTCCTTGTGGGCAATCCCTCAAACAAATGTCCACTTTTCTTACATAGGAAGCATAGTCTTTTACGTGCTGGCTCCAGGCAACCCTTGGCTAGATGGCCCTGCACTCTACAGTTGAAGCATTTCGTCTGATCTAATTTTCTTTTGACTCACACTTCTTTCCATTCACTTCTAGGTACATCACTTGGCACAGAAATAAAACTTCGTTAAGGGGGCTCTCATCAAATACACTTACAACTTGTTGTGTGATTACATTGCTTTTACCTTTTGTTAAGACTCAAGTGCACATCAGGCTGATCAACAGACGATGGGAAGGTATGAAGTAGACTTCTCTTATAAGTTTCCCATGAGTTAACCTCTTCTGCCACACTATTCAACCACGTTGTCACATGCATAAGCAGCGGCGACACTTTCCACTCCCTTAATCCATTGTTCAGCCGTAAACCCTAATGGTACTGACGGATCAAATTTTTGCATGTCTTTCTGCCATCATTGAATTTCCCACTATAACCAACTGTCCCACCATTAGTGCCCTCTTGCTTTTAAGAAGCTGTTGCACTCTCTCTAATAGTCCCCTTTATGCCTGAGGAATCCACGTTCTTCTGCCACATCACCTGCAGTCTTACTAGCCTCTCTCACACACATGATTACGTCTCCCGAGAGCCTAGCCTCGCTCTCCTACTGTTGCCATCCCATGGTGTTGCTATCCTCTTTTGTACATGCGCTTATTTCTCCTGGAAGCCTAGCCTTGGTCGTACGCATGTCAAAATTGCAAATTGGAACCCATCAAGTTTGTCAGACTGCTGTATTCCCTCCATTTTGCACTCTTCATTATCTGTTCTCACAATTTTAACTCAATCACAAGTTCTTTGACCACCAAGTCAACCCGAACGTTAGTTTCTACTGCACATGATATTGATGATAACTCACCATCTCTCTCTGCAACACAATGCTGTAACTAGTAACCGAAGGCTCCTTACACTTGGCTCGGCATCTAGCTCAGTTTCAGCACTGGATTTTCTAATTATTATCCCACCATTGCTGTGTGAGACACTTGAAGAGTTGGGTTGTGGGGGAAGAACTCAGCACACATGCCAGCACTCTTAGCTCACTTCATTTACTCGTTGTTTTACAGCCAACCAACTCAACCTTTGCGGCCTACTCGTAGGCAACTGTCTCAGTCTCTGTTGCATTATCATACCTCTTCCCCAGGCTTCTGTCTGGGGGTCAGCTGGTCCTGACCAATGATTGTTCAACGTATTTACTGAAATTTTGTCTTTTTGTTTTTCAATGCATGTTACTCTTTGCTTCAATGTTCATGCACGCACCCTAAATGGTTTGCTTTTTTAAGTCCTAAAACTAGTAATCAAGAACTTTTTCACCTCAACTTATGCATGAGTGGCATACTGTAGTTGATATTTTTGGTCTAGAAAGGAGACTTCAAGTTAGGCTGGAATATATACAGTGCTTATGAATTTTTGTTGCTTATCCAATTGCTCCTTTAAAAATAGCGGAGTCAGTTTTCTATGGAAGGTATATACATTTTTTGTGAAATGTGTACCGTTAACCTCAAAATTATGTCACAGTTCAAAGCCTGCTGCTTCCAAATATTTGAGCATATTTTATTGGCTTTCAATGGTCACTTTTTTGTTGTAGCCTAGGCAGTTTGAAAATAAATTTTAGTCAAAAATTTTACAGCTTAAAAATTCAATCCAATTAAAAACATTCAGCTTCAAAAACCGATTATTCGAAAAATTTTAAAAATACCACCATTGAAAGCTTTTTCTCATTGAAGAATAAATTTGAATGGCCCATGGGATACATAAGAAAATTACCTCATATGTCAAGATTTTGGTCTCATAGGCAACCATCTACTTAGAGTGGAGGGTTCAGAATTGGTTTGAAAATGTGGAGGGGTTGAGGTAGAATTTACTCCAGCAGAAATGTTGCTAATATTTGACATTTTATGAAACATAATCCATGAAAGACCAACTAAAATTTCCCATCATAGCCATTTGTCAGGATGCCTAGGAAATAAGCTATTGTTGAAATAAGAGAAAATTTGGAATTTTCTAATTAAAAATGTTATTTTCAACTAAAGATAAAACTTATAAGCAAGTGGTTGCAAGAATTAAGTTCCTTCTACTTACTTGTAGGCATTAGTTAGTAAAAATTTCAGCCTTATATCTTGATTGCTGGTAACAGGAAAAAAAGGATTCCAGTTTTGCAAGGGGGCTTAGGGAAGATTGCCATAAAATTCATGCATAATTTCCCTTAAGTGAGTTTGATTGAGATTGTAACTACACACAGAATTTTGAAATAAACGGATAATTATATTTATTCTGAGGCTAAATAGAAAAAAGTGGAGTCCGTTAAGTCCTACCAGCCTTCTCTCTTGAGCTCTATCAAGGTTTAATGGGTGTTGGACTTTGTTTCTTCTTTGGTGGAAATGTTCTCCCAATAGTTTTATCGAAACTATTCCCTCCATGCTGCTCTGCCCTACCTCCTTCAGGCATAACTCTTCACAACTCCTGCCCATCATCATGGTATATCTTCTTCCTCTCTTTACCTCAAATTTCCTTTCAAAATTCGTGTTAGAAGCCAGTCTTCTATCAGAGTGTGTCCTATCCAGTTGGATTTCTTTTTCTTACTGTTCTCATGTTTCTTTTATTATTTATTCTTTCCAGCACTTCCTCGTTTCTTATGCTATCACTCAGTTGGATCATTTCTATTTTTCGCCATCGCCATATTTCAAATCCCTCCAGATATATCTCCTCTTTTCTCAAGAGTTGATGTTTCTACTCCTTAAAGCAATACACCCATAAAAACATTTTGCTAATGTTTTCCTTGAATGTGAGATAGTCGATTTATCTGTTAGTGGTTGTTTAACTCTATTGAAGAGCCTTTCTGTTGGCGCAGGTTGGGTTATCGGGAGGTATAGAAATAATGTTCACTCACTTTCATGATCAAAAGCAATCTGACGAGCAACTGGTAGTTGACCCGCCTTTTATTGATGCAGTTGTTTTTGCAAATACAATTCTAGTCATAGATGGCACTACCAGTGCAGCACATTATGCCTAGCAAATATTGTAACTCCCAACACTTTCCCTGCATGATTCTGCTTCTTATTTCCTCTATAAAAGTTCCTTCTGATGATACTTCCGAGTTGTCTTAAGGATAATAGGCTTCTAGCCTTTCTCCATTGATCATCTCAGTAGTCATAAGTTTTAGTTATCTGACAGTGGGAAAATTTTACCAAGTAAGCAATGTAGGACATATCAATAGACCCTAATTATAAGAGTCAATAACACAAGCTAAATGCAGATAATTTTTAAAAGCCATTTAGCAAACATGAAGAGGTTGTGGCACAAATTACTCCTGCTGAAATCTCACTCAAACTTGCTAATATTGATCATTTAACTTTACCTATGCCATTTAAGTCCCAGAGAAATGTTCAATTCATAGCCAGTTGCTGAGTGTATTTTTAAGCTGAATCAAAGGGAATTCAAAATCCATTGAAAGAATTAAGTATTTCTCTTTTCTGTCTGCTGATATTGAAAATTTCAACCATATACCTATACTACAAGTATTTAAAAAAGCGAAAACAAGAAACCTCTGCACAAACTCTAGAGCTATGAAGGGGCCCATTTGTTGAGTCCTGGAGGCTTTGAAGCCCTGAGACATCTTTTTTATAGATTTTGTCTGCAAAATTTCAGGTTAATCTGTGCAGTAACTTCAACGAGACTTGTAAAATATGTATATGCAAGCACCTGGGGCCCTGAGATGTCTTTTATATAGGCTATAGCTGAAGCTAGCATATGTATAAGAATATTGCAAAATTTCAGATCAATTGATGCTGTAATTTTGGAGGAGACGAGTGACTACTATACAGGCACCACTCCATTTTTGAACACAGAGTAGATAAGCCATAAATGCTGCTCACTTGTATGTCTTCCCACCCACCCTTCTCTCAACAGATCATCCTCAATCGCTGACAAATAATTGTATACGTACACACACACCAATGTTAAACGCTTTCTGTGAGCATGGGAACAATGAAAACTTCATCACAGGGTGACTGCAAAAATACACAATGTAAAGAACATTCACTTTGATTTTAGAATTTTTGGTGGGTTGCCTGCACCTTCTTCAGTGAGAGGAGTTGGAAGAATATATGTGTTACAATACCTGATTTAACTATTTACGATATTTGGAGGCTTGTTTGGTGAACTTCCAGAACCTGTAATGAAATATGTATTCAACTTAAAAAAGCTAGATCCTACTAAGTATGCTCTTGTTTATAAATCATCAATGAAGGTTGTTTTTACTTTTCAGGATGCTAAAAATGTCTACAGAGCATGCAAGTTTGCTGAATGGTGTATGACATATGATCAGCATCAAGATAGAATTCCTGATCGTCCCTTTTCCCTCTTTGAAGGTAGGTATCTATCTTTTAAAAGCCTGCTTTGGCCAAGAGGAATGAGTGCATAATTGCTATGAAGTATGTTACAGAATTTGGAGGAATATTGCAGTTTAAACTTTTGTATTATACCTAGACTAGACATAGATGAAACATACTCCTTTCCTTTGATGGCCTGCTCTATTGTGGCTCAATAAGCAGTTTCCACAAAATATTCTATTTGAAGTTAGCAGTACCTCTCCAATATTGTAAGTTTGGCATTTAGCTCCTACAATAGAACCTAATGCATAGTTTCATAAGGAAGCTCTTAAATTTTAATTCTAAAGAAGTTTGGTCACGGAGTAATTTTAGCTAGAATTTGGCATCAATTGATCCAAAGGAAAGGACCCTTTTTAAGGTAGCATTTAATGTATAGTCAGGAGAGGTCATTTTTTTGGCACGTGGGATATATACGATTATGAATTTTGCATAATAAATGCAATTTTAGAAAAAGTCTGTTGCTTAAGAATTTTTATGAAGACCTGCATAGACCATAGCTATGTAATAATAAAATAATTTCTGTACACACCTGTGTTCATGTAGTTGGTGAGGAACATCCCCTTATCCTTCATTTAATATGGCACTCTCCTTGAAAATGTCAGAGGTGCTTGAAAGCGTCAGCCCTGGTGGCAGTGGGATTTCACCTACTAACCCGACGGTCATGGGTTTGAACCTGGGTAGAATATTCACTGCCCAAGACATGGGTCTTTGTGTTCATCTAATGAGTTAATGGTGAGAGAGGACTGTACAGACCTACAAATTTGCTCATAATAAAGAAATTATTATTATTTAGTCTTAGAGATAGATTTTCATTTAACACATCAGTTAACTTGAGAGGGGTGTGCTATGAGTGGTCATATGGCAGGTCTGAGCTCAACCTATTAATAATGATTCCTTCTAATATGTCAAAAAAAAATTTTTATCTAATACAAGATGACAAATTCCTTTAACATCATTGGAAGCTTAATTTATGCCATTGGATTGTAAAAAGGGGAAATCCACCTGATTAATTTTGTCTAGTGCATGCTTGATGTTTCACTTTTGGCAGACAAAATGGGGCTTGTAAAAAGCAGTGGTAATGAAGCCAGAGTTATGCTCTTCAACGTTGTGTTAATCTTCAGTCCTCACAGGTAGCAGTGTTGACCACTGTGCCAAGTTTTATTTATCTACTTGGAGAAGAAAATATGAACATTGGACAACTTCTCAGAAGTAGGTTTTGTGAAATTAAGGACCTATTGCTTAACTGAAAGATAATCCTCCTATCCAACCATTATCTGGGGTAAAGAGTATCATGGCAACATGATCTCTTTGGGAGGTGGCAGCATTGAGTCTAGGCCTCAAGCCTTACGGCAATGAAAGGCAGTTACAGGGTCCTAAATATAAGCTTAAAAGAATACTGAAGAATGTGCTTACTCAATGTTTCTGTATAATTTTCTTTTCATGTTTAATGCTGCATTTTCTTTTCTTATTTCGTAGATGAGAGTTGCATTCCCTATGATTCACTTGTTTCATAGATTTTAACAGTTGATTTGTGAAAATAATTACTGCCTTCCCATGCTCAGAGTAGTTCCATTATTTCTTAAAACCTCATGAACTTAACCTATTTCAGGAAGGTTGCTAAATTGAAGGTTTCTATGATTGCTAAATTGGCCGGGCCACAGAATTTTGCCATAACCAATTCAGTTAATACTTAAATTGTGTGTAGTGTTGTAATCAAGGTAGTCTTTCATCAAGAATATTGTATCATTCTTACATCAGGAGTACATGATTGCACGGAAGTTTCATATGGACCTGGTACCTAAATGGAGGTTGGCATACAAATGCTTGTGACCATAAAAATTTTACATTTCCTTTCCAGTAGATGTTACTTATTAAATATAAAAGATACTAGAAAGTTCCTTTGAACCACAGTTTTGTTATCAAGTCAGGCCATATATTTTTGCCTTAACATGCTAGAGCTAGGTGAACTATTACAATATTGGTGAAGTATTTTCAAGTCCTCCCCCTGGCGAAAATGTCCAGTGATACAGGCAGTGACAGCCTGTGATTCTTGATTTTCAAACCAAATCACTGTGTAGTCACTGTCAACTAAATTTTTAAAAATATATATTGAATGTTTGATTTGGAGTGCTTAACTATTCTACTATTGATTAAAAGGATTAGATTTAAATTTGTAACTAAGTATATCAGTTGCATATTCATCACTGGGAACCTAGTGATAAACCCAGTGAGAGGAGTAATCCTAAGTCACTGGGTAGGAATCCAAAAATCACTGGGTATAGTGACTTGAAAAAGCTGGCCAGATTATCATGAAATACTACGCTATAACAGCTCTTAGACTTTAAACAGTATATTTGTTAACACGTTGCGTACGGATCACGAGAATCTTCGTTTTTCCTGAGCCATGCGTTAAGGACGGATAACGAGAATTCTCGTTTTTGCTGTTGACTCCTTTTATTTTGCCAATTTAATTTAATTATATCAGTTTTTTTTATATGTAACGGGCAACTATCATTAATAATATATTTTTGCATAAGTTGTATGAATTTAGAATATCTGCATATATTTTTTGTTTAAATAAAGTCATGTTTTTAAATCCGCTACTTTCACGCATTCGCGTTTTTCACGCATTAATCACATTACCTGTGTTCCGTTTACAATACTAGATTAACGGATAACCTGAGATTCTTAGAACAATGTTAATTGTTTAGTTGATATTTTAATATCCTTCATGCTGAAATATAGATGGAATAATCGTCAATGTAGACTTATTTCAAGTTGAGAGTGGTCATTTGGGTATTACTGACAATAGTTACTCAAGAGTAACACCATGCATGTCATGAAATACTCCAGAACATATTTTTTTCAAGACAGCAAATTTCCCATTTCCATGACTCAAGAATTTCATCCGTCGAAGGCATTTCCGCCGTCGGGGTGTCAAATGGCACACGACTGGAAGTTTGTTTTCTAGACGGTCAAGTCTAATTATGGAATAGTTTCATTTGACTGGATAGAGAAACAGGCACGAAGCTAAGCGTCTGGGATTTATCAGTGACCCTGACCTCTCACAAACACACAGCCTAGCATTTCTCGCTTTCCTTATCCTATGTCGGCTACGTGTTCCCGATATGTGATGCGCTCGGAAGAGGCATTCGTGGTTTGACTTCAGTTGACTTATAGACCCTTGCTCATACGGTTGGTTTCGTTGCCTGAGTTTTGTTTCTGATTTTTATGTGTTGGCTGGTCTTATAGACGAATGTGTGTGATCATTTACCAGTGCCTTATTTCTTTTCGAACCTGGGATATTAGTCTTATGACAGTTCCTCAGTTGTAGTTACATAGTTTGTGATATAGCGGAGGCATGGCTTCAAATTCCAATAAGCAAACAATGAGAGAAGATGAAATTTTAGCAGATTTGTGTGCTGATGACTTATCTGATGTACCTGTTGAGGCCAATGAAGAGAGCAGTGAAAGTGATAGCGACATTCCAGTTAGTAAGAAAAGAAGAAAAAATCACTCTTCCATAATTAGCGACAGTGAGTCTTCGGAAATAAGTGAGGACGAAGTTGCTGATAGTGGAATTTTGGATACATGGATAAAACGAGATGTAAAAGTTACTTTGGAGAAATTTGTAGGTACTCCTGGTGTAAAAATCAAGCCTAAACATATTGATTGTATTTCTGAAGCTGTGGAACTTTTTCTTGGTGATGACTTCTTCCAAATGATGTGTGATGAGTCCAACCTGTACTACAGTCAGAATAAAGATAAATACAAATTATCTCCCAAGTCAGGAAAATGGTCTGACATTACTGTTCCTGAAATGAAGAAGTTTCTTTCAATAATAATCCTCATGGGCCAAGTAAGGAAAACATCGTTGAAAGAATATTGGACTACTGATCCTTTTATTTCAACGCCTATATTCCGGCAATTGATGTCAAGAAACAGATTCGAATATATTTGGAAAGCATGGCATTTCAATAACAATGAATTGTACTCAAAGAAAACTTCTGACAGGTTATTCAAAATACGACCAATTGTAGACTATATTGTAGACAAATGCCAGACAGTTTATAAGCCAAAACAAGAATTATCTCTAGATGAGGCAATGATTCCTTGGAGAGGAAGGCTGAAATTCCGCACATACAACCCAGCCAAGATAGTGAAATATGGACTGCTTGTTCGCATGGTATGTGAAAGTGAGAGTGGTTACATTTCCAACCTGGAGATTTATGCAGCTGAGGGGAAAAAACTTGAAGAAACTATTCTGTCAGTGCTGAAACCTAGCCTAAACCAGTGGCATCACATTTATCAGGACAACTATTATAATAGCGTTAAAATTGCAGAATCTCTTCTTGCCAAAAAAACAAGAGTTTGTGGCACGATTAGAGCAAATAGAGGTCTTCCGGACATTTTGAAGAAAGAATCAAAAAAATTGAAAAAAGGAGAATACACCTTTTGCCGAAAAGGACAAGTCCTACTCCTGAATTGGAAAGATAAACGGGAGGTTAGGATGATCACGACCATTCATGATGCAAGCATGAGCAACGCAAGGAAAATAAACAACATAACAGGGCTTGTTGTCAAGAAACCCAACTGTATTCTGAAGTATAATGATTGCATGAAGGGTATTGACAGAGCTGATATGTATTTAGCGTACTACACGATACTAAGAAAAACTATGAAGTGGTCTAAAAAAGTTGTACTATGGTTGATCAACTGTGCGCTCTTTAATTCCTTTCGGGTGTATAAAACATTGAATAAAGACAGCAAAATAAGATTCAAGCAATTTCTTCTCGGGATTTCAAAAGAGTGGGCAGAAAGCAGTGAGAGACCAAGGCAAGGCGATGAGCCTAGCGGCGATAAGGAAACAGATGTGAAAGAGCCTACGCAGCGGGCCCCCAAAGAAGATCACCCAGCCAGGCTCTCGGGAGATTTGGCAACGCATTCTCTTGAACCCATAGTTGGAATAGGGAAAAAAAAATATCATACACGGGTGTGCAAAGTGTGCTCGTCAAAAAAATTGAGAAGTTAAACTAGATATATATGTAAATTTTGCCTTGTCCCATTGCACAAAGGAGCCTGTTTCTTGCAGTATCACACAAAAAAGGATTACTAACATCATACCTGAGTAAGTACAAAAAATTCCATTAAAAATTATTAATAAATTATGAAGCAATGGCACTTCTAAGAGAAAAGTGCATATTTAAGTGTCCCAGTTTAAATACCTGCCGGAACAGAGGGGTACGAGGGATTTAAACACTGCCGTACGCAACGTGTTAAAACCCAAAGAGACCAAAAATCATTGGGTATAGTGACTTGAAATAATTGGCGATTTTATCATGAAGCATTGTGCAATGACAGTTGTAAGACTAAGTAGTATGTTTGTAAAGTATCGAGTCATAGCTATAAATGGAAATTATTAATTCAATGATTATTTACGATTTATTTGCTCAAGACTATTCGGTCGTTACAAATACTGCAGAATGTCAGAGACTGGTGTGATCTTTTTCGCTGATAAAACGCAGAGCATGAAAAATTGAATTAAAAGGAGTGGCAATGATATAAGAAAAATATCAACAGGGAGTGCTCCTTACATTCTAATTAATGTTGCGAATATCAATATTCATTTGTCTGTTTGGGCAGCCAATCGGAAGTCCGAATGCTTGTCCTCCGCCATGTTCCTCCACTTTTTCTATTACCTCGAGAGAGAGGTTGCATGCAGTGCTTACGATATTCGGCCAGATACGATAACAAGTTTACGACAGGAAGGTACAGAACATCAACCATAGTGAAATTCCAACCCTCAAAGTGGAATTGCGGAAGAAAGATCGTGTGTACTTCTTTCCCACGAAGAAGTTTTCGGAGGACAGGAGTGAGGGGATACTCTCAGTGCACGTGTTGCGATTTGCTAGCTTTACAGTGATTTTGACGGTGATTTTCCGGTGACTGACAGTGACTTTCCGAGTGAATTAGGATTGGCGACATGCATCGTTTTAACATGCCATAACAGGTTCTCGATAAAACAAACTGGCTCGAAAATGACTCATTTCAGCTACAACAGCCACAAAAACACAATCCCTCGTTAAGATGAGGAATTGGCCACTGAGAAGCGTACTTTTAACTGAAATATTATAAATTCAAATTATGTACTTCACAGCTGTGGAGTAAGAGTTTTTTCCTCCTCATTTCAGTTAAAAGTACGCTTTTCAGTTGCCAATTCCTTATCTCAACGAGGGCTTGTGTTTTCGTGGCTGTTGTAGCTGAAATGTATCATTTGAGCCAGTTTGTTAAATCTAGAACCTGTTACGGCGTGTTAACACGATGCATGTCGCCAATCCCAATTCACTTGGAAAGTCACTGGAAAATCACCATCAAAATCACTGTAGAGTCACTTATTAGCCACTGGTCATGTCACTTAGTCACTGTCCCATTTCACAGGGAAAGTCACTGAGTAGTACTGAAAAATCACTGGTCATGCCACTTAGTCACTGTCCCATTTCACTGGGAAAGTCACAAAGTAGTCACTGAAAAATGACTGGCTATATCACTGTGTGTCACTGGATATTTTCGCCAGAGTCATCCAGTGAGATAATTGTAGGCTGACATTCTGGATAGCTACCTCTGCAGTTGTCATCACAGCACTGATCCAGACAATGGCAGAGGTAGCTATCAAACCGGCGGCCCACAATTACCTGACCCCGTGTAAGAATAGAAGTTTATTTGTTCTATTTGGTATCTTGCATACCATGGACATCTTTGTCTGTGATAATTTTGTTTAGCACCTAATTGACGTGCCACATACAATGTATATAAAATACTTGTCGTCTGGCAAATAAATAAATTTAAACCAATGAAGTAAAATATGCAAATAGAAGATTCTAACCTTGGAGGTATATTCTGTTGACTTGATTGAATATTACTCTATGCACAACTAAGCTGTGCAATAAATACAAGCATATATGCATCCACAAGTACCATGTTTGATGGCCTATAAGATACATCCCATTTTGATGGGACATATCCAGGAAATCACCCTTAACCATTGAGTTTTAGTGGCCCTAGCACTCAACACCCAGCGAGTTTTAAGATGCTATATATTTGATTACTTCGGCATCATCAAATCCATTTACCTAGTATCAGAGTTTTTAAGTAGTTTTTTTGAACATAATATTAGGCTGATTTAGTTTATTGTTGTAAAAAAATGATATTTAGCAGATCCTGGTGTCTGGCACCCACTTACAGTAATGGTGTGACTTTGTCCCTCTTTTAGCTGTGGTCTCTTCCAAGGGTCCAGTTGCAGTAAATGTGTCGCCTTATGTTATGGTTCTCGTCAGGAGATATGCAGAAATGAAATGTGAACATTACCTTCCTGCAATATTTGGTCCCAAGCCAACTGGCATCTTTAATCTATTCTTTGCTTGTCTCCCATAAGTTTTTTCATTGAGGTCCAGGGTTGTTAGATTTAAATATCTGTAGCTCCTTTGATATGGGTGTTTGCTATCATGTCCACCACACAGCCACCGTTAATGTGGTTACAAAGTATTTATTGCTGTAGCATACCCCAGGAAATCTGCAGATATGTGGCGCATATCATCATTTTGAATGAAAATGTTCTACCAAACCCACAAAATTGCTGAACAGCCTATGCAGTGCTAATGGAGAATTCACTAATATGAGCAAATTTATGGTAAACTCGTAAATGTTAAGGCCTGTATCAAAAGAAGAGTAGAACCAATATTGATAAAGACAACCTTGATCTAGGACCCACGTTGCATGCCATGTGATGGTCTGATGATAAGGAGTCTGAATGTGGTGGCTCCAAGATGGGTAAACTACATCATCTGTCGATTAAGCTGAAAACTTAGGAGAAACAACAATAATTCACACTAGATTCTTGTAATGGAAATACTTAAGAGATGTGAGAAAATTATGCCCTGATATTATTCCTCCTTATGTTTTTTGTACGTTAAGTAATTTGAAGGAGTACAGTGCTCACTGACATATACAGGTGCAAGCACCATGTTTGGAGCACCGAGGAAGATAGGGGTTTCCCAACAACTCTAACTGAAGACCTGCATCCAAGAGTATTTTTCCTTTCTTCAATTGTCCCTATCTTTTCTAACAGTAAGGGGACTCATTCAGATCTTTGGCTGTAGTGAGTTGAAGAAGCTTAGCTTGACCAGATGAGTACCAGTAAACAAGGCTGTCTCAGTTTGAAAGCTCACTACTTTCAATATTCAAGACTGAAGTATATTAAATTCTCCGAATAGATAATGAGTCGTATCTACAGGTAATGCTGCTAATGGCAACATAAGAGCTGTTGACTTAAGGGGGATGAGACATTGGCATAGAGCTGGCAACACCATTGTCTTTTAAGTGTTGAGGAAAAGGGATAACAGGTCTGACATTATTGTTAAAAATCTGGAGTACTGGATATGATATTAATCAAATTTACAAAAAGAATATTTTCTGAAGGCCTGGGTACGTAATATAGACCTTCAGCTGTAACAAATATCCAGAAAACCTGCTCAAGCATAACCTACTATTGATATCAAAGTGATGATTTTGGAAAAAAGTTCATCTTATATGCTATCAGCCAGTATTTATTACACCGCAATGTATTCAGGCTGGTCTCCAAATTAAATATAGCCCAGTAAAGACCAACCCTTTTCACCAGACAGCAAGCAAATCAGAAACTGAGAATAAATTAATTTCAATGTATGTTTACCCCATAAATTTGGATTTCAATTACTTCTATGTAATCAATTGATTTGTAAGTGCTAAATTAGCTCTATAATTTCAGCACTATTATCATCCTTAAAATTTATGGCATTGCAGATGGAAATTGCGAAGAGCTGCCCTATGTCCCAGAAAGATTAGCTCTGCCCGTGTGCTTCTGTGCAAGATATGAATGTACTGGATTTTAACATAAATTTTCTCTAGACCATATGAATGTTTCTCATATGTGACTTTCTCTTCCTCAGGGCTTGCTGGAACAATTTACTTTATGAATGATCTCCAAGATCCCATGGAAGCACGCTTTCCTGCATTTGCATTGTAAGGGGGAGGCATCAATTTTGGGTGAAGGAAAAATAAAATTCATCACTCAATCTCATTTTCATTCTTTCAGGCAAAAATCCCACTCATTCTCACACATAATTTATAAGACATTAACATTGCGACATATGGTATCCATATTCACTTCAAATTTATATTATAACCTCTATAGTTTATGTACAAATGTGCTATGTGTAAAAATGCCTGTTGACTTGTTACAAAAAAGGCAACAATAGTGATCAATTTATGAGCACATGAGCACTCACCGACTGCAGTACCATGTATTTAAGAGCTTTGAAAGGTTAAGGGAAATTTTAGGCACATCATGAATTACACAGTACTAATAATTTGGAATACTATTCTCTTTGTTCACACAGGCATCCATAAATTCATTGTGATATGTAAAAATACATAAGTCTTTGTCCAAATGTTTAAATCTTTTCTTAATCATATTAATTTGTTCTATTTTTCCTAAAACTTCAAGTAACATACCAATAAATTTAAGATGCAGATTACTCATTTCTTTGGGATGGCACCAGACAGCGGCCAGTAAATTTTTACTCTATGTGGTGATTGTTAATCAACATGAAGCAATACCAACAGTCACAAGATGACATGGTCATTAAATCATTAACAAATGTAAATCAAAATTCCTCAATAAATAAGGTGACTCAATGGCATCATTCAGCTGGTCAAGTTATAGCGCTAACAAATCCCAAACTATTAAGACACGCCTTCCATCCACTAACCTCATCCTTTTTCAATTGAATTAAATAAGTGCCGCTCTCACTTCTGACAAGATAATAACAATAGATATGAGCCAAAGGACATTTTTTTAAGATTGACTCATCATGTGATACTACCTCATTAACTACAAAATAGCAGTTCCCACAAAATCAACAAGAATGCCTACAAGGTTAAAGCAAATCTTTTTAGCAGGAGAAGGAACATGGATGTATGAAAAATTCTATGGCACTAAGTTCATTCCGACCCTGAGTATGTACCACTGACGACAATAAAGAATGATTATGCATAATTCACAAAAAATATCGCCTTTAGGGTTAATGCCATTTCTGCCTCGTCATTTGGCAACATGCACCATATTGAGAATTCACATGCTCAGCAATGGCTTTGGATGAAACAACAAGTTCTCTCATCACAAGCCTTATCGACACTTTTTTTTTGTTAAGGTTTTTTCCATTGGTTTCATTGTATAAATACAATATTATCTTACGTAACAACAAAATGTTAGTATTTTCTTTGAGAAACAACTTCACTTAAACACGCAAAGAAAGGAGTTACATCAAAAATTTAAGAAGGTACTCATTTTCCTGCACGCGTGTCAGAGGGGTCCACAAAACACTGAGACAGCCAGTTGAGGCAGGCAGGCACAGCTACCGCCCACCCCTGCCAACCTCTCTCCATTCTCACTTTTGCACAAATACATGTGCACCAACACTTACTCTCCCCATGACAACAACATATGCGTCCCCTCCGCTAAGAAGGAGAGGTCACAACCTCTCCCCACACGCACCAGACTAAACATCACAGCTCAAAGCGAGATTGGCGAGGCGAGTGCCACCAATCCACGGCCGGCCCACTTCGTCACACGTGGGCACTTCCACTCAAAGGCTACGTTCAAGAGGGGCAGCAGGCGGGTGGAACACAACATTACGTCTCACCTTGCCTCCTCTCCCCTCCTCTTCCTCCCAACTCTCACTCATTCACTCCCACACTCAGTTTTTTGCTGGCAGTACAGTTCCTTGAGGGCCTTCAGCTCATCTATGAGTGCCTTGTTTTGATTCTCCAAAACGGCCACCCTGTTTTCCAGACACTTGATGTACTCCTTCTTCTTGCGACGGCACTCCCGTGCAGCCTCCCTGTGAAAAGTTTCCCACCATTTCTTTGGTATTTGGAATCAACACACAAATCCATCACTTACGTCTAATTCCTTAACTTACATGAACCCTCTAGGTGCTATTTATTAACTCCATACTTGACTCTGTTTCCAAAGCAACATTTCATATTACCAGTCTTAAGTGTTGGTTGACCATTGTGTATGAGATGGGAGACTGGGAAATCTCATTATTAATATTAATACTTAATATTTGATGTTATGATCTAAAATACATAAACTTACGGGTGTGAGAACAGCAGACTCAAACTAGAGGTTAAGTCAATGGTCACAAAATCAAGAGTTTCGCATTAATTCAGATTTATTGTGATACATGTTGATTGGTGCCAAATAAAATTCCCAAGTGACTTTCAGCTCAAACATTTCTCAACTGATTCTCACAGATGTAAAATCTTGACATCATACTGAATTGAACGATGGTGAAAAGATAATTTTTAACTATCGCAAGATGAATTTTTAAATGACATATTAGAAATGAAAGGAATAGTTATATTTTTTATGTTATCAACTGTTCAATGGGTAAAAAATCTAAACCACTCATGGCATTTATCATAGATCACAATAAACCTATGTCAATAACCACAGGCTAACACATTATCTCAGAAGCATTTGAATTATCCCTAGGAAATTCACTGCTGAATCTGACCTCATGTTCAGCATTATAGGTCCTGTGAGATAGTAACAAATAGGTTTACACCATCAATCTGAATTAATTTATCAATTTTGATGTCACATTTAAGACCACTTATAATACAAATAAGACATGCTTTAAACATCCCATTTATACCATATATCTCTTGCCAAGGGAATTCAGGTATGAAGATAAGCCAAAGTGAGCCATTGGGTATTCGACTAAATCCATTCTACATTTATGTCTACATGCATAAAAATTGTTCCACACACTGATGTTACCCGCTGGACACACCAACCTCATTCTAGTGGCTAGATTATCTGGTGGAGCAGCATCTGACCATTGTGACATGCAATTGCCCAGCATGAATGCAGACTTACATTGCATTTGGGTGAGAAATACAGCGAGAAATTCTTTGAGAAAAGTCAAGGCCATAAAAACAAAGAAGTTACCAAGGACAAGGAATATTAATTTCAAGAGTCAGCCTATTTGGTTGCCAGCAGAGAGAAGACAGATCAGAGCTCGGAACAACAATCACGCTGACACCAAAAATCATGCCACTATTGTCTCTGAGCAAGAGCAATTATCTGGCTGAAATGCAAATTGGAGGCATATCCAAAATAAATTGTTTAAAATTGGTGTTCATGCTTCTCAGCCAACTACCAAATGAGATACAACATTTTATAATACTTTTTGGCAGGAAAATTTCTTTACTCGAACAACTCTCTCACCCTAAACATCAGGGAGCATCTTGCATTATATTCCAAGCTGCTTTCTCATGGTAGAATGGGGAAAATTATAGTGAAGAGCATTTATGAGTCCTGGTATAAAATACAGATTCAGGTGTGATGATTCATAGTGATAGAAGAAAAACTTCCCCAGACTTAAAGATGATGCAGTAACATTGAAACTGGTCTGTTACAACTTTATAATGCAAGTGTTTTGCTGCAATCATGAAGAGTACAGATTTACATTAATTATATGCAGTGATAAAACACATTGATCGCTCAAGAGAATCCAAAAGGAATTGAATTGACTAACCCAGAAAGCCAGGTTTACACTTTCGGTCCACAATTTAGGTACTGGTGCAGAATGCAACGGAAAAATGAAAAGCGACTCCCATGAAAAAGTTCACACTTAGCACAGAAAAAATTACATCCACCAATAGGGATGAAGTCAAACTGGCAAAATCTATCTGCTTGAGACAACAGCCATGGATTTGCATGAGTAAAAACATCACTCATGATTTTGGTTATGGTATAAGGATTTGTGTACAGAAGTTGATGATTGTAAAGTACAGAAGGTAAATTATGTCTAACCTTGACTAGACATAATGATCAGTTCTACGGAAAACTTGACTCAAGAAATAACCTGGTCTTGTGAGGTTTACGGAAGCTGTTGAGAAAGGAGTATGGCAGTCCAAACTTTGGAATCTTTGAAAGGAACATCTTTGAGAACTTGAGACTGGTCATGACTTATGCTCAACTGTGCCCCTTAATTAGGTTCCTGATGCACTCAGCAGGCACCACAAAAGCTAGAATCATCATGCAGCCATTACCAAAATCCATCAAATTGCAACTGCTGCCATTTAAGGCCACCTGCGACAAAGCCAATGGAGAGGGATCTAAACTGAGTTGGTTTACGCAATGGCAAGACCTCCAGGAGAACACTTCCCCATAAAATTCACCCACCAAAAGCTCTCGATTAAATTTTTTGAGTGCGACTTCATCTGCAAACCTGGCAGCCACGGAGATTTCCAAGAAAAGCAGTTATGGGCAGTTAGTAATCGCATGCCACGCAACGAAGTTGTCAAGCCCCCTAAGAAACAAGTCATGACAAGTGGGTTGTGTCAGGGGAGGATTTTTAAAAATTTTAGTGGCTTCACTTAGAAAGGTTTGTATTTTTTCTTAAAAAAAGTCTGCCTAGAACAATTCAGTCATAGCTTACAGATGGACAGTACCTATTGACAACATTCCATGAAAACTGAATAGTTAGCAGTAGCTTGAAAATGAGATAGTACACCAGCATTTAAATAAACGAAGTTAATCTATATAATTACTACAACAACAGACTAGACCAATAAGACCAACTAAGAAACAAAACAATCAGACAAAATCAAAACCCTATCACACGCAAACTTCTATGTACTTAAAATTTTGACTAAAACTACATGCAGGTTACAAAGGATGCACAAAACAAAATCTCACATGCATCCATAATAAATTGTAAACCATTAGGAAGCCCCTAAACATCTTTGTTGTCTAAGTCACAAGTTAGTCAACACTTTCTCAGCTTCCAAAATTTTCCAATGGGTATTACCAATAAACATCCTGCATGCATTAAATACCACATTGAACTCATATTCACATGATTATTACATGATTACAAGATTATTTACATGAAACTTTTTCTTGTAGAAAAATCCAAAGTTCTTCACTTGTTGACCAAATGCAGACAAGTATTACACCCACAATTCTGCTGTGACAATCATTCGCATATGCTCCAATCAGATAACTTCAACACCAGAATATTTCAAATCCGAGAAAATACCATTACCACCACCGAGGATTCAACTCATTATTCTCTGAAGGTCTTGGAACATTCTCTACCCAAAAATTGTCACAAATCCCAAACTTCTAGAGCATTTCCTTCCACGTTTAACTACATAGACCTGGGTTGACTAGATTGTCTTATTCTCATTAATCATACTATCCAGCATGCCAGTTATTTCCAAATGCCAAATATTAAAGATTGGCTATTCATGGTACAGAACTAAATTTCCTGGTTTTTCTGTATGCTGGATTTAATTTCCTTGGTTATTCCACAAGTAGTTTGGGGCAATGCCAACAATTAAATGAGGGGAAAATCTAAAACAAAAGTACTGAACTAGTATTCTGCACATCACAAGGAGGTGATATTTTGTAAGATAAAAGACATTTTTCTGAAATATATCTTAACACATAAAAATACAAGAAACTTCTCTCATAGCTCATATATGCATACAGAACTCAAGAATTGGTAGCCAATGAGATACGAACACTAGATTGCTTGGCTAGACTGCTACTAAGGGGTTGATTACGAATAAAAAACACCTAAAACTACAGGAAAGGGGTCAAACCCAATAGCTTCAATTTTTTTATCATTATGGGGAGAGAGGAAACTGACCACAATTTTCTTTTATTTATCAGACTACTAACATTCTACCTTAAAAGGATTTATTTAGGATTATGAGTTTATATGTTTACACACATAGTCTTCATCCACATACAATCAAATACCCAGTAAACCCACATAAGCTCAAAGAGAGTACGATCAGTAGAGAGGGACAAAGCAAGATTTTTCCAAATAAATGAAGTTATCACGTGGATATAAATAGAACCCTTGAGTCATCACTAGAAAAGGATCTACTGTAATGATAAAACGATGCATTTACATCAAATTTTAGACAAAAACTAAAGAAAAATGAAGTTGAAAAAGTTAGAGAAGAAAATGAGTGTGACATTACTTAAAATGTAAAGAGATGTATTACCTAAAGAAATGTAATAAGACAACAGATATATGAGAACAATAGCTGCAACTCTCCAAGGATGCTATCTTTGAAAAAGCTGAATTTTAAGATAGTGAGAAAAGTATTCATATTTCAGATCAATAAGTGCTCATCTGATGATACACATTTCTTACCCATTGATTATTACTCCAAAGAATTCTGTCAATTCGGAGGCTGCACGCAGGTCAGTTATGCAGTTTATCATGGCTAAATTGTGTTCCCTTAACATGAATCCATAATAAAATCCATAGAGTAGCTAGGAACATATCTTTCACGTTAAGCAGAGGATACCTGTATCACGGCAATAAAAGTAGACGAATGTGGGAATTTCCACATTGGAAAAATCATCTGCCTTGACCGGGACTCAAACTCAGATCCCTCAATTTCAGGCTGAGAGCTATAGCCAGTTAAGCTACCGAGGAGTCCTCTTCCCCTGTGGAAGTATGCGGGCTTTAGGGGACAAGATGGTCTAGACTGCCAGCCTATTTTATGGCTTATTGTGACTGCCAGCTTATTTTATATCCAGCTTATTTACATGGAATGAGCAGTCAAAGTCGTGTGCTACGCACCACAGCCCGAGAGGTAAATTTAATTTTTTATACAAGTCCTTTTACAACCCAAAATGTTTTCATCTATTTTTGCCATTGGAATCCATGTAAAATAGATTAATCTGCCCCTGGAAATCATTGAGGTCATTGTTTAGTCAAACATTTGAAACACCTCAGCGCACCCATTTTCTTACAAATAACCACTGACAATTATTAAATCTAACATAAACCTGAACACAAGAATATAGATTAAGTGCAGCAAAAAAACTAAATTTAATTCAACCATTCATGTACGGAGAAGACTTTTCACTCAGAAGGTGAGTCATCTTCCACAAATATATCTGATAACTTTCTATGAATTCTTCTACATCTTTTTGCTGTTTCAAGCCATGGCATGTGTACAGAGAGTAATAGTAAGTTACTACATGTTTTCCTTCCCCATTAAATGCAACACATGCACCAAGGAGGCAGTAAAATTGGTCAAACAGTAGGAAAGCACATGAGATGATTCTCAGTGCATCTGGGCGGAAGCAATTCACTCTTCAATTCAAATGGAAATACTTTACACTTACACATTCTACAACATTACTACCTAACTACTTCTGTATTCTTCACTTCATGAGACATGGCACATTGAACACTACACATTGTGTAATACATCTCTCAGTGAAATAACAGTAAAGTACATATTTTCTTAGCCACCATTCAGGTTATCCATAGGTGCTCTAACCTTTGCACTCAAACCTTGCTGTCAACCATTGTTACATTCTTGTGGGTTCATTACTCGAGACATCATCAGTAACCCAAGATGTTTTACGTATGGAAAATATTTGTCAACTGATATGTTAGCGAAAAGAGGTATTAGTCAACCAAGGCTTCACCAAGGTCAATTATTTGATAAGTTGATGAGAAGAAACACTGCCAGACATTTGAGTCTAAACTCAAAACACTGACAAGGAGGCAATCCCTGCTGTCTATCTAGGCCAAAAATTAAAATGAGTCAAGTCCTCAATTTAACTCTTTTAAAACTGAAATACCTATTAAGTCATACCTTGCAACAATAGAGAAATTTATGATTTTCATGAAAGAAAATACATAAATCTACTGACTTCAAAGGTAGCTAAAGCATACAGCGTTTACCTTAACAGCACTGCAATAAGTGACTTGGAGGCAACCACTAACTACACAATTTGAATAATATAAGTTTAAGAGTTACGCTCAATATCAACACATCAGTGAGTTTCAAAGCTAAGTCACGAACACATTGGTTGAACATTCTGCATTTTTAGTTTACACTTGAAAGGAGATACTATGCAATTTCTTTCTTTTTCAGGAAATGAATCAGTTTCTCAGTGAACAACAATGAGAGAAATGAATACACAGGCTGAATCATTTTGTACTAGCCAAGGTCTTTCCAATGACCACTTAAAGAACAGCATTTTGATGATATAAAAATATTGCTAATGGTGACACACAGTTTTCTACCAACATTTGACACCATTCACATCAGTTTGTTCATTCACTAATAACCATTCAGCAAAATACAACTAATTTTCAGTGAAAACTACTAGAGTACATTACACATTACACATACCATTTGAGGCTAAAAGATAGAAAGGAACAAGACCACTTGGTAAGCTGAGCATGTGACATGGATTATATCAACTGAAGCCAACTTGACTCAGACGACATCCCTAAACCAAATGATTTCACTAGAACTAATTAAATGTTTCAGCATGAGATCTGTAGGACCAACATAGTACGGCAATTATTATATATTTCAAGAATATTATCAACATGAAAAAATTAACTGCACATACAGCTATACCTAAAATAATTATAAGTACAGCTTTAAAATCCTCACCTGTTCTTCATGAGCCGCTGCTCACGCTTTCTGGCCATTTATGAAAACAAATAAAAATCATTTCTAATTAACAGAGGGTTATTTTCACACTAAACAAACTGAAGTAAAACAATTTAGCCCTTGAACAGCATGATGTACTCTATAAAACGTATATTAAGATACAGCTAAAGTATTAACTAGCTTTATCCTCACTAGGCATAATGCAATTGTTTTTATAAAATTGAAGACGAAAGTCTAAGAGGTGAAATGTCAATCTTCATGCTACAAATTAAAGACTAACAAAAATGCAACCAAGAGAATTTCCACAATTATGCCAAGTGACTGCAGCAAACTCTTGTTTACCCATGGATGCATCACAGAGACATTCTGCTGTGAATGTCTCAATCAATTAATAAGGACAAACAAATTTTAAAAATAAGGTCAAAAGTCAATTTAAAAACAATCCAAAGGTAATTCTCAGCATTGTAATGAAGTGTTCCTTAACCTGTAAATTACTCATACCCCGAGATCATTGAGCAAGCAAATAGCTTTTAAATGGCTTTAATTATAATTTTTGACACTAAAGCACTTCAGGACACCTGTGAATGCCACCGATATCAAAAGAACTTCAGCTACTTTCAGATTTAATATACACTAAAACCCAATGAATAAAACCTCGTGTGTCTCATGCAATATTAATATTTAACTTGAAATAGGGGTGAAAAGGTTTAGCAAGTGAGTTGTAAATACTCTAGATTGCTGGGGGAGGCCAAAAAAGATTTCAGGATTTCAACAGATACACAATAATGAAAAAGGTTAAGAAACACCTAAAATCATCACATTATACTCAACACTTGAACTATCATTTTTACTTCTGAAAATGATGGAAAAAACCATGAGACAAAGAGGTGAGCAAAACACATCTCTCTTTAAATTGACAAGTCAGACACCAGCGACACAATGTGCAATGAAGAGGGAGAGTGCCACCACATTCTTTGTATTCATCAACATTATCTTCTATCCTGTCAGTCTGATAGAAAAATATTAGGGATGAACAACACTCTAATTATGATTCAGTCCATTTAACAGGTAGTCCTAAGAACAGTTGGGCATTTGGTGTGACAATCCTCTCCCAAATGCACTGATTTCACAGAAACAAGTTGGCCTCTCTGAAGAGGACTTGCAAGCTGATAACAACAAATAAACAAATGTACATGAGTAACTGGGATATTGCTGCCTGAAGTCAATCCAGATAGCTACTTGTGGGTAGTGCAGTAGTGATAAAATACTACAAATATTGTGAAATGGAATAAGTTAAATATTCACTAGTGCAGATGGGATTATCAGGTCCTAATGAGAAACAATTATTTTATTCATTAATTTTAATTAATTTAACTTAATTAAAATTAATTAAGTCACATTAATTTAACCTAATTCTCTGAAAATATTCTCTGCAGCATTATCACAATTTTTCCCTCAGGTTCTGGTTTTTCAGG
Organism: Ceriagrion tenellum; assembly: GCA_963169105.1. Classification (NCBI taxonomy): domain Eukaryota; kingdom Metazoa; phylum Arthropoda; class Insecta; order Odonata; family Coenagrionidae; genus Ceriagrion; species Ceriagrion tenellum. The sequence goes on from OY720634.1 coordinate 166,226,087, forward strand.
CAGGTATTCAAATGCCAAAATAAAGATGGTCTTGTACAAGAATTATCTCAAAGCTATATGGTACATTTGGCTCTAATAAAGGAGTAGTAAAGTACGTACTCAATAACACGAAGCACTAAAATTCTAACTTTCAAACAAATGAGGCAAAATTGGCGGTCCCAACAAAATGCCTAATGAAATACATGGCACTATTCGAAAATACAAAATTTGTTAAATTACAACTTTGGACCAAGTCCCCTGGAAGAAATGGAATTATTCTTACATATCACTGCAAAAAACTGCAAAAGTAAAACTTTTTTTGCAGATGTAGACACCTTACAATATATATCAGCGTTGCTGCCCATAATGCAGCAAATGAGTGAAATTTATGAATAATGGTAATTCTTCTCTCATATATGCCTGAGTCACCCACTCATTTTCCACGTATAACTCCTAATATCAGTTACACCTTGAGTGACAGGGCAAAAGGTAGCTTAAGCCATTATTTTATTTTTGTATTAACTTGTAGCAGCATTGCCATAGTACAAAAAAATTCTCTTAGGATTAAAACTCACTGATGGCACCATATACCATACTTACTGCAGTGTGCTCTTATTGGCAGAAGTTCAAACTCCCAAGAGCACTCAGGGCTAGAAAAATGATGTAGTAAAATTAAGGAAATAGGACAGTGTCCTAGTCTTAGTCACTAACTCTAAAAAAAGACCTATGCCTAATTTCCCTATGCCTAATTTGACAACTTGACAAGCTTTCCTTTAGCCTACTATTACTCCCCCATATACCCATCCAGGGATATCTCTTCTTCCAAAACCTTGGTGTACCATCTCCTACCACCTTTCCTCTTTCTCAAATTACACATCCCTACCCTAAAAAAGCATTGCTTAGGCACTTACATGAGTCACACTAATCAAGATCATCCCCAACTTAGCTGCAGGCAAGACCCTCATCCCCTTTCCCTTCCTCCTTACCATTTCACAAACTCCCTGAACAGCCCAGATGACCCCATCTAATGTCTTCTTCTAGGGGAAATTTGTCCACTGACAGATTTCAACTGAACTGCTCCCTCTATGCGGCTACTTCCATCCTGTGCTACCTCTGCCCTCACCCTGAGCTGACAAATATTCAAGGCCCAATCACGATTGAGAGAGAATATTTTCATGACTAATACACAAAGTTGTACCGTCATTGGAAAATTAGCAGTGAGTCAGAGCGAGAAAAGAAAATTCCTAATTGATGAAATGGAGACAGCAGGACCAGGATAATCTCTTCCATGCCCATTTGAGACAAAGTTTTTCTTTCACTCTTTTTCAAGTGGATAAAAAGTTCCCAAAATCATGGAATGGTTCTGTGATCACATTTAAAAATGAAGTCTTTACATGAACTCTATATTTTAACTAATCAAAGTAAGAAAATGAAGAAATAATTGATGAAATGGTGTTCCACTTATCTCCCAACACTCATGAAGTGAAATAATAGAAAATAGATTAAGCATATAAAAGTTAAAGATAATTCAATTATGTAAACAAATAATTTTTTTAATTGAACAGAAATGTAATCAACGACGTGAAAAGAGACTTTGAATTCTGCATCTCATTCATTCACAGACTTTAATGGGTGCCTGTATCGTCGTCATCATTCAAAATGGGTGGAGTCCCTTTATCTGTTTACACATGATTTCACAGTAAAAATAGGGCGACCTGGAGCATGGTTGAGCCAGCTACCATTGTGTATTAATGAAATGGGGTTCCACATAGATGTTGGAAACAAGTGCCCGTCTTAAGCACCCATTGTATTTGCTCCCCCCAACTGACCACAAATTAAGAAAAATAAATTCTTACGCAATTAATGTTAACTTACACTTCAGGTTTCTACGAACAATTTTAGCTTTGTATGTATTCTCTAAGCTGGATAGAAATTTGGCCAACACCTTATTGCAGACACAAGGCATTTGCAAAGAGAACCATGAAGTGAAAGTTATTTTCGGATCTTTTACAGGATAAACATTTTTTTAAGAATGCTTACGCAAATTACAACCATAATTCCTTAAAACACGTCAAAAACTGCAACAGTTGGAGAAAAAATCAGAGATATATTTTTGATATTTATTGAAAGGTTAAAAAAAAAAATCATACTCGAAAATACTAACAAGTAAGTGCTGATTTTTCGTCCTGTTGACTTCGTAATATCAAGTTTCTCTCATATACAGTAACTAAGCAGAAAAATTTCCAAGCAAAGGTTAACTGGCGATAAAAATGTAAATATTGAGATAATGCACTTCATTATAGTGACACATTCTTTGTATAAAGGAAGTTTCACTAGTGATGTGTCCTTCAAATGGGGTCAACGTTTCAAGCCATTGTATTCACCCTACTTAATACATAACTCCACCTCTTCTTCCATGAATTGAAGCACTTTCGGCATAAGAATCATCATCCCCATATAACTTACAGTCTTCCTCCTCATTTCTAAATTGTGATTAGTATACCCCTGTCCAAAACGAACTTACCACCTCAGAGGCGAAAAATTTCCAAGTCCTGAGTTGACGTCGATGTGACAACGCCTAACCACGCCCCCTTGCACGGGAAAGCTATAAACGCACGGGACGGAAAAGAAGCCTTCTTCGGGACGTACTTGACGAGAGGGAACACCCCTCGGCGAAAATTTTTGACCTGCAAGGGATAATTTTTGGGGTGGATTGGGTCTATTGTGTCGGCCTATCCCGTCGGGGTGGGGAGGCATGGAGAGAAAGGTCGGTCGGAAGATGAAGTCCTTGTTTTCGGACACTACAGGAATGAAAGACAGAACTTAAAGATCCATTTCATATCTTCATTGCCGCACAGGAAACCTCTGAAATTGATAGGTCATCCTCGTATTAGGCCGCAGAAAGTCTATTGCCGTCGCGATAAGATGTTGAATCTGGTCAAATCGAATGTAAAAATCATTTTTTATGCTTACATTTCTAATAACAAGTAGTTGTCAAACATACAATAGAGGTTCCATTATCTAGGCATTAATCACAGATTGTTATTGCTCGGAGGGTTTGAATTGTGTTGAATTGGATGCATAATCATTCTATTACACTTAAAGAGTTTTGAATTGAGTTAAATATTTTAAATGACACATCGTTGACATCTGAGACGATAAAAACATGTTAACCACACAGTGTGGCCCTCAAGGAAATCATTTGACAGTATTTCTTTGTCGTACTCAGAAAAGTTTTTGTAAACTGGGATCAAGTAACTTAAAATAGATACAATTATGAATTCACATTAACTTATTTATCATTCAAATTCTAATCAGCAATTTAACTTGTCTTGCCGAGCAGGGAATTCCCTCTGAGCAGGGAATTGAGAGGATATTGGTTGTATCCTCCAAGTCATGTTCAATATTTTATCCCCCCTCGCTGAATTTCAATGGGTACCCTCTGCTGATTAAACAAAGAATGAACATTCACGACCACCGGTGGTGGAATGCCCACGCTGGTTGTAATCGCACATTCACCAACTTGACCGTGTGAACTGTAAACATACCAAAATGGAAGAAAGCCTCTCTGCCACCTTCGCTCGTCTTGCCAGCAAGGCCTGCACAAGAATTGCAAGGGGAGGAGGCAGCGACATTGTTTCCGGATTGGAGGGAGGAAAAGGAGCGGTCTAGTGGTTGGTTGGGCTCTTTCACCCAAGGTTCACGAAGGCAAGGGTTCCCTCGGGGGACCAAGGTTGGGGGTTCTCAGTTTTGCCTCATGGGTACCGAAGTGGAATTCTTAGATAAGCAGAGATGAGAAAATATGCTATAGACCCCAATAATAGTCTTCAACGTTCATCATTACAATGTGAATCGCATAGAGCCTTTGTTGCGTTCTTACGATTTTCCGAGAGAAACATAACACTTTGCATTTAGTGTTGATATACTATGAATCACGGTAAAGTCCTAATTAGATGATTTTTATGGAGATATACTTTAAAAATAGAATAAAAAATTTCCAGCTTTATCTTTAGAGTTTCCTGCATCAATGGTAAAGTATCAAAGGGCGGCATTAGCACAGTCTACCAAAGTTCCCAGCAGAGAACGTGAAACGTTGGGGACAAGTAATTTTTATAATTGTGTCTCCTAAAAACTCGAGCAGCATGGCATAAACGAACCATGACAGTTTTATTCATTTGAAAAATTAGGCTGATAAGGATTACGCCAATGTTCAACTTGTAGGAATCCTCAGCGGAAAGGTTTTCCACCCTTCCACTGAGATACTGTCAGAGATGTCAGCCTGATCAACATTATCCATATTCAGAGCGCTTTTGTTGGTGCTTTTGGTGGTGTGACTGAGGTCTTTCAAATATCAAAACAAAATGCAATACATATTACATCAGCTCATAAATACTTTTTAACGAAAAAGAATACGATGAGAAAATTATCACAGAAAGATATACGACTGTGGAGACCAGAGATAGGCAACATGGTGTTAGAGAAAGCAGTATTCTATGACCTTGATGAACATATCCTCTAAGCGCCTTCAAGCTGTTGCGAATGAGGCATTTTGACATTGTCTAACTTAGCAGATCTGCCTCCTTTCTCCTTCACTAAGAAGGAAACAGAGGTCCAAAATAACCCGAATGATTAGAAACAGCTCAAATACAACACTTCTCTGACATGCCCACTCCCAGCTGAGAAAGACACCGCAGCCCTGTTTAGGTTACTTTCAGAAGAGTGGAGGCTATCCACAATCCAGGGTTATAGGGAAGGGCTATCTTTTGTGTGGAATGTTTATTGCTCCCCCAGAAATGTATATATGGGGTCGACAGGATGTTGCCTGAACACAATTGATTTTGGATAATGGAGTGGGGGCTGAACTCACTAATTGAGTGAACTGAAGATAGTATCTACGGCACTTCATAGTCAAATAAGTTAAATCGAGTTATTTTCAACCAAAGGGATTTAGTGTAAAGGCTATGTGTTTGGTCGATTTCAAAGATTTTCGTCAGAAATAAAATGGAGACATTGTAACATCATTACAAACAAAGCTATGCAACAAGAAATTACATGTTATCGGAAAGGCATGACGATTGAATCAATGACTTGTGTAAATAAAACAGTAATTATTGAGGTTTTGTAGCCAACCATTTCCATTTGGAAATATTTCCTGTTTATTATTACTTTGAATATGAATTTTCTGTTTCGATAAGAAGCCAGTGAAGTTGGTTTCCTTTGCCATACCCTTTTTATAAAGATTACAAAAGGAATATTACCGACATTCAAAGCTGACTGCCAATTCTACCAATGTTGGCGGCTATTTCATTTTTACTCATAATCATCTAGATGATAACAGTGTCATTGAATTTAGGGAGGATGTCCATAGAATAATGAAGTTCTTCCGGAGGCGTTGTAGAATTCTGTAAGATGAATTTAATTGGTGAGTTTGGGAGCAGGGAAAATTCGCAAATGAATTTACCCTGCCTTAATCACATCTTCCTAGAATGGCTATGGCAGGAAACGTGCGACGTGAACTCCAGGGGCCAATGCTTAGTTTTCCATATGCGAAGTAAACAACATACCCAACCCAACGACTGATAAGTTTAGGAATTGATATTTGAAAGCTGCCCTGGGAAATCATTTTGATCGAGTCCCTACCTCTCGACCAATGGTTTTTTTAAATTATGAAGTTGAAGGTTGCAGTGTAACATATGCTGATGAGATGAATTTGGACCAAGTGTTAACATTGTGTCGCGAAAAGATGTCTCTGCCTGGCAAGCAGCGTATTTAACCCCAAATAATTTCAAACGGGAAACAAAAATTGAGTGAATGCAGAATTCTTGAGTTGAGTGGATGGAAGTTGGTTTAAAAGCATTCTAACAGTAGAATTATTGGGTGCAGAGTTATTTTAATCCAACTTTGAAGTAAATAATGTTTCTAAGAGGGAGCTATAAAGCTAACTGTGGGAAAAATTACACGTTAAAATTCAAAGACACATAGTCCCAATGTTCCAAACGCAACGAAGGAAACATGATATCAGTTAGGATAAAAAATTTATATTTTAGGAAAAAAATCGAAACTTAGTCCAGGAAATCAATTTTTCTATTAGAGAATATAGTCAATTCGAGTAGTTAATATCATATTCAGATTCCATTTATGTGTTTAAATGTGTAGCATGCGAGTTTAAATAAACACGTAAGTGAACTTCATGAACCTCTATTACACATGACGAAGACGAAGATTGGGCTTTCCACTTCTTCTAGCAGTCATCGCCAACAAGAGGTCTTGGTCTCTTGGAGCGACCGAAACCCCTTTCATTCTCGCTCACACATTTAGCGAACAGAAGCCTGGGCTATCCTCCCACCATTGAGAATTTCCTTTCGCAGGTCAAAATTTTCCCTACGAGCGTATTCTCCCTCATCCTCCCTCTCCAACTGAGGGGAGGAAGGTATTCCTATTCTGTTTGTTCATTGCTTTCCTGCGCAAGGGGCGTGGTTCGACCGTGTTGTCACATCTACGTCAACTCGGGACTTAGAAATTTTTCGGCTCCGAGGTGGTAAGTTTTTTTTGAACAGGAGTATACATGCATGGATAAGGACCCAGAAATGTGGAGATTGTACTTTGTCACATAAGAGTAAGCTCCATTTCATTCAGGCAGTCTGTTCCAAGGTGAACAGATTGTTCACTTATCACTCACGATTCACTTTGAACAACATGAAGAGGAAGTAGGTCAAAAGGAATGTTCAGTTACCAAGCCATTTCAAGGTGAACCAATAGATAGCTTGACAGGAGGAAGAAACTATGCATTAGGGAGAATATTATGAGGTGCATTATCACACATTTTATTCATGCGCACAGGCTTGAATAGCATGGTTTTTTGCTTGGATAATAAGAGAAAAATAAGATTCTCCTAGCAAAATTGCTAGGCTATGCAGGCATATATTTATATTCTGTAGAAATGGAGGAGTATGACAGTCACAAAATGAGAGGGGGATGATGTAGTTTTCTGGGGATGGAGGAGAAGAGGTAACTCTTTCATCCATACAGTATACTCTAAAAGACATGCCAACTACCTACTCCCCAAATTGTGGCCCCAAAACTGAAGATGATTCAATCTGGAGGAAAATAAAATACCTAGGAAACATTGGCTGTAATTGACGAGACACCAAAATTTAAGTTTGTAAGTCACAATGCATTATACTTAAATGATCTGAACAATCAAATGAAAGATAAAATTGATAAAACCCATAAGACTGGTACATGCCAATTACAAGGCAGTGATTGTGCATCAACCTTGCTTCGAGAACAAGAATTCACCCTCCCCATTAGAAAGTATCAGAAGAGTGTATTCAGTTGTATACAAAACCAACCATCCTTTCATATTCCTACCACTCTTCCTCTTCAAAGTCGCAGCACAAGCTGAAGAGCATATATCCTCATCTCCCATTTCACACCCTCCACCTAAAACCATTAGAAAACTACCCACCAGCATAGCCTTATGCCAGCTCCAGGGCTAAGATCCTCTCCCACAGACCTTTCTTAATACCCTCCTACCAATCACCCTCCATCATCTGACGACTAGATTACAAGAAGACCATGTACTTGTGTAGAGTCAGACTTTTTCTTTTATAATCTTTTCAACAACTATTTCTTTAAACAATGATGAAGCAGGCTGTTTGCTCTAGTCAAACAGCAAGGTAGCTCAGATTCTCATGCATTGTTAGGTTTTTCTCAGTTACCTCAGAATGTAGATTTTATCCTGCTTCGTAGTGATAAGAATTAATAAGACTTTTGTTAACTGCAAACAAATAAATGAAAAGAGCTAATTTAAGACTTAATGATGATACTCCTTTTTTTAGCTGACAAGGGGAGTGTCAGATAGCCGGGTCTCAGATTTAATTCAAACTTAGTAGTTGTACAGACCGCTGTATGTGGTTCATGAATCACCCCACATATAGGGTTATATAACCAATAGTTTAAACGAAAAAGGCCTTTGAAAATTTCAAAATTCCCTTTAGAAGGGCCACCCACATAACTGACAAGGTACGAAAAATTTAATATTATTAAGAATTATGCTTGAATTGTAAGAATATGAAGACAATATTATAAAATAATTATAAAAAATAGAAATCATGTGCATGAAGGAATAATGGAAATACGTCGTGAAATGATAAGGAAGTGACATAAATAGAAGGCTGCCTTCGACCGAAAAGAGAGACTAAGCCTGACGTCGTGTAAGCTTTTGAAAAATTTGCCTTGTGCAAAAATAATATTTCGAGTAAAAATAAAAAAATCTTGAGCGCATTGTAGGATGCCACAAAGGAAAAAGTAAAAAAAAAAAACAGCGGAAGAAACATACCCCGTATTGGAATCGAACCCGTGTCTCTAGACTGGAGACGAGCATATCAGCCACACGTTCAGCTTGTCAGTTATGTGGGTGGCCCGTCTAAAGGGAATTTTGAAATTTTCAAAGGCCTTTTTTGTTTAAACTATTGGTTATATAACCCTATATGTGGGGTGATTCATGAACCACATACAGCGGTCTGTACAACTACTAAGTTGGAATAAAATCTGAGAACCGGCTATCTGACACTCCCCCTGTGAGTCGTATCTAAAATTTTTTGACTGCGAATTCTTAATCAAAATCTCCAATCCAAATCCTACTTCTACCATTTTAAGGATCCTGTGAAAATAACTCCTTAATGAGAGCAATGCTTAATTTCACTTAGCAGTCAAGATGCAAGAGAAAAATAGATGACTTTATATTTGCAACTGTAAACTACAGCATGACAGAGTAACAAAAATGGCTCAGTGAAAAGTTCCTAACTACAGTGGCATGAAAGAAAGTGATGATTATCAAGGCATTCTATTATGTTTGTGCATGTTGCAGCAGCTTAAAACTTATTTTTTCAAAAACAAAAAAACTATGCTTGGCCTTCCATTTCAACATAATAAAAAAATTAAAAGCATCATGGTTTGGAGAGTGCACATCAGCTTTGAAAATGACTCCTTGAGTGATTAAGAGGATGATGTGCACATGCAAAATTTTAAAAGAAACTTTACATGATTATTAGCAATTAAATCTACGCTTACACACAATTTTATGGAATAATGAATTTCTACACCAATTACCAGCAATTTAGTAGCAAAATGATGTCTTTATGATATAATTCTGAGTGAGAAAAAAGTGAGATTTTAAAATGATCGGAGTATATAACACAACATAGCAACTATGCAACCTGCAAAACCGGGGTTCGAATATTTTGGGAAGGGATTCAATCGCCTCCTGAATCCTAAATTCAATAAGATACCATCAAATACCAACCACATCACAACTCTTCATTAATTTATTTGCCAATTTCTCATCTTAACTGTGTTAGTGAAAGTTCTTTTTCATGCTTTTTGCACTTCCTGCAATTAGCAAGTACAAATAAGGGACTTGACTGAATGAATTGCTCTTCACAACAGTTCTTGAATGAGACGACATGAAAGAAAGGCTCACAACAATAAGAGCCTCAAAAGTTAAAATAACCCCTCCAGATTACAGTCAGGGTTCTCACAAACATAAAACTCAAAGGATTAAACAAAGAAAATAAATAAATTCAATATGATGTTTTAGAAGTGACATTAAAATTAAATTTCCTGATATTAAACTTCTAGCAAATGAGCATCTTTATTTTTACAAAGATTACACTAAATTAAGGGAATGAATATTAAGTATTTATGGTATAAAATTTCATGGGGGCTATTTGGAAAAGTTTTAAGTAGATTAAAAAAAGTATGAAACACTGATATAGATGAACAGTTTGGCACACCTCTCACAAGAACGTATATAATGCACTGATTTTGACATGACTTACGTCCCAGTTTGTAGGATCTCAGGTTTTCCTGGCAGGTTGACAGGAGGAAGAGATCCCAATCTTCACACCAGGTAGCACAGTTGTTCAGCACCAAAATTTTCATGAGTTAGCTGCCCAAATGTCAGTGTCAAACAACACTTTCACACAGAGAGATACCTGGGACCTCTTCCTCAGGTTACTGCCAGATGATTAATTAGGAATATGAATAATGGAGAGAATGAACACGTAGAAGTAGGTTATTTGAAGTTCATTCTAAAAACTTAAATACTATTTTATTTAAATTTAAAAACTCCCTATTTGTCTCATGGATATTTCAGAAATGTTATCAGCATAAAGCAGCAACAACTGCTCCCGTGAGTATTTCCTCATCAACCAGGTTCACCAAGAGTTTGCCACAGAGTATGAATGCACTCTCAAGGACGAGTCAAGTCGAAGTCACACTCACCTGTTCTTCATGAGCCGCAGCTCACGCTTCCTGGCCGCCTCTTCAGCGAGCTGTTGCGACGACTGGATGGTGGATCCTGCATTGGTGGTGACAACTGCCCCGATGGCACCAGACATGACGCCGAGGGTCGAAGAGCCGGCCACCAGTGGAGAGGACGAGCAGGAGGAGGATGACGGGGATGAGAGGGAGGGGGAGGGGGGCGGGGAGGAGTAGGAGGAGGAGGTGGTCGTCACCGCCCGCACGTGCGCGTACCCCAGAGGCTCCAGTTCGACGGCCCCTCCTCCTCCTCCCCCCACCACTCCACCTCCTCCACCCACACTTACTGTGGAGACACGCAGGGGCACAAACGGGGGTCGAGAGGAGGGGGGAGTGGGGGCACATGCGGGGGAGGGGGGAGCAGAGAAGAGGGTGGGGGGGAGGAGCCCACTGCAGCACTCCGTCTCCATGCCCCCTTCCTCTCTCCCTCCCTCGCCCCCCCCAGCGTGCCTTTTGCACCCCTGACGCGTGCTCTCAGGGGGCCAAAGACCCGTACATCTACACACCTCCCCACCCACCATCAGTGATCCATGCAGGCAGTCCTCGTCAATAAGATTCTCATGAATACCAGAAGTTCACACAAAAAAATCATCCACCTGGACAGGGATTTGATAACTGACCTCTTATGATTGAGGTGCTATGCTAAGCTAGTTTGACCAAGATTCATCATATCAAGTTAAGACAATTTTTGTCCATTTTCCCCTTCCAGCTCAGGATACTTAGAGAAGACAAATCCAAATGTTTGTGCCTTGAAAATGACACTCAGTAGAAAACATGATCAGTGCAAATTGAATGAGTGGAAATTTACAACAGAGATTTTTCTTTCACCATTATGGAGATAGAAACTTTCGATCAAATTATGACTGGAATGCTTTCATATACTGAGCAAAACTGTTCCCTAGTTGCAATATAAGCCTTATTTCAATTTCATCAAAATTTTTTAATGTAGTTCGACTGAGATTTCCAAAGCGGTTAACCACTTTTTTAGATAATACTTAAGATAAATGTCTCCCTGCTCAAGCTGCCAAATTCGAAACATTTTACTCTGCAGTTTTAGACAAATTAAATGTTGAATTTGAGCATGGTAACAACAATTCTTACAGAGCGGTCTCTTAGTTACCTCAAAATTTATATTTTTGTAGAATTAAAATGATAAACTGAGACAAAAAAACTTGTTTTTACAACAAGCATGAACTGAGGAGCTTATTTAAACTGTATATTTTGGCCTTCACAGGCATTTTTTTTCTGAAAAAGCCCAAAAACTGTCCAAAAATAGTGCTGCAAGGTGCTATGATGCACAGCTGAGGAATGACTCAGGAAGCAGATAATTAGGCAGTTTTCGAACTTGGCAAATCTAGCATCTTGCCTTGAAACCTAGTACGCATCGAAAGCTATGATGTCATGGACAAGTCATCACCAAGCGCTTGTTCACTAGCTATCGAGGAAAGATACCAAGTCAACGAAAAAGGAGACTTGTTATGCTTGCTAGGTTTTAAGTTCGAACTCGGGGTGTGATAATATGGGCTTGTACGGAAGATAGAAGTGAAGAAACTTTCAAATGGATACTATTTTATCATTACTACGTATAATTGTGTGATATTATTTTTTTGCGGAAATATTGATGAATTCGTTATATTTAAAGGCTTTTCAAATGTGTATATACTGATAAAAGATAGTTGTTTATGTGTGTTGTAGTAAGACCTAATAGTTGTGTGAATAATTCCATACATTGTAAATGTACCGTCCTTGTTTACTTCATTGAACCTACAAAATCTATCTTCCTTACTGTGGAAGGAAAAGAAATGAAATAATGATGAAAGAAATTATATGAAAGAATTATGGTTTGATGGAAAGTACTCTAAGGTAGCCATAATTTCATTGGCAGCATTATTGTTAGCTAACGAACATAATAATTGTTAATAACGTTAACATTGGAGAGGTTTTCACAGCATTCATCAAAGAAATGGGACAATAAACCTTCAGAGTAAATGTAATTTGTTTTCAGCTTAATTATGTTAGTTACAACGCGCGTATTTATCAGTCAACAGTCAGAGATCATAGGTAGGTAGTTCGGAGTGTAATGCATTAATATATTGTTACGTGTTTTTTCATACAGGCAAAAAATATTATGCCTTTTTTTGCACAAAGACGTTGATTGTGGTGAAATACAGTGAGCGATATGTCGTCCACTTTCGCAGCCCCAAGTAATCGAAGCATATTAGTTAATCACCATTTTATGGTATATGAGAATTATTTTATTCATAAGCAATAAGATTTAAAAAATAATATTCTCTGTTACTTTGCCGTATAAGGTTGGGAAGCATTTTAAAGAAGTAATCCACTTCAATCACCCACAATAATTATGGACACAGATAGCGCTTTTCGTATGTTTTACGAAATGAAGGCCGCATGGTGTCTCTTCCACCGTAAAAGGGCTACGAAAGTGTCAAGTTAAGATTCTACCCGGTCGGTCTTGGGATCAAGTTAACTTGATATCAAGTTAACTAGGCGTTTGCCAAGTTCGAAAACGGCCTTAGAATGGACAGGGCTTGCTGGGCTTGTTCAGTCACTTTAAATTTCTGTTCAACCTCAGATTTCTTCACTTATAGAACAAAAAGCCATGACACGAGTCATGATGAATAACCTACATGCCTGTACCATATCTCAGCTCTGATGGAAAGGGCAGACTTTAAAGCTGTTTTAGCTGAGTACCACTAAAGCAATGAGCCAGCACTAATGGCTGCCAAACTTGCAGTACAAAGCAATATGTTAGGATGCTACTGAATGCTTTGAGGGCCAATAAACTAAATTTATTTTTGTTTCTCGTTAAGGTTTTTGTCAGAAAAGGAGTTAGAGGGCATGGTGGGAAGGTTATTTTGAACAACGCTTGCAAGTTTCACCCAAACAGAAAGGATGTTAAAACAAAGTCTGGTGACTTCATTACTGTAGCAGTTTTTTAAAAAAACAAGTTCGTAAATTTTTGCAGTTCAAAAGAATATTTAGCTTCTATTAACAATTAAGCTTTAATTAATGATTAATTGATTTAGGAGATGAAACGTGAAGTAGAAATAATACCAAAGACTCTCATTCTAAAAGACTAATTCCCAGCCGAACTACCTTAAGCATATGTAATAAGCATGAATACAATAAGATAAATGATTCAAAAACATAGTTCCAAAAAACTGCACTTCTTAGTAATCAATTAAATATCACACTTGGGCTTTAACTTTTCTCACGTTTGATTTAAAAATGTACAATTTACAAGCCTTTACTTCAGTGGGTTTCTATTTACGAGTTTATGTAGTGCATATTATAGGGAGAAATACTTCTTTTTAATCAAGAAATCAAGTGAACATAACACTTATATTTCTGATGCTATCAGTAAAACAACTTTTTCTTTTTTTCAATTATTTTCCTCCCAGGCGCACAGCCATATCACATCAAAACAAACTTATTTCTTGGCAGGTACCAAGATGAATAGTTAAATGATACTGATATGTCTGCATCACTGGGAAGATGAAATATTCTCTTAACAAAGTGGCCAAATTCATTAAATTTTGTTTAGCAATACCTCATGCATCTATCTGAAAATTTTCAAATCTACTGTCTTTTTCAAGACTTTTTAAAATGATTTGAATATTTTGAGGTTCTCAAAAGGACTGTTTTGCATTACAGACATTTCACGGCAATGTCATGAGCAACATCAGTATTCTCTTCCACAAACACCTTAAATAACTTGGCAATAATAATAAAGAATCTGCACTAAAATCCAAATCCAGGTAGATAATTATTTCACCTAAATTTCTAACATTCATATACCTCTCAAAAAATGACTCTACTAAAGTTCCTGTCATGGCAGATGAAGACTGAATGACTGAGGTGAATGTAATGACCCAAGCCTCTTTTGATACAACATATATCCATGCTACATCCCTTTCTGTTTCGTTCAAGAGTTTTAACATTTTATAAGCACCCACTTTATGCTCAATGGCTACAATTATTTCCTCATTCCAGATTCTCACACCTCTATTTCCTTTATTTTTTGTTCTCATATCTATAATTCATTTCCGATTTGTGTTATCGAATTTGCAATATTCTTCATCTTTATTCGCACCTCTACGTGTTCCATAGAGTAGTTAAGTGAGTTTCTTTTGATATAGGAGCATCGAATAATTTCTTCCTCTAATACATGTACCTTATAGACTTTCAAGTTTCAGTATCCTTAACCATCTTGACCACATCTGAATCTAAGATTTAATGAAATGATGACCTGCGTTGACGTTTCCACCTCAGTATGCATGTGAATCTACAATCCTTGGTGTTAGTTTCTGAGTGATTATAACATAATCGACGAGAGATCGATAACCTCCTAACAAGTATTTTTAAGATTTAAAATAACAAGTTAAGTTCAGATTGGAAATAACTAATCCAACAATTCATTATTGGCCATTTATCAAGAAAACAGAATGGTCAATGGCAAACATTTATGCAAATACATTATGACCAACACATGAATGAAATATTCTGAAAACTATTGTCACATAATCCATGAAAACAATACGTAGAGACTCACTTCCACCTGAGGAAAAGGTAACCTATCAATACAAATCATTAATAAGGTGACATTTTATCACTTGTTAGAGTTGATTGCGATTGGTCAATCATTGAGTCCTCTTCATGCATCTCATCTATAACAATAATTTTCAAGCACCTCAGCACCATATTTTACCAGGCTTCAAAGAAAACCCTCCTATGTTCAGAAAACGTTATAATCTGGTTTATGCACCAATTATTTTGGCACCAATTCATTTTGGCTTTGGTTCTGGTTCTACATTCTAAAAAAGTTAGAATGTTGAAAGAATTGATGATAAAGTGGAGACATTGGGTTGAACTTCTTTTGTAAGCCATTCTTCACGCCTTTCAATAAGCTACTTCAGTAGCTTGCACAGATATTCATCATCTATCCTCCTTAGGGAAATTTATCCAGGGGTAATTAAGCAAAATTTAACGGTAAAAGAATGTCTACCACTACTGAACCATTTGTACAACTTTCTCCATTCCTTCTTTTAGCCTGATGACATTTTATAAGACTCTGGATGAACACTTTCAAATATGATCACATAATTCAACAATCTTCATTTGTAACCTTCTATTGTCTGTTTCTCAAATCTTCAATCTGTTTTCATTGGCACTCCTTTACAATGATTGAGCACTTAGCAAATGACAGCATTAAACCTTATAAGTAGTACTTCATGCAAGAATGCATAGAAAAATCACGTAAGAATGACCTCTCCAGTCACAACAGACCAATGACAGCCAGATATTTGTCTCAGCAGATGATTACGCATACACACAGTCATGAATTCAAATTCCTTAGAAAAGGAAGAATGTAGGATGAGAGTCGAGGACTACCTACACTGGGATCACAGCATTTTGAAACACTAGTCATCTATTTTTAAAAGCAATAGTGATTTTATCCCAAACTAAGCCATATTTTGAGGCTAACATGAATACTCAGATTGAAAACATAGCTGTGAGAGTGATGCTCTCCACAAAATTACCATCTAATTATCACTGCTTCAACTGCTATGTGATGAAAAAGACCTTGAGGGAAACATCTTGCTATTAGCACATTGCTTTGATCAAAACTAAGCTACAGAGGTGGCCAGTAATATCACTTAACTGTGGCAAAAAAACACTACACATTTTCACTACACACATTAGCTACAAAATACCATGCATAAGTTTACTTATTATAACTGCAGAAAAATTAATAAAATATATTTGAATATTCAAGTTACATGATGGCTTCAGCAAATAACAATTCTGAAAAAGCAGAGGTTCAGCAACTAGAAAACCATTCCAATCCAATTAGGGCAATTATTAACAAAAAAGCATAAGAAATAACAGGTATCCCTCTCCAAACACAAATTTGTTCCAAACAATAATCATTACAATATTAGGAGTCAATTATGAATGTATTCACAAAGCAGTTCCCATTTTGATAGCTAGGTTTAACCATAAGATAAGCTCTATTTAACTACCCCTCCAACCCTTAGAGGAGGAAATACATCATCTAATAAAATAAAGACCCTTAGTTATTCACATTAAGAAAACGCTCAAAATTCTTAACACCCTCCCTCACAAGACCCCCACTTTACAATATTAATCTGTTCCACAGGTCCGTTTGTAAAGTGAACAAACATAATACTACACAAGGGATCAGTTCTAAACACATTAACGCTATTGGATTCACTGGTACATTCTCAGTATAGTCGAGAATAATGCTGGAATCAAATGATTTGCAATGTAATTCAACCACTATTTAAACTTTATGTGAGATATAGTAAATTGCCAACATATCGAATTTCCTTGCATGAATTAGCAAGGCATAACATCTCGTCATCTAATTTCCATCTCAGTGTATTATATAAATGTGTATTTTCAAGCAATGATGGGAAGAGACTAAGGACAAGAAATCATTCAAATCTCAATATTCTTACTGCTTACAACTTGGCATTGGCAATCGAGCATCCTTTGGTCTCACGCAATCATCTCTTTATCACAATGATCTCAACGATACTTAAAGAAACGCATGTACAGAGAGAGGTGTTGCGAGCTTAATATGTATAAAAAATTATGCATTGTGTTATGATAGAAATAGACTAAGAATGAGTGAGAAGTACATTACAGCAATACATAGATGACAGATGGAAAATAGTAAGCAGCCTTTCCAAAGATAATAATTTACCAGAGCATTGCTGTAGTTGCTTGCCTGTCTTCCACTTCCAAATATCTTCTTTCTCAATATGCCAAGAAAGCAGCATTGATATCATCCTCTTGGCAAAGGTCATCCTTAGGGGATCCCATAGCCATATAACCAAAGTGATAGCAGCAGAGAGAGGAACCTCTAATAATTTTTTTCAGATTTGAATCCCAGTGGCAAGAGATTTTCACCCTTTTAAGCTTCCATTTCGTGGCACAGTTGACCTGACTCTTCAGGGTATATTTTTTATGTCAGGGTCACAACATTCTTATTAGCACTCATTCATCAAGCACAAAAACACAAAACACTTGTGAATAATTCGGAGGGCAGAACTATTTTGATGGAAGCTTAGAAATGACCAAGTTCAACTTTGTGGCAATGCATTTCCTGGAAGTGGGTGAAAAGTTTTTTTTGCTGGAGAGAAGTTCGAGGATAACAACCATAATGTTTTTCTTTGAAAACTTGATGTGAGATCCTATGAAGTTTGTTAGAATTTTATTTTTATTTATTTATTTATTTCACCACCAAAAACGGCACAAAGGCTATTACATTGGCTGACATAATCAATAAATAAATAAAAATTTCAAACAAAAACATAATATTCATTAAATAAAACAATAATGAGGCAAGCATAGGAAGGGACTTAGGGATTGGAGAGGGATGGAACATTTAAGTGGCGTTTCAGGGAGGATTTGAAAATGGTGGCAGAGGAGAAAAGGTCCAAGGAAGGATATTTCGAGGCCAAGGAGTTAAACAAGGAGGGGATTCGGAAGAAGAGAGAGCGCTGGGAGATGGAAAGACGGAATCGGAGACCATGCAGTAGACAGTTACTGCATAATGGACATGGAGGAACATGAATACTAAGGGATAATCTCCGAGAGGGAGTATTTCATTGCTCCGTAGAAAGCCGCTGAAGATTCTTTGTAGGAACATCATATCTGATAGGACACGGCAGTGAGTTAAATGAGAAATACCAAGGGAGGAAAGGATGAGGTCACGGGATGAGCTTCTAAAGATGGGGACTCGATGGCGAACTATGGTGAGAAAGAAGTTGACTGGACGGTTGAGCAAATCCAAGGTAGTGGGGCAGGCGGTAGACCAAATTGGTGCACAGCATTCTAAGATGGGGAGAATACAACTAAAAAAGACAGTTTTCAGAGCCTGAATGGGTCCTGAATGTCAGTGAGGCGGTAAATCATGCCAACTATAGCCATCGCCTTCCGCACAATCATTCTAATAATAATGTGGCCATTAAAGTTGAGTTTCGAATCAAGAATGACTCCTAAGTCGTAGTAGGAGGTCACAGGGAGGATAGGATTATTTAATAGAGTGTAAGAATGTGAATGGGGTTTGCTTTTTAATGAAAAGGTCATAAGAGCTAATTTGAGGGGTTGATTTGCAGCTGCCAAGTTGAGCACCATTTGGAAACAAAGTTGATGGCGGATTGAAGGAAATGTGAGTCGGAGGGGCGATCAACCTGCTTGAAAATTTTGCAATCTTCCGCGTACAGCAGAATATTGCAGCCGAGAGGGATTATGCCCTCTGTGACTTCATCCACATTGAGTGAAAACAGAAGAGGGCCAAGGACGCTACCCTGTGGTGCACCAGACACAACAGGTAGGTAAGAGGAAGAGGCGCCATCAATGGATACACGTTGGAAACTGGAGCTGAGGAAGCTGTGAATTAAAGACAGGAAATTTGCGTGGATGTTGTACTGGCGTTGAAGTTTATGTAAAAGTAAGGAGTGATTTACGGTGTCGAAGGCTTTGGAGAAGTCGATATAACAAACATCAAGTTGAGAGTTTGATTCGAAAGATTGTGTGATGTGGTGGTGCAATACAGCGAGGTTAGAGAGGCACGACCCACCAGGAAGGAAACCATGCTGATGAGGGGAGATGTGGGGGAGGGTAAAGTGAAGAAGATGACTATGTATAATACGCTCAAAAATTATGGATGGAACAGGTAAAATGGATATTGGGCGATAATTCTCAATGACACCTTTGGGGCCATGTTTTAAAACTGGGGTGACATTAGCGTTTTTCCAGTTTGCAGGAAAAGAACCAATGGAGAAGAACCTATTGAAGAGGATAGAGATGGGGATGCAAAGAGAGGTAGCGGTGCGAGAGAGAAAGAGAGAACCAATATTGTCGGACCCAGTGGCCTTTGACGTGGGTAGTGCGGTTAGATAAGACAAAACTTCGTGGGGGTGGGTAGAGATAGAGCAAAGGGACTGATGGCATACGGGTTGAAGCTTAGGGAGGGGGAGGGTTGGAGAGGCGGTGTTGAAGTTGGCACAAAAATGCTCGTTGAATACATCGGGACAATCTTCACCTTGAAAACATAGTCCATTAAAGGAAACAGAGGTAGGAATTCTGTGCGACTTTCTCCTAGCATTGATAAGGGTCCAAAATCTTTTGGGATTGACACAAATTCCCTCCGTCATTTCACGGATGTGGTTGTTGTAGTCCCGGCGAATGAGAAAGCATGAATGACGCCGTTGAGTTACGAACAAGGCGCGGGACATAGGGTTGGGGTGACGTTTCCAATGCTTCCAGGCCTTGAGTTTATTTCTCAGGGCAAGCGTCGTTTCCGGGGAATGACAGAGGGGCTGCTTTTTAGACAAACGTCGGACGGGTACAAAGTCCTTGATGGTGGCGTGGAGAAGGTCGTAGAAGATGCCCATGCCCTCCTCGGGAAACCCGCCCTCCAGCAGGGCGCAAGGAAGGAGTGAAAGTGCATGGTTAAGCTCCGGCCATGTGGCTTTGTTCCACGCTCTCAGGATCCTGGGGGGGTGTGAGGAATTCGGCAGCGGAGGAAGGGGGAGTACAAGGGATAACTCAAGCGACGAGTGGTCGGACGCAAATATGTTTCTCCCGATGGAAACAGAGGGAAGTTGGAATGAGGAAAGAACCAGGTTGAGTGTTGCCATATTTCTGGTGGGGTAGGGGTTGCACTGGTCCGTTAATAAAATGGTGGATGAAAAAATCATCAGTGGGGGTGGCGGCGTGGCCCTCGGTGCGGGATGTCCACTGAATTGAAAGATTAAAGTCCCCAAATAAAATCACGTCACCTAGCGAGCGGACATGGAGAACCGAGTTGAAACAAGCCTCGAGGACGGATAGGATGCAGTTGGGTGGGCGATAAAAGCAACCGATAAATAGTTTCCGACCACAGTTGTTGTTACTTTTTGTTGTTTGAATCTCCGTCCAAAGTATCTCACAGCTGGATTCAAGATCTGTCTGCCGAATACCAGGGATGCTTGCGTCGATGGCCAAAAGTATGCCCCCACCACTAGAGACCCGGTCCCATCGGAAAATTTGGTGAGATGAGGCAAAATCCAATTCACAGTCTAAGACTTTGTCGCTAAGCCATGTCTCGGTAAGCGCAATCACATGGAAGGAGGTGAGTTCATCGATATGTGCGGCGAGGTTCGAAAGTTTGTTAAGAATGCTCCTCGTATTCTGGTAGTAAAAATTACACACCGGACCAGGGTTAACACTTACATCGCCGGAAAGAAGTAGGAAGAGAGCGAGGCGTTTCCACATTGAAGATGTCCGTACAGATCTTCGGTGAAGAAGAGAATTGGAATGAAGAGGTCGTGCACGAGGCCAGCACTCGTCATCGGTGACAGCACACGAGTCGCCCGGGCAGGGCGCCAGGGATCGCCGAAAGATAGAGTGGACACAGGGAAACAGAAATCCTCTAGTAGAGCACAGGAAAGCCACAGAAAGATGAAGATTGATAATAGTAGAGGGGGGAAGGGACTCACAGGTACACAAGAGAAAAAACTTGCTGAAAAACGAAGTTGCACAAAAGAAGCGGGACGGCAAACACACGCGTGACTGTAGCGGTGGCCATCTTGTGTTTTTTCTAGATGGAATCTTTTTAAGCTTCCAATTATTTAATCTTCATTACTTAACGATAAAAGTTGTTTCCATTTCAGGATGTATCTTCACTATCCTTTTGACCATGTCCTAAACAGCAGGATATTCAATATATTTTATGTCCCTGTAAATAACTGTATTTACATCTTCAGAAGTATCCTCCATGCAGCTACTTCCTTCAAGTGTTTTCTCAAATTCTTGAAGCTCCTTTGAGGTTGTCCTTGGTCTCCTAAGGTCGTCCATGAGCACATCAATATCATTTCCGTCAAGCTCAAGTCCCAAGGTTCTGCCGAGGTCAAAACAAACACCTGATCGGGCAATTTTAGTTATCAAACAATTAATGGGGTAAGAAGAGAGAGAGTTTACAGCATAAACTATGCCCTTAGTTGGTAATCCACTTCACAGGGAAGACACTCAAAAACTGATGTTCTTTCTTCACTCAATGGAAGGGTGCATCAGTGACCCAAATGGCAGTGTGACAAAGATTCTCTCTATATCTAGGCAAGTCATAAGGAGCATGAATTTAGACATTCGAAAAAAAATTGATAAGCCATTACATTATGCCTCTATCATTCACTGAAAATATTACAATATAATTTACTCATTTCATTGATGAGATTCATCATCTCGCGACAAGTGGAATCCTATCTCATCAATGGTAGGTAATGAGCTCAAACAATAAGTAACTCTTCAGTGGAGGTGATCATATTTTTTTAAGTGTCTCTATAATGACTAATGAAGCCCTAATAGAGAATTATCATAGATTGGACCATGACTACATTAGAAATGTTTGCATTATCTTGTTTAAGCTGATTGTTGGTACTATTAATCATTGCTGAATGTGCTCTAATCACACAAATAGCTCATCATTATATAAATCATTAAATACATAAAAGTAGCTTTGATTAAAAAATGCTTAGAGAAGAATTAAAATCAATGGAAGAGAGCATCGGCTTGATCTCGACAAAAGGCACAAAGGGGACCACTTTTGGCATCTGTTGGATGGATTACAGTTCTTGAATTGCTCTCCAGTTAGCACTCAGGTAGGGATTGGGATACCACTACAAAATCTCCGTCACCACTAAGATTCAAATCTGATAAAACTGCCTCGATACTTGGATTGTAAAACTACCTCAGCATCATCCTCTAATCTCCTACTATTCTCGAGGGAGAAAGTTATACTTCGGTCAAATCTATGCAAGTGCAGGTTCAACAGAAATGACTGCTGATCATACAGTCACCAAATTATACCAATGATCACATATGGCTGGGGGTGTAAGGACACCAGTGGTGTAAAGGAGCTGGTAATAGGAGAGTGAAATATTGCAGTGTATTTTTGGGTTATGTTGAGTGATTGGATTGGAGCTCAGTTTTTACTATAGTCACTTATTGTGCACGGGAAGAACGAATTTTTGCACCTATAATAGGTCACACTGGAATTCATT
Organism: Ceriagrion tenellum; assembly: GCA_963169105.1. NCBI lineage: Eukaryota > Metazoa > Arthropoda > Insecta > Odonata > Coenagrionidae > Ceriagrion > Ceriagrion tenellum. The sequence goes on from OY720634.1 coordinate 166,248,484, forward strand.
GATTCTTAATTCCTAACTCAATCTAAACCTAGCATGCAGCCTCAGTCATATCGGCCCCTGACCTAATCCCTCTACAAGCTGTATAAGTTCTGTATGAGCAAACTATAAGTTCACTCATAGCAGTTTTTAAAAAAGAGTGCAGCTTTCCTTTGTAATCTATTTATTTTTGGACTGAATCTTTCCTTGCATGGTTATAAGATTAAGTATTTCAGAGCAGGGTCCCAAATGCTCATAAGGTATTCAAGATGTGGCCTAACCAGACCAAAGTAGCATATATCTCTCACTTTTTCATCCTAGAACCTTCCTTCTATATGCTTGATATAACCTTGTTTAATAAAGGCTGTTCTGCATATGTTTTATTTGCATGGGCCCCAAAATAGGTTCGAAGTTAACCCTCCTACTGCACAGGGTTTTTATTCCTGGACCTGGAGAAATTAAGAAGGTCGGTAAAATCCATTGATGAGACATTCTTCTCAGAGAGATAGGCAACCCTTGAGGTCATTCCCAGGTATCTGACTTCATCGGATGACTTCACGTTTACTCCACACACTGTTTATATGGCGGTGGTATGATAAAGGGCATAGCCATAGATGGAGCCTTAGCATAGCCATAGGTCTTCCCTCCACCCCCCTGCACGAGAAATTTCATTCCAAATCTGCTATATAGAGCCACACGCAATGGTTACGGGTGGGTTTCCTGCCCTTCCCCCACTCACCCTAACGAATGGCTCCTAACAATCCTAGCCATGCCCTGGAGGTGTGAGGACTTCCACAAGAAGGTACATGACGTGTATCTGCAAGTGCACTGCAGTTTATTCATTAAGATTCTGTTCAAGCCACCACTCCTGGAGCCACAAGTTTATGTTGCATAGGTCTGATGATAGAACTTTCTAAGTCCAGATCTTTGCCAATTTCATGGCAGATGACCCCATTGTCTGCAAAATATCTGCAAGTTCAAAGCAAACTCCAGAACTTTGGTAGTTTATAGAAATAATGACTTAAGGCATAATGAATTATCACATTTCTTTGTGGAATGCCCAATGTCACCCAAACCATATCACACCTATGCCATCAATTTCATAAAGGTATGTAAAGTGAACCCTAAGTTGCTTCACTGAGTACTTGAAGTTTATGTAAAGAATGATCAACTCCTTAGGTAAATATTAAGGGATTGGAGATTACCATAAAGGTATGGCAAATAGAATCAACTGGTGCTTCCAAGTCCAGACGTACTTCAAACCTCATCCCAACAAATCATCATGATTGCTAGCCCTTAAACAGCAATAAAGAGGTAACTGCGGGTGACCAGATTGCTTATTATGACAAGAATCTTGCTGAAGAATGATTTCAATTATGTTAAAATTCATTCTCAAATACTGAAAGACCATCTCCTGATTTGGATTCTTTTAAACACTAAATATTAAAATTCATCATCACCAAAATAACAGTTAAAGCAGTGATTATACCCTAAAAATCATTTACAGTCTAATTACCATACATAATACCATAAGATTTTTCCATAGTAAACAATAACTGTAGCAGCATTTCAGAGTTTGATTTAAAACTGAACTAAAAAATACATACAAGAGCATACTAGAAAAAAAAACCATGCAACAGAGACCTCCCATTCGAGTCTATTAACAAAAAAAAGTACTCAATTTACTCTCTAGCAGGATACTAGACCAAACACCTGAACTTGCCTCCATCCATGAATGCTGCTTCGAAAATTACTTCTTTCCCAATCAACTCACCAGGGACGAAGAACTGGCCATCTTGACCTTGGGCATACTGAACAATGGTACCGCCAGCCGTAGTAGCATTGGTCATAGTCAGTGTATGCAAACCCTGGACACCATCTCCTTGACCGCCAGGACCAGTGGCTATCTGAATGGTTCCCGCGGGTATCACTGAAAGTAATAAAACTTTTGTCAACTAAAAGGAGGCACATTACATCACACGTAAATAACAACTGTACATGACCTCAAATAAGAAATGGGAAGTTCAAAGTCATATTTCCTTCAATGCCAAATGTGTGAGTCTCCAGCTTACTCAATGGAAAATATAGGTTAAATCTAGTGATGGGTTGAATCCAAATCTCCTTTCTTAATTGAATCAGAATCCTGCTTGCACTGAATTATGAATCCCAATGCATTGTCATTACCAATGCATAAATAAATGATAAAACACTTAAAAACAAATTCAACTATATATTTACATTTTCTTGTAAATTTACGAGCACATAAGAAGTTGTAGTCGGATCCGAGGCTTTCCTGGCATTTGATGTTCAGCAGTCCTATTCAGGAAGTCCCCTGGGTAAGAGATTCCATCATTACCAACATTTCTAAGGCTGAGTCATCCACCATCTACAAGGCAGAATCTTATGGTTCTGCCCTAAAACGTTCTGAAAAACATTCAGCCCTGAAGACAATGTATAACTCAGCCACCAAAAGGTTGGCAACTACGGAATCTCTTACCTGTTGCACTGCCCTAATGTAATTGCCAAACAAGTTTTACATTTCCCCCTAATCTAAAATCTCAATATTTGGCTTCAAACGAGAAATTACACTTACCAGAAACTTATGTCACATTGAAACCTTTTACTTTATCAGATAATAAAGAAAGTTAAGTGAGCACAAGAAACACATTGATTTTAATGTATTCTTGCATAATCTTAGTCATTTTCTGATGAGGTGCTTCAAAATCATTCCATGTTATTGTTTGCCTGAATTGCTGGCTATTCCTGTTCCTCTGGATAAAATTGAAAACATAAGCAAAAGTCTAAGGTGTAACTTTGGGGGAAACTTAAATGACAAACATTGTTACATAATACACCCCTTTATTTTACTCATCACCAACAACTTTTTTGGAACAATGTACCATTATCAAGGTGTTTTTCACTCCTAGGGAAAGGGCTTAACATACATACCAAATCAGAATGCAGAATAAGGATGGATTGGGTACGGGGTGAGGGGCATATTAATGTGGAACGTCCATAAAAACAGAAGGATTACACAAAGTTATGTCCAGTTTTGCATCGAGTGGAGATAGGGCTGGGGAATTGGGAGGGAGGAGTAGGGGTGGCTGAATGTTTAGGAGAGATCATTGGCTATTCAACACTTGGTCATTACATAATTTAAAATGAGTTGGGCATCAACTTTTTCAATTAATTCAAGGATGTCTTAACTTCCTCTCCTAGTGTATACAATGTAAAATTATTGGCCCAAAGGTCATTTGGCCAAAATATGATTGTTTTCGTACAGATGTTTGGCCAAACCAGATGTTTCAACACTATTTAAAAAAGATGACCAGCATTCTTTCAAATGCATTGAAAACGTCCTTCCAATTTGTCCAACACTCACACTATCACCATCATTACAATTCAATGAGTATACCCCACATTTCAGTAACTGGCAGTATTTATCCTTGGAATTAAAAAAATGGAATTTTGAATGAGCAGTATTTAGCTTTGGAACTAAATGGAGCTACAGCATCATTCTCTTTTTTTCACTGCATCATGGATAAGAAAAGTAGGTCTATTGAAAAAATATAGATGGATAAGGGCAGAAGGAAATAAAGTTACATAACATTCTTTGTTATTAGGACATTAAAATAATGTTGAATAGAACTTGAATAAGTTATTCTTGGTATTGTTCCATTTTGTAATTTCTCTGTGATGTTTTGTTTCCACACAATATCGCTCAAATCATCAAGATTACTTCATGTTAAACTTGCTCAATGCTCAAAGTGAATCAGAAAAAATTCTCTGCCCAAAATCTTGAAATTAGACATTCTACACAAAAGCATTTGAAGAAGTGAATCTGAATAATCAATTTCACCTGCTATCTCTCCTCCACCAAGGTCATTTAATATTTTCCTGTAGGAAGGCCTCCGAGTCAAAATATCTCTCCTCTTCTTGGTTGACTCATCATCATTAGACAAACTTTCATCACTTCCTGTTTCTACAACCTAAGAAAAAATTGCAATGCAAAATAATTAAAGAGATTATTTACTAGTTTTTAAAGACCTGGGTACAGTCATTAAAGCAAGAAAAGACACTGGAAAATATCCTGAAGTAAATGATCTTCAAGAATTTAAGCCAACAATTTGAAGAATGAGTAAATAAAAAAAATTCAACCCAATGGACCTTATCTATTTGGCGATAAAATTAAGTAAGCCAATCATATGCAAAAAAAAAGGTTTAACTACAAGTGAAAATATAAATGATAACAATAGAGCCACCAGATTTCAGTCCTCTGGCAACTTAACTAGTGTCCAATTTTTCGTTACTTTTTACATGATTGTGAAATTGGAAGATGGGATTAGGCTAGTATGGTGACTGGATGACTGCCTTCCCATTCTAAGGGTTTGGGTTTGAATTCAGGCACCGATGATAAATTTTCCATGAAGATCCATAAATGAGTGGCTCAATACTAAGTGGGATAGGATGACTGATGGAGGTATGCTCACATTTTTCATCTTAAACAACAAGCCTCACCACCTCCCCCACTCTTCTGGGTTTGGAGATAAAAAGACAGTGACTGATATTCACTGGACCAAAATAATGACATTGAATGTGAAACTCAAGTCAGAAATATCACACTACAGAAAAGTCAAAGAAAAAATTATACAATAACATGCATCAACTCTAATATGTTAAGTTGATAACCATCTCTTTTAGTTTGCTAGGGTGATGTGGAGAAAACTAAAAAAGTAGGACTTTTACAGTAATACAAGATACAAATCTATGGACCCTTTGGTGCCTGCAGGGCAGGACAATGTTGATGCCAGGTTTCCCTCTCTACCCTTACTCCATTCCCACATATCTCTTCAATCCCTATCTGCTTTTGAATGAGCAAACATTTTTTCGTTACCACAACAAATTATGAATCAATCAACTAATAATGTATAACAAGGAGTAATAATTTTTTTTACATAATTAGGAAGGGTACAAATAGTACGTTATTGAGCAGTCAAAATTTGAAGATAGAAATAGATTAATAGGATTCATTTTCATTTCCGAACAATTCTAGATATTTTCATAACCAGTGATAACTACTATTTGCTCCATTACTTTTCCTTCACACAGACGTGAGGAATTCCACAGAGGAAAAATTATCCACCTTGACTCTAACGCACATCCCTTATCATCATACCCAGTGCTTTAGCCAGTTACATCACAGAGGCATCTTCCTCCCCCAAAATTTGGAGGGTTATAAACAAAAGTTAAATGACTAACTTTATTCCCACCATCAGCTGACACTAACCCACAATGATTGAGGGCAGAAAGTACTCCTTATTCGTAAGGACTTCCCCAAAATATTTCCAACCCCACATTCTGCAACAAAATCTTTCCAAACAATCATTTAAATGCAAGCCAAAATTAGGTTGATTGCAAGAGGGATACAAAACACCTTTTGAATTTTTATCACCTGATGACAAAAATAAGTGGACAACTTCGATTTGACAGAATACTTTCACACGAACTTTCAAGAATTTCAAACAATACATTTGCTTACCTGTAACGTTTGAAGATTTCCTCCAGCTGTTTGAATAACAGAATTTGGTTTGCTAACCAATATAACATTCCCTTTGGACAAATGCACAGGATGAATATTGGCCGCAGTTTGAATGACTGACTGTTGGTTAGGCTGAATGACAGATTGGACCTGAATAAAACACAAATATTTGAAGACTTATTCATAAAAATTCGGAGTTGACTTTAATGTATTTCCAAAGTTAATAAAACATTAAGAAGTACGGAAGCTTGATAAGAATAACAGTATTGCACTGCATGCAAAATATTGCATTGAAAAGTAATAACTACTGCAAATATTAATATTCACTTATCTCTACCACACCTAGAGCATTCTCCAAGCCACATCCCAAAGCACTCGGCGGTAGACAAATGGTAACTAAAATCAAAATGACCTTCAAACTGAAAGGGGGATATTTGTTCATGGAATAAGAACATGGATTCTGACGAACATGAAAAATAATTTGGCATGCCAAATCAATGACATGATCATTATGACCATAAAACAACGATGAGCAATTGAAAGCATGCAAAATACTCAATAATGTTCAAAAGCATCATCAATGTGATTGAAATTCCATTAAAAAATTACGACTGATGTACATGCTCGTGGATACGGAAAATGAACGTGTTTACATTTTATGGTGCATGCACTTGAGTATCTTGGAGACTCGATGCAAATAACTGCGGTATACACGGAATGAAAAATTACGTGAGAAGGTAACAGTACGAAAGGGTTTAATTCAATCAGCACTATTTTGTCTTCACTTCTCCCTGACTACCTGTGCACCGGGAGTCTGTGGGATGGTGACATGTAGAATGCTGAGACCCGTTGACCCCTGTGCTGAAGGGGTCGACGGTGCCGAGGGGGCTTCCAAAGTGGGAGTCTGAGACTGCAAGGAGTTCTGTACCGAAGTCACTGTTGGTGAAGAGGCCTCCCCCGGGGAGGGAGCAAGTGGATCACCTCCAGAGTTTCCTGCATTTCCATTTTCTTCCACCATAGTTTCCATCACCTCGAGGCACGATTCCTGGAGAGAAGACCCAAGGTACTTTAATTCCGTCAAAAGCTACAAAATCTTCTTTCTTAGACCAACACGGGGGTATCAATTGACATTTCCTTCTGAAGTGATAGCACTACTTTCGCTTATTTTCGATGGGTTCCCAACAACTCGCAATCCGCATATTTACATCATAACTTTCAACCATTTTTACAATTTGCAATTACTCACCAACTCACGCGAACATAGATTTTATTTTATTAATAAAGCGCGAATAAAACCTATCAATCGATACCTAAATTCGTGAACTGCCTCTAAATTTACCAATCACAACAATGACGACACTACTCAACGAATACTGTATTTTTTTCATAATTGTAAAACTATCTTTTCAACCCATCAAAATCGCCGATTTACGTTATGACTTCATTAAAACACAAGACACCGTGATATATACACGGCAGATCTAAATTTACACATTCATTCATTCCACTGGACGCCATATTCTCTACCTTGGCTTGTTTCAAGGTAAAACCGTCGTAAAACGCAGCCCATACATTTATTTATCCTAAACTAGCCATCACAACCCCCCCAACATGACCAGCTAAACCCTAACCCATGCTTCGTTGTTATTTTCTTCAACTGAGTACTTACCAGTTACGTATTCCTCGTCACCAAGTTTGCTGCAATCGGAGTGGGCAGCCAGGCAAGTACGTAGTAGCCACGTCAAAATTCCAGGGCCTTCGTCACACCACAAAATAGGAGGGAGCCGAATCACCAATGGCGAGATGATGCAGCTCTCGTATACGTGCGCGAGCTAGCAGAATAAATGGTAGACCCGGTAGACCGGAGAGTTATCTTTGAGCCAATACTGCGAAATAATTTAGAGATATATTACCACTCCGAAACACACATTTATTGCAAATCATCATTTTCGGTAGTTTAACTGGCTCACTGGATATTTCACACGCGTTTAACATTTTCCAGAAATATAACTTCCCAAATTAATCTCTGGCGAAATTCAATTAATCATTGATTTTATCTCAATCTGTGCATTTCCGAATAGTGCTCTTTGTTATGAAGCTTATTCACATATGTATTAAACATGGACCTTTGACAGTGAGATGAATTGAATAAATAATTATTGAATAACAATTAATTTGGTTGAGTACAACCAAATGTTGGCGTTGCCATTTTTCATTTTCTATGGGATACATTACTTCGAGTGGAAATAATTCATCAAATCCTGTACCGCCTTCGAATCTCAAATAAGGCGAGGAAATACCTTATAGATATATATATATATTTTTTTTTATTATTGCGCTACGTGAAGCAGAATTAGCGCTGACGTCATCGCAAACTGTCGTCCTCGGAAGCAAGTAATCTGATCAATACGTAGTAATGATCAGCTGCTATTAGTGACATTTTTATTTCTTTTACTTGTTTTTCGTATTCTATTCCACTCATCCGAACATAAAACGGAAAGACTGAAAACAACTGCGTCTTAAACAAAATAACATTCCTTGCCATCATTCCGCAGTTAAGTTACGTACGTTTTCTCTGAAGCTTCTCGGCATTAAAAGTTGGGAATCCTCGGCTTTCAAAATTTTAAAAACAAGCATTTATCAGCCGAATTGAAATAGTTGACTATTTTGTTATTATTAATCACGGAGAGGCGACCGATAACTATTACATTAGTTATTTTCGCCACTAGGAGAGGTAGGTACTACAAGACACTGTAGGGAATGGGAAGAATGTTGGCGAGAAACTCGGCGTCGGACAACTCTTATCCAAGGGCTCAAAGGGGTCCACTTTATGTACCATCCGAAGGACGGAGTACCAAGCTCTGAATCCTCTTCACGTAGCTTCCCAAAAAAACTGACTATTTCGGTCATCGAGAAGTAGTACTAATTAATCCGACTCATTCCTTAAGATCCTTAAGTTTCAATAGCTCAAGCTAAGCTGGGGAACAAATTTTTTCCTCCGAGAAAATAACATTGTAGCTGTCTCAAGTGGCATGTACGTTGACGCTCATAAGGGAACGTATAATGTATTGGAAAAGTTTCTACACTTCGTGAAGCGACATCCCAATGACCAAAAGCCCCGAAAGCATTGATGACGTCAATACTATGACGTAATCGTGAGTCATGAATTTGGTGTTTTCTGTGGAGAAGTCAACAAGTTTCACTCTCGCGATGCGAAAGAGTCCATCGAGTAGGGCACATAAAGGGTAGTATTCAGGAATAGCAACTAATATAACCATTATAAATATGTGAGATACAATTAAAAACATCGAATTTGTTGCATATCATTTCTCATTGCTACATTTGGCAGTTCGCAAAAATGTTACAGCTATAACGCATTATGATATTTAGCCTTGGTTATTTTTGTTTCAAATGTATTAATTATATGTCATTATGAAGGTGTCATTGTTCATTTAAACATTTAGTTATAAGTACTTAGTGTTATGTAAGTCTTTGAACTCAATCAATGGGCTCAAAAACAAATAATTTAAAATTCTATCTTTGGTGTTTCCGCGGTCGACATCGCGCGGGCTAGAATCTGTGAACACCTTGGGTTTAATAGAAGTTTGCTTGACTGCAAATGGTTCTATTATAAATGCATTAATGATACATACCAGCCTTGTTGATCTCTTCTGTCGAACAGGAAGAGTTTGATAATATTCTCGTTCACTTTGTTTCTACTTATAGCCTTGTGAGTACCGGTTATTATCTACTGACCTGTATACCTATTCATACTGACCTGCCTCAGTTATGTTGGAAAGTGTTCTTTTCAAGTTGCGCGTGTTTTTATCTGCTACCTAATCGTATTGGGTAATTGTTCTTCTCTAGGATGTTGGTTGGGGGTCATGGGGAAAGTAATCCCAATACTGTTTGGCTGCAAAGCCGGGGCTTGTGGCTAAGCTACATAGTCGGTGTCCTTATGTTGCACTTGATTCTTCTCAGTGTACCTCTTCTCACCATCCCTCTGGCATGGACATTAACTAATCTTATTCACAACTGTGTAAGTACATGGGGTAATGATTAGTTTTCAACTTGCCGCGTAGTATCGCGGAATTAGTGATTTCACATCACTGTCTGCAGCTCTGTCTGCATCACTGTCTGTCATCAGCTGTTGAATGTGTTGGGTCACGTTTGCCCTGCCGCTTCCGTAATTATCAACTATCTTTAATTGTAGTTCTATTTTTCTTGGAATTTTTGTAACTCGTACTCCGTAGTGTTCTTGCGGATAATACTACTCTGCTGTACTAGTTTTAAATTTAATCGACTAACAATGTAGCATGTAATCGTTATTTTGCCAGTGGCGTATAGGTTATGCTAAAAAGAGATTTAAACATCTCAATGTGGGAATCATCAAAGTGGGTTACAATAGTTAATCCATGGAGCATTAATCTAGAAAATAGAACGTGTTCTCTAGTTGCTGACTTCTCAGATTTATCCTGAGATAAGATACAATGCTCCCTTTACGAATAAATTGTTATAATTGGTAATGTAAGAGCTGCTGGTAATGACCTGACCAATTTAAGCCCGATCTTTCAGATCTATCATCATCAATGATGTATAGTTAATGAAGTAATTCTTATGCTGACTTGTTCATCCTTATTTGTTTGCCTTTCTTCCCCATAATTTGGTCAGCTAAGCCCAAATATATTTCTTATAACTCACTGCCTAATTTGTTTGGCTTCACTTTTTGCATGGACTGTGTATTTCCCCCTTATTCACTATCTTGTTATATTCTCTTTTAATGTTCTTGGAAATGTTTTTGACAATCATCTTCAACTGTCCCTAGTTAAAGCCATGAGTAATTGATAAGAACATGTTTTTCTTTTCCTTTCCACATAGTCTGTATCAATTCAGGCAGGCTAAGAAAAACTCTGACCTTCATAGTCTCAGATGTTTTTGAATTTGACGTATGTTAAAATTCAGGGCAAAATAAGGAACTTGCATTGATTTGTTCTGCGTAAAAAATCCTGGCCCAGGATACAGGCCGTCATAGATGGTGCCTTGGGCACCATTTCTCATGTGCAATTTTTTGGCAAAATATTCAAATTTTCTACCTCGGGAAGGAGTCGAGATATTTTGTTGCTGTTTTTTGTTTGAAAGACTTTCTGATTGAAGTGTTATCCTCTGTTTGGAAATTTAGTTGAAAATGTGTCCAAGTTCTTATGCTGTAACACCTGAAATTGTTTTTGAAAAATGCCTTTCCTAAAATGTTTAATTTTTATACTGTTGATCTGTACTTAATAGTTCCACATACCCTGTACAGCAGAACTTCTACTTATGAGTTTAACAGGTATTATAAACAGTGTTCATGTTTTGACATCTATGGCTAATGTATTATTACTTGCAATGTATGTGTCTCAATGTCAGCAATCTCAAAAATTCTGATAATTATACTGGTGTTATCTCAGGGCACTATGTATCCTGAAAAGGAAAGCATGTCATATTGTTTCAGGAATTTTTCTCAATTTTTTATGCCTTCTCAGACCAATGTCCTCAATTCGAGGGAATGAAAATGATAAGTTTAACAATGTTGGAACTGGTGAAACGTTTTTATTCTTCTAGATTTTCTTTTCATAGAACATTCTAGATCAGTCTGGAATCATCCAGATTAATCCCAAATATTGCTAAGCTTCCAGATATTTCTGCTTTTGGACTAGTATATAAAAGGAAGGACACATGAATTCATAGTTCAGTTGTCAAATGGCAAAAAAGAGAGCAGCTCACCAAATTTGTCCATCAGTACTGAAAGCTTTTGTGTGGATTCTGTTGATTGATTGAGTTGTAGGGTGTTTTGTGGAAAGGACTGAGTATGAAATATCTTCTGTCCAGGGCCACAGAAGAGTGTTCTGACAATTAGCATATTTCCAAAAGAGTGATATATTAGACCAGCAAATAAACAGACTGTCTTCTGGTTGGAATTAAGAGTGCAAATTTCATGACTCTGTTTCAAAGTCATTCCAGTTATGACTTCTTGTGTTCTACATACTTTGACAGAATATGAACTATGACCTCTGCTGAACAAGTAGTCTCCTCTGGTGTGAATGATGAAAATTTTGTAACTGCAGAAGAAGAATTATATTCCCTGAATCAGCTTGAGAGGATGGTGTTCGTAGTGAATAAGAAACCATGCTCAGTAAAGTCAGGTTGTAAGCTGTGTGCATAAAGGAAGCACAGAGAAATTACTGAAGCTGCTGATGATGACATCTGACCAAACTGTTGGAAATAGAAATTCCATCTTCAGATGTAAATGAACCAAAAGAAGCCTGTGCAACTAGCCCGGAATTTATATAACAGCTATTCTGCTGTTGAATTGTTTGAATCCTATGATGAAAAGGTGTAGATTCTAACAATTATTCCAGTGTCCCTTTCAAAGGTTCAGATTTTGCACCATATCCATTTGTATCAATAAACATGGTGGGCACAATTAGAAGTGCGAGGTCTTCTTAAGGAGTATTTGGAAAACCCCTTGCCAATTATGGTCATCCTGTGAATGAAGCACATGTTCAAATTGCATAGTCTTTTATTCAGAAAATAAGTTGGACTGCTCTTGCAAGAGCACCAATGAAAAAGATGCTTTCACTATCATGGTTGTGGGAGAAAAAGTGATGGAAATGAAAAGATACATTACCCATAGTTGTTAAGAAACTTTTGCCATGCGTAAGAAGGAGCATTCAGTATTCCACAATGGAAGAACAAAATTTTATGCACTACAGCTGAAGGGAGTTGTACATTTCACATGGTAACTATGAAGAATTTACTGTAAGGCATGACAGATAACACCTTGGTTGTAGATGTGAAGTTGTTTGTAGTGTGGGGTGCAGAGTGAGAGACCTGTGTGTTGACTGTCCTGGAAAGTAAGGACTTGTATTATTGACACATTTGGGATAGATAAAATAAGCAGATGACTCCTCTGAAGTTACATATACAACGTAGAAGGAAAGTAAATTCACTAAGAAAACTTTTGTCATTGATACTTTCATTAAGAAACTTAGGAAATGGACAGTGAAATCAGTTACTCACTAATATCTGAAGAAATTTATAACAATGAATCACAGAAGTGTAAGGCTGTATAGAAGCTGAACAACTATGTTTTGTACTTCACTGTGATTTTGCTGAGAACAGGCATGTGATTCTGCTGCAACAAGTACAACTGTATCACTGGAGGAATGATCAGGTTTAAAATTTTACTGGAGTGTCATATTTTTAAACCAAGACCATAAGTACGCCGAAGCTTTCCAGCTGAAGTACGGCTGCAATTCAGAATGCCGAGGATTTTACAAGAGTGGTGAAGTAATACACATCAACTTCCAACATCCTGTTGCCCAAAGAGGAATTTGAAGAATTCCACCTGTAGAAAATAGGAGGATGGTCAAACCAAACTAGCTACATGAAAGGAATTCAGAAGACACATGTCTGGACTCACAGTCATTGGCAAACCTATATTATACGAACTTCCAATGGCAAGAAGGAAGAAATTTCTTTTGTCCAACCAGTATCTCAGAAATGGCTGGAGAGTATGAAATTTGGAAAGAAATGGAAAAGGTGGGTGTAGACATTGTAGGTCTTAGAGAGGTAGGATGGGAAGATAGTGGAGAGTGTATGATCTCAGGTTTTCCCGGTGTATCAGTTGCAGGAAGGTTTCTCGGGTTTTCCACCGGTTGATATTCTGCATCTCTCCCGACGTTTCGAACAGCGACTTGCTGTTCATCCTCAGGGGATCTTCTGAATGCCGTATTCTCAAAGTGGTCCGGTATATATACATCCCGTTCATGGTCAGGTGTAATCTGATTGGCTCTCGCGTGTTACGCTTTTCCCGCCATTTTTGTCATATATAAAGGTGTTCACTATTGGTTTCCACGCATTGCTGATTTGAAACCCGGTGTCTCTGTTGATGTTGTTGCGGTTGATGCGGATGTGAATGGCTTCCTTGACGAGGCGGTCCCAGTAGCCATGTGCACGGCAGAGCAGTTTCGTCTCCTTCCATTGTATGGCATGGTCCTCATTGATACTATGCTCTGCCACCGCGGATTTTTCCGGTTGGGCCAGTCGCAAATACCTCTGATGTTCTTTCGTCCTCGTTTCAATTGTCCGACTGGTCTCTCCAATGTATGTCTTCCCGCACTCACATGGAATCTCATAAACTCCTGGTGTCTTCAGACCGAGAGGATCCTTCACTTTTACTAGTTGGTCTCTGAGTTTTGGAGGTGGTAAATGAACGGTCTTAATATTGTATCTGTTAAGGATACGTTGGATTTTTCCCGATATGGTGGAGACATAGGGAAGGAAAGCTTTGGAGATAGGCTCTTCTTGCGGCTCCCGTATGCCGTCAGTGGGCTGTCTAAAGGCCCTTTTCAGGGCCATGGAAATTTGAGTTTCACTATAGCCATTTTTCCGAAACGTCTTCTTCAGATGTTTTATCTCATTCGGGATGCTCTCGGTATCAGGAATGTTCTTGGCTCTGTGCAATAGGGTAGACAGCACAGCCTCCTTCTGTGATGGGTGGTGGTGACTCTGATTGCTCAGATACAGGTCCGTATGAGTCGGTTTCCTGTATATGCTGTGTCCCAGGGTTCCATCTTCCTTTTTCCGGATTAAAATGTCGAGGAACGGGAGCTGGCCATTTTCCTCTTTTTCCATGGTGAATTTAATGTTAGGATGCTGGCTATTCATGTGGGCGAAGAACAGGTCTAGGGCGTCCGTTCCGTGTGGCCAGATCAGAAATGTGTCGTCCACATATCTAAAAAAGCATTTGGGCTGCAGTGGAGCTGAGTTGAGGGCCTGCTTTTCGAAGTTTTCCATGTAAAAATTCGCAATTGCTGGGGATAACGGCGAACCCATGGCTACACCCTCCGTTTGCTCGTAGAATTTTCCATCGAAGGAAAAATAGGTCGAAGTCAGCACATGATGGAATAGCTTGACCGTGTCAGAGTCGAATCTTTCTGCCAGGAGTCGCATTGTGTCAGCCAATGGTACACAGGTAAAGAGTGATACCACGTCCAGACTGACCAGGATGTCAGAAGTGTCCACTCGAATCTCCTTTATTGTCTTGACGAATTCCAGCGAGTTCTTGACATGATGGTCACTAACGCCCACATGTGGTGCAAGTATGCCGGTTAGATGTTTAGCCAAATTATAAGTTGGCGAGCTTATGGCGCTGACGATTGGTCTAAGTGGAACTCCTTCCTTATGTATCTTCGGTAATCCGTAAATTCTGGGAGGCACCGGTGCTTCTGTTCTAAGGTACCTTGCTGTCTCAAATGGGATTCCCGCTTCTTTGATGAGCTTGATAGTCCCGGGAATCCCATTTGAGACAGCAAGGTACCTTAGAACAGAAGCACCGGTGCCTCCCAGAATTTACGGATTACCGAAGATACATAAGGAAGGAGTTCCACTTAGACCAATCGTCAGCGCCATAAGCTCGCCAACTTATAATTTGGCTAAACATCTAACCGGCATACTTGCACCACATGTGGGCGTTAGTGACCATCATGTCAAGAACTCGCTGGAATTCGTCAAGACAATAAAGGAGATTCGAGTGGACACTTCTGACATCCTGGTCAGTCTGGACGTGGTATCACTCTTTACCTGTGTACCATTGGCTGACACAATGCGACTCCTGGCAGAAAGATTCGACTCTGACACGGTCAAGCTATTCCATCATGTGCTGACTTCGACCTATTTTTCCTTCGATGGAAAATTCTACGAGCAAACGGAGGGTGTAGCCATGGGTTCGCCGTTATCCCCAGCAATTGCGAATTTTTACATGGAAAACTTCGAAAAGCAGGCCCTCAACTCAGCTCCACTGCAGCCCAAATGCTTTTTTAGATATGTGGACGACACATTTCTGATCTGGCCACACGGAACGGACGCCCTAGACCTGTTCTTCGCCCACATGAATAGCCAGCATCCTAACATTAAATTCACCATGGAAAAAGAGGAAAATGGCCAGCTCCCGTTCCTCGACATTTTAATCCGGAAAAAGGAAGATGGAACCCTGGGACACAGCATATACAGGAAACCGACTCATACGGACCTGTATCTGAGCAATCAGAGTCACCACCACCCATCACAGAAGGAGGCTGTGCTGTCTACCCTATTGCACAGAGCCAAGAACATTCCTGATACCGAGAGCATCCCGAATGAGATAAAACATCTGAAGAAGACGTTTCGGAAAAATGGCTATAGTGAAACTCAAATTTCCATGGCCCTGAAAAGGGCCTTTAGACAGCCCACTGACGGCATACGGGAGCCGCAAGAAGAGCCTATCTCCAAAGCTTTCCTTCCCTATGTCTCCACCATATCGGGAAAAATCCAACGTATCCTTAACAGATACAATATTAAGACCGTTCATTTACCACCTCCAAAACTCAGAGACCAACTAGTAAAAGTGAAGGATCCTCTCGGTCTGAAGACACCAGGAGTTTATGAGATTCCATGTGAGTGCGGGAAGACATACATTGGAGAGACCAGTCGGACAATTGAAACGAGGACGAAAGAACATCAGAGGTATTTGCGACTGGCCCAACCGGAAAAATCCGCGGTGGCAGAGCATAGTATCAATGAGGACCATGCCATACAATGGAAGGAGACGAAACTGCTCTGCCGTGCACATGGCTACTGGGACCGCCTCGTCAAGGAAGCCATTCACATCCGCATCAACCGCAACAACATCAACAGAGACACCGGGTTTCAAATCAGCAATGCGTGGAAACCAATAGTGAACACCTTTATATATGACAAAAATGGCGGGAAAAGCGTAACACGCGAGAGCCAATCAGATTACACCTGACCATGAACGGGATGTATATATACCGGACCACTTTGAGAATACGGCATTCAGAAGATCCCCTGAGGATGAACAGCAAGTCGCTGTTCGAAACGTCGGGAGAGATGCAGAATATCAACCGGTGGAAAACCCGAGAAACCTTCCTGCATAGTGGAGAGTATTGGGGAGTGACTGTAGAGTGATATGTGGTGGAGGGAATGAAGACCATGAGAGAAGAAATAATCTAGTAATCATAAATTCATGGTTCAAGCATCACGCTCTGTGACCGTACCCAGGGAAGAAGCTGAGAGAGAGGGATAGGTTCTATAAGGATCACATTATGGTGAGATGCAGATTCAGGAATGGTGGTAAAAACTCACATACAAATCCCGGGGCGGGTGCATAGACAGAGGACAACTTCGCGGTGATGTCACATTAACTTAAAAAGGAGGGATAGAAGGGAACAGTAGTGGAATGCAGAGGTATTGACAGGAGCAATGAAGGAGAATTATCGAGAGCAGGTTGACTAAATCATGGGTGCAGATCGTGTAGTGAAATCAGGGGAAGATGATTGCGGAAGTTGGAAAAAATGGAATAGTAAAGGTGGCGACTGCAACAGTGTGCATGGTTGGGACAACTTCAATGTAAAAACAGTGAGTCAAAGAGGGAGGGAATGATGGTGGAGGTGCTGGAGAGAAGGAAAGTGGAAAGCGTAAACTTAGAGCTTGGCAAGAGTAAATACAGGGAAGCATACAAAAAGAAACAAAGTAAGAGAAGCTTGGTGGAGAGAACTGATAGATTTCTTAGAAATCTTTCAAAAAGAGGGCAGGTCAGATGCTCTGTTGAGGAAAGTGAAGCAATTGGGGGAAGAGATGGAGAATTGCAGGGATAAGAGCAAGGACAGGGAAGACAGTCTTAGACCCAAAAGATATCCAGAAGAGGTGAAGGGGCGTGTCAAACAGTAGCGTATCCAGCGGGGGGCCCCAGAGAGCAAGGGGGGGCCAATGCCCCCCCCACCCTCTGTGTTCTGGTGCCCCTAAGTCTGTGAATGTCTCCACTCTAAAGATCTCATTCGTCCTAAAGTCCTCAGTCAGAGCTACATCATTCAGAGGAAGAAAGGGATGAGAGGGAAGCGTCCCTGCCTTCTGGCTGCTAGGTACCAACGAAGTAAGCAAACACTACCAACTGCCATGCTCACAGCAGATTAACTAACAATAATCGCAATGGCGCCGATTTCGCGCCGGTCATAAGTTTGGCAACGTTGGTACGGTGCCCACGTCTAGTTTGAATTGGCTTTGTGCATTGGTAGGTTAGAAATGCCAACATTGAGTCAGTCAGGCTACCGTGTGCGTGACGTAGAGTAGGTACCTACCCTGTGCACCCTCTCTTCTCTCGCCGCCCCGCCACAACAGCAGGGTTGACCATGATGACTGTCAGAGTTCTGATAGTCGAGAGTTCGCGTCTCGCATGGTGTTTGCACATTTGACTTTTTCAGTGTTATATTTATGTAATGTCTGGACAAGGTAAAAAAGTGGCGCACAGGGGCGCAAAGCTAAAGCAGATTTAGATAAACGAAACATTGCTGAGACGTGTGCAAATTTAACATCAGCATTACCTGATGTCAATTCGACCGTTAGGTCATCACAAAATTCCATACCTGATAATTAGCAACTAGTTGAGTCTTTATTGGTATCGTCTGCAACAACTACTTCCTCTCCCGATTCAAACAAAAACTACTGTGTCAACAAACCGTAAGTATCAGTTTCATGTACAATGTACATACATACATGATAAGTTTTTGTTGAAATTTAAATACACTTCTTGAGGCCGCATCGCTATGGACTGTCTGCACAGTGTCTGCGTACACAGACAATTCTGCAAATTGTATTGCTTTAAACTCAGCACATTACCAATTATTATTATTGGGTTATTTCTATTACTATATGAATGACACGACTCACTCAGAGCATCCAGTTTCGCCGACGGTGTCAGGATCAGGCCTTTGCAGGAATATCTCTGCAATCGCAATCGGCGATAATGACTGCAACACCAGTCGGGGAAGGACTTAGGTACGCGTTTTTGCGAAAACCTTGGGCTGTCCAGAGAGAAGAGATATGATTTACCAGACGGAGATGAAAGTGGACTTTTGTCTGACAGTAATATTTCGATTGAAAATATCAATGTTGATTACCCATTTCTGTTTCGTAACATTTCGATTGGCCCGTCTAAAGTTCGAACTTTGTTAGAAATAGGTCCAACCAATAGGTGTCAACCTGGGCTCAGTGACACTTTCGATTCTTTTGACTACAATGACAGTCATAGGCGATTCTACAGGGAATGGTATAAACATAAACTTCCATCGGGTGAAGAAGTTAATAGATACTGGTTGGTTTATTCGCCCAGGGGTAACATCATGTCATGTTTCTCATGTTGCCTGTTTGAAGTTAAACAAGTCAGGCAAAATGATAATTGGTCAGATCCAAACATGGGTGTCTCGAATTTTAAGTAAGGGGCAGAGAAAATAGAATGGCATGAAGAAACCCAAGGCCATCACCAATCAGAAAACATATTTTTAATTACAAGGCACAGATTCAAAAAACATTGTACAATCGAGGTAAAGCTTAATCAAGCCCAAAATGAAATATTTAAAAGAAACAAATAATGAAACAATTAATTGATGATATGTATCTCTCGAAACAAGGTCTACCTTTACATGGCAATCGATAATTTGGTTTACGGCAAAAAGTCGAGAGTAACGAGGGACATTTTTCAGAGCTTGCGAGAGTTTTTGCGAAATACGATACAACAATGGCTAACCATCTTGAGAGCTCAAAACACAATGAAACTTACTTAAGCCCGTCTATACAAAATTACATCATTCAAGCTTTGGCTAATGAGGCATTGCAGATAATTGTTGGTGAGATTATAAAAATGAAGTTTAACTATCTAATAATTTACTCAAAAATTGACATTTCCAAAGTACACCATTTTTCATTTAGTGTACGTTATCGTCTGAACACAGTTCCAGTTGAACGTCCAGGCAATTCTCAGAGCTGCAATGACCAGTGAGAATTAGCTATACAGACTACAGCATTGTAACGAGAGGTAAATAAATACATGTGTATAATACATTGTCAATTTTTATATTTTGTAAAAACCCATCCACCTATTGCATCACCGAAATTTGTAAAGTTTAGTAAACTGGTTAATTTATGAGTCGGCGCCCCCTGAAAATTTTCTGCCCCTCCCTCCTCCCCCATCCCTCCTTCCCCCCCCTAGACCCAAAACCTGGCTACGCCACTGGTATCAAAGAGCTCTTTGGTGAGGAGAAAAGACAGTAGGTTGGATATAGAAAGGGAAGACATGTGCAGAGATGGCATCAGACCATGTATCCTCGATAGTGAAATTGAAAGAGCACTATGAGACATGAAAAGGAAGAAGATGGTGGGAATAGCTCACATGCCTACTGGGTTTCTAAAGAGTATGAGCCAGAATGGAGGAGGGAAACTTTTTTGCTGATTTGTAAGATTCATAATGAGGGAGTGTGGCCAGAGGACTTCAGGAAGACAACACTAATTCTGATGCCGAGGAAGGGCTTTGGAAAAACCTGTGGGATCTTTTTATGAGCTCCACTTCAGTGGATTCGAAGACTATGGAAAAGCCTGTGAGATCTTGTTATGAGCTGGACTTCAGTGGATTCGAAGACTTTGATAACTTTATCTATCCCAAATTCTTAATGAAAAAAATCAATTGCCTTTTCCAGGAATCCTCATCGTAAGATTTTAGGATTTCCTGGCAAAACCTTAGAATGTAGATTTCTCAGGTTTCCATAAGGGTGATTGTTTTGAGTTGTGCTGAATTTTGAAGGGCATAGTCAGCTACCTTCCTCAGAGTGAATGATGTAGGTGATTGTCTTTGATATCATGCTAATGCAGTGTTGAGCATTCCAATGGGAAACATGAGACATTCCGTGTCCCTCCATTTCATCATATTGTGACTGACAATGTCAGACAAATGCTGATACAGCATCATCTCCCATAGAACACAGGGGAAATGTTTTTAGGGTTGTGGTTTCATGCACAAAGTATTACTACTTAATATTTTGAATAGCAGTATGAATTCTGCAAATTTACCATTATATATAGTTCTTGCTCCTTTGCCTCCTTTGGAATTATGTGTACTACTATGCACTTCTGATTTTGAGTGTGCACTTTTTTCTCTGTATTCCAGTGTGAACGTTTTTTAAAATTTGAAATTGAGATTTCTGTGGACTTGAATTGCTACTTGCTTGAGTGGCCATGCCCTCTCATACCTTGATTAGTCATATATCGTGTTCAAGTGCTCATCAACATTGTCATATTGATGTATCACTCCTCATTCTTAGTGCCACCTAGTGTTTTTGCACATCATCAAAGGAGCGCCATGGATTCCACAAGACCAAGGGTATTGCAGATCTTTGACTCACTGGGAGCAAATAGATTATGGATGCCAATTTACATCTACTCGAAAATTTTTGACTGTTGTCCCCATTGTATTGTGAGTATACACAGCTTGTAGTTACTGTGTGCATGACAATTTTATGATCTCTTTATGTATATCCTACTAAGTGTGGCCCTTCTGTGCAAAACCTGGGCTGTATTCATCAAGGTTAGAAGTATGTAGTGGTGTAAATCTGTACCTATGCTTTTTGTGCACTGCATGTTGTGAATTCTGAGAAGTGATATTTCAAGCCTGATAAGGAAATGATATAATCTGGGAAGGTGACATCTAGGAATTGAAAATAGTGGAGGTTATGTAGACAGAAGAAGACGTTGAACTTGGAAATGGAATGGAGTGAGAAGAATTGAACTTGGAAATGAAAACATTTAGGGTATCAGTCCCATGAGGACATAAGGAAAAAATGTAATCTTAGTTGCACCTGTAAAATGTTTTAATACAAAATAATAATAATATATTTTTCAAACAAAAGGGATTTTAAACAAACATATTTGGACAAAAAGGCTTGTTCTAGGTGGCCAAGGTAGAGGTAAGCATAGGAGGGGCTTCTCATGGTGCATCCCTTGGATTGCAGAAAGAATTTTTTATGGAAAAAGAAGCAATTCGGGTGAGGATGATTTTTGGAGAGCCATCAGAAATTCAGTAATTGGGCATTTTGGGTTGGAGCATATGTAGAGGAAAAACTGGAGAGAAACCAGATCTTAAGAGTGAGGAGTGGAGGTGTAAAGGTAGGTGACATCTGCTATGGCCATTGTTATCAGGGTGGCCAGAGGGCAAGAGGTTGATTGAAGTTCTAGGAAATGGCGGGAATCTTTCATGCAGGACAATCGGGCATGACCCTGTTGTTGGAGATGGTAATCAATGAATGCCGAAATTATTAATACATTCAGGAGTTAGGGGAAGAAACAACATTTCAGCTAGAATGATTTGGTGGGGAGATTTTAAAAGTGGAGAGTGCAAGTGGGGGCAGGATGGAGATATTTGCATCTACTTACTACCCTACAAGCTGCTGCATTGATGTGTGGCAGGAGGTGTTAGGACACTAGCCATATAAATGATAATGTTTTGGGAGGTGAAGTGTATTGTGTAAGTGTTTTGAGTGGAGCTCAGTTTTTATTATCACTCATAGTGCTTGAGAAGAACAAATTTTTGCTCCAAGCCTCTAGTACCTCCAAACATAATCCCTCCAAAAGCTGAGAAACACTCTATGCTCGCTTGTAGTAGTTTTTACAAATCAGACATCTCCAAGTCTCTGTTATTCTTTTTCAATATCTTTGCGGCTGGTCCTTAGTGCGTGCTCAGAACCGTTGGAGCGGCGTCGTGGCAGGAGGTGGGGTCTTCAACACCAGGGAGGTGGGGTGGGAAGGGGGAGAGAGAGAGATGGATTTTGCGACGTTTACTCACAAGACTTTGTGAGTGAATGGAAACGGAAGTCTGCCCCTTTGTATCATTCCACAAGCCCATGTGGCCCATTGCAAAGGACAGGAGTCCCAGCCAGCAGGGCGCCATGGTCGAAGGGATCACACCTCTTTATTCATTTCACTTCCAACAGGGATTTCATTTCTGACCAGTCTCAAGGGTCGTAGGAAGGATCGTGAGTGATTGCTTGGTTGGTTACTCAGAAGTTGACTTTTGAAAATAAAAGTAATAACTTTTATCTGTTAAATTACTCTAACAAACAATTGTATCATCGGCTCACGGGAGAAGTCAGTGTTTGTCGAGTAAAAGAACCATTTCAATTCAATGCTCAAGCAAGACTGCTTTATTGTCCTTTTGCAGAAAGGTTTTCTCCACAGAGGTTCGCCACCTCTCAGGGTCCCATCTACCTTACATTGAGATAGGGATTTCCCGGGGTGCTTGCTCACTTCGGCTCCCTCCATTTCAGTCAGCTTCAATCAATACACTGCCTCCCCCTTTAAAAGAATCATGCCCCCGCGATTATATCCATTCAGGCGTGGGTGGCACTTGCAGTGTCGTCAGCTTCCCACTCATGGTCCTCATCAACCTGCCCTTAACAAATGGAAATGCAAAGAAAGAACATGTAACTCAACAACCAAGAAAGGTAAATAACAACGATACGAAAAACTCAGGATGCTTAAGGACCCTAACAAGCAACAAAGGGGAACCAGGGAGATGAAAAGAAAATAAACATGGGGGGGGACACGAGAGGAGATATGGAGAAGAATGGCGGATATGAAAAGAAATCAGGCGGAGAATTAACACAGGAAGGCGTTGGAGAATACCCGAGGATGGTCGGCCAAAACACCACGATGGTGGATAGTCCCGCAGCTGATGGGAGACAGTGGACGACAGAGAGGGATTGCCGCGATACCTACCTACCTACAACTTACCCACACGAGAGAAGTGTACCCACCAACCACGAGCCGGGCAGACACAAAACATTGAAATTATAGGTAGGTTACAAACGAAAGGACATCCCCATGCTTTTGAGCCTGGCCTGGAACCTCTCCGGCTCAGTCATCATCGTGGCATCGATATGGCACTGTGCTTGGGTCTGCCTGAATGGGTTCGTGTTTGGAATACCTGGCCAACTCCTGGGGCGAAGGCAAGGAGATCATCCTCCAACTACACTCACTTGCAGTCCCTGATTTTTCTTCCTCGGCTTGGGTTTCTCTCGGCCCAGCAATTGTCTCGCTGTCCTGTTCCTCCGCCTCTTCTCCCTTGCTCTCGCATTCTCCCGGTCTCCTCCCACCTTTTAATGGGGCTAAAGTGTACCAATGGACGACATTGAGGATTGTTGATCTTTCTTATCCTGTCGGATGACGTCGGACAGTTTCCTCACAATTTGGGATGGGCCAACCCCACAGCGATGAAATCTTCTACATTTGCCCTATGCAGCGGACATGTGAAGCCACATCATCTCCACTTCCTCAAAGGGGGTGCCATTACACCGGTGATCGCAGTTGTCTATTTGTAGGAGGTTAGCCGACCTCAGCCTCCTCCTTTCGGGTGGCCGGATTCTGTCCTCAGGTGTATCCACTACCCTTTTCAATATGGGGTCTTTCCTCTGTTTTTCCCCCATGCTTTCACTGGGCCCCTCAAGCACTGTATCAATTCCCATCAACACTGTTTCCCCCTTCCCCCATTGGAACTTACGGCACAAGATAATTCATCGGCATTACAATGATTTTTTCCTGGTTGATACACTGCTGTACAGTTATGTTCTGCCAATTGATCCACCCACATTTGGTGACAAGGGTACAAAATCACATTCACTTTCGCTTCCCCAGCATCCCACGGACACAGAAGTGGAGCCCTCTCTGCACTTTTGCTCTCAGCTACATCCCTCCTCCTCGGCCTCTCCTTGTTTCCTTGACAAGATGGGGAGGGCATTGGGCTCTCAAGTGACCCTTTTTGCTGCACTTCCAGCAACACAGCTCACGATCTACTCACATAACCTGCATTGTTGACCACAGCGACTCAGGTGTGGGCCCATGGGCACCACCATCCGAAACAGCGTTTCCACGGTGAAATTCAAGCACTTCTTTCAATAGCTTCGAACTCTGTCTTATTGTGGCTTCCACTATGTCCTCGCGTATCGATTCTGCATATTGCATCTCTGCAGAGATGGAGTCTGCTCGACGTCCTCACGTGTCGATTTAGCTTGCTGCTTCCATGAAGACGAAGTCTGTCTTTGGCACCCACAAAGGCTGACACCTTAGAACACCTTTTGATATTACCTTCTTAGACCATTTGGGAGGACCCATTTCACCCTTAGGACCATTTCACCTCCTCGGCCGTCCTTCATTTTCCGAGACAGGATGGGGACGGGCACTCTGCTCTCACATGGCCCTCTTGGCAGCACCCCCAGTAGCATAGCATTTGCTCGCTTGGTTTTGCTCTGCTCGCTGAATGCTGCAGAACTTGGGTGTCACTGGGCACAACTGCAAGCCCTCGTAGGACTTGAAGGACTTCTGTCATTAATTCCTCGCTTCATCTCCACGCATCTTCCATTCTATCCTTGCAATTGTAATTTTGACCATCACAATGTAGGTCCCCTGCAGGTTCCACTGCACTCATTGCCTGGTGCCGGTACAGCTCCTCAGTGAAATGGATCGCCTCCATCTCTGTGGCAACAGAGGTAGCCTCTTCGAGACTTTTAGGTCTCACCTGCTTAACTAACACACTAATGTTCCTTGAGAGTCAATCTAAAAATCAATTGAAAATAACAGCCTCTCTTGCTTCCACTGACCAAGTGGGATATGCTCGTTGAACGAGGTGCCTGAGATCTGTCGCAAATGTTGCGATAGCCTCTCCAAGCTGATGATTCCTAGCAGAAAAGCATGCCTTGTCTCTCACGCAGGCTTCTGTTGGGTTGAACCACCGCCCTAAAGCCTCTTGAGCACTTTTGTAACTTGACGGAACTCCTTGGGGAGTTCACGAAAAGCGGCAAGAGCGTCCCCCTATAGATATATGAAAACAGACTCTTGGTTTCCTCAGACCACTTTTTCACCTTGGCCACATTTTTTAATTGGAAGGTCCAATCCAATCCTCCCAGTCTTCCGAACTACAAAATTTCACGGGCATCTTCATGCTCGCCATGATTGCTGCCACCGAACTTCACTTGTGATTCCCAGATGGGAGCACAATTATTTCATTTCGAAGCTCAAGGAAGACTGCTTTATTGTCCTTTTACAAAAAGATTTTCCCCATAGAGGTTCGCCACCTCTTGCTCCCTCCATTTCAGTCAGCTCCAACCATTACAAAATGTTAAACTCATTTTTTGTGAATCAAGCCCATTAAAACAAATCCTAACACCATGTAATTTGGTTGATATCTGACTATTGCAGTGATTGAAAGAAGATTATTTTTACAAGTTTTTGCCATACTCTTTGGCTAAAATATGATGGAATTGTATGCTGGTTGGTCTCAAATCAATCAGGAAATACTTAAATAGATATTGAATTTATAAATATGCCTGATAAATGCTAAGTAAAATACATTTTCCAAAAATAAATTCACTTATGAATCACTCAGACCCACGCCAAAAAACATAATGTGTTGCTCAAGAACAGAATTGGGGTGGGGGGCCACTTCCCCTTCCCTGCGGGTGAGAGAAGTCCCAAGGAGTTAAGTCCTTTCCCTGCCTCAATTTCCTTCTGCAAGTTGTCCTCTGGAAATCCTTATGACTGAACATAGGAAATTGTTCAAAAGCATAATTTTACAGATTTAAAATCTGGCATGACCCGGTGTGTCAGTACATCGCATATACCTCCTAGTGGTGTGTCGCGGGCAACAGTATGCTGGCTCTCAAGGTAGTCCTTTCAGAAGGGATCCTAGCTTGAGCAGAATAGGGAAAGCGGGCCTAGGGTATTACTATGCTTTGGTTTCTCTAGTGGCATACTGGCGAAAATGTGCCAAAACTAACCGGTAGAGCGCCGTAACTGTTGGTAGAGAAAGCTGGTCGTGGTGAGGGTACTGCGAAGGCTGGTAACCTTGCATACTCTATTATGACTTACTGCTTAACGTCAAAATGTTGCCTCGAACAGCCAAAGCCACGATGGGCGACGGAAGCTGAATAAGGTTGGCCCATCAAGATACAGACTGGAAACGAACTGGACTCTCGGTACTTGGAATGTGAGAGGAGTGTATGGAAAGGAGCATGAGTTGCTGAATGAAATGAAAGTGAGACGAATGGATGTTTTGTGTGTATGTGAAACTAAGCGTAAGGGGCGGGATGCTGTTACATTAGATGGCGGTAGTCTGGAGTTGAAGATAATGTACACGGCAGTCAAGGTGTAGGACTGATTCTTAATGAGAGAGCTAAGTTGCTAGTAAGGAAGTACGAGTAAGTGTCCCCTAGATTGCTCTGGGTTCGCATGAAAGTAGGTATTAGGAGATTTGTGATTGTGGCGTGCTATGCACCAGTGGATGGAGAGAGTGATTGTGTGAAAGATGAGTTCTGGGAAAAACAGAGAGGTTTTGAATGAATTTGATCCTGGTGAGAGAATAATATTACTAGGTGACATGAATGGGTGGGTTGACGTGAGGCAGGATGCATCTGAGAGAGTGGTTGGGCCTTTAGGTGACCCCCGAGTGAATGATAATGGTGAAAACTTGGTGAGTGTGTGCTTGGAAAAAGGATTGTTTGTGTCGAATACATGGTTTAAACATAAGAGAATACATATGTATACTTGGCAAAGGGGCGATTGTAAAAGCATGATTGATTTTATTGTGTATGATGAGAGATTGAGAGAGTTAGTGAGGGACACGCAAGTGATGAGGGGTGCTGAATGTGGAAAAGACCACTATTTGGTACTCTCCAAAGTGAATCTGGGTAGAAAGTGGGTACCAAGGAAGAGTGTTGTGCGTAAGCAGTTGAGAGTTAAAGTGGAAAGTTTGCTAGACAGCGAGGTAAGAATTCGGTATGGTTGCATGAGGAGGTTGGTCTATCGTTGAAGCAGAGAGAATGGGACAAGCATATCAGAAACGAGAACGTAAATGGTGCGTGGGAGTGTTTAAAAGGAGTGATTGTGGAATGTGCTGAAAGTGTATGTGGAAAAGGAGTGGTAGGAAGAATGAAAGGTGATGCTGGGTGGAATGCAGAAGTGAAAATTGCAGTAAGAGAAAAGAAAGAGGCGTACAAGAATATGATTGCTGCCAAATCTGAGGAAGAGCATACTAAGGCATGTGAGATTTACAGAAAGAAAAAGAATAAATACAAAATCGTTGTGAAAGAGAGATAAGAAAGAATGCGTGTGGATGAAGCTAACAAAATGCAGAGTGATTTTGAAGGTAATAAAAAGCTGTTTTGGAAGTGGGTAAAAAGGGCTAAGATTGGTGAAGGCAGTGGAATGAATGCGGTGAAGAACAAAAGTGGGTAGATCATGTGGGACAAGAGCAATATCAGGGACTGCTGGAGGGAGTATTTTGAAGAATTGAACAATAATATTGCAGGTGTTGAGGATGAGCCTTGTGAAGTGGTATGTGAGAATGTGAGGATGGAAAAGGATATCAGTGAGAAGGAGGTCACAACGACTGTGAGAATATTGAAAAATGGGAAGGCTGCAGGCGTAGATGGGATATCCAGTGAAATGTTGAAGTGTGGGTGTAAATTATTAATTTGTAGGCTGCGTGAACTATACAATTTATGCTTATGGGTTTCTGTTGTTCCAACGGATTGAAAGAATGCTATCATCGTTCTGTTGTGCAAAGGGAAGGGAGGAAAGACCGAATGTAATAATTATCGGGCCATTAGTTTATTGAGTATCCCAGGAAAAGTGTTCAGTAAAATATTAATCGAAAGAGTGAGGAAGATTACTTCAGACAGAATATGGGGTGTGCAGTGTGGGTTTATGCCTGGGTGAGGATATAGTGACCAGCTTTTTGCACCTCAGCAAGTGATAGAAAAAAGTATGAGTGTCCGAAAGAACGTGAACTGTGCGTTTGTTGATTTAGAGAAGGCATATGACAGTAAATAGAAAGAAGTTGTGGAAGGTTTTGAGAGACTATGGAGTGAATGGGCAGTTATTGAATGTTATGATGGTGATGTATGACAATAGTAAGGCAAGTGTATGTGTTAATGGGGCTCTGAGTGATTGGTTTGTAATAAATCGGGGTGTAAAGCAAGGATGCGTAATGTCTCCATGGCTGTTTAATGTATTTATGGATAAACGTGTTACAGACGCATGTAGTGAAAATGACAGTGTTTTGATTGGGAATGTAAACGTGCGAGTTCTTCTATTTGCAGATGATGCTGTTTTGATCTCAGACAGTCAACAGGGATTACAGAAGCTCCTAGATAAGTTTTGTGAATCAATGGAGAGAATGGAATTGAAGGTAAATGTGTGCAAGACTAAAGTAGTAGTTTTTGATAAGGAGAATGGGGAGAATAACTGTATGATGAGGGCGAATGGTGAAGTAATTGAACAGGTGGATGATTTTGTGTACTTAGGTAAGATGTATGCGAAAGATGGAAGAATGGATGAGGAGATAAAGAGACATGCGAATGTTGGAAGGAAAGTGGTAGGTAGCATGTGGAGCATATCAAGGAAAGAGTGCTTGCCTAAGGAAGCGAAAATTGCCGTGTACAAAAGAGTACTTCTTCCCACTTTGCTATATGGTAGTGAAACATGGGTATGTCAGGATGGACATAAGAGTAGACTAAACGCCGTGGGTATGAGTTATCTGAGGATTATTTGCGGCAGAAGTAGGATGGATAGGGTCAGGAATGAGTGGGTCATGAATGAATGTGGGTTAAATGCTCCAGTAATGGATGTGTATGAAAGGAGTGTGCTCCGTTGGCTTGGCCATGTGGAGAGAATGGATGAGAGTCGAAGAACGGAACAGATATATGAGAGTAGAATGAATGGTGTGAGAGGTAGAGGTAGGCCGAGAAAGCAGTGGTTGAATGTGGTTGAGGAAAATCAAAGGAGGAGGAATATTAGGAGTTTTAAAAACAGGAGGGCATGTATGAAACAGTGTATGTATGGGTGTAAATGAGGCAAAAGAGTTTTGCAAGGATAGGTCAGTATGGAGGAAATTATTGAAGCAGAGTTAGGTGTACAGTTATGTATTAATGAGTGAAGCATTTTGACTGTGCCTACCCCGAAAGGGAACAGCGTGATGGGTATGTATGTATGTATAATCTGGCATATAATTGATGTTCACATTTTAAAGTAATGAAACATTGAAGGATGAATTCAAAATTTGTCATTTTTATTTTTTTTAAAGATCTGTCAAATGCTCTAATGTTGAATTACAAGTTATTATAAGTTTAAAAAATTAAGTACAGCAACATATTGTGCACTATTATCTTTGTAGCAATAGTTTCACTTTCCTTTGATCCATCCTCATCACACTAACTTCAGAAAAATTTTGAAGAAATTATTCAACTTTCCACAGAAAGTCTGTTTCTACAATGAATTATCCTCATTAAAACAAGCTTTAAAAATGAAGTGGTGGTGAATATAATTGAGGTATAAGGAGAAGGGTAGGAGATGGGAATCTGAAGGAAAGATATATGTATTTGGGTGATGGCAAAAGGAGGGGTAGGTATTAGTTTAAGAGGAAAATATGGGTAAATGGTTAGATCAATGGGAGATCACCACAGCACTCCAACCAAATTAAGGCAATGGGGGTTTGGCAACACAGCTGACTGACTTGTGAAGCGTATGCAATGGAGGTCTGAGAGCAACTGAATTTCCAAGAGGTTAGGCTCTGCCTACTGTATACTGGTTGAATTTCATGCAGTCATGTGCCCTCTTCCATCCCCCCCCCCCAAATATTTAGGCCTCCCCCTCAGTCGCAAAGATGTTTGAAAAGAGTAATAACGGCTCTAAACATAATCCCTCCAAAAACTGAGAAACACTATATGTTTACTTTAGCAGTTTTTAACAAAGTGCACAACTTTCCATTCTATTTTATTTATTTTTTTGATGAAATCTTCCAGTCCAGGGGCCCAAATGCTCTCGGCATATGCAAGGTGTGGCCTAACCAGAGACCAAAGTAGCACCTTTCTTTTACTTTTTCATCCAAGGACCTTCATATTATATTCTTTATAAATCCTAGGTTTTTTTTATTGCTGAGGGCATATGTTTTTTTTTGTTTGTGTGTTCCCCATGATTGTCCGAGGTGTTTACACCTCTAATTATCAGCATAGATAAACCCTGTGGTGGAACTTTTTCTAGCAGAGAGCTTCTTGAGAAGTGACTTTTGCATCTTTGGGAACTTCATATTTGGAGGATATATTGGAGAGTTGTGTGTTAGCTCAAGCTATGTGGTTGGAGGTGTCAAGCAAAATCACAGTGGAGCTCTTGTCAGCTGAGATGATGATTAGATCATCTAGATTAGATCATCAGGGTCATTATTTTATAATTTGAGGGCAATGGATTCAGCTGACCCGATGGTTTTAGGGAAGAGGTTTAAGTGGATTGGAGACTGCCAGATGTTAGCAATGTGTTGTGGGTGGGTTGGGGAAGTGACTGGTGTTGAGTTTGATTATCTCAGAATGCCCCCATCTCAAGTTCCAGCAAAAGTGCCAGACAACGTTGAGGAGAGTGGTTTCTTTTTGGAATAGGAGGGAAAGAGCAACCTTAAGTGAGGAAGGACTGTTCTTGCATGTTTAATGTGTTCACTGCAGGGCTGATCAAAGCCCTACCCCTCACAGTGTGGTGTGGCCCACTGGTGGGTCACACTCAGCCTTTTGCATGGGCGGCATGGCCCATCAGTGGGTCACAGTCCTTCTTGATTCCTACTGTGTACTCTCACAATACTCCACGCAAGTTAGGATAATTCAATGAATTTAACAGCAGTGTTGCTTGTTGGATTTGCGTGACCCACTGGTAGGACATGCCACAGTGAACTTTTTAAGGGAGTTGGAGAGAATGGAACACATTTATGCTGGATTGATATGGTTATCTTGACCTTGGATGGGTGGACTGGGAATCATTGTTTTGAGGCTGGCATCGTGGAAGTCTTTGAGACCGGCGAGGAAGTCCTTGAGGTTGGCGGGGAAGGATAAATTGGGGCCAGGTCAGTTTTAAATAGGTGGGAGGGGTCCAAGGTGAGAAGGGGATAGCTAGGTGCAGAGGGAGGGACCTCCTCGGAAATGGGAGGCACGAAGGAAGGAAAGACTTTAGAAGTTAAGAAGCAGAAATTTCATCGAGAGATGAGAAGCTTTGAGTCTTAGTTTAGCAGTGGAAAGTAGATTTGGGTCTGAAACAAATGATGTTCATGAGAAAGTGGATTGATTTGTTATTTGCAATGTGTCTTATGATATTCACCTTGGATGAGGATGGTTGGATTGCCCTATGTAGACTGCTCATATGATATTTGCTAATGAAAGGTAACCTACATCAGTGAGTTGGCTTTTTAATATTGGGCTCTATGGTGGTTATCATTTGTAGCACTTGTTTTTCTTTTAGCACTGTAGAAACTTCATAGCCTGAATAGTATCATAGCCGCTTTGTACTGCAATGCACGTGATTATATTGAGCTTCTTTTTAATATTTAATTGAGACTGGGGAATATTCAATACTGTCAACAGTGTAATCTATTTAACATAGGACAAAGTGATACCATTTTGTGGGGTTGATGATGAGTTGAGTTCTTAGGTATTATTACATCAATAAACTTAGGTTTGTGGTGGATGGGAAAATCGTAACTCTTGATCTTTAATGCAAATACTAATGTCCAAGAAATTTATATCACCTTCTTCATATTCAGATGTAAAACTAATGGATTCATGCAAAGACTTTAAAAAGGAAATAAAGGCATCTAGCTGGTAAGATGTGCTGGTCCTCATACAATATCTATGTCTACTTATTACCTTGCGAGCCGCCACATGGGCATGTGGCAGGGGGTAACCCCTGGCAGGGGGGACACCAGCTGTGTAGAGATGTAAGTGTAAGCTTTAGGGAGGGGAAATGCTGACGTGCATTATGGGAGTGGAGCTCAGTTTTTTTTCTGATCACTTATCGTGCGTGGAAAGAATGAATTTTTGTACCTATCTGTTTGGCAATGTATCTCTCTTATTTTATCGCTTCTTTCAGACCTAGAGAAGTAGTGAGTTGTCACGACAATGTTTTCTGTGTCACTCTGAAACATATCAGTTCTGAATTTCTCAAGCAAGCTAAGCATAGCGTGTAGCCTCTTGAGTCTCTAGGTGCTCCCACCGTAATCCCTCTAAATGCTGCGAGACATCATATGTTTGCTCCTAGCAGCTTTGATGAAGTGTGAAGCTTTTCCTTGAATTCTATATATTTTTTTTGGTTTAATCTTTATGACCAGGGTCCCAAATGCTCACGGTGTATTTGAGGTGTGGCCTGACCAGAGCGAAGTAGTATCTCTCTTTGACTTTTTCATGTGAGGACCTTCCTATTATACACTTTACATAACCTAGTTTCTTTAACGCTGTGTCACATGTGTTTTGTATGGGTGTTCCCCTCAATAAGTCAGATGTTAAGGTAATTCCAAGATATTTTACTGCATGTGAAGATTTTATGTCTTCTCCACCAACAGTATAGGTATGGCATTTTTGTGATGACTTTTGCAGGAAGTGAACTGTGGTGCATTTGCTGATATTAAATTCTAAGCCCCCACTCCTGGCACCACGAATGAATGTTGTTAAGGTCTGATGACAGAGCTTCAAAGTCCACGTCTTCGCTCATTTCACGGCAGATAACTGTATCATCTGCAAATAATCTTAATTTACTGCTAACTCTCGAACTTAGGTTATTAATAAAAATAACGAATAAAAGAGGACCGATCAAACTTCCTTGAGGAACACCAGATGTGACTGCGACCATATCAGAGCTAAAACCATCAAAAACAATTTTTTTTGTCTTTGATTACTGAGAAAGTCACTTATCAAATTAACTATTTCTCTATTAACCTTGTATGATTGCAATTTATAAATGAGTTTTTTGTGAGGAACCTTGTCGAATGCTTTCTTAAAATCAAGAAGTATTGCGTTGATTTGCTTATTTGATTCACCTGATGTTAGGATATCATAAAGGAAAATCGCCGGTTGTGCTTCGCAGGACCTGCCCTTACGGAAGCCGTGCTGACTGCTATGTAAGAAGTTCAGATTATCCAGGAATGTCATAATATTACTAACAACCATGTGTTCGAGGATCTTGCATAAAAGTGATGTTAGCGATATAGGCCGGTAATCTCCTGGGTCACTTTTATTTCCTTTTTTAAATATATTGGAGTGACGTTGGCTATTTTCCAGTCTTGGGGCACCTTGCCCTCGGATAATGATTTGTTAAATATAATTTCTAAGAATGGTGCAATCTGTGGCGCTAACTCCTTCAGCATACTTGCAGATATTCCTTCTGGACCTGGGGACTTGTTACTTTTAATCAAATGCAGTGATTTAACTATTCCATCATGTTGAATTTTTATGTCAGCCATTCGTTCGTTAATGTCATGAATGTCTAAATTGTGTATCATTTCATTCATAGTAAGTATACACTTTCAAAGTACTGGTTTATTAAGTTTATCATGAACATAGCGGTACTGATATCTCTAATTATTGTTAAACATTGGATGTTTGGTGTCAAATTATTTGCACTTTAGGCTGTCCATAAAAATTTTGGCCAAAATTTGAGACAAACATGACTATATTGCAAGGCCTGTTTCTTGTTTGTATAAACAACCATTGAACATGAAATATGTTTGGTCCACATGCAATTCTAGACATGACTTCAACTCATGTTAAATGTATTGGTTAAATTCGGAGTTCTTTACAGTCTCTATCACTTAGCTGCAGGCCTTTAGGGCAGAAACTGGAGTTAAAAGATTGGTTACATTAAATGATACCAGTTTTGCATTACATGGAGATTTGCAGCCAATAATTTGCCCACAAGATCCATTCAATTATTTAAAACATGTTTTGTTTTTTTGAAAGAGTAATTTCTCAGTAATACATTCAACATTTCAGCTAACTTATGACCAGGAGCAGTGACATGAGAAACAACTGGCCAATTAGGAATACCAGGTTTATGGGTCGTAAGGAAGCCTAAGAACCTAGATGGTAATGAACTCATGTTGATTAGTCTCCATTTGTGAACAGCACTGAGGAGAGGGGTAAAAAATGGGATGGAAGGATTTGTGAGGGGAGGTTAATTTGGAGGTCTTTTTCAACATGAGTGAAAGAACATAACAGCTATTTTAAATGGTGGCCAAACATCTACGTGAAAACAATCATTGGAGTAACTTTTAGCCAGCATGGTCAGGATAGAGGAAGTGAAGAACTTGTCTAGTGGTCCTGGCTATTGAGAATCAAGCAGGTTTTTCTCTGCATGCAATCAAATGGGGTAGAAAAGGACTTGGTAGTGGGTTGGAGTGATTTTGAATGGTATCTAGTAGGTTTCAAGGTGCCTATAGATTATAGGGGCATCTAAGGGTTAGCAAGGGTCATTGAGGAAAACTTTTTATGTAGTTAGGCTATATGTCGGTTTGGGAAGGGGTTTTCAATGATACACTTTAGGGAGTCTGCACCATGAAAACAGGTAGTGCAGAGGGCGATTTTGTTGTGAGAACTACTATTATTAGGAGGTGGTTTGGAGAAGTGAGGATGTTTTGTGAAAGAAGTTCTCTGTATATACTTCTAGAGAGAGAGAGAGATAGGTGGAGGTTGGAGAGGAATTTGTGTAGGGAGTCAGGGTTATTACTGATTCAGTGGCCTCTCCTGGAAAGAGAGTTGGGGAGGGAATGTTTAGAGTGAGAGGGATGGTTGCTATTGAAATAGAGGTACTGGCGTTTGTTGCTGGGCTTGTTATGGATGGAGGTGCCAAATATAGCTCATAAATGGAAATGTTGATATCTGGAAAAGTGACATTCCCGGCAGAGATGTTGGAAGTGAAAGAAATGAAAGAGGGGTTGTTCTCCTCATATTCCCTGTTGATTTCCTCCTTGATCTTTCTAATTTCATTCTCACCCGCAAATTATTTTTCTCTAATGAGAAATTATATGTTTGAACTAAGGGCTGCTCCATGGGTAGTCTTTTCAACTCTTCATATGCCAACCTCATCCTTGGTCTTTTAGAACAATCTTTTCTCTCCTCATACTCTTTAAAGTTCATACACAAGAAGTAAATTTAATGACTCGGTTAAGTAATCGAATCATATACTTTTTTATCAATGAAATTTTGTATATAATTATGAGTTATCATCTGCACCATTATACTAAGCTATTTTGTACCATGAACCTTGTAGTATTTATATAGTTTTCTTTCTTTGTGCTTGAAATTATCCACCAAAACTTTTTGCAGCCAATATTAAGCCAAAAAATATGGGAGGGGGCAAAATGAGGTGGGAAAGTAGTTTTTGTTTCCATTGAGTGTAGAATTCAAATCAATGACGGATCAGGTATGTGGTGGATTTAAAACTTGTAGGATGCCCAAATAATTGACAATATTCTTCTGATATCCACATTTGTTTCAACATGGGCTTCTGGTTGCTGCATAAACATGAGGTGATGTAGTACATCGAATTATAGCTGTAAATAAAGTATTTGTCAATGGAAAAATTTAATTATTTGGTCCTATTTTGTGTGTAGCAATGGAGTATACAATGCAAAGTATTTTTACTCCATTTTCTGAATGCATATTTATATTTTTTTCCTCGGAAGATGATGCTGAGACCTCATTGCTTCTAGACATTGTATACCAGGCCTGTGGAGGGGTTAATTAAAGTTAATTGTTAATACAATCATTAATTAACTACCAGTTGATTTATTTTATTTATTAGAATGGATTCCAGTCTTTTATGTTGCTTATTGTTAGTATACTTAGTTTATTAAATTTTTTTATTTGAAAGTTTCCTTGAAATAACTCAACTGGTGATTGGTCAGATGCAAATTTTATCAAATCCAAATCCTGATTTCACGAAATTATTTATCCCAGTCCCTTTTCATTGCTAATTCATGTTTAAATAAAATTTTAATCCATTTTCACATTTACTTGTAAATTTATGAACCTATGAGTAGCTTATGATTCTCCATCGATGTTTAAAGTAATAAATGAGCTCAAATATAAAGTAAAACTGATCAGCAGATTTAGTTACAATAAAATTCATTAATTCTGCAATGATGGTACTAAGTGAACAGAAATGAAAGATTCATTTTTGCTTATGAAACTAAAGATTCTTACTCTGTCTGGATCTTGTGTATTTTATAAATCCTTTATTGTGGATGGATTTTTCCTTATCTTTCAGCTAGTGGGGTGCAAATCGACCAATTTCCATAGAATAAAAACCCTTGTATGTATTTTCTAATGACTTCTAGAAAGCCTGACCTTTTTACTCATTGTTTGCCAAGTGCATCGTCTTGAGGAGCAAAAAAATAACTTCTTGTCAGGTAATTAAATTGGAGAACAGGGACCTATATGTGTACAGATGGTATTTTTAATGGACTAAATTAATATAATATAATAATAAATAATATATATATATATATATATATATAATATAAAAAATAATAATAAATAAAATAAAAACTAAATATCCAAAAAAAGTTATTTATCCCAGTTGGTATTTTAAAACCTGGGTAAATTACAAGTATTAATAAGTAGTCCCCTTGCATGTGGTGACAGCTGCTTATTTACTTTGCATCAGAAGAAGCTTTCAGCGGCCCAAGGTGAAGAGGAGGGTGTGTGCTGAATGCCTGCTCTACAGCTTGAACTTACAAGCCTCCCATACCTTGCACCCTTGAATTACTATCCACTTTGGACCCCAGGATTTTGAGACCTTTTGAATTATCCTGGGAACAAATACCACCTCCTCTTACTTCAACAATTGATATTTAGGAGGAGTATTTATTGATAAAAAAAAGACTTACCAGCCTCTTTATGCATTTCGTTTTAGGTTCCTCCTGACAAGTTTTTACACCAAGTATGACACCTACCATTTCATCGTCAACTTTATATCTTTGGTTGTGGTCGTTCTTCCCAAGATGCCTCAGTTTCATGAAGTTCGTCTCTTTGGCATCAACAAGTATTAGAAAAGAGTAGTCAGAGGAAACTACTCATTCCAACGATCAGGAGTCATATTTTCAGATAGTATCAATAATTCTCAGAATTCAAATTTTCCTCAGAACTTCACGATGACTATGGATTGGTAAAATGGCAGCTCACTGTAAATCTCGTCGTAAAGCTTTAATGAGAAGCAGAGTTCTCCATTGTTTGTAAACTGTCTTTTAAGAAGTGGGCATCTTTATCTGTCTTGGTTATAAGTAGCATTTTTGTGATGCCATTTCACAACCAATGAAGTGTATTGAGGATTTTTTATTTCTTTTCTAATTTATATAAAGTATATCATAGTTCACATATTGTCAGTATCTGAACATTTTTCGTAAGATCTAATAATATTATTGTCAGGAACTTAATTTGTGTGTTTATAATTATTGTCATACATATTTTGAATTATGACTGCATTTCAAATTTAAGGTACAAATATGCATATTCTTGTAGGTTGCTACATGGTTATGAGAGATTTTTGAATTTTTTATTTATTTAAGTTACAATGGCATTCAAAACACATTACTCTTTGTAATTGTTGTTTAATAACAAAGGGTCTTTTATTATTGCTCAATTCAAGGGGGTGTGGAATCTGTACGGTTTTTTGGGGCTCTGTACAACACTGTTAGGTGCTATCAACATTTCCTCTTTTCTGCCAGAGTCCCTGTGAGGGTGGAACAAATACCATCCTGACAAAGAATGCCTCCCGTCAATTCAGGGCAAGCATCAGGATACCACCCTGATGGAGTCTCCAGAAAAGGAGAGGAAATGCTGCTGATATCCGACACTGATGTGATGAATCCCAGAAAGTCAGACCAATTCCAGCTATGCGGTAGCTTTTATCTTATAGGGGGTATTTTCTGTTTTAATGATGTGAGTTGACTTTTTTAGGCATTTAAAATGCTTCTCAGTTTGAATGGTTTTTTGTATGTTGAGAAAGTCTAATGTGATGAGTGGAAATGTTAACAAAATAATCTTGTATACATTGCTAGTACTGTTTGAATACATGAAAGATGTTTCTAATCTGTTAATGTTTTTATTTTAAGTCTTCGTAACCAGATCACTTTCCTCTCCATACAATTTGTGGATATTTCTTTGAAGGCTTCCGCGACTCTTATAATTGTTAATATTGCCCTTTTCAGGTATTTCCGTCACGTGTTTGGTTTTTTTGACAACAGTTTCTCCCCTCTTCCTGGGGGCATCTTCAGGTCCGAAACAATTACAAAATGTCCAATGGACCTGAAGACGCCCCCAGGAAGAGGGGAGAAACTGTTGTCAAAAAAACCAAACACGTGACGGAAATACCTGAAAAGAGCAATATTGACAATTTGTGGATATGTTTGTGTTGAGTCTTTAAACATGTAATCTTGAACTTGAAAGAAACTGGCATTTTTATATTGCTTCGCATCACATGCTACTCTTTCCCCTCTATTGGCTCAAGTAGTTAATCATCTTTAAAATATATCTTTTGGGGCAAGTGTTACATAGTAAGTTGCCAAACTGTAAGAGACATAAAAGTGTTTTAAGATTTGTCTATGGAAAATTTACAAACAAATTGTTTGAATTTTTGGATTTCAGTTAATATATTGAAACTACAAAGATGCCATTGGTATTTTTTTCTTCTGAATTTTATAGATGGCTTTGGCATGGCTCAGTTTTTGACATTTGTCCTTGCTTCATCTTCTAAAGTGTGTTCCACATTTTGTTGACAGTATGGGCTCTTATGGAGATTCGTTTCCCATGTTAATCCCCATAAGGTGGGAGATGCGCTGTTGCCAACAGCAGCAGAAAAATTAATATTGCACTGTCCAATTTATCATCATCTCTTTTAATGCAAAGAGAGACACTACATTTACTGGTCGTAATAGTTTTTCCATAAAATTTATAATAAAAGTTATAAAAAACATTTTCATTAATTTACGCAACAAACACGGCTCTGTTGACTTTGTCTTCTCAATTGTCACTCAATTGTGGGCAAACCGTTCTTCATACTGGATTGAAACTTACGCAAAACATTCCGTATTCTTTTTATTTCGATAAAGATGTACATCAATTAGAAGTTATCTGAGCTGAAATTTTGTTATACTGATGTAAATATCTTAAGGACAAAAATGTTTGGTTTTTGTAAGGTAAAAAATAATCGCCTGCTAACTTATGTTACTTAAGTTTTAGGTCCGTATATCCTGCGTATAAAATTTGAAGAAAACTATTAATTTGTTTTTAGTCAAAAAATCATTTAGTTATCTCAATTGTGGAGAAAGTACAACGTTTTGATCTTAAGAAAAATTATTACGGCGCCACCCAAGACAGCGCCGACGGAAGATTCTTCGGTGGAAAACTGGTTTTATATCTTTATATAAATTCTTACTTAAATGCATGTAATTCTTTGTTAGATGTTTTTTAAGGAGAGTACTCATATGTTGTATTAGAAATATTTATATTTCAAGACAATGACATACGTAGGCCTATCCCATGGACCTTTTGACGGCTTTGAAATAAGACGCAAATTTCACCTTTATGAGTCTTGCCGTAGGAAACATGAAAGAAATTATTCCATAATCCGCACGAGGGGCATTCCTATTCTGTGTAAGCCCTTAAGGAAAAGGGCACTCTAGGTTTTTCAGAAGTTCCGTTAATAGGGTGCCATAAAACATCTGCACGGGAAGCAACCCCAGCGGAAGGGGCTCAGAAAAGAATTAGCGAAGACGTTCAGTTTCTTGTAGGATTTTTTTGAGTGAACAAGTGGTGTGTAGTCTGCTGTGTTTATCGGAGCTGTGGAGTATCGATATCTGCTGTAAGGTGCCCTATCACCATGTCCGATGCGAAGAGGAGGAGAAAATGGGGGAAGCTGAGAAGCCGTGAAAGAGAGCTTGGTGTTCAACATCTTCTCATACTTCAACAAATCCTTCAGTATAACTGAAGCCTGCCGTGAAACTTTGAAGGCTGGTCTCAGTCCACTATTTTAAGAGTGAGAAAGGAAGCGTCTATTCTGGGATTTGAGCCATGTTTTTTTTTAGGATGTTTCCTTTCCTATCCTGGAGGAGTGCATGGTGAAGATGACCTGGTCATGATCAACCTGTGGATGCCTCCAGGACAGGAGGGTGAATGTTGGCCTGAAAAACAACGACATCACTGAAATCCTGGAAGAAGGAAGTGGAATATATACCTATTAACCGTGGGAATCCTAAAGAGAACCCCATTTTTTCTGCTGTGTGTGGGTATTTATGCAATATATGTTGGACCAGGGATCTCGCCAGGTTAATGTAGTCATATGTTGAGGTAAGGTGGTGGACAGAGCTGTCAAAACATTGTTAGCGATGGCCTTTCTTACCCAGCTGGAAACCTGATAGATCTTCATCCATTATGTTACAATAGTAAATTACATTTCACAATTACACAGATTTAGTAAAAAGAGAAAAAAAACTTTTTTCTTTCTCATATAACTGACGATTTGCAAATGTTTTATTCCTGCATTCTCTGTGAATGCTTCATTTTTGCCAGTATTCGATTTGAATATGTAATCCATTGTGGGAAGGTGCAAGCCAGCCAGTGTAGGCAGGTAAAGTGAGCAGTTCACCCACCCTTAGTCTCACATGCATGGAAAAGTCTGAAATATGGAATTGCAGGCCCGATGGTTTCCAGAGTTTCCCTGCTGAAGACTTCTTTCTCTCCGGCCTGCAGACCATGGCAAAGGGAATCTAAATTGTGGTGCAAGCTATTTATAGGCCAAACATTTCATGTTTGCCAAAAACCAGGGGAACTTCATGAAGGATGTAGCTCTTCTCCTTGCTAGAAAATCTTGCTAGGTTTGTTAGTCTCCCTGGGATACCATACTCCTCATCGATTATTACTTGGTTATTATCTTGTGTAAAATTTTATTCTTGATTTCAGACGGATACACTTTTCTGACGTAAACCCCAGTTTCCAGCAGATACACTTTGTCTTAAAACATTAAAGGCCGTCCTGGGGAAATATGGATTTGCCAATGGTTGGTCATATTACACGAAGGGGTAATATACATTATTCATTCATGCCTCTCACCTCTATATTATTGAGGAACTATAAGGGTGTTTCATATAAATGCCCGAGGCATTTCCATCCTAATCACTTTCAGTGCAGCATTGATTTCTGATCTTAAATTGCGTTGACCTTATTTTTTTCATAAACTAATACCCTGCCATGGAGGGTTTTGCTATTGCCAATGTTTTTTTATGTTCTATTACTATCTATTTGATGCCTCATAATTTATATAAGTATTATGCCAATCAGCATTGGTGAGGAACACTGCCTATGATCTGTATGTTTTGCTTAGGCATTTGAAAATTATTCTCAATAAGAACTGAGTGGAATTATATTGCAGTGAAAATAAAAAAATCGTTCTTTTGATGTAGCTGGAGTTCAGGACAACTTGATTTACTGGAAGTAAGTTTTGAAATCAGCGCCAAGTGCAGCGCTTAATTTAGTTCCTATTCTTTTTTATAGATGTCGCATAAAGGAAAATTACAAACATCGCAGCTAGGATGGCGCCTAGCGCATTCTAAACTGTTTGGACATATATTGTGATAGTCTGTCATTGTTTAAATGAGAAAATAACTGGCGAATGTCGAATTTTTTTATATTTTATGGAAATTATTGCACTACGTGCTATATATTGCCTTGTAGCTGTTACGAGATACCATTCTTTAGCTGGTGAACTGGTTTGCTGTGATCGATTTTACTGATTCCAATTTCGGCTGGAAAAAATGTTTATGGAGTCAAGTCATAAATCGTAAGTTTTTACTTCATTTAACCACTGCATGTGTCCTTTGAGTACTTAGCAATTATCTCTCTCATAGATGTTTCTCGGTTAAAATGACTGGCTTTTGACGTACATCTGACATATTACATTTAATGGATTTAAGGTTAGCATTTAGCTAATTTTCATGGTTATTTTACTTTGAATAATTGGCCTATTTAACCAAAGTGTTCTGATTGGTAAATTTCAAGAAAAAAATATAACATTAAATATTTTTGTTATGCGTGTTTAACCGTGCGTTTCAGGTTGGGATGACATGTATTATGCTGATAAGTATTCGAAGTATCGCCTTCGTTCATCGTAGATTTGGAGTTTTTTATTAGTGTATGTCACCTGTAGTCCGAGGTGTGGGATGTTGATAGTTTTCTTCTCACCGAGCTCGGTTTATATTAATCTCATTCCCTATAAAGTTGGGACTGCCTTATTGATAATCATATACATTACTGCTCGTCTATACACGGCGCCCACGTCTTGTTATTAAATGTTTCCCGAGCCCCAAAGTCAGAATTATCGGGAAAAGCAGTTTACAACTTAGAAAATATTCGCTAATATCTTGGGTTACCTATATGGACCTTGCGTGATGGACGTTATTATTTGTTAATCGCAGTAAGGTCTTGCATTTTCACTCATACAAGAGTGTAATGAGTAGTCGACCATTGATTTGTGAAAATTATTTCATGCCCATGCTCTCATTAGTGGGAAATAAGTTAGATTCCATACTTAACTGCATCTCTCCTGTTTTCCACTATTTCTTCGGCATTTTCTCTTTTCCCCGTTCACAACATCCCCTTCCCAAGGACTACAGCCTTTTCGTGGTGGAAGGGCATGTGTGTTTCGATGACCGCAAGGGATAAACTGGTGGGAGCAATACTCCTGTTGGGGCCACCCATGTCAGATAGGTCGAAGGTCAGGAGTCTGATGAATGGCAGTTTGTGCATTGAGGTGGATGCAAAAGGCATCAGGCTCTGGTGATGGTGTTTCATCAACACTATTGAGAAAGAAAGGAAATCCTCATTGAATTTTTAAAAAACTTGAAATCATAAACAGTACGGAAATGAATCTTGGCAACTGTGGGGCTCGGCCAAGTTGGCCGGGTGTCATGCCTGGCAGCAGAGAGAGCAAGGCCCCTGGGGGTCGTCATCGCGTGAAATCCTTGCCCAGAAATAGAGGCAATTGCTGAAAACAGAGGAAAAGAAAATGCAGAAGAGGATCACAACTATCAGAAGTGGCATGTGGTAGTTTAGGACTATGCGAAGGGCGAGCAGGTTCAAGAATATAAAGAAAGAAACCGAGAAGGTGGGTGTAAACATTGTAGGTCTTAGACAAGTAAGATGGAAAGATAGTGTAGAGTTTTGGGGCAGTGACTGTAGAGTGATATGTGGTGGAGGGAATGAAGACCAGTTGTATTTGTAATGGAGAGGAAACGTGGCCAAAAAGTAGTCTATTCAGAACAGGTGAGTGATAGGATTAAAGTGGT
Organism: Ceriagrion tenellum; assembly: GCA_963169105.1. Lineage (NCBI taxonomy): Eukaryota > Metazoa > Arthropoda > Insecta > Odonata > Coenagrionidae > Ceriagrion > Ceriagrion tenellum. The sequence goes on from OY720634.1 coordinate 166,292,055, forward strand.
TGAGCTAAAGGCAGATCCAAGGAACTTAGTTATAATCAAGGTGTATAGTCCCTTCTGGAATGTTATATAGTAAGAGGTAGACAGGGTACATGCTCAGGAGAAGGGGATATTTGATAGAATACCTGGGAGCTAGCAGTTGGTAGTATGGAGTATTGGAATGTGGTGGAAGTTGAATGAAGAGATGGGCTGGAAGTGGGTGGTTATGGGCTTGGAAGGAGAAGTGACTGTGGTGAAAAAGCTGTAGAGTTATTCCAGAGAAATAATCTAGTAATCATAAATTCATGGTTCAAGCATCACGCTCTGTGACCGTACCCAGGGAAGAAGCTGAGAGAGAGGGATAGGTTCTATAAGGATCACATTATGGTGAGATGCAGATTCAGGAATGGTGGTAAAAACTCACATACAAATCCCGGGGCGGGTGCATAGACAGAGGACAACTTCGCGGTGATGTCACATTAACTTAAAAAGGAGGGATAGAAGGGAACAGTAGTGGAATGCAGAGGTATTGACAGGAGCAATGAAGGAGAATTATCGAGAGCAGGTTGACTAAATCATGGGTGCAGATCGTGTAGTGAAATCAGGGGAAGATGATTGCGGAAGTTGGAAAAAATGGAATAGTAAAGGTGGCGACTGCAACAGTGTGCATGGTTGGGACAACTTCAATGTAAAAACAGTGAGTCAAAGAGGGAGGGAATGATGGTGGAGGTGCTGGAGAGAAGGAAAGTGGAAAGCGTAAACTTAGAGCTTGGCAAGAGTAAATACAGGGAAGCATACAAAAAGAAACAAAGTAAGAGAAGCTTGGTGGAGAGAACTGATAGATTTCTTAGAAATCTTTCAAAAAGAGGGCAGGTCAGATGCTCTGTTGAGGAAAGTGAAGCAATTGGGGGAAGAGATGGAGAATTGCAGGGATAAGAGCAAGGACAGGGAAGACAGTCTTAGACCCAAAAGATATCCAGAAGAGGTGGAGGGGCATGTGAAAGAGCTCTTTGGTGAGGGAATAAGACAGAGTAGGTTGGATATAGAAAGGGAAGACATGTGCAGAGATGGCATCAGACCATGTATCCTCGATAGTGAAATTGAAAGAGCACTATGAGACATGAAAAGGAAGAAGATGGTGGGAATAGCTCACATGCCTACTGGGTTTCTAAAGAGTATGAGCCAGAATGGAGGAGGGAAACTTTTTTGCTGATTTGTAAGATTCATAATGAGGGAGTGTGGCCAGGGGACTTCAGGAAGACAACACTAATTCTGATACCGACAAAGGGTGATGGAAAAACTTGTGAGGACTGTAGGACAGTAGCTTTAATTCCCCTTGTGGCCGAATTAATTCTTGGAATGATAAACACAAGACTTGGGAGGAAGGTAAACGAATGTGTGGGTGACGATCACTTCGGTTTTAGAAGAGGGACGGGATCGTGGGAAGCTATGAGTTATGAGGACGCATGTAGAAATGAACCTAGATTATGGCCAGAATGGGTTTGCATGCTTTGTATACTTCGAGATTGTGTCTCATAGGGAGGATTAGGCAAAATCAATTGAAGTGCTGAAGAAAATTTAGGGGTTGATTGGAGGGACGGACATCTCAGGGAGGAGGGACGGACAGGCAGGAGTGCCCTCTATCACTGTTGCACTTTAATGTTCATTCAGAAGAAATGGAGGGAGGAAGAAAGGTAGTAGGGAAATTGATAAAGTCATCGAATTTTGTAGGTGATCAAGTATTGATTAGTCAGTCAGCCAATGGATTACAGTCAATGATCAATTCATTCGGGGTGCAGTGCGAGAGGTATGGGGTGAAATGACGAATCATAAGAAGACAAAAGCGATGAGTTTTTCTTGAAGCAAGAAAGTGGGTCAAAATATGTATAAGGGTGGAAGGGCACAAAATAGATAAGTTGAGCAGCTTACTTCTCTGGGTGGTATTTTAGAGGAGAATGGGTTTAGTGGTAGGGACATAAGATATAGAATTGCCATGGCAAAAGAGGTATTTTCAAAGAGGAGGGAATTTAGGAGGGGGAGTCTGAAATTGATGTAAAGATAAGACTATTGAACACTAATTTGGAGCATGGCGCTGTATGGTTGAAGACTTGTTGATTGTAAAGGGAGGACCTGAGCCGTTTGAGATGCGGGCGTGGAGAAGTTGAATAGGGTGCACTGGGTGGCGGGAAGGATGAATGAAGGGGTATTGGATGTGGTTGGAGAGGAGAAGAAGCCAGTGGAGGAGGTTAGGGGAATGCAGAATAAATGAATGGAAGACATTTTTAATATAGTAAGATTGCTGAAGAGGGGATAACAATGGGGAAGCATGGAAGAGGAAGAAAGAGGAAATGAATTCTGTACAACATGGGAAGAGGAAGACGATATGAGGAATTGGAGAGGGATCTAATGGCGTATTCGTGTAGGAGGATACAAGGAATGATATTCCAGAAATTAGGAAGTCATTATAAGTACAGTCCAAAAACCAACCTATCATCTGGTAGAATACTCAAATGTAATCACATCATCGTTTGCATCAAGTCCGGACCACCAACCCAAAATTATGTGAATAGTGTCATGTGGAAATATTGTGGAATCTATAGGAAACAATGCAATGGCTGCCTGGCTCTCAATCTTTTCCTACCATGGCTCTTTCACCCTCGCCTTTAACCTAACTTGATTGTGCACTGTAATTGTGTGTCGTTGATTGCACGTTTTGATCATTCTCACGTAAGTCGGAAAAAAATCATGGACCACGTTTCACTTCAAGCGTATCTGTTAGTGCGAATATCATACGCAAGTACGTGTTTCTTTACTCAGCAGGATTCATTGATATTTGCTAGCAACTATTATAATGATATGAAACGTATTATTTTGAGAAAATCTGTACTTAGGTAATCGAATAATGTCGAAATGAATGTCAGGTGCCATGAGGCTAATGAAGTAGAATCGTAATTATTTGCCAAAAAACTAAATTGGTGGCGTATAATTACTTTTTACTTTTATCTAAAATTGCTTTAAAGTACGCATATGTAAAGTTTCATGCAAACCCGTGCATGAGCAAAAATCGCTCTACCGCCTTAAATGCACACAAATCCACGAGGGAGGGCGACGCCTCGGAAAATTTACTGGTTAAAGCACTGGGTGCAATATTTATATAATCCGGGTTCAATTCGCGGTGATGGTGAGTGATTTTTCCTCTTTGGTGTTCGCACCTCTTGGGCACTTGCTATTATGAGGAGTGTTCGAAATTTCAGACACAAGCGTGAAATATTTTTTTTATTCGTGCATTTTTTTACCTAGCATTGATGGAGACCATACTCCGTATTTACTTTGGTCGGCTTTTTACAATGATACAATAAGGAGCGTGGGCTAATGTTGTTTTGAAAGAATTGCACTGTTGTATCAAGTTGATTTTCCAACCAAATTTTTATTATAAAATTCCTAAAAGCGGCGTTAAAAATAATAGTTGTTTGTTTTCTTTTTTAGAAATTAAATATCTTCGACGCCATATCTGTTGTATATCGTTTTGTTTCTGAGTAAATATTAAGATTACTTATTTTTGGAACGCGTACTTAAAATAGATTATTGTATCTCGATTGCGAGGGATTTTTTTAATTCGCTGCTCCTTTAATTAAAATGTTTTATGATTACTCCTAAAAGCTGAAACTAGGGAAATTCGGAAGAGTAAAGTTAAATTTTTATAACGAAAAGTCTCGAGGAAAGTCGCAGCAGGATAGCAATATTTACAGAGGAAAAAAGTTTTGGTGTTTCCATTTCGTAGGGACTGATAGGCCTTCGAATGGATGGGGGTCTTCGGATTATGTATGGTCTCGGATTGATGACGTCGGACGATGATGGAGGCCAGTAATAATAGGTCGAAGGACTGGAGCTAGGCGAAAGGTGGTCCATGTGATGGTATCTCAGTAAGTCGAGTTTTCCAAAGAAAGTCGCTCCCATGACAGTATCCTTGAAAGTCGCTTACAATCGAAACTTCGATGTGTAGGTATTCACTCATGGAAGTTGACTTCTATGGAAGTAGTGAGTGTAGCGATATCTCGAATGGCATCGCCTCTTCTAAGGCATCGTTCTGCTTTTCATTACTTCCGGCTTTTTCCAAAGAAATGGATGACGGATGTAAACAATGAATATGGTAAATACGAAAATTTTGGCTAAATGACGTTTGTATACCGCTGTTTAAGTCCCATAGACATTCGTTGGATGATAAATATGTATCCATTACATTAATTGTGCATTATTATATCGCATCAAATGTAAGAATTGTGGCAATAATAGTTATAAGAAATAAGTCAAAAGCTTATCACATGACTTCTTTAGCAAGTAAAATATTTTCAAGGACAAATAAACATTCACATGTGCGGCAATCGCTATTTTACCAATCGAACTCAGATCGATTTAGCCGGTTCAGCTCGGTATGGTAAACGCAACGGTCCAGTCTGAGATTTCAAATCGATATGAACCGATTCAAGTCAATATTTCAATCGATTTTGCATTGATAAACCAGGTGATTCAAGTAAGCAGGCTTAGAATGTGTAGATCGGTCCGAGTTCATATAGTTCTGAGTTCGATTGGATTGGTAAAGGTAGTGATAGAGTCCTCCTCCTATTAATTTATTCGTTGTTTACATGTTTAATATCCGTTGATGTCACGTGACCAAGATTTCACCGGATGCGATGTGATTTTTATCGCAGAATCGATATGATACTTGCAAGCATAGTAGAAACCAGTCTGTATTCCTTGCAAGTGCGAACCGCGGTCGATTACTGCTACTATCGACCCCTACTGCCTTGCAAGTCCGTGCTTACGCATCTAGGTGTCGATTGCAAGCGACTTGCGAGGCTACTGTCATTGAAGTGACTTCCATATGCAAACCCACCTTTTCGCGTCCGGAGGGCATCTGGTGCCGATTTGCGGCTGACCATTTGTAGTGTTGTTCGGCGGACCGACCGCGGACACCATGTTTGGAGCAGAACTGACTGCCTGAACAGGAGGCTGTGGGAATTCTGTGTAGGCAGCAGAATTCGTAAATCTTCGACCGGTGCTCGGATCGTGCCGTGCTCCCCTCGACCGTTCTGGAGTGCATTACTGCGCCCATGCGTCAGCACGGGTGGCTAATAGGATTTTTGAGCATTGTAGGTATTTTTGAGGCTAGAGAGTATGTCAAGTAGTGGGATTCAAAAGTGTAGACCCTGTAACAGCCTCCGAGTAAATCCGTGTAGCGTAGGCCTGGCTTGCACAGGATATTAACGATAGCGAAGTTTTTCCTACAGGATATCAAATCTACATACAGACGTGATGGACCAGATAGGACTGGCGGCGGAGTATTCATGGCAGTTTAATCGTATTTGAATAGTACCGCGCACACATTAGACGGCAATGGAATAGAGAGCGTTTGGTGGGTTTGGTGTACCATTAAGCAACAAAACAAAAAGAAATATGCTATATGCTCATTTTACAGGCCACCAGATTCCAAAATCGACGTTTTGTACAAATCAGAAACTCAATTAACATAATTTATCCCGAAAGATAACACAAGCGTGATAAGTATCGGTGGAGATTTCAACCTCCCGGCTATTAATTGGAAAACCAAAAGCGTTGAACTAAGTTCAAGGATGCGTGATATAAGTGAGGCGTTACTTAATACACTTTCACACCACTCTCTTACTCAAGAAGTAAACGAACCTACGAGAGGTAATAAAATATTCGACCTTTTAGCTGTTAGTCACCCTACAATGATCAAACACGTCGATATCCTCGAAGGCTTAAGTGATCATAAAGTAATTTTTACGACTTTGAAAACAACAGTAGATTCTACTGTAAAAGTCAAACGTAAAGTCTACTTATTTGAAAAATGCGATTGCGTAAAATTCGGAGAGACGTTAGAAGCTTCATTCACGAAATTCGTAGCCACAATGAAGAACGAGAACACCGAAGTATCATGGAGATATTTTTTGGAAATACTACATAAAGGAATCGATGAATATATTCCATACAAATTCAAACGGTATAGTAAAGAACCTCGTTGGTATAACCACGAAATTAGGCGAGAGCTCAGGAGACAAAGGCAACTACGCAATCTATATAAAAATTCTAGTATTCGAGTTAAGTAAATTCGAGTTAAGTAACATAACAACGGAGCTTGCGGCGAGAGAAATATACGTTGCACAGTGCTCAAAAACGGAGAAAATAATACGCGCTACTCTACGAAACTTCAGGGAAAAAATCCTCGGTGAATTGCTAGATGAAAATCCCAAGTCATTGGGGTCTCATGCGAGATAGCTCCTTCGACAGCAGTCCTTACTGGATACAAACGGCCAAGTGGTCACCAACAGTATCGACAAAGCCAACTTATTAAACCACTACTTCGAAAGTGTTTTCAATAAGTATGACATAATTCAAAATTTAGACATTCCTGACTTTAACGAGCCGATGGCTGACATAACAATTCAACGTGATGGAATGATTAAGCAACTGTTTGTTTAAAAGAAACAAGTCCCCAGGTCCAGAAGGAATACCTGCACGCGTGCTGAAGGAGTTAGCGCCACAGATTGCTACAGTCTTAGAAATTATATTTACCAAATCATTATCCGTGGGCAAGATGCCCCAAGACTGGAAAATAGCCATCGTCACGTCGATATTTAAAAAAGGAAATAAAAGTCACCCCGGAATTACCGGCATATATCTCTAACACCACTTTTATACAAGGTCCTCGAACACGTTGTCGTTAGTAATATTATGACATTCCTGGATAATCGTAACTTCTTACATGGGACAGATTTTAAGCTCTCCGGGAGTAGCCACGGAGTTCCACTTTTACGGAGTCACCCGCAGTGCACAATTGTGCGAAATTCCACAGAGAAAAAAATCATCCGCCTTGACCGGGATGCGAACCCGAATCCCTCGATTTCCGTACGAGTGCTTTAGCCAGTTAAGCTACCGAGGCGTCCTGTTCTCATTTGGATTTTTGTCACCTTTACGGGACCAGATGTTCTCGACTGCCTGACATACAATGTGACAACCAGTCGCTACTGAGCGCGTAGCGCCACTGCCCACGAGGAAAGATCGTACTATGAACACAGCGAGGCGTTCACTCTATTTGACAGATTTTAAGCATTCCGGGACTAGCCACGGAGTTCCACTTTTACGGAGTCATCCGCAATTTCCTTTTTGTTCAGGTTGACGTGCTTACAAATTCCATAGGGAGGAATTGGTAGATGGGGCATGCGGCCAACTAGAACTGGACGAGAAATATAACACCTTAAGCTACGTCCATACAAGGGCGATAATTGCCGGCAACATGTTGCCGAGCGATGTTGCCCGGCGATGTTGACGGAGTTTCTGGATACAAAGAAACATCGCCGTGTTGCCCGGCGACAAATTTCAATGGAGTGTTACTGTTGCCGTGTTTTCCACTCGGAATGGAAAACGTCGCTCCGCCTGGATACATTACGGGCCGAACAAATGCGATTTTGGCGGGTAAATTGAGGCGGCCAGTTCAACAGCCTTCCTATGGATGACAATGTAACTCTGATGGCCATTTTTTCGTGGAAAGTTTTACAATGATGGGTAGATACTCGCGTCTTCACGAAGTCAACGAGTCGAAGTTCGTCAGAGCTGCTGTGCATGGGCCCAGAGAGCCCAGCTAGCATGTTAGCTATTGCTAAGCTTGATTTTCCCCTGCCACATCAAGTTTGATTTTCGCAAGCTTGATTCAAGGGTGCCTCAAGCAGTCCATGCCAAGCTAATAACGGAGCACTTGAATCAAGCTAATTTCCAGCTTACCAACACCTTGATGCATGCGTAGGCATAAATATAGTTCGCCTTATGTCGAATGAAGTCATACACCGCATTAAAATTGTGTGAGAAATTTTTTAAAGGCCTGAATTACGTGCAATTTAAAGTGGTGAAAGAGAAGAGGTATTCCATTTTCCTCAAAAAATTAGTTTTGGATATCTTTCTTTATGTATCTACTTTTGTTCATTTTCAGAATTTAGCCTTCGTAAAATAGCTGTTTGGATCTCACCTTCGAGGAAGATGAAATTAGTCATTTCTTGTTTTTGAATCTGAGCAGCTTGATTCAGACTTGCTCGTGAGGGAATAGTCAACCTTATTCAAAATGAAACTTATGCTTGAATCAAACGGGAAAATCAAGCGTGATTTAAGCTACACTGTTAAGGTTGCAGAAAGCTTTACCGGTGGAAACCAGCTTGTTTGATTCAAGCTTGAAATAAGCTTAATAGCTTGATTTGTCAAGCTGGATCCAAGCATGGTGACTTGTATTGTCAAGATTAAATCAAACTTGATTAAAGCTTACTTTGATATCTGGGAGAGTTCCGGAATCCGCAGTTACGGCGAGTAAGTTTTTGAAGGATGTTCCATCGTTAAGAAGTAATTCCTTCATAATCGAATCACCCTTATTATCTCCTCCTATTAAAACTGTTTTTTTCCACCACCCCCTCTTTCTTTGCCACCAACTATTCACTACAATAAAAGCAGCAGCGACGCCGGCAGCAACGCGTATATCCATTTTCACTCGAGGCGTTACGAACCAGACGGAACACCGTATTTCGTGCTGCAAAAAGTTGCCGGTTCGCTGGCGGTTGTGTGGACAGGCAACATCGCCGAATGCATGTATCCAGACACAAATCGGTGTATCCAGCGGCGATGTTGCCGGTATCCAGCGATTATCGTCCTGTGTGGACTTAGCTTAATAGTAATGGGCGACTGCTGTGGTTGGGGAACGAAAGGGAAGAATTTTAACTGGGGGAGTATGGATTTTTAAACCAGGAATGACCGCGATGGGAAAGGAGTTTAATTTTCTGAAGAAATAAAGGAGTGGGAGGCCAAACTCTGCCTGAGAGTAATGGGAGAGGAAACAATACATGAGAGCAAGCTATTGTTTGCCATTATCTCACAATAAAAGTTTTTTTTTCACTTTCCACAGAATTTTATTTAACCGACCAAGGTTTCGACATGAATTATGTCATTTTCCAGGCTTCAATTAAAAAACAAAAATATATATGTATATCGCCTGATACGCTAAACTTAAAGCTTTTGTATGTCGCATTTATGGACCTTGGAGAAAACCTCTGCCAATGTGGGGTGGAAGAAGATGTTCAGGTTGCTGTAAGATCTCGGGCTGGATGACAACGACTGAAGAATAATCTACCAACTATACAAGAGGTAAGTCGCCACTTTGCAAATGAGAGAGACGGAAGACAAATATGTAGAAGCAAAAATTAGCAAAGGAGAAGAGACAATAATGCAACCTCTCACCTGCACCGTTCCACATGCATTGGAGGAGGCAGCAAGAGAAGCAAAAGAAATTGGACTGAACGGAATTAAGAAAAACGGAGAAGAAATGAACATCCTCCGCTTCACAGGCGATATCGCAGTCATAGGCGGAAATCCCCATGATCTTCAAAGGTCACTAAACGCAGTGGACCAAGTTCTATAGGAGTACAGAATGAAAATAAATAAAACGAAGACTAAAATCCTAGTCTGGTGGAGAGATTTCAATGCGAAGGTCACAATCAGGAAAGAAATTAGAGCTAGTGGATTCCTTCACCTACCTCGCAAGTACCTTTACGTGGGACGGAGGAAGTACAACCGACATTAAGCGAATAATAGCCCAAGCTAAGAAACTTTAATGATAAAAAGACAGCAGCTGTGCTCGAAGAAGATTGGACTAAAAACTAGGATACATAATGTGAAAACATTCGCGTGGATCGTGGTGGCACCCTATGGATCGGAAGAGTGGACCATTGGGGAAGTAGACTAGAACCCCTTTGAAACCTGGTACTGAAGGAGGATGCTGAAGATATAATGGACGGACAACATGATTATGTTTTCGGAAGGGTAGAAGAGGAAAGGACATTATGGAACACCTTAGAACAAGGAAGGACCAGACGGATCGGACACATCCTGAGACACAATAGGTTTGTGAAGAACATAATTGAAGGAAAAAAGTGGGACAAGTCCCAGATTTAGACCTTTGAATAAACCCATGGACCAAATGAAGAGGAAATTGAATAGAAAGAGCTGCCATGAAGATTGGGACCTAACATTAGACGGGGAAGGGTGGAGGGCCTGTGGTCAACCAATCTTAGGATTGAACGGACGGTAATGTTGAAATAAATTAGAAATGACTAACAATAGGTTGTAGACCATGAGACGGCAAAGGTATCGGAACAGTGTTAAAAATTATCGCGGAGTTCTGGGTGCGGATCATTATCTATCACTGATGAAATGTGATGTCATATTCGAAAAGCTTAAATGGTAAATAAGTGGAACGTGAAAGCAATGAATGAGGCAAAAAGGGGTAGTACTGAAGGCTTTTAATTGCTTAACTATGAGTTATTAATAGTGGGCAGCCGCATAAGGAATAATAAAGAAACGGGAATATTTGAGGACTAATGGAAAATTTTTAAAAACATAGATAAGGGAGCGGCAGAGAACATATGTCGATGGCTCTGGGGGAACGTGAAGGATAAAGAAGAAGTGGATTACCGAAGAAACGATTGGGATATAAATGGAAAGAAGAAAGTGGAAAAACGTCGACATTTATCTAGACAGGGGGAGTTCATATTCGTCATCATTGGTCGTTCAATCCTAATATTTGTTGACTGCAGCCCTCCACTCTTCTCTATCTAATGCTAGTTCCCTTACCTCCATGGTATCTCTTGCTATTTACTTTCCTCTTTAGTTGGCCCATGAACTTATTCCTGAATCTTCCTCTGGGGACTTATCCCTCTATTTTTCCTTCAAGTTTGTTCTTCACGAACCCATCGTCTCTCAAGATGTGCCCAATCTATCTTGTTCTTCTTTTTTCTATTATGTTCCACATGGTCCTCTCTTCTTCTACTCCTTTGTACACTTATCATTTCGTATTTTCTCCGTTTATTTTATCTTCAGTATCCTCCTACAGCACCAGGTTTCTAGTCTGTTCTGGTCAGCTTTCCCAATGGACCATGCTTCCGATCCATAGAGTGCTACGCTCCTCACGAATGGTTTCCTGGTTGTAGTCCTATCTTCTTTGAGCTTAGCAGTTGTCTTTTTTCCATGAACGCCTTCTTAGCTTGGGCTATTCTCCTCTTGACGTCCGTGTTTTCTTCCGATGTGCTTCTTCCGTCCCACGTGATGGTACTTCCGAGAAAGGTGAAGGAATCCACATGCTCTAATTTCTCTCCTCTCAAGATGTCTTTCACATTCATCTAGTCTCTTCCGCATACTAGTATTTTAGTCTTCGTCTTATTTATTTTCATGTTGTACTCTTGAAGGAGGAGGAGCTATAGGGAACTAAACAAAGAAGATTTCGATGAGAAACCAATGGAGCGAAGGTAAAATGGCGGAGAAGCCATAGCGATGAAATGGAAAAGCTACTTAATGATAGGGAAGTTGGTGAGTCATGCGATAAGGTGAGGAAGTTTTCGATTGATGGAGGGGGTAAACGATACCAACAATTAAAGTTGAGGCTGGGGAGGTACCTAACTTAATGAGATTCGGGCGAGGTGGAAGGAGTGCGTGATCGTATGTGAGCTATATGAGGGAGGAAAAAGGTCTGTGAACTTAGTTCTAGAGAATGGAAGCTTATTAGAAAAGGATAATCTGGACCAGATGCATTAAACCTCGAAATAGGGAAAGCACCACGGTAAATGAAGGCAAGAACAGCTGAGTAGATAAGATGATTCGGAGTTAGTGAAGAATTTGGGAAATACGGGAAAGTGATTATTTATCGAACATACAGGGGATCGGGTTGGAGTGGTAGCTAGAGTACGCGCCTACCACACGGGCGGCCAGGGTTCAAAACGCCTGCAGAGGCGGTGCAACGCAAGCCACTGAAACTTGACGTCGCGAGTGAGTTGACTGCGACTGGTGGGCGGAAACGAGAGAAAAATGACAACAGCCTTAGCCAGTTTGATTAACTTCAAGTAACAGCATTTATATAACCACAAATATTAAAATAGAAAGCAAGTCCGTAGGCTAAATACCGTTAACTTGGTCTATACAAGACGAACACAAGTCACAACTGGAACCAAGCAGATACGTCCTTCCCCGGTGACAGTCAGATGCCAAGAGGGCGAGCGCTGCGCTGTGTCGATGCGGCCGGCAATTGAGGGGAGTCAGCTGACCGATGCAGGAGTTGGGGGAGGTAGGGGACCTGTTCGTCCAGCCATTAGTTGAGACGGCGGCGTAGAGGAGCACTATTGCCAGAAAGTTCCGAAAAGAGGACGCCAGATGCGAATTCACTATAAAAGTAGAGGACCTTGTTCTTGTCGCGCAATCTCGCCGACAACGCGCAATATCGCCGATAGTGCGCACTTTGAAATCTCCCTACCGCTCTTAGAACATCTCGCGTTATATCCGGCTAGCGACGATGTCCGCGAGCGAAAATGTCCGCGGCGAAATTATGGCCAAATTCGTGCCGAAAACTCGGCACATCCTCTGGGGGAAATTTTTTGGAAAAGGAAACGAGAAGGGGGGGATTGCACAGCTCTGACACAATCACAGAAAGTTTCTGGCATGCTTCCCTCGATGATTGAGTAACCTTTTGAGGTTTAAATAGCCATACATAGGAGCAATATTAGCACTGGCACACAAATGAATACGCCTGTGATGCTGTTATCTCTGCCCAGAGAAAATTACTTGTGTGGTCACCAAAGGGGTGACAGACCAAATCACTGAGAACACAAGGTAGATTGACAACGAATTTACCAGCTATAATAATAAACTTAATGATTATATTGTAAACATAATAGTAAAAGGCGAGAAAGGGCCTTAGATATTTTTTGTCCATATTCACCTTTTGTTTATATATATTTTTTTTTATTATTAGGCATCTTTTATTAATCAGTAATATTTTTTTGTTTTTTTTTTGGAGTAAATTTATTTTATTATTATATTTTTTTTATTTTATGTATTATTATTATCGTTATTTTTTTAAAATCTTTTCATGGCCCACATCTTACCGCCAAAAATAACAACATTGATATACCACAATCTGGATTTATACACAGAAAGACAACACCACTAGATAAATTAAACTCGAACCATAGCAAGGGATCAATTAGGCATTTAGGTAGAGATCACCAAGCATGTCAAAATAAACCAAAGAACAACTGCCCATGAAAATATGCAATCCAAATTCAACGTTACTTGAAAAGAGAGAGAGAATTCATTTCATGGGTGGCATCATAATCAAGAATTATCGTCACATATGAGAAAAAATGTAATACCAACCAATAGATTTACCACTAAATGGGCAGAGATATGAAAGAACCATCTTAAATATAGAATTCCTGTCCACAGCAGGCATTTCGGCTCTCGCCGCAGGATTATAACTTCCGTCCCCGGTTTGCAAGCTCTCGCTTATACCCAGGGACTTGGAAGAGGTGGTAGGAAGGGATGGGAAGGGAAGGATAGCGGAACCGCAGCCCCTTCGAGGCCGACACCAATGAGGCGGATTGAGGTCAAAAGGACCTCAATTGGGCCTCCGCCTCCCCGAAGTACTCGTATTAGTTTGGTTACCCAAACAACAGAGACGAGTAGCCGTCGGTTTTGCTTTTGCAAAAACCTACCGCACTTCTTTGCGAGCCGAGGGAGCCTGTTGCCCAAATATTTGGGATTAGGTGTCTCTCTGACTCACTTTATGGGTTGGCGTCGTGCGGTCTGCCGAAGTACGTCCTCGAGTCGGGGATCACCGGACCAATGGAGGGTCAATTCGGACCGATTCTGGTCAAAGCCCGAGTACAACCTTTCTCTCAGTAGTTCCCGCCAACCCATATCCCTGTCCGCAGCACCATAAGTACCAAAATAAATCCACTGCACGTCTCCAGTGAGGCACTACTCAAAACCAAGTGGCATAGAAATTGATTAAGATTTGCCCATTGATGGCTTAAGTGTGGAAAATGGAAAACATTGCATCATCATGAATATCATTATATTTTTTGTCTCTGGTGTGCAGTTTTTAAGTGATTTAATACATCAGACCACAAGGAGGACATTTCTTTGATACTGACATCATCATTAATCAAGTTATTTGGGATTTCCAAGACCTTGTTAAATGTGTGTGGGAGTTCACGACCCAGGAAAATCTTGGCCGGTGAATGGCCAATACTAGAGTGCATTGCAGAATTGAAGGCAAAGCACAGATCAGGAAGGAAGTCTTCCCACTTGTTGTGAGCAATGCCACAAGGGGCAGACAGTGCACATTTCAGATTTCTGTGGACATGCTCTGCTTGGTTTGCCTTAGGATAGTAAGGAGAAGTGAACACATGATGGATACCAAGCTTCAAAATCATTTCATGAAATGCTTTAGCCTTAAATGCAGGGCCATTGTCTGACACAAGGAATTTAGGATAACCAAATTTGGGAAAAATCTTCCTTGACAACAAATTTACCAACAAAGAGGCACCTGCATTTCTCATGGGTTCTATGAATGTGAACTTGGAAAACCCATCTATAATAGTGAGTGCATATTCATTGCCATTATTACTTCGAGGCTGAGGCCCCACAAAATCAACATAAATTCTCTCCCAAGGATAAGTAGGGGGAACAGAAGACATATAACCCTGAGGGAGACGGTTTAATGGCTTTGACACTTGACACAAATGACACCGTTTAACCATATCAGAGACTTCTCTCCTCCAATTCTCCCACCAGAATTGACGCCCAATTTTTTCACAGGTTTTAGCAATACCCATGTGACCAGCCGAAGGAAGAGTGTGGAAATATTTAAATATCATAGGCCTCACTGCAGGAGAGACAACAATTTTTGGCTTAGTGGCCCTACCAATGACATGGCATAGAAGGTGATCTCTCAAGATCCAGCCTGGGTATGATAAGGGTTCTCTTTGCAAATCCTCAATAATAGATTTACGTTTGGGATCTGAGCCTTGTTACTCGCGAATGTTTACAAAAGAAAGGGGGACTAAATTGAGAAACAGTGAACACTGAGGGCTAATTGCCTCAGAATCATTCGGGCGAGACAAACAGTCAGCAACGTGATTTTGCTGGCCTTTAACATGATGAATGACAAAGCGGAAAGTAGATAACTTTAAAACCATTCGCCCAATCTTACCTAATTGCTTAGGGTGCTTGAATAACCACGTCAAAGCATTATTATCAGTATATAAATGAAACGATCTGAACTGCAAATAAGGGCGGAATTTCTCAACTGCCCTACAACAACTTAAACATTCTAGTTCATAAGAGGGCAAACGCTTTTCATGTTCATTAAGGACTCGACTAGCATAAGCAACTGGCTTCATCTTACCATCACAGGACTGATTCAATACTGCTCCCAAGGCAATCTGGCTAGCATCAACATACAAGTGAAATTCCTTATTAAAATCTGGAAGACTAAGGACTGGTGGATTAGCTAAGCACTGCTTTAACTTAAGAAATGAGTTCTGGAGCTCGGTGGATCAGTTGAAAACTGCACCCTTGCGTTTTAAGCGATTTAAAGGGGCAGCCAGTTCTGCAAAACTCGGAATAAATTTTGAATAAAAGCCACACGTACACAGAAACCTTGCAACTTCCTTTACCGACCTCGGAGTAGGAAAGTTTTTGACGGTCGAAATCCTTTCCTCATCAACCATCAGCGTCCCATGGGAAATTCTGTGGCCCGAGAAAGCGACTGAGTTTTGCGACAGGTTCATTTTTTCAGGATGCACCGTTAGCCCGGCGTCTCTCAATCTGGAAAGGACTGCCTCGACGTCCAACAGATGCTGCTTAAAATCCCTCGAATAAACACAGAGATCATCAATGTATGGAAAGAATACTTCAAATCACCAAGAACAAGATCCATTAGCCTGCAGAAAACCTGGGGAGAGGTTGTCAGACCGAAAGGAAGCCTAGTGAATTGATAGAGACCAACTGGGGTGACGAACGCTGTATACTGCTTCGCCTTGTCCGTAAGAGGAATTTAGTGAAAAGCAGAATTCAAATCAATGATAGAGAAGAACTTGGCATTACACAGACATTGGAAAGCATTTTCCATACTTGGAGTGGGAAAATTGTCAGCCTTTACCTTGTGATTAAGTTTGCGATAGCCAACAACCAGTCTGTCGGATCCGTCTCGTTTAGGAATTAGGAATGCCGGACTAGACCATTGAGATTTAGAAGTCTCGATAACCTTGCTGTCGAGAAGTTTCCTTACCTGCATTTGCATAGCTTGGAGTTTTGGAGGGGACAGGGAATACGGAGCAGAGCGAACAGGGATCTCGTCTGTCAACTCAAGTTCGTATTTCAACTGGTGAGTGACTCCATGCACGGAGCTAATAACATCTGGGAACCTTGACAAAACGCTATTCAATTGTTTGTGCAAGAAAGGCAAAGGAGGAGTGGGCGAAGGAGGAGTGGGCAGGTTTGAATAAAATCTTCGTTGTCCGTAGAAAAGTGGTCAATTAAGTCAGAGCAATTAGAATCCCTCTCGCTTGAGTCGTTTTCGTGGGGTCAAGCGGGTGATTGAATGTTGTTTTGGCGAACACGAATTTCTTTTGTCGCTCAAAATTATAGATTTTGCAATGCAGGTTTGAACAAAATCTTCGTTGTCCATTGAAAAGTGGTCAATTAAGTCAGAGCAATTAGAATCCCTCTCGCATGAGTCGTTTTCGTGGGGTCAAGCGGGTGATTGAATGTTGTTTTGGCGAACACGAATTTCTTTTGTCGCTCAAAATTATAGATTTTGCAATGCAGGTTTGAACAAAATCTTCGCTGTCCATTGAAAAGTGGTCAATTAAGTCAGAGCAATTAGAATCCCTCTCGCATGAGTCGTTTTCGTGGGGTCAAGCGGGTGATTGAATGTTGTTTTGGCGAACACGAATTTCTTTTGTCGCTCAAAATTATAGATTTTGCAATGCAGGTTTGAACAAAATCTTCGTTGTCCATTGAAAAGTGGTCAATTAAGTCAGAGCAATTAGAATCCCTCTCGCATGAGTCGTTTTCGTGGGGTCAAGCGGGTGATTGAATGTTGTTTTGGCGAACACGAATTTCTTTTGTCGCTCAAAATTATAGATTTTGCAATGCAGGTTTGAACAAAATCTTCGTTGTCCATTGAAAAGTGGTCAATTAAGTCAGAGCAATTAGAATCCCTCTCGCTTGAGTCATTTTCGTGGCAGAAGGAATAGACTCGATTCGGAAAAGAAGCGAAAGAGAAGCCATTGGGGTGAATGGAAATTGAGGCTTTCTTCAAGAAATCTTGTCCCAAAAGACACGAGATCGGAAGAGAAGAGAGATAAAAGCAATGCTGCCACGACGAAGCCTTAATTTTAATGCGAAGCCAAACCCTGGTAGAAAGAACAATATTTTCCCCGGTGACAGAACGCAATGCTACCGAACAACTCTCCTTCCTGCTGTTTCTCGGCTTGTGAGCGAGGTTAATCTAAAAGGATTCGTCACTTAAGGAGAGTGTGGACCCTGAATCTAGCAAAGCATGACCTGGGGTACCATGGATTTGGACAGGAATTTGTGGAAGTCGAGAAAGCGCGTCTTGGAGGGCGAAAGTCAATTGTGGGCGGTTAGGTCTGCCTCGATCGTTCATATCGCGAATACGCTTGCGACATACATCACCTAATTGACCGCGTTTATTACAATAATTACAAATCGGGGAAACTCGGCGGTCGCGAGGCTGTTCTACTGAGGGAGGTTGAGAGAAAGTATTAGAATATTCGGCGCGAGTCATTAACTTCCTGGTGGGTTGGGTTAGCGTTTTTTCCAACGCGGCGAGAGTTGGTCTGTGACAGAAGAAAATCACTGACTCAGTTTGAGGATTTAAGCCATCCAAAATCAATTCCATCAGTTCGCGGTCGGCATATAACTGTCCTAGTACCTTGTTAGCCGACACAATGGAGTAGTAGAATTCTCGAGGGTTTTCACTCGGGAATTGAAATCTCTCAAGTTTTGTGGACACTAGACGATCGAATTCGCGATAAGGCACGAACGCTTCCCAAATTTCCGAGATTACATTCTCCCAAGAAATATTTCTATGAATCACGCCCTGCCAGAAGGAACGACAATTGGCCGGTAATTTACGCAACAGGAGAACGAAAAAGTGAGACTGTGTGGTCAGAGATAAATGTAGCAATTCTGAGGTTTTAGAAATGAAGGGAAACCAGACTCTAGAGGAAGACATGAAAAGGCGGGTAGATCGTCGATCATTTGACGAACAACGCGTAAACCGTCTGCCTTGGCCAAGTCAGCGAGGACAGCGTCTTGAGCCGGGGGAACAGCTACGTCGGAATTTGACTCGGTAGACGTCGAGGGAGGTGGTTCCACGTTCTCGCGAGCATTTTGACGTGCACGCCTTTGCTCGGACGTGGTATTTAAGACCCTAGCATACGGGTTAACTGGAAGGTTAGCCATGCCTACGAATTAAATAAAAAAACAGGTCCTCACGGAAAGCGGACGAGGAATTTGCGAGTGAGAGAGAACAAACTTAAAATCACACCTTGAGCAGGGCTTTGCACCGCGAAAATTTCATGATTTTGGGAGCAAAAGGACACCAATTTTGCACACCAGAGACCGATATATAACAAGACATAAAGTATTAAACAATATTTATACCCTTAACAATTGCTGCGGACGGAAACACATCAAGAAAAAACATGGATACTCGGAAAGTTAGTCGTCTAGCAAGGCTTAAACAACGAGAATTACACTTCAATACCAAATAGAGAACAGACAATTCGACCAGTATCCTGGTCACGGTACCATTTTGCAACGCAAGCCACTGAAACTTGACGTCGCGAGTGAATTGACTGCGATTGGTGGGCGGAAAACGAGAGAAAAATGACAACAGCCTTAGCCAGTTTGTTTAACTTCAAGTAACAGCATTTATATAACCACAAATTAAGATGTTTATTGCACATATTGTCAATACATGTCACGATTTTTTAGAATCACATTTTACAATATTTATAATTTTTGAAAATAATACAATAATTCTTCTTAATATAATTTTCATTTTCTTCCTTTGTACTAATCTGCATCGTCCCAGCTCGTAGTAAAAACCTTAAAAAATAAAAAACTTGGGTTAAAATTTGTAAATAAATAAATAGGTAAAAATGAAATAAAAGCTGATAAAATTATATTTAAAATCATGCTCCCGACAAGGGCGACCAGGTGTTGACATTCCGGTGGTTCGAAAGATAAACTTTTAAAAAGGAAAATCCAAAATGAAGGATTGAATTTTGAACTGGAATGCCGTAGATTTTAAAATATAGAAAGGAAAGAAAATAAAAAACGCGAATCAATAAAAAAGGATATCGCGAAAATATACAGAGGGCCCCTCTAGTTCGCTTAATCCTTAGAAAAAAGGTAGGCTACACGGGAGCCACTCTTCAAACGAAACCCCTTTATAAAAATTAGCCGCGCTGTCGTAAGTTAAAAGTTTAAAATTGAAAAGTGGAATAAATAAATAGGTTAAAAATTATACACCCCACGGAGTAAAGGGCCGGGGGTGTGAAGTAAAATTAGTCAAAATGCCGGCGCGTAGATAAAATTCCCGGTGTAAAGAGCCGGGATAACAATAAAATTAGCAAGGGATAAGAATGGTAAAATCGACTGGCGGTGTAAACATTAAAAAGGGGTTTCGTCGTCAGAGTCTCGGGGGAGAGACTCGTTCTCTCACCAGGTGGGAGCTCTGGGTTTGTGGGACATAGAATTTTGCCCGTAACATGCGAAACATAAATGTCCCGCGACCAACGGATAGCGTCGGAGAACATTAATTTCGCGATCTTTCCGACGCTTCGCCGAGCGATACCGAGGTCGCGGAACTCCACCCAATTTTGAGGATCCCACGCCCCCAAAGCCCCGACCACGAGTGCACTCAAGGAAACCGTGTACCCGCGATCGGCAAGTTGCTGAGAGATGGCGGCATATTTTTCAAATTTTGTCTGCCTTGCGACATCCAAGGCAGTCCTCCTATTTTGATGAGGCACGGTAACGTCCACGATGACGATTTTTCTATGTCCCTCATCTACCACCACAAGATCGGGCCTCAGGGTAGAATCGATCATAGGTGGAGTTTGATCGACGCGGATTTCCACGCCGTGGCGAGGAACCTCTCCGGTAAGACGACGCAAGATAGCATCGTGGCGCCCCCTCCACGCAGCCGAATGCACCGTACAGTACAGATTCAGCACGTGTGGGAGCGTCTCACTCTGCCACCCGCACCGCCTACACTGGAGGTCATCCCGAGGACCCCACCTCGTAGCGGCGTTCAGTGGGACCACGCCTAAACGTGCCCTATGGACGAAAGTTACAGGAGAAAGCAAGACCGTAGGCTATATACCGTTAACTCGGTCTATACAAGACGAACCTCACTAAACACAAAAAGTCACAACTGGAACCAAGTAGATACGTCCTTCCCCGGTGACAGTCAGATGCCAAGAGGGCGAGCGCTGCGGTGTGTCGATGCGGCCGGCAATTGAGGGGAGTCAGCTGACCGATGCAGGAGTTGGGGGTGGTAGGGGAACTGTTCGTCCAGCCATTGGTTGAGACGGCGGCGTAGAGGAGCACTATTGCCAGAAAGTTCCGAAAAGAGGACGCCAGATGCGAATTCACTATAAAAGTAGAGGACCTTGTTCTTGTCGCGCAATCTCGCCGACAACGCGCAATATCGCCGTCAGTGCGCACTTTGAAATCTCCCTACCGCACTTAGAACATCTCGCGTTATATCCGGCTAGCGACGATGTCCGCGAGCGAAAATGTCCGCGGCGAAATTATGGCCAAATTCGTGCCGAAAACTCGGCGCAGCGGATGTTTTTCAGAGGAACCCGATCCCTACTTGAGTAACTTGTGGAGGGCACTTCAAGTAGAGTACACCGTCTGTCGGATGAGACGTTAAGCCGTGGTCCCCTTGGCGCCTTTCGTGAAGAGCAGGCTAATGCCGACGCCGGGTTTCTATCCACCCTTCCTCCCTTACCCATGTCCCCTATGGCGCAAATGACCTTAGCCGTCGGTCGCCTCTCCAAAATATCCAATCCAGAACGTACTCTGTGGATCCACGATGAGGAAGTGTGACAATAGGAGTTTTAGGGAATTTGCTTTTTGAGTCAAAATTTGATTGTATTCCATAAGTGAGGAGTGCCATTTATGGCACTGTATGTCGATATATGGGCGTAGGGTTTTAGTGCCTTGCCTGAATGAGGGGATGGAGGTCTTATTTGATGTTTTGCAATTAATTAGGAAGGATCTTAGGCACGGGAAGAACGAGAGAGGCAAATGGAGCGCTTCGAATGCACACAAGGTTATCTAATGTGCCACCTATTGAGACCAGCGCAGATAGCATTCCGAGGAGACAAACAGCCGGTTTTCACCGTCACGGACTTGGACGATGAGTCCAACACCTTGATGACAATGAGTTTGAATCTACCCCGTCGTGGATGGACCGAAGAATGGTATGCCATCTGAAAGGAAGCCGATTTTACTCCATAGCGATAGTGGCGGTGCTCCAATTCTTGGGAGACTATATTCCTTCATTGCGCATGGTCCTATAGTATAGTAATTCAGTGTTCTGTTTATTTAAAGTTGTTTCTCTTAAGGTAACAAGTACCTTAAACGCCCTAATTTGTTAAAATATATTTTCTTGGAGGACTCCCCGCATCTTTAGGGTTTTTACCTCAGTAAATTGTAATTCAAAACAGATTAAGAATGGATCAAAAATTAATTGTCACCGTAATGGTTATAATTATAACAGTAATTTTTTATATTATTTTGTTTTTAAAATATTTTTTCTGGATAAATTCGTAACAGCGTAGCTCATTCTTAAGATGTACCTTTTCCGCCATTATTTTTAAATATTATCTTCCACAAAGTGACGTAGTATTGATGTGGTCTTTATGAAGACTGTTTTTAGTTGATTCTATTTTGACAACAAAAAGTACACATCTACTTATGTATATCATACTGAGAATATATCTTAAGTAATCAAACACCACACTAATTTTACCTCGTATTTCTCGTTTAACATTTATTAATTTATATTATGTAAAAATCTAAGCGTGTAACTCCTATTCTTTCAATTTCTTGAAAATGGACACCTAACCAAAGAACGGGTATTTTCTCCTGGGCAATCGAACATTTGGAGGTGGAAAACCACGGAAAGTCACGGTTCGCCCCATGCCATCTTATGTTTAGGCCCCTTAGCAACCGTGACACGCGTGTGTATGTGCTCCCGCACTCACTGGATTGTGTTGTTTGCCATTGCAGCTCGCCTCACTCACGTGGCCGAATGGTGGACATGGCTCTTTGAAAGCCAGGAGGAGGGAAACTCGGCGCTCGGAGGAGGGCCGCTGGGGGGCGGCGGGCTCGCCACCGCAGCGGGGGCGGGTGGGGTGCGAGGGGGGGGCGGGGGCAGGGGGTGCCGAGCGGCCCATGTTGGCGGAGCTACCCCCGACCGCCGCCCCGCCCCAGACCGCCGCCACCGTCGCTGTCGTCGTTCCGCCACCCCAACCGGACGCCCCTCCTCCGCGGGGCCCGCAGCCTCCGCGCCCACCCGCAGACGAGTACGATGATACCCCCGCCGCCCCCAACGAAGAGGAGGAGGAAGAAGAAGAAGACGACGCCGCACCCGAGGCTGCTCATTCCCCCCAGGGTGAGTTGCCACTCCTCCACTCGAGAAAGAAAGGAATGATGAATTCGAGGGGAAAGCAATTGACTTGCAAATTAAATTCAAGATTAATCCAAATTGCAATCGGAAGCCAAGGAAAAGCGATACCTTAAACGCGGGCTACTTGAGCCCCAAACAGACAAATGGTGTTTGGTTCTCTGTGTACTCTCAACATCGGTGTAACCAAGGTCCTTATACCCAGGTCATGACACGATCCCATAATGCACTCTGATTTCTTCATTTTGGATCGGGCTCGGTGTTCCGTAGCACTGTTACTCTTCATTGAGTACCTAACCATAAGTGTTTAGCCTTGATCAACGTTACAAATTCTTTTTTAAACATGAAATTGAATTTGACCTGTAAATTATAGAGGGACTAGGTAAGCTGTAAGAGGTATATTTTTTGTTCATTAAAGATTTAATATTTTTCACGACGGAACAAGAACTATATCTCACCTCGTATTTTAGCATAACCTTCCTCAGCGTATTTTGGCGCGCAGTAATCATGTATGCACGCTGATTAATCACTAATATGGTGCTTAATTATAATTAAGCGTCAATTTTTGGCAAAATGAGAACTTTAAGAAAATAAGAACGGATAAATTTTACTCAAAAACATACCAGGCAAGAAGGGGACACTGTCTTTTAGTATTTAAGGTAATTACGAATTTTGTGCTAGTTTCCTCCCGATATATGAAGCCAAAATGGATACATACAAATACTAATTGCTGTTGTGTACAAATGACACCATCGGAAGGAATATATGGATAATTTTCCACCAAAAAATGGGCAACAACAAACTTGAAGCCCACTGGAGCCATTTTTGAAATTCTATATGTAATTTCAGCGTTGAACTGTGTGATCACCGTGGCGTAGTGGGTAGCGTTTCCTCTTATGAACGGAATGGTCGCCGGGTCCATTCCAGTGCGTGGAATTCGTTTTTCGCTGCTTAAATTCTTCATCCTACCAGTTTATTTCATTTTTTTTATTTCTACATACGACTCCTGAAAATTAATATTTTAGATTCATAAATCCAATGAAAGAGTTTGAGCATGCTTAGATAATTAGCCCATGCTTGAATTATTCCATCGAATGCAATAATTGCAACTTGACTGAAGTCAAACGGGAGACCCCAGGCCGGCAGTTTAAACAAATTCTGAAGCACCTTAGTTTTGCCTATTATCGGCAAACGATGAAGTGCATTATCTCATTTATAAATGGAAATAATTGTGGATCAGGTTGCCTATGCCCAAGTTTGAATTATGAAGTCGTAAGTATTGTTTACCATTTTCCTGGGGTCGAACGGAAGGTGTCAGGCCAAAAGTCCAAACGAATTCTAGAGTTACTTAGTAGTTTCTGTCAACTTTAAAAGTTTCTTAGGACAGCCTAGATTATTCAAGTACATAATTATAAGTGGATCTTTTTCCCTATTACCATGTTTGAATTATGGAGTCGGAACCATTGTTTACCACTTTCCTGCAGTCGAACGGGACATTAATGGTCGAAATTCCAAACGAGTTCTAGACTCGCTTAACATTGCTTATCAACTCAAAAAGTTTCATAGCATAGGCTAAATTATTCAGGGAGATATTCGTGCATCTTTGTGCCTATGACCAGTGTTCAATTGCGGAGTCGGAAACAATGTTTAAGACTTTCCTGGAGTCGAACGGGAAGTCTCAGGCCAAAAATCTAAATGGATTCTAAAGCCTCTTAGCATCATTTATCAACTCAAAAAGTTTCATAGTATAAGCTAAATTATTCAAGGATATATTCGTGGATCATTGTACCGATAACACCCATTCATCTGCATGCAAAATTTGAACCCCGCCAAAAATTCGATCGAAGATGGTGGATTACATTAGACAAGTGCGTGTCATGACCTGGGCACAGAGTATCTGAGTACTCTGTGACCTGGGTATAAGGACCTTGGGTGTAACGACGTAGTTCACTGCCACCTACCAGTGAAGCACTGAACTACGTCGTTATACCGATGTTGAGAGTACGAAGAGAACCAAACACCATTTTTCTGTTTTGGGCTCAAGCTAACCTCCGGGGCTCAAGTAGTCCGCGTTTACGGTACCGTCATGCTTGCATTTCGTTTATCCGGGTGACCATCTGCGGGAGTTTTTATCTCCTGGACTCGAGCGTCTTGCCCTTGCTCTAGTGCCTCGACTTAAAAGCCTCGAGCACTGGATCCGGAATGTTTTTGCCTACCAGTTCCCTCAGTTGTTAGTGATGCGTAATGAGATCGCCGAAGAGGAATTTAGACATCACCTCAAGGCACGCTGGAATTTCATGTCTTTCTACATAATGATAATCCTACGTTTATTGTGCTCTTTCAATGAAAAAAATTAGTCTCATAATCGTTGTCTATTTTATGTTGCGATAAAGAGATGTGCCTCTCCAATCAGCTGGAACCTGCGTATATTTTAAAGGTAAAGAAGATGACGAAATTTGATTAATTATTTAAATAGTAACGGTAGACCGATCTTTGCTCGGTACAGTATATGTATATTTTTTTAAATAAATGGAAATTTATATTATGTAATTCAGTTTACCAACCGTTTTGTGTATTTTATCATAAATGTACAAAATCTCAGCAATAATGACCTAAAGATATTTACTCGAAAATAAAAAGTTGAAGAATGATTATTTGGTGATCGCGATCGTCTGCTAAAATAATAGAAGTGTCGTTTCGGAGGTTATCTATTGAGCATCTTAAAGAAGTAAAAAGAGACGAATAAGTAAATAAAGCGTGGCAGCAGAGCCATACAACAGCAATCGAAGTAGCATTCTACGCATTTCTATAGGGAAGTTTGACTTTTTTTCGTTCTACACAAAACCGATTTCCTGCGGATGTGGCACCTATCCCTATCGATTTCCTCTGCTGCGAAACCCTTATATGTCAACGTTCACGTAGACCGGATTTCCAGTTTCAATCAAATCATTCCATTGCGCCTGCGTATAGACAAAGTATGTTCGCTTTACTTCTGAAGGCCTCCCCGCACCAAGGCGAACGCGGGCGCGAACTAGGCAACGACAAGGAGCGACCAAGGCGAACGATCCCGCACACACCAAAGCGGATTGCCCCCGCAAACTGCTCGCGCCCGGCGTACGCCCCGCGAAGACGTGAACTCCTCGCGCGAACCCCGAGCGAACGGTTGACGACGAGGCAGTGTTGTACCATGTGAGGTGGTAACGTTTTTTGGCAGAGTGCCGCTCAGCGGAGTACGAGCGAGAGTTTTAGTTTGGGTTTTGGCCGTCGGGTTTTCCCCTCCCTTCCCTTTGCTCCCCTCCCCTGGGAGTATTCCCGCCCATCTCGCCTTGGGTCGGTTCTAGAACAGTGCGAATTGTCGAGTCTTTTTGATTCTGGTAGCTGAGCGAAATGGTATCCGCTCCTACCAAAGATACGAGTGGCCCGTTACTACGGTGAGTTCTTAGCTTCCCTTCCCGAGCTCTGTACGTCGTATACTAAACTCCTAGTCTTGTTCAATATATTTCCGATTCTATTTTGGCAGTGTATTTCCTTTTCAGGGTTTCTCCCCCGGGTTATTAACCGATATTATTTGGGGTTTGGACTTGGAGATTTCTCTCGTTCACCCCACCATGTGGCTCTAGGCCCACTTCTGTGTTTCCTCTCCAGAGGATGTGGCGATGCAGCGGAGGAGTAGACAGAGGGCATGTCACCCGCCCTTAAGTTGTACGTAATGTGAAAGCATTCCATTGTAGCAGCATCAGTGCGCCTTAACTGAATAAGTGTTGTTGAATCAAAAGGATGAGACTCGCATGAAAGTGACTAAAGAAGATCCATCAGAAGATGCCAGTGTGCCTCAGTTAAGGAGGTCTAAGTATCGTAAAATTCAATTTGTCTCCAACACAACTGGCTATAACTATCACATTGGCTATTCAAGTGTCAGTCGCATAATGACTGAGGTGTGTTCTGCTGTATGGCGGAGATTGCAGCCTATATATCTTCCCCAGCCCACAACAGAAATTTGGGACGAAAATATTGTAGGATTTTATGAAGAGCGGCAGTTTCTAAACTGCATTGACGGCAATCATGTGCGGATAAAATGCCCGAAAAAACTGGCTTTACATACTTCAATTATCTCCGTATATACTCCGTTGTACTCCAAGCGATTACCGATAATGATTGTAAATCCACACGCATTGATGTTCGAGGATATGGAAAAAACAGTAACGGCAGTGTTCTAGAAGCTTCGACGACGGGTAAAAGGGATTTTTTCGCCCACGGATATCCCGAACGCATTATCTATCGTACGCCAAGCATGGCGTACGGTAGAGAATGAATTTGGGATTCTAGTACAAAAGTGGAGAATTTTCTTAAGACCACTGGAAGTTAAGGTATAGACGGCAAAACTAATTTTACAGGCAACGTGTATTCTCCAAAACTATTTAGGGTCCATTAATCGTGGCCAAGGCTTTGGATATCTCCTCGTACCAGCGATCCTTTCAAGGATAGAGGCTTATCAGAATTAGCATCCTCGAAGACCCGCATACCGCTGCCTTTCACGTCCGTGAAGACTTCGTTGCTATCTTTAGCAACTGATTTTTATTATAGTCATCATTGCAACATCTTGTAAACTATTTGAGACACGACTAATATGCAACAAAGTAAGTTCTATTTCAATATCATAGACCCGAGTTCTGAAGAATGTGACCTGTGTTCTACTATGATGTTCACAAGAAAAACTGACTACATTGATACTTCATTTGAAAGGTGATAATCTCTAGAGACGGTAACAAATACTTTCAATAAACCCAATGCATTAACATGGTGGACGCCGCCAATGATTCTCATTACACTGGAATTCAAGATTTTAAGTAGTATCCTCCATTATCTCGTTTCCATATCCATGACAACAATTTTCTTCTTTCATTCTTTCGTTTTCGTTTCACCTACATGGGATATCTTGGTTAAAGCTCCATATGTTTCAAAGAGTGAACTGTAGATGGGATTGAAACATTTAACGCCTTCATTAGCTAATTTTCAAGCCATTTATACAAGGTTTCATCATAATTTATTAGGTCCCTTTGGGCGGACGGGAAAATAACGGAGATTCGTTTTGTTCACCCACATCAAAGTATCACAATTTCGCTATATTGTACTCGTACGCTTGAAGACTCGCACGAAACTAACAAGCGAGTCGAATGGAGTAATATAAGAAAGTGTTATTTTAATCTAATTACTCATGATACGATTGATAAAGTTGAATCTCCGCCAGTCGTCCGCCAAATTAACCTCCCGGGAGAGCGAGGATATTACATAGTATGGAGGCAGGGAAATCACTTTGAGCAAGATGACGCACCTTGTTTAAACTCAAAACCTTTTCCGATGTTAGCTCTTCAAGAAATTAATAGACGCCATAATTTAGAAGAAACAGGATTGTTAAATAAATTATGGAATATCACAAAACTTTTATAACCTACGCCGTTGTTTCACGTTGTAAATTTTCAGAAGATCAATGTTAACCATGCCATAGATACGAGTATGACGAGATGAGTACGAAGGGTATCGTTTTGTGGGGTTGATCATGTAATGTTTATCATTAAATACATGTGCATATATTATGATTCTTCATAAAAGCTTTCTTTGATAGTTACTACAAGATATATTTGACACATGAATAACAAAGATATACTATATTACAGCCCTAAGGGTAATGCTAAGTATATAAGGCTTCATACTTCAGGCTACATAAGCTTCCTTATCGACCCCATGACTGAATTATTCTCTTTGTTAATTAATGAGTCAAACCTGCCTTTACATTTTAGGTAACCCATTCATATTCATTTCTCCCCATCGGCGTAGCGTGTAAAATCTTATCCATGCTCGCGAAATCACGAGACGTCATTTATGGAAAGCGCAGCGTTCATGTGCGTTGTACGCGTACTAAAAAAATAAAACCAATCTCAGAGAAATATATTATAAGTATTGGTCGGTTAGTTTAAATCTCTTTGGGGCTATTTCATACCATTTCTTCTGCGTGAGTCAGAAATTTTTTTCCGATCAAACTTTGTGTTAAAGAGTACTTCAGGCTCTCTCACCATTTCTACGGGCTTCTCCGTTGTCTCCGATTCTATCTTTAGCTAAAAGGTTCACGCCGACCATTAACGTCAAAATAAAGTCCAAAACTGCCCGTGAAGTATTCCCTGATCGCTCGCGAGCCGCGCGAACAACCCACCGTGAGCGATCAGTTCGCCTGCATCCGCGCATCTGATCGCTCACGTCCCATTGCCCTCGCGAACTGATCGCCTGCCGGGGTGTGTGCAGTCCTTTACAGTGGACGAGAAACCCCTCCCCCCGCCAGTAATACACTTGTGCTAAACGCTGGGTTCAATGTTAGAATTGTTTACATTAGAGCCCGTAGTCACAATAGTCTTGTTGTGGTAATAGCTTCGGTTTGTGACTATAGTTAATATGTTCGTCGCTATTGAATCCCCTTTTAAGCGATAATTTCTAAGCCAACCTTCATTATAAAAATTGTCGCCCCTCACATTTCAAAGGGCCCCTTCCCTGCTCCCTCTTCATCAGGGGCCACCGCATATGCAATCCTCTCCCCTTATAAATTCCTCACTAATCTACACCGATCCCTTCTCCAATGAGGCTGTCCGGAAGCCCTTCCCGAGAAAAAATCCTTAAACATTCCTATTCCCCTTAATCGCCTCCTAGCATTAACCATTTCAACCTCTCCCTTTGTACCTACTACCTACTTCGCAGGTGTCAATGCCCTCAAACGTGTCCTTAAAAGCCATTTTCCTCTCCGACAATGTTACCACCTCCCAAATCTTCCACCAATGCCCTCTGTCCCCCCTCCACCTGTCCCCTCCTCGTCTCTAAACCCCTCCCTCTCAAATTCCACGCCTCCTCCCTCCCTTCCTTTTCCCATACCTCATGTACCACATATTATGTTGTGTACATTCTCCAGTGCAATCTCTGTGCAGCCTTCTATGTTGGCCTTACCACCGGCGCTCTCAATCTCCGAATAAACGCCCACAGATCCGCCTCTAACCCCTCCTCCCTGCATGCCTCTCTCGTACTCGACTCGTCACTACTACTTATTCACTGGAGGACTAGCAAGCTATTACTTACGAGAAATGCTCTGTTGATCCATTTCAACGAAGCGATGGAGACTCTTTCAATCCATTTATGACGAAGGGACGGAGTAATCAAGCGCCAACAGAAATTCTGCGCGCGCATTCCAGAAAACTTTTTGTTGATGAATTAGTTAAAAAATAAGCAGGTTGTGAATTAGAAATAATTATTTGGCGGTGGTAGTTCCACTATTATCATATGTGTTTAGCTAACGTGGAATGCCTCAATCATTATCATAAATTAATTGAAATAGTTCGAAAACAAACTCTCGCTACTCGATTTAAGAATTATTTTTGCTTTAATCCTAATGTTTGTTCAGTTGAAATAATTTGGTTGTTTAACTTGCCATGCTAGGCTTTATCGCCATTTATGAGTGATCAGCTCCCCTGTTTGACCATTAAAACAAACAGTAGCCACGACCTGAAAATTTCCTCCCCGTGGTTGTGGCATCAAGAATTAGTGACTAATATTTTGCCTTAATATTGGTCGAATGGCTGATTTAAGCTACTCTTAAGATTAACGCTAGTAGATTAGTGATGCTATATAACCTTAAGGAAGGCTACATCTACGTGATACCCTGCGAGCCACCACGAGGGTGTGTGGCAGGGGGTGAAGATCACTTTTCGTAGCAGATTTTCTCATATCTTTCCAAAGAGGAGATTTTATCAGATCATAATAAATTACACTCATAAAAGCTGAACTGAACTAAAATATAGTAGAAATAAATCTTATCGGTTGAAATAAGCTTTTAAGGAAACAGAAGGTCTCGCTAATCATCTCAGGGGGTTTCATTTTTGAAAGGCGGAGGGTTTTCCCGCTACTTGGCCAGCTTCCGGAGCTACAGAATCCAGTCTGCACAGGGATAGCCTTAGGCGAAAGAAGTGAAGCTACCAGCCTTGTGCATTTAACCATGTTCTGGGTACGAAAACAATGATGTCTTCGCCTTAACTCCATGTATTTCAGTACTGCAATTTTAATCGAAGCCAGAACCAAGGAGCCCTAATATCATATGAACTGGACTTAGGAATAACGATGAAACTTCAAGCGTTACTATAATATGTATACGTTTTGATACCTCAATTCATCGCAAATCGATGCAATTACGAAAATAACAGAAGCCCAAAGTATCGTCTGCTTCGATGCCAATTGAAACTAAAAATCTACTCTCTAGATCTACGACATAGGTGAACTGCATTACAGAGTCGTTATTGAACTAGGTGGGGTACAATGTGTTTCTTAATCTTCGGTCTGCCTCAGGTTTCTACATATCGATGCAATAATGAATACCTCTAATTCCTAAAATATCGTCTGCTACCATACCCATTGTGATGAATAACTGACCGAGGAGACTAATAATATATATAAGAATTGCAACTGATGTTCAGCATTATATTTGAACATGGTCGATTTAAGGTATTACTGTGACCCGCCTATTCGCGACATTTGATGCAATTACGAAAACTAAGAGTTGCCCAAAAGCATCGTACATAAAACTCACTATTCTAAAAAAGAAACGGATTTTCGATTTATCCAGCATTATTTAGATTAAAATAATCATCATTCACCTCAGATCATATTTGGTATCAATTTTAACGACCTTAGAGCTGTATACAGGAATAAACTGAGAGACTCCAGCCCTCGTTAGAGTCTACATCTACTTCTTACCCTGCAAGCCACCGCAAGGGTGTTTGTCAGGTTGTGACTTATCTCCAGCATGAACTATAGTGAAGAACTAATAAATTCAGGCTTCACTTTGTGGAACCTCTCCATATCGGAAATCAAAACATTAAAGTAATGGTTCACTAATATTAATAATAATACTAATATTAATAATATAATACTAATATTAGTGGACCACTACTTGAATGTTTTGATTTCCGATATAGTGAAGAAATTAACTTCCACAAACATGCACCGCATAATGGGTATGCTACAAATTCTTAGGAAACTACTAAAATAATCTAGAACGTAACTATGTAAACGTGACACGGGAGTCATGCAAGGAACATGCAAAATATGGTGTTAGCACTGCTCGGCAGATTTAGAAACATGCACTAGGGGGCATATGGATAAATCAGCTACACTACCTGTCAACTAACCTACTTCAAAGTCTCAACGAAACCATTATGGTTTCTTATCGATCGCAGAAAAACGAATATTTAAACCTTTCTGTTCTACAATCTATTTCCCATATTGTATTCTCATGATCTGATCTACCGGAGTATGTCGGAGTTCGTAGGATATTGATTAACTTTTCTGAAAATAAATCGGTTTTGAATTGACTTAAGACATTCTTCAAGTAAGAGAAAAAGAAGCAGCGTAAACTATTCCGCCATTAATGCGCGTATTTTGCTGTAATCTGTGTAGGTATTGCATAGTTTGTTTAACGTGTTTGTGGTTTGGCAGCTCACTTTTATTCGAAAAGACGACTTGCGCCCATATTCGTAACTTTCCTGGTGTGTGCTGTGTCAGTAAGTTCTCAGCACGGGGGAGGATTTCCTACTCCGTGGTGCTCAGTAAGTACATTAATGGCAGCCGTGTGTTGGAAATGGTTGCGAAGACCCATATCGATGGAGCTATAGATACATCGAATCGAACGACCCTGCTCCTGTGCCATGCAGGGTGAATATTCGAGGCATGGATTCTACAGTGGATTCGGGTATCTACACCCGCGGGGT
This sequence comes from Ceriagrion tenellum, assembly GCA_963169105.1. Classification (NCBI taxonomy): domain Eukaryota; kingdom Metazoa; phylum Arthropoda; class Insecta; order Odonata; family Coenagrionidae; genus Ceriagrion; species Ceriagrion tenellum. The sequence continues at coordinate 166,324,455 of OY720634.1, forward strand.
AACTACCTCCGGCTCGGCAGGAAGCTCTCGCTTATATCCGAGCGTGGATGGTAGTGGGAAAACGGGAAAGGTATGGGAAGGGAAAGTAAGCGAGCCACAACTCCTTCGAGGCCGACACCATGAGGCGGATTGAGGTCAAAAGGACCTCAATTGGGCCCCCGCCTCCCCGAAGTGCTCGTATTAGTTTGGTTACCCAAACAACTGAGACGAGTATCCGTCGGTCTCACTTTCGCGAAAAACCTACCGCACATCTATGAGAACCGGAAGAGCCCGTTGCCCAATGATTCGGGATTAGGTGTCTCCCTGACTCCCTTTCTGGGTAGACGCCGTGCGGTCTGCCGGAGTACGTCCTCGAGTCGGTGACCACCGGAGGGTCAATGGAGGGTCAGTTCGGACCTTCCCTTCTCTCAGTAGTCCTCGTCTACCCATCATGGTCTACCCATCATCGTCTATATATCGAATCGAACGACCCTGCTCCTGTGCCATGCAGGGTGAATATTCGCGGCATGGATTCTACAGCGGATTCGGGTATCTACACCCGCGGGGTAACTACCTCCGGCTCGTGGATGGATTCTACAGTGTCCTTGATTCGCAGCCCCTGCTAGCCATCATGGAACTGCTAATCGATGTGACCTCATGATTTCTAAATAGTTTTCCTCATTGGCTGAGTGCCACCACTTCCGCCGCCGACCTATGGAACATGATGACCTATGGACATGGAAAGTAGGATACCTACTCCGTGCTATGGAAGTTTTTCGATTGGAAAACAAACACATGATGGTAAGCGTCACAAGAATGATTCCATATACACAAAGTAGTTAATTATATCTTTAAATACGACCTGCAATTAATTATGCCCGTGTACACGACTCACCAGTTGTTAATAATGGGTCATATTTAATTACGGGTCCGACCCCCAATTAAGTATTGCTCCTTGCGTATCCGTGCGTATTTTGTTTGGAAAATGAAGTGAGTTTTGCGGAAAGTTCATTATTTGAGGTAAATGTAGCCATGATTCTGAGATGCTTGGCGGCAAAGAGTACCTTTTAGGATTGGACGATAATGGGGAAGAACCGAGATATGTTTGCCGATTTTTTCAGAGTAAAAAATATTCATAAAGCAATAATGTTTGGTTTTATTATCCAAATACCTATTAATATTATCTTCGAGTGCGTAAGGATAACAGCGAGTAGCTTTGTAACTGTATGTAGTGATTAAATATTCAGATTAATTAAGATTTTTTATAGTATAGCAATAAACTCTGATGCCGTAACTATAAAATAGGTTTTACTTATCTTATATTGGTGATTTTCGTGCAATCTCACAATAAATAAGGAGGAACACCATTATGCATTGGCGTAACGCGTGTACGTTACACGTTGAATGAGGAACTCACTTCAAATTCTCTCAGAGTTTATACTTTTATCTCTGCTGTGATAGTGGCTGTCATCCCAATTCCTTTGATATTGCCTCGAATCACTCCAACACATACCTTCTTTTTACAAGCGTACCTGCATTAGATCTAATTCTGACATCAAACCTGCTTCGAAGGGATTCCAAATGTTGGTCGCGTTATTTAGTTGGAGCTAATAACTCTAGTGAAGACAAGATAAAATCAATGGTTGGCGAATTCACTTTGTGGAAATTTCGATTCATGTTAAGAATGAAACTACTTGGTTTTTTCCACCAATATATTTAACCGTAAATCAACCGGTTTCGGCCTTTTCAGGCCATTATCAAGATTACAGAATAAAAATACCCAAAAGACAGCACAGCTTATATACTAAATCTCAACGAGAGGGGGAGTGGTTGAAATAAGGGGGTGTGGGAAGGGGGGGGGGGGAATGAGAGGTGATTGGGCAAACTGCAAGGGAAGGAACAAACAGATGGTGACGCCAGGTTCAAGGACTACGGGGATGGAGGTGAGGGGGTACACTGGCACAGAGAACAAGGGTGAGGCGGTTGAAGGGATTATGTCATTAAGTAGTCTCTCCCCGTGCACTCTGTGATAATATAGAATTTCAAAATCTTCCAGGAAGTCCAACTTCCTCCCCCTTTCACAAACATGCAACAGCCTCGGGTCAAAGTTGGATCTATGACCTTCATCAATCAAATGTTCTGCAAAACTTGACTTCCTGTCACCATTGACTCTGGATTTAAAATGTATGAATGATTTAAAATCTAGTGAAGACTCTTCGCTACTATACTCGCTACTATACTCGTATAACTAGTGCAGAATAACAGCACGCGTTAACTTTTTCATTACCTTTCTCAAAATACATTCATAGAAATCCAATCATTTCTATAGTATTGTCTTAATGAATGTTAGCTGTTAGCTTGATAACATATTTCCCGAGTATGTTTATCCAAAACAGGTCTCAAGTAATTGTAACGCCTAAATATTTTACTGAATCAACGTTGAATTTTTCCATTTTGTTAGTTGTCGGACACGGGTCTGTGGTCTTTTTTTATAAAAAAGTGACGGCATAGCATTCCAGAGTTCCAAATGCACACAATTAATTCTTTGTATTCAGTACTTATCTTATGTAAAACAATCTTTGTATTCAGTACTTATCAACCTGCAATCACTAATTTTTGTCATTAATGTTCACCGATAGTCATCTTTAGTTCTTTATCTCGTCGTTGGTGATACTTTGGTTTGTTTAAGTATAGCTGTGTAGAACATTGTGATATATTTAATCATGTATTTAACTTAATTACACGTGTGTGTAGACGGGGCATAAATTCATGAATGTCATCAGAAACACCCTGATTTTTTATTATTCACTTTCGTTGGTGCTATTAAATTGATGAAAAGGTTGTAAAATTAGTTGTTGGTTATAAATTAAGTGATCTTAGGATAGTATCTAGTATTTATGCTATAGCCATTTAGGTCTGTTTAGCTAACGCCGAAATCCATGGTTTTCATCAGTAAATTCTTTGGTTTTCAAGCAGTAAGACTGGTTGGCAGCTGTCTCTATCGTCTCCCAAACCACAGTAGTAGTTGCATTAACAGCGCCTAACCATTTTTTTTTCTTTATGAGGAATTTGAGATGGCTGGTCTAATGGCTATCGGAGGGAAAAAGGGACGATGTAGAAGATACCAGTAATTGGACTGTTATGATAAGGACAGTCCGAAAGTATACCAAACTGCCGGTAGAATACGTACTCGAATGAAATGGTGGTTTTTTTCGAAGCGCGCTGCTTTGTAACTGCCGTTTGTAGAGCCGCGTGAAGGTGGTTGTAGCAATTTTTGTTTACGCGGAGATTTGCGTGTAACTTTGTATTCATGTTCTTTTTAGTGATAACTGTATATGAAAGTGAAAAAAAATTGCATCATACTGAATTAGTTTTTCGGCGATCCAATGCTATTATATCTCGTAGCCTTAAGGCACATGAATTCGTTTTCGCTGTAACTCGCTTACATGCCTGCAGATTTTCACCAAAACAAAGTAATGCATGTATAATTATGATAAACATGGCTATCGATGTGTCACGCCTAGTCCAATATCCAATAGCAACTTATTTAATTGTGATTACGTCTACATTTAGACTACCGTGCCGACAACTCTAGTCATTGCATTTTTTAAAATAGGGATAAAATAATATTTGATTCATGTAGCATCTCCAGTACTGATTGTATGTTGAGTTCCCACGTAACAACAGAGTTACTCACGTGAAATGTGGTCCAAGAATTTTTTTGGACTTAATTAAAATATTATTAAAATTGCATTGAATGACCCACGATTACCGCTCCAGCCGCCTTCCGGCGGCACACATGCGAAATTCGTTGAACGGCGAGTGTTGGTAAATTATCCAATTCTGCATAACTAAGTCTGCCTGTGCATCCAGGCGTGTGGGCATTGCCGAGCACCGAGCTAAAAAGTGGGAATCGCTGAGCGTTCGCCTTTTTGACCTGGCGCCATTTGGTAACAGAGGTAAAATAAATGCGTCAATGCTTTTATTACGCAAACCGCGCATGGTCGGATAATTGACTGCAGCAATCCCCCAGCCACGTGAAAGAGGTCCAGCCGAAGCCGAATGTATGGATGGCGACCGATGTGTCACGCCGAGTCCAATATCCAATAGCAACTTATTTAATTGTGATTTTGTCTAAATTTAGGATACCGTGTCGACAACCCCTAAACTACTGCTTGCGAAATTTTTCGAGCCATAACCTCCTTGGTTCCACTAACTTGTACCCAACATCTCCCAACCGTAAACTTCGAATCATAGACATCGTGATCAAATGGAATGTTTATAAAAATAATTCAGAAACAGTTATGATTGAATCGATGTTTATTTCAAATCCAACAGATGGATAGAGTATTCATCCCGTGGCATGTGCATATGGCCTCTGTTGGGTCAGCACCCTAACTCTAGGACCCCCCGCCGGCCCCTTGATTCTTTTTGCCCCCTAGACTAAAGAAACGCCTCCTAGGGGGGCGGTAGCGCCCATTTTCGGAACCACCGACCTGAGCGAATGTTCATTTCCTATGACGTGTGGGAGTTTAGCGACCCGGCGCGGGAGGAGGCCGACACTTCGCCGAGCGACTCGCCGAATCACCCGCACTGAACGAAGTTCGGCTCAAAGTCGCTCGGGAGTTGGGCTAATGCCGCATGTGTGGCTATAGGTATACGCGATCTGATTCTCTCTCTCTCTCTCGCATCTCTGGGTCCGCAGGGCATCCGGAGGAGACGGCTGGAGATGACGCCGCCGTCGCAGGAGGAGGTGGAGAGACGCCGCTGGGGGCTTACGAGGAGGAGGAGGAGGACCCTCGGAGCATCGAGGACCACGGCCCTTCGGTTCTGCTGGCGGATGGGGAAGTGGATGGGGGAAGAGAGGAGGCGGCTGGGGCGGAGGCCGAGGGGGCGGCGGCGGCGACGACCGGGGCAGCGGGACCTCGGCCCCCGCCTCCGGCGTCCCGGGGCCGTGTGTGGGTGGAGCCCCTGGCGGCCGATGAGGACGAGGGGCCCCCGCGCCTCGCCCCCTCCCGCCTCCTGCGGCTGCTAGTGTGCTGGGACCTCGAGGGACCCGTCAGCCCTCGGGACTGGATCGCCCTCTACGACATCGGTGAGTCATTAATAACCCCGTTATTAACAACTGCTATGATGTAAAGATGTCCATGAAAGTAGGTTTATGAGTTAGAACGCCCCACTATGGGTATTACTTATTTCTTTAAGTGTGCGGTTAGAGCCCGGATCGGGAAGATACAATAGACCCAACCCACCCTCATCCCCTCAGAGATTTTGCACTCGCAGATCAAAACGTTTCGTCAAAGGGTGTTCCCTCTCGTCAAGTGAGTTCTGAAGTAGGTTCCTCTTCCCTCCCATGTGTTTATTGCTTTCCCACACGAGGGGGCGTGGTTTGGCATTGTCACATCGACGTCAATTTGGGACTTAGCAATGTTTTGGCTCCTAGGCGGTAAGTGTGTGTGTGTGTGTGTGTGTATATATATATATATATATATATATATATATATATATATATATATATATATATATATATATATATATATATATATATATATATATATATATATATATATATATATATATATATATATATATTATATATATATATATATATATATATATATACATATACATATATATATATATATATATATATATATATATATATATATACATATATATAAATACGTTGATGGATTGGAGTCAGCCATGCGGCGATGAACACACGATGTGGATAGGATGGAGGAGATAGACACACAAAAAAAGAGACGATCACACTTACATAGCTAGCTTTCGGAACTAGTCCGTCTTCAAGGCGTATCATGGAACAAATGTCGTGTGCGCTGGTGAGGATAGGGGTAGGAGGGGCGGTATATATATATATATATATATATATATATATATATATATAAAAGGTCACAGGCGTGACAAGCAGTTACATATAGAGCACAAAAAAAAGTAAAACTCACAGAAATTTTGATATATTTCGGCGGACACAACCGCCTTCGTCAGAATGTTAGAAGGTAGTGACGGGTAAAGGATAGAAGGGAGGGAGAGGTGGGGGAAGGGGGAAGGGGAAGGGAAGGAGAGGGGGATTAGTGAGAGACATTGATGCCGGGGGGGAGGAACGCGTGATAGAGCCAAATTAGGGAGAGCTCTACAGAGTTAAGTTCAATAGTGGAAGCAGATGGTGGAAGGGAGTACAAAACTGAAACATTGTAGCAGTTGTCAAAGGATTTCATGTGTTGAGAGGCGTGGATCGCCACGGGAAGGGAAGCAGATTGAGTTGGGTTCTTGCAATTGGCACGGTGATTATTAATCCGTATATTGAGGGGGGTCGAACTTTTTCCTATGTAAAATGAAGGGCATAGCCTACATTATCCTTCAAGCTGTCCCAATTTACCTGTCACACGGAGTTTCTCAGTTTCTGTATATCCTTGGGCATATTCCCTAATGGTCTACGCGTCATTGTCCCACTTTCTGGCATGCCCCCCCAACTGCACCCTGCCCTTCATTGTTTTTCTTTTCAGCAATCCTTCGTACTATGTTGTCTCATCCGAGACAAATATTATGAGCTGACCATTTCATATCAAAAATCAATCCACTCCCTTATCAACATCATTTCGGCCTCTGCTCCAAATTCGCTTTCCACCGTCAGCAAAATTCTTAAATCTTCTCATCGATCTCTTGCACTTCGCCATATAAGTCGTTGAAAAAACTGTCCTCTCTTTGTGCCTCCCATTTTCGCGCTGGTCTTTCCCTTCCTCTCCGCTTAACTACCCCCCCTTCACCCTCTCCTCCCCTGTACCTTTTCAAACCTGACCTGGCCACACTTTTTAACCTTCCTCCCCCATCACCATCTTGGAACCCTCCTAAACGTGTGCCTCAGAAGAGAGACCTCCCGCGCGACCCTCCTCTAGGAGCCGATAACCCGGAAAACCAAGCTCAGAATGCTGTTGTTAATCTATCCTCTTAAACCCTCATGAATTGTCTCTACTTAGTAAAGGCCTCTCTTTCTCTCCCACCCCAAGTGTAAACAGAGTCACTCTCCTCAAGGATGTCCTGCACTTCTGTCGGAACCTGAGATGGCGAGTTTTCTGGGACTCTCAAACCCAAGCCCAGTCACTCCCCAAGCCCATTCATAGCGCCTTGCTTAAGTTCCGACCACCCTCTACCCATGAACCCAAATCTCTTGCTGCCAACCATCCGGTCGAAGTTTTTATTAACCTCCTTTTGTCCAAAATCTCCAGCTCCTCCTTTTTAAATTCCCTTAATCCAAAATCTAACCTCTCGCAACCTGAATCCTTGGCGCTCAAAAAATTAACCCGCAACCCGGATATAGTCATCACCTCAGCTGACAAAGGTACCACTGTCGTTGTCCTGGACACGTCCCACTACATTTCTGAAGCCAATCGGCAGCTCTCAGATACGTCCTCCTATTCCGTAGTCCCCAATGACCCCAATCCCGGTTTTCAAGTTGAAATTATATCTCCTTCCTCCAAGAAAATGGGCCTTCGGAGGGTCTATCTTCTGCGGACATATCCTTGCTCTCCCCCGCTTATCCGAAAACTCCTCACTTTTATATTCTCCCCAAAATCCACAAACCTAACAATCCTGGTCGACCTATTGTTTCCTCCCGCAATTCCCCCACGGAAAGAATTTCGGCATTCGTCGACTATTACCTCCAACCGCTGGTGTGCGCATTACCGTCTTATGTGAAAGACACCTACCATTTCCTCCAAATCCTTAAGTCTACCCCCCTCCCTGCTGATAACCAAATCTTAATGGCCACAATAGATGTCACCTCACTTTATACTAGTATTCCTCACCCTGAAGGTTTGTCTTCCCTGCGGTTTTTCCTCTCCGAACGCCCACATCCTCAGCTTCCGAGTACGGAATTCCTCTCTAAATTGACGGAGATCATCCTCACTCATAATTCCTTCGCCTTCAATAAAAAATTCTACCTTCAAACCAAGGGCTGTGCCATGGGTAGCAGGTTCAGCCCCTCTTATGCTAACCTCTATCTTGGGCGGCTTGAGCAATCCTTTCTCTCTGGATATCCTTTAAAACCCCTGTTGTGGCTCCGCTACATTGACGACATTTTTCTTCTTTGGCCTCATGGCACCGATTCTCTAAATACTTTCCTTTCTGATCTCAACAATTCTCACTCCGTCTCTTTCACATCAACTATCTCTAATTCCAATATCACCTTCCTTGATGTTGACATCAAATTATCAGACCTGAATTTTCAGACCTCCGTTCACATCAAACCCACGAATAAACAACAATATCTTCACTATAGTAGCTGCCACCCCTCCCATACCAAACGCTCTCTTCCCTTCTAGCTATCCATCCGAGGACATCGTATTTGCAATAATCCTGAGTCCCTCAATACATTCCTTACCAACCTTCACCACTCGCTCCTCAAGCGTGGCTACCCAGAATCCTTTCTCGCCAAAAAAATCAGGAAAAATTGCCCCTCCTCCAAACCTCATCCCACGAAAGACTCCCGCATCCTTTCTATTTGCACTACATATTTCCCGGGTGTTCAGTCTATCAATTTTATCCTTAAAGATCTCTTCCCCATTCTGAAAAACCACTCCTCCACTTCAAAAATTTTCTCCCAGCCACCCTCAATCACATACAAGCGTCCTCCTAACTTGTCCGATTTATTAAAATCCACGACGCCTCTTTCCAAAATCCCTGTTGCCTCAAAACCCGCCTCCTCCCCTTGTAATCGTCCCCGGTGCAAATTATGTCCCATCTTCAGTTCCTCCCCTCCTCCCAACTCCTCCATCGCCTCCTTCCCCAACCCTCTTCCCTCCTCTTGCGTCACCAGTAATGTTGTTTACCACCTACAATGTAGGCTATGCCCTTCATTTTACATAGGAAAAAGTTCCACCCCCCTCAATATACGGATTAATAATCACCGTGCCAATTGCAAGAACCCAACTCAATCTGCCTCCCTTCCCGTGGCGATCCACGCCTCTCAACATATGAAATCCTTTGACAACTACTACAATGTTTCAGTTTTGTACTCCCTTCCACCATCTGCTTCCACTATTGAACTTAACTCTGTAGAGCTCTCCCTAATTTGGCTCTATCACGCGTTCCTCCCCCCCGGCATCAATGTCTCTCACTAATCCCCCTCTCCTTCCCTTCCCCTTCCCCCTTCCCCCACCTCTCCCTCCCTTCTATCCTTTACCCGTCACTACCTTCTAACATTCCGACGAAGGCGGTTGTGTCCGCCGAAATATATCAAAATTTCTGTGAGTTTTACTTTTTTTTGTGCTCTATATGTAACTGCTTGTCACGCCTGTGACCTTTTTTATATCTGTGCACTACAAGTGTTTTTCGCCAAGTGGATATATATATATATATATATATATATATATATATATATATATATATATATATATATATATAATTATATATATATATATATATATATATATATATATATATATATATATATATATATATATATATATATATATATATATATATATATATATATATATATATATATATTTATAATATATATAAATAGATTAAGATTGGGGTGACAGGTGTAGACAGAGAAACCACAGGTGATTAAGGAGGAAGAGAGGAAGGATATTGAGTCTTCAATGCCAAAAGAATAATCCCAAATGTAAGTTAAGGAAAAGGTACAATGGAAAAAACTACTGGGTATGATTATATTATAGAAGTGAACCTTCCCATTCTCTTCTTTGGTAATTTCATGAGGAATGCTTGAAAATGTTTGATGAATATGAGTGTCACGATATAAACCATATTTACCCAATGTGACAAATAATATAATCATACCCAGTAGTTTTTTCCGTTGTACCTTTTCCTTAACTTACATTTGGGATAATTCTTTTGGCATTGAAGACTCATAATATCCTTCCTCTCTTCCTCCTTAATCACCTGTGATTTCTCTGTCTACACCTGTCACCCCAATCTTAATCTATCGCTATCATTAATCTAAGGAGGTACTTATACACTATCCTGTGAAAGAATTACGTAGATATTCATGTTGATTACTGAAATACATGCTTTGGAGACTTTATCGGGGTGGTGATCGTAAGGGAAAACAGGGAAAACGTGAAATTGTTGGGGAATTTTGAATTTGTGGAAAAGTCAGAGAATTCTCGTAACAGTCAGGGAGAAATTAGAATATGAATCCTCGTTATTTTTCTACCATTACGTTTATCGGCCAGTCTTTCCCGCCCTTTATATCACCAACTGAAACTAACGTCCGTCGCTGACGTGCATGGAATAAGCACTTTTCAATTCGTGGAGTATTCAGTTGTGACTCTTGCTTGTTGTGAATCTTAATTATTTAGTTGTGAATCAGACGTACAGTGTATCCCTTTTTCCTAATAGGGATACTTATACTTCCTTATTGGGATAGTTATATATTTTCCATATTATATCCTTATTGGGGTATTTGCGTAGTTGTGTTAAAAATCATGATCACAATGTGTTACGCTCATCACAAGGAATCCGAGGCTATGTTGCTCGGAAAACTTTACCTCATGTTTTTTTCAACTTATGAAATTCAGGTTGGGAAGTAGCTGGAGTACACTAGCTAATTGTTAATACATGCTTGCAGTTATAAAAATATGAAACGATGATTAGAAAATTTAATTCAATAGAAAAATATATTCCAATAATAGGTGACCATTTGACGATCGATCAGGGAAATTGGTAAATACATGAGGAAAAATTGAGGGAGAGGTCTGGAAATTTGAAAATTGGATATCAGTAGCCACCCAGCTTATTTATTTTCATGGTTTGTGGCAGTTTTGATTAGTTTTTTAAAAATTTAACTTTTCAATGGCTTTTTTCTTGAATTACTCATACACTATAAGTATTGAATGGGTAGGTCTCAATTGCATATGTACCCTAAAACCACTGTCACAGCTGTAGTCATTAGATAATCAAAAAGTAAGTACTTCTGGCATTCTAATACATGTTTAAATTCCTCTAACTCCGTCTCTTATCGCAGTGGCCTCTTTGGAAAATTTTCACCTTATTTTCTTTGAATTATTAACTCAATATTTAAATTGTTTATTTAACTATTAAAGCCTTTACTTTAGCCACCGACATTGGTGCGTGGTAGTGGGGCACAGCAGGGATGTTTAGGTGGAAGCGGAATATTTATGGCTCCGATGAAACTTCTTTGGGTGAAATTAGTGATTAGCGACGTCGTCTTAATTAGTTAGTACTTAGGATTCCAAAGGTCTTTCATTTTGTAGTTTGTGTAATTACGTATTACTTTGGTATAAGCATGTTAAGCGAATAAAAATATCGATGATCACTCAGTGTAAATAAATGATATGCATCAACGGCTGGTGACCTACCACCCCCTGCCACTCGCCCATGCGGCGGCTCGCGGGGTAGTGTGTAGATGTAGATTATATGTACATTCATGAATCGATTGATGTTAATTTAGCCACTTCTGCCTTCGTGTAACCAGTTAAACATTTGGGGAGCGTGTATATGTTACGGGAAACCATGCATTTAATTTTTTATCGGCCAGTTTTTACGCGAATGCATTTTATCGGCTTCGCGGGTATTATTTTGGCATTGTTCATCCTCCTGAGGTGGTGACATTTAATCTCCTTACATTCTCATGTTACTTGAGTGCATTGACAACGTTCCGTATAGGTTTCTCGTGTTCATTACTCCGTCCCGACATGATCCAAATGAAACAATCGCTTCCCAGCTGAAGTATCCTTCGTCCTCGTTCTACTATCCTTTTGTACATTGATTAAATAAATATCTATCTATCTATCTACTATCATTACTATCAACGAATAACTCTACGCGAGAAAGATCATGCTGGAAAATTCATCGCAATTCAATCCACATCATAGGTAGGGAAAGAGACGACCTACTAGATAGATATGAATATCTAGTAGTAGATACGAATGGGTGAAATGTTGCAGCCGCCTGATGTGACGCGGATTCCTAGTGAATGTTTTCATATGCGACAGTATTCATTGATATCGCCTGTTATGTTTCCGAGTCTGATCATCGATATTTTGCGTGATGTCTTGACCTACAATATTGACATCATTTGCATTTATGAACGATTTACTTTTATTCATTATTTTTGATCTTAGTATAAATAGAAGGTTTGAAACAGTGCTCGCATATGTGTCCAGTGTCGTAAAATGAACAATTTTTTTCGTGTCAAGTTTTGAAAATCAGGCCGTATTATTTCAAGAGGCAATGGCTATCGTATGCAACACTTTGAAAGTGTGTGTACACTTTGTGCCTAAGTGTTGTAGCCTGTCCATAGCTGCTTGTGATTTATATTTTCCTTCGTGATTAGATTGTTCAATCTACTGGAATTTTATTCACCAGTACTATTTGTCATTGATTATTCTCACGGATCATATAACGTAAAGGCGGGTAAAGATGTGAAATATTGAATAAAAAGAATGTGGGAAATCACACTGTCTCTGTTAAGACTAGCTCCGACCAATGGCGTATGCATTATTAAATGAAATGTTTTTCCATGAAGAAATGAATAACTTTGTAAATTTCAAAAAGGTGACTTTAATGACGACCAGTTTCGTCGCTGTGCGACATCATGAGGTGATGTCACACATCTGAAGGTCACACATCCCTTATGATGTCGCACAGCGACGAAACTGGTCGTCATCAATGTCACCTATGTGAAATTTACAAAGTTATTCATTTCAACATGAAGCAATTTCACGAAGTCACCCCTCAAACCATTCAAGTTATCACTTTTTACATGAAGGTAATAAAATCAATTCTTTAGTAAACTTTTTTCGTAAATTTTCGCAGCTCATGATTTAATCTTGAGAAAACCTTTGGTATCTGCGATGATTTTTTTAAGAGCAACAGTTTCGCCGTGCTATTCTTCCGGCTTCGTGAGGCAGAATAGCACGGCGAAACCGTTGCTCTTTAAAAAATCATCGCAGATACCAAAAGATTTCTCAAGATTCAATTATTTAATATTTAGTTGTAAATGTCCCCGATATTGTTTTGTAACTAGGGTATTCGAATTCACCTCCTTCCTTCGCCCACCGTACCAAGTACTTCCTCGTTCGTCTTACTTTCTGTCTGCTGCACCTCTTCCATCCTCCTCCTCACCCACATCGCGGAATTCAGCTGTTTATTCTCATCGTCCTTCCTCAGAATCCACCTCTATGCCTCATACAACGCTACACTCCATATCAAGCTCTTCACCGGCCTATCCTTTGTATCCTTTGGATCCAAGGTCCCCGTCATCAGCTACCTTGTATTTATAAATGTTTCTTTCGCTAGCGCTGCTCGCCTGCTACTTTGTAACTTTGCGTCTTTGCAACAATCCCCATTCTAGAGTGATACCCTCTAGCTAGCTCTAGCTGCTCCCGTTATTGCCGTTCTACTTTTTTTGGCAAGCCTTGCTTTCTTTTTCCTGCCGGATCGTATTATATTTGTTTTCTCATGATATGTCTTCATTCCTTATTCCCCGCACTGGTTTTCTAATGCAACTACCAATGCTGACATTTCCTTCAAAGGTCGACTAGAAAACGCTTGGTCGTCCACGAATCTGACTTTATCAGCTGGCCTCCTACTTTCATTACCGCATCTATCTCTTCCTGTGCGTCTCATAACTTTTCCTCAGCATGCTTGTTAACAAGCAAAGGCGACAACGGGCTCTCTTGCTCCGTGACCCATTGCTGCCTACACTGATTCACCACAAGACACCCTCGCCCGTGCTCTCAGTGGCATATATCAGTTTCGGATTAGTCTCTTATCTCGCCAATCGATTCCCATTTTCCCGAGTATGTCCATCGGTTTCCCCAATTTTCTCTGTCAAACAGCTTTTCTAAATCGAAAAAACAAGCGAAATAATTCCAGATTATAACTTATGTTTCTTTATGTTGTATAGTATTGTTTAATATTGCGATAGTATTATTGGTGAATTATGTGCTCTACATTCATTTTTAAGGGCCAACAGCTACTGATGTCACAATTTACGCGAAAACTGTTCCCTGCACTAGTGGGTGGCAAGTACGTATAAGCATCGTTGGTGACAGTAACGTGGTTTGAGCGATTATGGTTAATGTACAAATTTGCTTGATAATTTGCATTCGTGTTTTCATGAGCGATATTTAGAGATAAGAGTGAAAAAATTGCTGACTACCAATTTAATTTTTTTGGCAACTAAATCTTATTAAAGCACTTAGCCTCATGACACGTGACGTGTATTTCTTTCGTAACAACAAAGCCTCATGACACGTGACGTACATTTCTTTCGTAACAATTCCATTAGTAAATTCCATACTTCCAGATTTTCTTCTGGACGCGGAATATGCATTTCTTATTACTCTAAGTGATGCTAACCAATGACTTGGTGTCACGCCGAGTAAAATATTCGGAAACAAAATTTTCAATATCGTCCAGTCGGCCTTACGAAAATTGCGTTGAATACTTTGTTCGAAACAGCGGAACATGCAATTTAGGTAGGGCGAAATTTTCCCTTAGCCATCATCGGGACCATATTAAAGTTTTATTTCGAAGTTTAAGCTACCGTAAGAATCATGAAGTAAATATTGTAACATTAATGACGCATGATTTTGTTTTTAAATACCGTGCTGCTCTCAAATTAACGAATTATAAATTTATAACGTTTTCATTCAACTCATTTTTTTGTGCGGAGCGATGGAAACGCCTTCTCCACCGAAGACGTTTTTGCGGCACAGCCAAAGATGTGTCTTTTAAAAATTACTTTGGTAATTTGTTGAAGTTTAAAAATAGTCGAGAAGGCATAAAAACACAGTGTGAAATTCCCAACGTAAAAATCTGTTTTTACTATGTTTTATTTATTTAAAGTCTCAATGGAGTGCATGCCCGTATCGGATCCCATGGAAAATTGCTGTTTCTTTTTGTTTGCAAATATCACGTAAACCATGGTTTACGTGATATTTGCAGTGCGGCAGTAGGCGGATATTTAGGTGTATTTCGAAAGTTGAGATCCTTTTACCTATAGTGAGGCCAAATTCATCGAATACTATGTTACTTATTGTCTCGCTCAAACTATCTCGAGGGAAAATAAATCGAATGGGAACTCTATTATCATTTCCATAACTGCCCGTTTGGTGAGTTCCAACACACTTAAGAGGCACCCTTAAGGTAGTTTGAGCGGAATATCAATTCACCAAAAACTCGATGAATTTGGACTCATTAAAAAAAATCATCTTTGGAAATACCCCAAAATATTTGCCACTTACCGCTGTACTTTTCGAAACATTTGTTGAAAAAATACCAGCCATTTTACTTGGGAAATCGTACGCTCCAGAGAGATATCGTTTTCTAACGCATAGACCTCGTTAGAAGTTTAACGGTGGGTGCCTTGTATGTTTTCCCAATTATTGTTCAAAATAAATCAATTACTCGCCGCTGAAACTATTACTGGATGGCGAAAAAAACACTTCCGATGAGAAGGCTCTTTCACCGTGGGGCTTGCAAAAAAATCCTAGTGAAGACTTATGCATGCGTATTAAGATAATTGCTGGGCATTTAAGCCATATAAATCAGAATATTTGCGCTATTTATGTAAACTTATTTACATCAGTCTTCTTATAGGTACTGAAATTAAAGAATAATTAGAATATAGTTAAAATGTACACTCAATGACCCGCGATTACCGCTCCAGCCACAGGTGTCCAGCACTCTGGAAAACCGGGAAGACCGAGAAATCTCAGGGAATTTTATTTTCACTGGAAATATCAGGGAAATATCCAATTGAGTCAGGAATTTTCTGTGGTGTCAATTTGTAAAACAGCAACGGAAGCAATGTGCCTTTGTCGGTAAGTTGCTAAGACAAAATTTCCCTTGCGTTGTCGCATTTTGCATTACTGTAATCACCGAAAGTAGGTACAATGTTTTCTATATAGGCATAATGTGTTCTTATTGGTCGCAGTGTGTAAATCAGTGGCGTAAAGAGCGTGCCTTTATCGGCAAGTTGCGAAGTCAAATTTCCCTTGCGTTGTCGCATTTAGCAAAATATAGAAAAAAAAAGTAAATTCCTTCAGTTTTTGAAAGTTGTTGATCATTTTATATCAATTCTATTCATAACAAAGTATGGCTGTAATATAACCTTGTTCCTTGAGCACCAGCATGACAATCTTTAAATCTAAGAAAGGGTGGTCGTGTGATTCTCTCTCAAACTATTTTAAAGTATTGTGTTCATTTTCCTCAAAATATGCAAGTTTAATAATAATCCTTACGTTTAATCGACCGAAAAACATACCGAACATTGTCTTGTAATTAACGAGAAAAAAATCAATATTTCCTCTGGAAAAATAAAAATTATGTTTGGAAAACGTGGAAATCTCAGGGAATTTTCAAATACCCGGCTGTTGGACACCCTCTGTGCCTGTTAATCGGAACAGTCAGAGAATGGGGATGGGAGGCGAGCGTGTGATGTGGAGGGTATGGGGTGAAGTGAGGAAGTTATAGGTGGGGGTGTAGAAGGGAGGTGCTTCCGGCGAGGGCGAGTGGGAGAGAGGGCGGAAGTGGAGGAGGAGGACGTGTTATGGAGATCGAATGGCGCGAATGGGGACTGCCACCGCCATATGTCTCAACTTCCTCTCTTTCCGCCCCTCCCTCTCTCTCTCTCTCCCTCTCGCGAGTGAGTGTGTATAACCGGACGATGATCGAACTCAACTTCCTTCCTGCCCTCCCTCCCTCCCTGCCCCACCCCCTCCTGACCGCCCAAGGTTTCCCGCGAGTGTGCTGATGATTCGGAGCAGCTGCTGCGCATCGGATGAATACGCGAGCGGCGATATATTTTTAGTTGTTTTGGCTTCATCATACGCGCAACCTTGGGAGTTAGACCGGAAGGGCGTCCCGAAGGCTCAGCCGTGAACTCGGGTAAAAATAATTTAATGATAAATCATTTGATTTATTCTCTCAACCTCTCTTTATTGTAATTTCATGTGTATTTTTTTTTGTGAAGAAACAGGTCCAATCGATAATGAAAAATGGTATTAACTCTTTCGACGACATTTCGCGTGATTATCATGCTTCTTCGTGGCTCAGAGTTCCTTACGAATATGTTTTATTAGATAATGATAATTTTATATAATAATTTTATGAGTTAAGCATAATATCTCAAAAATATACACAGAAGTAACTCTGAGCCTTGAGGAAGAGTAATAAATTTCCGAAAAAAACGGCAAAAGAGAAATGCTAGAATTCTTCTACGATATGACCCATATCTCCAGAAAAAACATGTCATTATTTGTACGCGGGGACAACCTTTTATGCGGCACTAGTCAAAATGTTATAAGATACTAATTATCATATTATATTACGAATTATTACGACAGTGGTAAAAACTGTGAATTCATGTTTAAAAGTAGAATACGAAATCAGGCTTCAATTTGTATCAAATATGCTTTAAAACATGATTGAAATCTACGGAAAGTCAAGACTGTGTAAATTGGACGTGAATCTTTGTGTAGATCCACTTGTGGAATGATCGTGTTGTAAGTGCAGAGCTATCTAGTAAGTGGTAATGTATGTGAGAATTTTTATGTGATTTATAATAGTAGATAATTGTTTGTGAGGCAGAGTTTCTAGTGAAGAAGTTTAGTTTATCTTGTGGAATTGAAAGTAATTAAAAATGCTGTTTTAGATGAGCAATTGATTTTGTTGTGACATACCTAGTGTTGAGATATAAGGTCAGTCAGCTGACGACCGGGACCGTGAGGGTGCAAGTGTAAAAGTTGTACGCATTTTCCTTTGCATGGGCCATCGTTGAGGATGGCTTCCATTTGCTCATCTTTCCATTCGTTCAAAACCATTTCTCATATTGCAAATCGATCGGAAGTTCTTGTGTGTATTTCGATGACCGCATCACCCCTTGTTGTTTTCATGTTTATTTTCACAAAAAAGGGTCAGACATGGTTAGCGTTAAGTTTCCTATCACTTAGTGGTAAATCACATTTTTAAATTAAAGTATGCATTTGAATGCTTTCATTTAAATTCAATTTCGTCCAAGATAAAGGCGCAGATTACTTAGGTTTAGCCAATCAGTAAACTCGTTCCATGTCTAAATATCTTTCTCGGGCTTCGCACCGGGTAATATTTTCAAAATTCGCCGGCATGTATTATAGCGGACTCGACGGAAATAACACACGCCTTGAAAATGGAAAACAAGTCGTTTTTCGAAACGTCGGTGAATTTTGAGAATATTACCCGGTGCGAAACCCGAGATAGATATTTAAACATATAACACCGGGAAAATCTTTAATCTTTTATCGTCCTATGTCGTTTGTGGAATGGAATCACGCCACACGGAGTCCGTGATGGTGGTCTTTGTTGTTCACCTACGATCGTGACATTTTTTTCATTTTCCATTTCTTGAAATGCGGCCTGGCCTCTCGGGCCTCCGTTGAAGTCGGTTGTAGTGACCTGCCGCGGCAGGAGTGGTTTGCGTCCCCTGCGGTCATCGTCACGTAAGAGTCTTTCTCATCTTCTGCGGCATAATCTGCAGGATCGAAGAACGCGGTAGAGGACTTAATAAATAGAAGAATCAAGGGAACGTCCAGCAAGAAATGGAGAAGGCATGTGTATAGGCCATAGTTCTGTACAGAGTGAGATGGGAAAGTAGCCGTGACTTCTGGAGAGATGGCTCTGAGATAATTATTGCGGCTTTGGAAGAAGGTTGACGTTAATGGCGCAGGTGAGCTAGCAAGTATTACCTTCGTTCACAGGTACCCGTCACGCCATTTCGTAACGGGGTAGGCACAGACTAAAAAGTTAAATTCTCGGTGTGAGGCATGTAAAGCTGAATTTATTAGTCGACACCTAAGCGCAACTAATGGCTTTAATTGATGGACAAGTTAAAATGCCCGACAAACAGTCATGGAGAGCAAAGGCGACTTATCACAGTTATATTTTTGCTGAAAAATTTCATGAAACGGCTTAGAGTGAGGTGTATTTTTTTAAATTTCGAAAATGTAATTAGACTAGAATGCCCTCTAAAGTTGTTTGTAAAGAGTATTTGATTAATTTTGATTTAGGGACTTAAATAAAACATTTAAACGAAACAACCAATTGCTGAGAGGGAAAGTTGAAGATGTTGCTCCCTCTTTGGAAAATCATGGCTGTGATTCGATCAGATCATATTCTCATGCTCGTTTCGGTAATGGCAAATGACGTAATAAGGTAATTGTTCTCCTAGAAAGGTGAAAAGAGGATGAGGCCTAGAGAAAATTTAGTTGAAGATGGGGAATATCGTACAACGTCATGTGATATCGAGTTCCGGAAGTATCATTACCATTTGTCGATCCCTTAACGTATTTCCCATAGCTTCTTTTTTTGGGAGTGCTTGAAATACTACGGTAGCTATGATCAGCGCTACGATTCGTCATTTATCCGTCAACTGCTTGCATTCCTTTCTAATCTGTTTCTAGTAGTCTGCGTTTCCTCGCGATAACCGAAGATTGCGCTTTACATCGGCGACTGAGGTCTGATTCCACGACTATGTGTGGTTTGCTTGGATGTACGACGAAAGAAATCCTCGATTGACATGAGATCAGAAAGTTTTGACAAGTCGGCTGGCTTGGCGTAATATATTTCAGCAAACGTTTGACAGAGAGACAGTTGTTTTCGAAGCCGGCGAGTTATGTGATAGAGCCATGGAGGCATTTACTCTGCAGGGGTTGGCAAATTATTAAATCATCTGGAAATCCAGTTCGGTTTCCTCTTTCTTACTGTTATCAAAATGTGCATTATATCACTTACTCTTTACAGCACTTCCTCATTTCCCTTTTTATCACTTGCCATTCCATTGGTGTGAATATATATATTTTTTCATTTTAAAGGAAAGCAAATAAAAAATATGTTATGTTTCTTTTTTTAATTTAGAAAAATCGCCATGTTAATGATTCACTTTTAAATGTTATAAATGGAGTTTCTTTTTCTTCTTTCGTGGATCCGTCGTCCGACAGGTTTCAGCTCAAATTCCCTCCACATGCTGCTAGGTCTTGTGCTGCCTCCTTCATCTATTCATAACTCCTTCTCATCATTATGTTCGCAATTACATTGTATATTTTTCTTGCTTTCCTTCTTTTTTCCTTATTCCTCCATTATTATTCTTTATAGAGGGAAATATTTTCTTAGGATTAGTCCCATCGAGTTCGGTTTCCTTTTTCATATTGTTATCAACTTGTGCATTATCTCATTTACTCTTTACAGCACTTCCCCATTTCTCTTTTTATCACTCAGTTCGATCCTCTCCATTCTTTGCAATAGCCAAGTTACAAATCCCTCTAAATATCTCTCATATTTCTCCCGACACTCCCATGTTTCTGCGCCGTGAATCACTACACTCCAAATGTCACATTTAGCAAATCTTTGCCTGAAACATTTGTAAATTGAATATGCTGTTTGTAGTTGCTTAACTTTACTATAGGCTGTTTTTCCCCAAGTCATTTTGAACCTTAAATCCTCCGTGCAACTCCATCCCACGTTATGATACTTCCGAGGTATCTTAAGGTAGTCCGAGCGAGATAGTTCCCTAGTCATAATGGAGACCATATTCGAATTATACGTTTTTATTTCACCAACTGTTGGAAACATGAATGAAATATTGCATTATTTATAGTGCAGCAATATAGTTTTATATGGCAGAAATTGTAAGTAATTAAATGAAAATATCTAAATAAGTCTTTAACTTGGCTAATTTTTTTCGTGCGGTGCGTTTGAAACACCTTCAAAACGGAAGGTTTTTTGCAATGCCCAAGAACCTACTGCGGTAACAATATGATTAATTTAAAAAAATAGTTGAGGAAGCATACAAACTACACGTTGTTAGTTTTTTTTCCGACATCTAAGTGTTAGAAATTCCTCATTTTGTAAATAATGTCTCTCTGGAGTGCATACACGTACCATTTCACATGTAAAAGGGGTGGTATTTTTTGGCAAATATCTCGGAAAGTAATGTGGTAAGGGGTTGAATTTTTGGTGCCATTGGAAAGGTGAGATATTTTTCTTTAAAATTAGACCAAATTCATTGATTTCTAAGTAAAATGATTTTTCCCTCGGACTACCTTTAGGGAGTAATGTAATGAATGAAATCATGATGATATAATTTTAACTTTCAATTTGAATTCAAAGCCACGTCGATGAGGTGCATAGAGCTGCGTGGATCGTAGGCCACAGCTTGCCAACCCCTGATTTAGAGGGGCATGGCGCCCTCCCCCTGGCACTCCACCCACCGTGTGGTTCGCGCTCCTTTAATAGCGGCTCCATCTGTCGACTTTTGCCGCGACGTCCTCACTCTCATTCATACCTGTGCGAACCACCCTCCCCTCCCCACCCTCCCCCTCCCTCCTCCGTCGTCCACACATTCTCGTGCTCGGTTAGTCTCTCTCGATATCCCGAGTCTGTCGGTCGCGTTCTCGGCTCGCGCTGAGGTGCGGTGTCACTCGAGGCGAAGCGGAAGGGGGTGGGGTGTCCTCTCTGCGTCACGCTTCGATAATTAAGTGTTGTGCGACCGAGACCCGAGTGCTCTTTTCGTATTCGTGTGTCATCTAGTGTCCTCAATGCCATTTGTTCCGCGATAAAGACCGACTTACGAAGTTCCCGTCGGTTATCTCACGCCGGTCGTACCCCAACCCCGTCCATTTCATCCAGGAGTTCGGCATTTCAAACCGGTGCCGGTGGAGTCCTCGTCTGTCGTTGTTCGTTGGATGTTGTCGTGCGAAGAAAGCGCCGCCGTCGCCGGGTGGAGTGTGGATTATTGTTTCCGCCCCCATGTGATCTTCGGATCTCCGCCCCACCTCCGCCCCCCGCGGCTCCCGGAGCAGGATTAGGAGGCGATGGCCCTGCTCGACCACCGGCGACCGCCTCCGCCCCCGTGCGCCGTTTCCCTCCTGCCTCCGCCCCCCGCCGCTCGGTGGAGGCGGAGGGAGACGGAGGGCGTCGCTGCGGCGGCGAGGACGATGCGGCCCGCCGTCGCGCGGCCCTCAGGTAAACAAACCAAATGGCTTCCGCCAATTATTGATGAGTAGATTTTATGGAATCGCCCGCTCCGGAAGTTGCTTATTCACGTTGAAAACATTGGATATTTTCTATTCGATCTATAGAGTTAATAGGCTGGTCACCTCGCCTATAGCAGTGCAGTTGCTTCCCTTTCGTTCCAAGCCATGCGCGCTTCAAATCGCTCTTATACAAATTGCTGGTGGCCCAGTTCAGGTTTCAATCTTGGAGCCCACCTAGAGCTTTCATTTCTATGTTAAATTTTATTATATTTCTTAATTTATTGTAATTTAAATGAAAGTAAATAAATTCTATTCTATTCTAAATCAGTAAGGGAAGCGGATTAGATAATCCCTGGAGTCCTCTTTTAGAAGTAAAGGAAAGTCATATCCGCATTCTTAATTTTCATGCATACTTTAAGTGTAGCCGTACAACGTATTTCATCGCAAAATTTAAACGACCTGTACTGTGAAGCAAACCTTTTAAGTACGTGTTTTGAGCTAATACGTTCGCTATTAACAAGGCATACAGCCGTGACTGTTGCCTACCTGCAAAGTGTTACCCACCCGCAGGTTTCCCAAAGTTTCTTGTCCGCGTATCGTTCAATTCATCGTCGCTCGCTTGCGAGGGAGTGCGTAGCAATATGTTCCGTCGATCTACGCTAAAATCGTGAATTCTCGACTGGGAATCTCCCGTAGTCACAGCCGACGTGGTGTACAGTGCTTCATTATTGAGCAGCAATAAAGTGCATTTGGTCACAATTATATCTGCCCGGAGGTATAATTTGGAATGTTTTATAAAATGCTGATTGGAGTGTGAAATGTGTGGGAACCATTCCGTAATGACCGAAGCAAAACACTGCAGATTTTCCACTTGTAAAAATTTAATATGACTGTATGGTTTAGTAATGCCGAAAGTATTCAAATTAAATATTTAATCAATGGAAAACTGCTAGTGTTTTGCTTCTGTCAGTATTGAATGTTTTAACATGATTTCTTCTGCTATATCTTAGATTTTTGTTGTTATCTTAATTATTCTTCAGAGTATGGGAAATATTTCAGTATTCTCTACAATCTACAAAGGTATCTTCAACTTCCGACGGCCGGTGCCAGAAAATACAATGATCAATGAATATGATCCACTGGAGTATCTCTCCCTAGTTCCTTCCTCGTGCAAGTGGAAAAATTTATCTCCCAAGCAACTACGTGACACATGAACTCAGGCACAGATGGTCAGCCGACAGGTTACGTTTTTTGTATCATTCGGCGTTTCATATCTAAGCTTTATCAACATAATTCCTATGGGTACTATTCAGGGTTACTCTATTGGCATGTCACACGGGTTGAAGTGGCTCCTGCGTGCTAAAGCCTCAAATCTTACCGTATCTGACGTCACAAAAATGGTACTGCTCTTGGCTCACATGCATGCACTGATAGTGCAGCGCGCCTCCTCTATTGTGTGCACGTGCTCGAAGTCTTTAACAAATGAACGACATTGGGTGCCTTCTATTCCCTCTGGTGTGCTGATCACTTCGCAACACCAAACCGCACTTGTCGTCCATTCGTAAACAAGCCCCACGACCATCAAAACAGATCGGAAGCAAAGTTGATGTGCGCTAATCAGCTAAAGATCGTGGATAGTGACATCCGTGATTATTGTCAAGGATGTTGATTTTTTGGTAAAGACATCCGACATGCATATTTTAAAGTTTTTAATTAGGATTGGATTGGATATTTGGGGAGGCGACCGACGGCTAAGGTCATTTGCGCCATCGGGGATAGGCAAGGGAGGAAGGGTGGATAGAAACCCGGCGTCGGCATTAGCCTGCTCTTAACGAAAGGCGCCAAGGGGGCTACGGCTTAACGTCTCATCCTACAGACGGAGGACTGCACTTGAAGTGCCCTCCACAAGACATTCAAGTAGGGATCGGGTTCCCTCTGAAAAACTTCCGCCTCTGCAGGGATTTGAACCCTGGCCGCCCGTGTGGTAGGCGAGTACTCTAGCCACCACACAAACCCGATCCCCGTTTTCAATTAGTCTGTGATATAAAGCTTAGGTTTTTAAACATAAATGTTTATAAACATTTATGTCTAAAAATGTTAGCTTTATATCTTTTTAATGTATGTTTCAAGTTATTGAACGAATTCCATATCTGAAATATTCGGCCCTGACTGTTGTTCACCTGTAATAATGATACCTACCGACCGGTGCCAAAACATTTCACCAGCGCTCATCGTTTCATTCAAGATCGTTCATGTGTGCTGATATGTTCCGCTAGCTACGCTTACTTCGACACCTTGAATAGAAAGATTATGTGCGACGGGAAGATGATCGCCATGTTGATCAAGAGTGGTATTAAAACGTCTCAGACCGGGAAAAGAGAGTGATGGTAATAATTGCTGCCCATTTCCAAGAGTCCCGGAAAATCCGGCAGAGGCGTCGACCCTTCTCACAGGTCAGCCACGCCACCGCGGCCTCCTCCCCGCCATTCGCGCCACGCCCCCCGCACCCCCCTCCACCCAATAGGACGACCTCTCCCCACCTCCCTCCTGCCAGTCCACGCGTAAATATACGCCTCCTTCCCGCGCCCGGATGTGGGCCGTGTCCCCATTCAGTCGCACCACATTAAGTCTGCGCTGCGGTTATAGTGTGTGAGTCCGGAGTCATTGGTGCGGCTGGAGTCGGGGGGGATGACGTCACGAACGTCGAACCGCCGCATCGGCCACACTCCCTTTGTGAACTTCCTATTCTGGCGCGTGTCGAAATGTCGGACGCATAACTGTCTTGTGCTGCATTTGCGAATCTTAAAGTGAGCCTCTTTGTCCGGCTGCTTTATTCCATGGACAAGATTATGTGGCAACGTGTTTGAAAGTAAAAAATGACTTACTTTTCAGCCAGTATTATTTCATAATAGTTGAAAAAGTAAGCCTCAAGCATTGTATTTATTGAGCATGACTAATAAACCTTTTGGGGCGGTATTATCACAGCAATAGAATCAAACAGCTTTCATTGGTGAGGAATAAACATCAACTGTATGTGTTTTCCTGTCCTTAGTCATCTCCTATGATAAAAGAATGTAATCAATCCAATAAGAGGCTGTGAGTTAACGTACTGTTTTTTATGGAAATGGCGTAAGTTCCCGTGAAATTTATGCACAGCTATTAAACCGAGATACTCTGCGTCAGATCAAGGTTCTTTTGTTGTTTAGCGTACATTGACTGGGCTCCCGATATGTTTTGCATTCTGTAGCAGAGCTGAGTGCACGGAACAAGGGAAATGCTGCTGCGCTTTTGTGTTGCGAAGTAATAGGCGCGCGAAAAGAGCGAATCGTTACCACTCCCTCCTCCATTACATGATATGTTCGTGCTTGAGTTCATGACTTTTCTCGGAACATATTGTGCAATGGCGATAATTTTGGCCTTTTAAAGTCCAACGGTAATTAAACTGTGGCGAGCATCCGCTGCACTAAATCAGGCAATACTTTTCTCAAAAATTCTCCGTATTTTTTTCGAATGAAGTCTGTCGCCTGTGGAGATAACGGAAAGAAACGTGTTCATTTCAACCCTTCTGAAATTCATTTTACTTTCAGATCTCTACCACTGAGTAACCGTTTACGATCGTCGATGTGGACACTTTGTGTGGTGAAATTAATGGCATTTGTAATACCTGCCATATCCCTCGGATTACAACCTTGACTTGGCGGAAGGGCAAGCGCGTTCCAATGACGCCTAGGGCTGGACTGGCTGGAGATGTTGATATTGCTCCAGGTAGGGCCACTTACCCCAGAGAGATCGAAGAGTAGGAACCAGGCATTAGGTAGTTCACGGGATGGTGTCATGCTACAAATACCGTTGGGAAGTGGGTGTGGGAGTACCTCACAATCATCAACTACCCAGAATGTGAAAGTTATACCTACCTAAATAACAGTCATATCAATCTCCTTATGTTTTGTATTGACTGATATGCCACTGACTGATTACTCCAATGTATCCAGAATCTTCAACCCCAAAAATAAATGCGGAAAATGAACATGGCAGTATTGGTGAAGATTTTTGTGTAATGCAGGAGAGGACCGATTTGTGTTATTTGCTCCCGCAAAAGTTTCATTCTTAACTTTCTGGGGGCAGTGCTGACGGAAGTTGATATTTTAAATGCTTAGGAGGTATCTGCCTCGACGAATGTATGTACTCATGAGAGGAAACAAATTCGTGCTCAACCCGAACGGTGGACACGCTCCCGCTGCTTAATTGCAACGGTGGCATAATCCAGCAAAGGCGTCCTAACACTCTACCAAATGCATATTTAATAGTAATTGTCAATGTTGCGTATTCAAATGCTGATGAGTCAGCTGTAAAGACTTTCCAAGCGTGATTGATGCACCCACAAGTCAAATTAGCGCTTATACGGCGTGAATTCTTATCGGGTTTAACACCGGGTTAGATTTTTCATGAATGCCGACGTTTCGATACGCGAATCGGTCATCGAAACATCGGAAGTTATGGAAAATTTAACACGATGTAAACCCAGAGAAGAATCGTAGCATGCAGCTCGCTGGTGAAGCTCAGGATATTACAGAACTCCCTTACTGTTGTTGGTGAAAAGTGAATTCCCTTTGTGAAATAACGGCTTTTGTTTCTCATGCACAAATCACATACTCCAGGTTGATTCCAGAAGGAATATTTGCGCGTCTTTTCTCTACTAGCCCCCGTGTAACGAAGTGTCTCGTATGTTTTTTCTTGAATAAAACCACCTTTGAAACCTATTGGCTTCCCAGAGTGTTCTTATTTCTTGTTCATCTCGACGTCAAGGGCAAGAATCCTTTTTTATCTTGATGCGTAATACCCAGTTTCACTCGGAGGAGGGAAACCTGGTACCGCGGCACGACAATAGGTGACGGTACAGTTGAAAAGGATACACTCTGTTACAAACATGTCAATTGTAATCAGTGAGTGAGAGGAAAAAGTCCCCCTGGGGAGAGAATCGGAAGATCCTGGGATGCAGATTGCACATAAGCCATCTTTTCGATTCTTTCCCCCTTGACATTAATAATGTTATAATTCAAAACGGCCCGAATGACCATAGCTACGTGTCGCCGCCTCCGCAAGGAATTACCTCTGGGAGGGAGGGGGGCGGGTCGGGAGGAATTTCAAGGGAAGAGCGGGAGAGTCAGTGGTGAACGATGCTCGCCGAGGTGCAAGGTGGCCCCATGTCTTATTATAGGAGGGAGAGAACGAACGCGCGGGAGGGGGAGGGTGTAGCGCACATCCGGTTGAGTAGGGGGCACCCTCCCTCTCCTCGCGGGTCCCCTCCCCTCCGTGTCGTTCGAGAGGCTGCGACGGTGAAGATGTGAGAGCCTCATTGAGGCGGACTCGTGAGAACACGTGGAAGAGGTCGACTCTTATGGAAAAGTATCGCTGTTTGCCCTCCCGGTCAAACATTACCTTCGGTTTGTAAAATCTTCTCGGGTTTGGCACCTGCGAATGAGGCTATTAAAGGCCAACGTTTCGACGAGAAACTCTCTCTCATCGTCATCAGGGCCCTGCCCTGTCTTAGCCCTGATGACGATGAGAGAGTTTCTCGTCGAAACGTTGGCCTTTAGATAGCCTCATTCGCAGGTGCCAATCCTTAGAAGATTTTACTAATATTATTCGCCGAGAAAGCCAGCGATCTGTTACATTCGGTTTTTTCTCGAAAAAATTAATGACGGAAGTAAACAGTGAATGTGACAATTTCGGTTTATGCCGAAACTGGGCTACCGTTTCGTTTTAAATATCACTCTCCTCGAGTTCCACAGGAATACGTGGATTTCATAAGTTCGTAAAAATTTTCTTACTTCACTAAATGCCACGCTTACGGATGTTTGATTCATTTGATAGACGTAGTGATCCAAATGTATATACATCACAAGGTAGCCAGCGAGTACCCTTATACGTTTTACATTAATTCACACATATTGCGGGCGTCAAATCGCATTAAAAGGCTGGTATGATCAGAGTTTTAAGACATGATTGAATGATGGTGGCTGAACGCTCCTGCTCTTATCGGGAACTTTTCAGAGCGTGTTAAAGAGGACTCATCCACGTAAAGGTTGATTTATTTCGAAATATTGAGTGTATCTCCGTTTGATCGCTACAGGCGAGGCATCGTCCTACATACTATGTAGTTACTTCTGGATAATCTTCCGAATACAGGTGTACTAAAATAAACAATGACTATTCCAGTTATGAACACCGCTTCATTTCGGCAATTTGTGAACTTGACTCCTTGAATTCCACGGGAATTTGTGGGGTTTATAAAAACAAATAAATTAACTTACATGCACACCTACGCATGCAGCTATTAAAACTTATTGAGTTTTTGAAGAAAGATCTAAGGCTTTCCCGGCGTATGTAGTCGTTGAAGGTTATTCGGGCTTTCCACCGGGTCAAACTCATGGGCCGAGATGGAGAGTCATTGAGTTTTTGGTTTATTTTATTTCATTTTATCAAAAGGTAACAGACACTAGATTTCTGTCGAGTAGCATGTAACTACAACAAGCTTCTCAGAATGTGAGCATTGATACGCATTTCCTGTTCTCTTCTTCTGGGGAACCAGTTGTTTTTTTTTCTGTGATTCTCGCTCTCAGTCGTGTGATCCCGATCGTACATAATCTTTTGCG
Source organism: Ceriagrion tenellum (assembly GCA_963169105.1). Lineage (NCBI taxonomy): Eukaryota > Metazoa > Arthropoda > Insecta > Odonata > Coenagrionidae > Ceriagrion > Ceriagrion tenellum. The sequence continues at coordinate 166,353,115 of OY720634.1, forward strand.
CTAGTGTCATAGAATAGTGAATTGCAAAATAGCTAATAAAAATACGATTTTGTTGTTAACTGTTGGTAGATGTCAAGTGCGATTAAAAACTTTCTGGTTTAACTCTAGGGGCCTTTTTAAAGTTACCAGTGATCTCTAATATGTCACAAACTACGTGGTGCGCATTTCATTCTGTTAGGATATTTTTTATGCGTGGGTCTGGTTATGTAGTTAAAGGAACAATAATTCGTCAGTTGAATCGGACGGAGGCTTCTGACGAAAAGTGAAGTAGAGATGTTACTATGCTCTGATTAGGGGACATCTCGAAAATGCCGCGAGCATTGGGGGCCGTGCAAATGGACTATGACCACGCAAAGGAAATTGCATGTAAAATGCATTTGCATGGGAGCTTACAAAGAGAAATTTGATTCATGGTGTAAATAAAATGCAAAGGAAATCCTCCCGCTCCGTTAAAAACTGCTACGGGCGAAGTGTCGTAAAGCTGTTGGGAGGAGTGGGTTGGAAGCCGTTAGAGACCTGGAGACTACTCGCTTGGCTTGCATTTATTGACATTTTCTGATCGAGCGAGTTTGTGTGACGCGGAGGATACCATCTGAACCGCGCGCGCTTGCAAAGCAGTATCTCTTGGAACCGAATGAGGCGACAAATCAGGAATATACGTTGCCGAACTGACGGAGACGAAAATTCCTTTGGTCCTCGCACCGTTTGTGATTTCAGCAGAAACACTTACATCAAACGTACCGTTCATTCACCAATCACCTCTGTTCCCTCCCCCCTCCTTACTCCTACTCCCTCCCCTTCCACAGTTGGGGTCTGATAACCTCATGCCACACGCCTCTTCGGCGGCTCCTAGAGTGCGTCCCAAGATAATAGCGCAGTTGACAGTTTGAAATGTAGCCAAACAGTAAACAGGTCTGATGCCGATTTGGATGGCAATCACGTGACCGAAGAATCCATTTGAGGGCGAAATTCCTTGCGGGTGGCTCCGTGAATTTCATACCGTAGCTAACCCCGGTATCCTCAAAATTAACCATTGTGGCTTTTGTTCAATTAAGTCGCACGAGTGTAAAGAAATGTTTACTTTTCATTTCTTTATAATCCAAATCAGTATATTTCAACTGCACTACTATCTATTGGACGGACTCTACGGCTGTGTGCAGATGTGTGATGAATGTTTGTCGCGAGATATTGTCGCCCACACGTTAACTTGGTGTTGACCGACAACGAGGGTTCGGTTTTAATTATTGGTATCAGAATGTCAGTTAGTTGACATGAGCGTTTTCTATGAGAAAATCTTCGGTTTTCACCCGGTGAAAATGTTTAACCTGACATAATATAACTGCCTTAGATGCAAGGCCCCCGAGGTCGTCATCACACGAAATCTAAGGCTACAAGGACCAAGGAAGATAAGAAGAAAGGAAGGTACCGATAAAAATAGGAACTTGGAACGTTAGGACAATGATGAGGGCTGGGAAGCTGGAAAGCATTAAACGGGAAATGGACAGAGGGAAAATGGATGCCTTGGGGCTGTGCGAGGTGAGATGGAAGGACTGCGGGGACTACTGTAGTGATAGTTGCAGGGTAGTCTATAGTGGTGGGGTAGAGAGTCAACGCGGGGTAGCCATAGTATTGAACGCAAAATTGGGGAGGAGGGTAGTAAATATTGCAAAGGTGAGCGACAGGATACTAGTGGTAGAAATAAAAGCACGCCCTACAAACTTCGTATTGGTCCAGGTGTACATGTCTACAAGCAATCATAGGGAGGAAGAGGTGGATGAGGTGTGTGAGCAGATATAGGAGATAATCAGAGAAGTGCCGGGGAAGAATAATCTAATAGTAATGGGCGACTGGAACGCAGTAGTGGGGGAAGGGAGAGATGGGTATGAAGTGGGAGGGTTTGGATTAGGAACGAGGAATGATCGCGGAGAGGAGGCAGTTGAATTTTGTAGGAGAAATAAATTAATAGTTACAAACATGTGGTTTAAACACCATCGCAGGAGGAGGTACACATAGAAAATGCTGGGAGACACTGGGAGATACCAAATTGACTATATCATGGCTAGACAAAGATTTAGGAACAGTGTGAAGAACTCGCGAAGTTATCCGGGGGATGATGCAGACTCGGATCATAATTTTGTGATGATGAATTGTGAGGTTAGATTCAAAAAGCTAAATAAAAGCATGAGGATGAAGAGATGGAACCTGGAAGCATCGAAGGGGGAGAAAAGGCGGGAATACCAAGAGATAGTGGATGAGAACGTAGGAGAAGCCGAAGAAGCAGGAACAATCGTGGAAAAGTGGGAGAATATAAAAACAAGCATTGTAAGAGCGGCTGAGAAAACAATAGGAGCAGCGGAATTGACGAGGGTAAAGAAACAGTGGGTTACGGAAGAAATGATTAGGAAAATGGAGGAGAGAAGGAATTGGAAAAATGTCAACACCGATCAGGGTATGGCGAAATACAAGGAGCTAAATAATCAACTACGGAGAATAACCAATCGGGCGAAGGAAAATTGGTGGAGAAGGCAATGCGAGGAAATGGAGAAACTGCAAAAGGAAGGGGAAGTGGGTGCGTTATACGCTAGGGTAAAATTGCTATCGGGAGGTAAGAGAGGGCAAACGGTACCAAAGATTAAGGACAAGAGAGGTAGAATGTTAACCGAGCAGGAAGATATCCTAGAAAGATGGCGAGAATGCGTGGAGGAGCTACATGACAGCGATAGTAGGCCAACTAGTTTAGAGGTAGAGGATGAGGGAAACCTAGGTGAAGATAACCTCGGGCCAATAATTTCTCGACGGTGAAATAGAGAAAGCATTAAAAGAGATGAAGGTAAGAAAAGCTGTAGGAGTAGATGATATACCCTCGGAATTGCTAAAGTGTCTAGGAAGTAAATGTAAGCAAGCTTTTTTCGAACTCATACGAAGGAGTATGGCCATAGGACTTTGTGAAAACAGTAGTGATTCCTAACCCGAAAAAGAAGAATGCATCAGAATGCGAGGACTACAGAACAATTAGTTTAATTTCACACGCAGCCGAAGTTTTACTTCGAATTATCAATAGAAGGTTGGAGAGTAAGGCAATAAACTGCTTAGGCGATGAACAGTTTGGGTTCAGGAAGGGAAGGTCAACTCGGGATGCGATAGCGGTGATGAGAACACTTATAGAAAGAAACATAGAGTATAATCAGGACGTTTTCGCATGCATTATTGATTTTGAAAAGATTTCGACAGAGTAAATTGGAATAAACTAACGGGATACTGGAGAAAATGGGAATAGATTGGCGAGACAGGAGGCTAATTCGAAACTTATACATGACGCAAAGGGCGCAGGTGATGGTGGCTGATGGTGAATCAGGGTGGGCAACTCAAGGTCGCGGGGTAAGGCAAGGGTGTCCGTTGTCGCCGTTGCTTTTCAACATTTATGCTGAGGAAATGGTAAGACAGGCATGGGAAGAACTTGAGGTTGGAGTCAAAGTGGGAGGGCATCTTATAAAATCGGTTAGATTCGCGGACGATCAGGCATTGGTTAGTGGATCTTCGAAGAGACTACAAGCTTTGGTAGATGCTTTAGATATGCAGTGCGGGATATTCGGAATGAAGATAAATCATAAGAAAACAAAAGAAATGAGATTGTCTAGGACGGAGAAAGCGAATCTTGTGATTAAAGTTGGAGGACACAAACTAGAGCAAGTAGAACAGTTTACTTACTTAGGTAGCACGCTAGAGGAAAATGGGCATAGTAGTAAAGACATATGGAAGAGAATAGCTCTAGTATAGTAATAGAAGAGAGCTGATGACGGGGACACTGGGTAAGGATGTGAAGAAGAGGCTGGTGAATAGTTTGATATGGAGCGTAGCGTTGTATGGGGCAGAAACGTGGACCCTGTGAAAGGAGGACGAGAATAGGCTGCAGGTATTTGAGATGTGGGTGTGGAGAAGAATGGAGAAGGTTAGATGGACGCAAAGGAGGACAAACGAGGAAGTGCTGGAGATGGTGGGCGAGGAAAGGAATCTTTTGAATGAAATACGGGAAAGGCAGGGTAGATGGCTGAAGGAGGTTATAAAGGGTGATGGATTGCTGAAGAGTGTGATAGAGGGAAGGATGTTGGGCAAGCGTGGTAGGGAAAGAAAGAGAATAGGTTTCATGGACGGGATGAAGCAGGGCAGATCTTATGCAGAGGCGATAAAGGATATATTAGAGGGAGATAGGCCCCGGAATGTGTACAAGGCCGGGAGCGGATTCTCTGACATTCAACAAAACCTTACCATTACCGGTAGAATACATAATAATAATAATTACTACTAGTAGTCCAAATGAAGGCAGTGGGAGTGGGTCCTTCTCTCTTTTTAAGGAGCAAAGCTTGAGCAAGGTATCAGTGCCCTCTGCTTTCTAGCGTCTCATTACGACTTCTTTCTTCCGATTATTTCTAACTTATTAGGCCCACGCAGATGTGTCGGATGTGATTTAATGCAACTTATTGCTTTCGAGGGTGCACCGGTTCTCCGTGATCGCCTTTCGCTATGTGGCTCTCCAGGTGGGCTGCATCGGCAATCGTGGGTCGTCTAGTGCTCAATTGAATAATTTTTCAAGCAAGCAGAAAAAAATTCTTGGACCGCATTTCACTGAAGTATGTCTGTTAATGCGTGAGAATTCACCATACAGGCTGTGAATGCATTAATGATAGAGTGTTTTTTTTCTTAATGCATGTTATGTCTAGAGTTTTTGGCGCGGTGTTCGAAATTTAGACGAAGCTAGCGAAAGGTACCCGTTGAAATTCAGCGGGGGTAGTGCATTAAAGAAACTTAAATAAATTTCTATTTATTTTCCGCTGAGGATTCATCTTCCTCCTTAACTGGTGTTTCGCGGAGACGAAGAGGATAAGATTTCTTGAGAAAACTTGATTTTTAACATTCGGAAACCTGCAGATGGGAAATAAGATGACAAAATGACGGAGTAGCTCTATAAATATTCATAACAATCAGGGTATTTATTTTCACTGGATAGACACAGGAAGAGACTTAACAATTACAGTCTCATTCACACTGTTCTGGGACCCATGGTCAATAAGGGTCACACCAGCGTATGTGAGCGGTCAAGGATCCAATCATCCTTTACCAAGAATAATCCACGAGTCTCTTCTACTGTGTTTGGGATCAAAATCTAGCAATATTAAAAAAGTCCTATTTTCTGACCACAACCATGATCATTTGGGTATATCAATGGTACAGGGCGTTCGAAACCAGGAAATTTTAGGCTAATGTCTTTCGTCAAATGGGGTTTTCTATTTCCCTTGGTAGTTTGGCATAGTATTAAGATATAATTTCAATGATATAAATTCCTTTACGCCGGATCAGCTCCTCATTTATCGATCATTGCTAGCGAAGGGTAGGTACCCATTGAAATCCAACGGGGAGTGAGAGAAAGACGTAAACTGATACAATTCATTGAATTCTTCGCATTTACTCTTATGGTTTGTAATCAACCGTTGTTCCCGTGGAGACGACGAAGAAGAGTTTTTGAGGCACACTGAATATAATCATGCGGGAAAAGGGCTTAACCAAAAGGCTTCATAATTTTACATAGTAGTAACCAAAAAAGGAAATGACATGAGTTCTTTAACGCCATATCCTCGTTTATCAACCCTACGCTTCTCAAGCACCTGAAACAAACCAAAACGGCGCAGCGTGGGGAATGCTATTGTTTTTCCCCCAAATAAAATAATTATTTGAATACCATTATAAGTAGTAGATCACAATTAGGCCAAAAATCATACAATGATACTTGTTTATTGATAATTTTCTGACCCCAATCATGGGAATTTAGGTACATAAATAGGGCGTTCTAAAACTGTGAAACTTAGGCTAATGACCTCGTCAAAAAAGGTTTTCTACATTCCTTGATAATTCGGTACGGTACAAGCACAGAAGTTCAATGACATAAGTTCTTTTCGCTGGATCAGCTCCTCATTTTTCGACTATTGCAGACGATATTTACCCATTGAAATCCAACGGGGAGTGAGATAAACTAACTACCAAAATTATTTGAATAAATCTCTTCGTTTTTGCTCTTATGGTTGGCAACCAACTGCAGTTTCGTGGAGAAGACTTTTGAGAGAGAAGAGTTTTGAGGCATCCTGAATGTAAAAATGAGGAACTTCATGGTGGAAAAGGGTTTTAACAAAAGTGTTAATAATTTTACATATTAGTAACCTACAAAGTAAATGACGTGAGTCCTTTATCGCCATATATGCTCCTAATTTATTGACTGTACGCTTCTCAAACACCTGGAAGAAACCAAAACGGCGAGGCTTGGGAAATTCTATTGATTATTTCTTTTAGGCAAAATAATTTAGCGATTTGAGTACCATGACCAGTATTTAGTAGATCACAGTTAAGTCAAAAATCATACGTTAATACTCATTTATTGATAGTTAAGTCGTTATGATACCTCGGATTTTTCCGGCCGTTTTGCGCGTTCTGGCATACGTGTCCGCGTTCATTCAGAGCTCAACTATGGGAATACTATCAAAAATAGAGGCCTGCAGTTTTCTGAAATTGATAAAGGAGGTAAGACTGTATATTATGATTGAAAAGAAATATTTTTAACTCCCCTGATTTGAGAGGAAAAACACTCAAACTTTGCCTTACCATTGCTCCCAGGTTAGTTAGAAATCGAAAATTCGGCGTCTAGGAAATTGTAGCCACGTTCTTTGCCTACTTAGTTAATTACAATGTTTGGGCTGTAATTTATTTTTGAAGCCGTCAACTTTAAAACCTTGGACCCTTGCAGGCCTAAAATCATTCCCAAAGTCCCTATACATGCATGAAAAATCCTTAGTTACCAAGTAAATAAGCTATTGTTGAAATTGGAGAAAATGTGTTATTTTGGCGTTAAAACTGCAATTATCAAGTGAAATATAATCGTAGATGAAAATCGATTGAAAGAATAAGAAACTTCATTCTTTTATTCACATAACTGCGAAAATGACAAACGAATACCCCAAGTAAAAGTTATTTAATTAAGCGAATATAGAAATCTCTGCATCTATTCATATGATTATTTAATGATATAACCATTTTGGGGCCCTAAAAGGCCCTAAAGGCCCTTGTTATATAGCCTATGCGTGAACCAGATATATCAAGTACCTTTCTACCAAATTTTGTTTCAATCGAGTCTGTGGTTTATGAGTGATTGAGTAACAGACAGACAGACACCACTAGATTTTTATATATTAGTAAGATTACCGTACAATCGGGTTACTTTAGTACATTTTTCACATATTTTTGAACGTGCAGCAAGCTATGTTTTTTTTCACAGTCCAATTTAATTTTTCTTGTGAAAGCTTCAATCCTCATGACCAAAATCAGTTATTGTTTAAGGTTCTATGTGCATTACAATGGTCATAAAAACATTTTTAAAATATACTAATGTTATCCCATTAATTGGGGTCAATTTAGTACGAGCGTATATCATATTGAAATAACATAGCAGAGCAGAGACTTGTATACTATTCTCACCCCATCACAAACGTTTTCTCAGATTCTCAAGAAGTAGCAAGGCCAATTTCTGATTAAAAAATATATTTTCCACATGTTTTAAGATTTTTAAGAATATTTTGTCAATTTTCAACTTCAGGGTCGTCCCTGTGTTATGTCACCAAAAAATAATAGAAGCCACACCAAAATAGATATCAACTTTTATCATAGAGTAACAACAAAAATGCTGAAAAAACCTTTAAGTGGGAATAAATTTAACCCTGTCTCTTCATCTTTCCTGTAAGAAGGTCAGTCTTTGACCTCAGTCTGTTGTGTAGTTTCGATAAGGCCTTGATCCCAATTTACAAACACACTGCCGTGGCATTGTTTCTGGAACGAAAACGTTGTTTTATATTGAAAAAATATGTGTACAAAACTCACCCTCCCAACCTGTAGACTAAACAGGTGTACTAAACTGACCCCACCAAGCTTCATATTTACATTTTAGCAAACTACTACATTAACGAATGCAGATAGAAAAACAGATGTTATCGCAAATTAAACAGGGATATATTGTTACCAAAATTCACACTTACCTTTGATTCGGGAACAATCGCAATCGTGTTGACATCAATAGATTTGTAGAACTGAACAACTCACTCCTAAAACAGACTTGTATATAACCTCCTGTTGTGAGGATTCAAAATCGAAAGAAACGATTGTTGACCGATGTAACCAACCCAAAGAAACTTTACCTACACAATAAAACTCACATCTCTTGTCAAATTTTTGAACTACGACAAATTATCAAATGCTAAATGTATGAAAACGAGATTGTAACATTTTCACCCCTACGTACTAAAGTAACTCCACTTTACGGTACATATAAAATTGTTGTTTTAGAAAATGTATGTAGGCGTGACACCTTGATATTCTTAAACAACGATTATACTAATAAGATTTATTATTTCGTATTAAGAAGATAATCTGTGAATACGTAACCGAGTATTTACGAAATATATGTCATGTACCTTGAGACTACGTGTTAAAATATGATTCAGCTGCCAAAAGCCAAATCGTTATGTTGCAATTTGTGATCTTTTATCTTTAGATAGCACTAATGAGACCACTTTTGCGAAGTTACAGCCCGATCTGCCCGTAAATAAAAAAAGGCCGCAACCACTTTGAATCCTCCGCAGGCACCAGCGTGGGTGCAGTCTCGTAATCTTTCAAGAATGGCCCATTCCGATGCGCTCTCCGCCTTCATGCTCCTGTTTCAAGTTAAAGCATTCCTCATGAACTATATATTGTGAGAAAAAAATGATCACCCGCCTAAGTTCAAAGTAATGCGGCAGAAAACATATGTCTTGAAGTACTCTTTAATAAATCGCGGCGTGGTTATATGGAATAAATTACCAAGAGAACTCATAAAACATATTACTTTAGAATATAAATCTCTTAATAACATTTTTGGTTTCTTTACAACATGAAATGTCTATAATATGTTGTTATTAATTTATTTTTATTTAATTCTAAGTGGAATAATTACCATGCCTTAGATAATATTAATGAATGTCTTCTTGCAATGTAAACGTGAAGAAATAATGTCGAAGTCAATTTCGAAACCAGTCTCGCCCTTTACTGTTTTCATCTTGGAATGGTCTTGCGTTGAAATCACTGAATGTTCTTTTTTCCCCTGCGTTTTTATTTCTCTGATTTTAACTTACGGTGCAGACATTTCTTTTTTAGTAACAGAAAATCTTTCCCAGAAATTCTTCTGCGACTCTAATTTAGGAGTGTTCAGTTTTTGAGGAGGACCATGTCCTGGCGGCCCGCAGCGGCGAATGACTCGGAATCGTCCTCCAGGACTCCAGTTGGCGGTAGAGGTGAAACATGTCTCAGCAGCGCCATGTGCTTCCGTTTTCGGAGAAAGCGATTCGCTAGAAGTGGATACGAAGAAGAATCACTCATCGCGCACGGCGTAATTCCTGGAGGAAATCATTACCCTGGAAGCGTTGAAGGACGAGTACAATTTCATTACGAACGCAAAACTAAGGGATGCCCCCAGTTAACTGACTTCTTAGAATTTTTATTTGGAATGTAAGTTAAAAAGTCAGTTAACTTACGTTAAGACTTATGTAGCCTAATTTGAATGGAATGAAATAGTTTCTAACGTTTGAAAAGGGCACATTCAATTTTTTCGGAACAAATAATGTGCGAATGCATGTATTTGGTTAAATACAAACTCCTGCTAGAGTTGCGAGAATAATGTCATTATGATATCATTGCAAACTCGAGGTAATCCAAAAATCATTCAGTGATACTGGTTGACTAAGATTCACTCTCCATGGCTTATACTATGCTACAGAATACGAAATCATGCAGGAAATAAAATCCTGCGGGACGGTTTGGGGTGAGATAATCAGTTCAAATAGTAACCGTTTCGTTATAGTGTCGCCGTTCGCTGCCCTGTGTATGCGCACTCTCTTTTCTGACACCTTGAATTTCCATCTTTTGAATTGCAGCAGGTAACCAAAGTGTTTACATTTAATTTGACAATAGGGAACGTTAAAGTCTTTATGAGATAGTGCCGATTATGGAATGCGGTCTTTCCCAAAAGAGAGAAATTTCAAATCTGCTTGAATTCATATGGAGATCGTTGATAATAATAGTTAAGGAATGGGTAATACAGATGGACGAAGGCGGGGAAAATGTGCACGATGAACCAAGGGAGTCGACGGAATTATGTTGTTAGTGAAGATTCTGTGAACCAATTCAATGAGAAAAAAGACCACTCGCCGATTATGCCTGGGAACAAATCGACCCTCTACCGTATATACCAAGCCTAGCTCCTGTCGGATATAATCATTTCCTGCCCCAGAAACGCTCTGTGGCCAGCCAGCGCCATGACAACGATGGTAACGTTAACAACACCGTGCAGCAGTGTATTTCTTCATTGACTGCGCCGTTCAACGAAGGAGATTTGCAGTGTCGGCTAGTTGATGAGAGCGCAATCACTAAGAGAATGAGTATTGCTGAGAGAATGATTATCGACTTCGGTTTTCATGCCGAGAAAATATTTAACCAGATTCTATTAAATCGAGCCCAATTTAGGAATGAAGTGGTCGAAAAGCATTGAAGAACGATTCTCCGAGCGGGAGGACCGACGAGGTTACGGTACTAACTTCATATTTCGTACCACCAAAAAAAATTATCGTCCCGTAATTCCGTACTGTACAAGTTAGCAGTTGTTCGTACTGTATTGACATAACAAACATTGTTGCTCTGTTGGGTAGAGCGCTGTTCAAAATTCGTCTTGTAGTTGATTAGTTCACTGACAGCCAATTAAGCTTTCTAATCGAAAGGGTGCGAAAAGTTGACGAATTTATTACAAAAATAATATTGCAGTTGTGTACCGTATGAAACCCTCGAAGATATTCCGTACCTTGAAAGCGAAAGTGTAAATAATCTCGTACCGTGATATACCGCATTGCCAACCCATGCTCTCGCGTGTTGCCTGCATCAAGGGGCCTCACTTGTTGCATCGCGAGTCCCTTGGCCACGATTCCCGTGCTGAGCGTGTCAAATTTGCCACATATACTTCCGCACTTTCCGTTGAAGATCCGGTGTCATGCTTTACCCAGCATTAGTCATTCAATCCCCTGAAATAAAGTCACCGGAATAGCGCGTGCGTGTCGAGAGAGCGATTGGATTGAACGTGGGTGAAATAGGAATAGGGTCATCAGTCAAACCATTCACTGGTCGGGGAAGTAAGTTCGTTGGAGAATGAGGAAGAAATCAGAGAGGGGGAAACTTCATCAAACGATCTTAAAATAATTGCAATCTGCTCTTATATTGTTGGTATGTCGTCGATTCGATGTTTCGGCGTGATCATTCGTCCCAGGTTTGGCATGACTGCCGACCTCCGCCCTACCGTAGTCTCAGCGAACTCCTTTTTGTCCTTAAAGCTCTAATGTTGCATATCTCGTTTTATCTGGCGTATGTGTTTCCTCTGTCATCCACGGACTATCCCTTCTATGACATTCTGTGTGTTGATTCGGTGTACTTCCAAATTCGTTTTTTCACAGCGTGGCCCATCCATCAGATCCCCGTCATCCATTTCATGATCCCCATAGTTTAATCTTTTGTTCTTATGTGCCTTTCCTCGTTTGTAATCTCTTCTGTCCATTTGATATTCAGTATTCACCTCGAGGGCATTGTCACGAAAGACTTTGTACAACTCTACCTATTGCTGTCTTTAGTATTATTGTTGGCGTCAGTCTCTAATATTGTGGTTTGTATTCGATGAAAAATTGATATTTTTACTCTGTTATTCATGCATTAGCAGCACGGAATGTTTATAATGTTCTCAACGCCTTTGAACAAGTAATTGACCTAAAATGTAGTCAAGAGATTAATCCTACACTCTACGCTGTGATAGTGATTACCATCCGAATTCTTGCGATAGCCTCGTTACACTGCTCGACTTATTACAACAGCCTTTTTGCACATTTAGTTGCTCTTCGTTCCATGCTTTTTAACTTCGATATCAAACTTTCGACGTAATGATTATGAGGAATAATAATGAGGAATCAGAAATCAGTAGTAGAATAAAAGAGGATCGCAGTACCATTTACCTCGAAATAATGCTTTATATTTTAATATATCATGAAATGTAATACAATGGCCTGTCCTCATTGTCGATATTACACAAGAGTTGAAACGGAGGTATTTACGAACATTTGATTATGTGGTACGTAATGCGAGCGTAATAGCGGTAGAAACGAGACGACACAGATTATTACACTAGGCATAAATAATTGGTGAACTGAAAGGGAGAACGGTCAATGGAATGGTTCTTTTTTTCAATTTTACATCCCATCATTAGAAATATGAAGTTATCTTATATTTTGGATTAATTTTCACTTTTGCAATTTTTCTCTGGGTTTTCTTGATGGAAATCATCACCTTATGATCAAATTATGATTGTTTGTCTGTTGAAAAAATAAATGGTTTTTATAATGATTGGATAGTCCAAGCGACGAGACGTTCCTCTTATTCGTTAAAAAACGATTAAGTAAGTAATTAGATTTTATTTGTAAATGCGATACCGCTCTTGCCTAACCGTAGTCCATTTGTGAAATGCCTTTAATTATTTGCCATATTTTTTTTTTATGAATGACAGTTTATTTATCATTGAAGTTAAAATTGAACAAAAACGACAGGAATACAAAGAAAATAAAAGCATAATATAGAGGTATAGATCATAGTAGTACATCACATGAAATCAGGTCATATTCCAGATTACAAATTAAAGAAATATACATCAATTCAATTATGATATACAATTGAATGCATTAAAGTAGTGGAAGAGATTTTACATAAATGTAAAATATGTATTCACAGCTGACTATAACTTTTTAGTCCTGCTAAGCCTCTCGAGTATAATGGTGATGTTTATCGTCTGATATTTTGTTTTCATTAGAAAGATGACATTTTTTCTGTATAATGAGGTCAAATCACGTTGAGTTTAATGTGCGGTGTGATCTCGGTCCGACTACCACCTTAGGAAGGGCCTCCCGTTGCTCCTCTCGATGGGGATATGCGAACAAGGGAGGAGGGGAGCGGGGGCTGCCCTTCCGCCCCTTCCAATCCCGGATCTTCCCCCCCCCCCACCCACTCTTGCACCCACTGCTCTCCTCCCCTTACCCCCCCACCTCCTCCCCGCCCACCTCATCCCACTCTTCCCTCAGAACCTCTGAAGGCTCGCCTTGCGAATGCTGCCCCTACACCTTGCCGGCGGCTGCTGCCCTAGGTGCACGCTTGTATACCTTTTCGCGTCAAACCCAAAGAGTGGGCGAATGCCCCACTCACTTGTGAACGGACCGCGTGTCGGTATGTGTGCCTCGTCAAATTCCTGGTGCTTCGAGCGCCTAAAGCTTTAGATTACTAAAGTACGGACAATGCTTCACGTCGTCGACCGATACATCCAAGTATTGGCCTCAAGACACCTCAATGGTATGCGGTAGGGGATTAGTTACCATAAATATGTTACGTGATATACCAATAACTTTCACCAGCATGCACTACACAATAGGTATGCTGTTGGCACTACGGAAACTATTTGTATTAATTTATGCTGCCACTACGTAAACGATTCATGCAGGGGTCTTGCATGATGTGACGTGGCATCAGAGCGTTGTAGTATTATATAATACATCAAATATGATGGCGTCACATAGCTCAAACGCGCTTTAATGCTTGGCAGTAATTTTTTCCCGTGGATTCACGTTTACTCAATATTTTCCCCATGCACTGGGTAAGTCTCTTTTGGTTGCTTTGCCCGTACTTTCCCATCATACAGCCACTGGGTGTTGCTTTTCTTAGTGCCATCTATATTCAATGAAGTCCATTAATCGCCATTCTTAATCCCTGGATAACGCGGAAGTATTAAGTTAGCTTTGTGGCATACGGGTGATTTGAAAGATTGATCCACTGAAAATAATGTGTCAGATGATATTAGTCAATACATACCCTCATATTACTTTTAGCATAATTATTAGAAATCTTGCCGAAACTGTAGTATATTATTATTTTTCTTAATATGTTTTTTCATAGAGTAATTATACAGGGTGGCGATCGTCAGGAAAACCGGGAAAACCTGGAATTGTCAGGGAATTTTGAATTTCTGAAAAAGTCAGGGAATTCTCGTAACAGTCAGGGAGAAACTGGAATAGGATACCTCGTAATTTTTCTATCATTACGGTAATCGGCCAGTCTTTCCCGCCCTTTATTTCACCAACTAAAAACTAACGTCCGTCGTTTACTTGAATGGAATAAGCACCGTCAATTCGTGGAGTATTCAGTTGTGAATCTTATTAGTTGTGAATCTTAGTTATTTAGTCGTGAATAAGACGTACAATGTACTACGCTCATCTCAAGGAATCCGAAGCTATGTTGCTCGGAAATACTCGCGTTTATTTTTCAACTTCCGAAATTTGGGTCGAAAAGTAGCTGGAGCACACTAGCTAATAGTAAATACATGCTTGCAGTTATAAAAATACGAGACGATGATTAGAAAATTTAAAGCTGCCGTAGAAAATTTAATGCAGCAGAAAAAAAATATATTCCAATAATAGGTGACCTTTTAGCGATCGGTCAGGGAAATTGGTAAGTCCATCAGGGAAAAGTCAGGGAAAGGTCAGGGAATTTGAAAATTGGATATCAGTAGCCACCCTGTAATACTCATCATGTAATACTCATACTGTGGTCATTTGTCATTCACTATTTGCTTTAACGTTCAACGCTCTCTTTATCCTCTCTCATAACGTTTGAGATTCAGAATCGCGAGTTAGCTCGCCCGTGATGAGATATATATTTCGGTTTATCATCTTGTATAAACCCTTTTTCCGTCTCTTGCTGCACATAGTCCCTACTAAGTAAGCGGTGATCGCAGCAGTACGGAACTCTATAACATGACAACCTCCTCCATGCATTTGATCAGGTATTGTAGTATTTTGCTCATTAATACATGAACTTGCTAACGCCATGTTTTTTTTGACGCTGTAGAAAAATCTTTGCTTTGTGGGATCCCTGTACTGCTTGTCCTGGAAAATTATTGGCTTACATTTTCTGATTTGCCGTCAAACCGCCCAAGTCTTGTTCGTGCTTATTTCTTCTTTGGTGTCTTTCTAGGAGGATTAACTTTGTTTTCATATTTAAGCATCGTAATATGGGAATTCGCCTCTCACTATGTGATGGCTCAATTTGTAATCAATCCGAGGGAAGGCCCGGCGAGACATATGGATCGTGAGGCTCGACTCCGCGCCAGGCATTCACTTTCCGTCGAAAGCACTCATTGGTCGTTCAATCCCAAGATTGGATCCCTGTCCATCCCAATATCCATCCCTGTGTAATGCCATTTCACCTACTCCCTGATAATTAATACTAGCGTACTTTCCTCTTACATTGATAGATACGTTTATCTATTCCTTGATCTATCACTTGGGACTTTTCCCTCTATTCTCCCGTCTTCTGATATTCTTCACAAACCGATTGTGCCCTAGGATTGGTCCGATACACCTGGTTCTTCTTTTTTTGCGTAGCGCGTCAAACACACCGCCCACTCTTGGTTAATTGCTGTGTTACTAATTGAAATGGGATTAGACAGAGATGGAGGGCTATGTTAAATGAAGTAAAATCGTGGAAGTAGAATTCACACACTGCACAGCTTCTAGCCATCACTCTAATCATGCAAGATCATAGGCACTTCACTCTTACATCTCGTGGACCATTTGTTTGAGTTCTGTCATGCTAACATGCGAATATTGCAAATGCGACTGCGCAATTAGAGACACAATACTCAAATAATCCAGCTTAAATCCTATATCCCATGCTGAAAAGGAGATAATGAAATGAAAAACTGCATCAAACTAACCGATCATACTATAAACGCTATTTTCGGCTTCGATAACTGCTGATGGAGCCTATAAAGGCGTTGTTCCACTAAGAAAGAACACTTGTAATTCTATTCATATTTCGGATACTCATAGAAAATAATGTTCCCTATTAGACATTAACAACAAATTTTTACCTTTCCGAACTATTTTTCTCGCAAATTGAACTTGAGGTTATGTGGTGCTCAACGTGAGAAACGCATGCAAAAATAGAGTTTTTCTGTCGTTAATATAAATGCGTTTTCATTGAGAATTGTTTTAAGAAGTGAAAACTCCCATTGAATTGATTCGAAGTAAAAGAGTTAGCTCCTACCGCCTTATTTTTTTGAGTTATTACCTAATTACTGAGAAAATGTTGTCAAATTGTGGCAGTTGCATAGAAATAGCACAATATTCGACGTCTATAGCTGTAAAAAAAAGTGTCCATTAAAAATATATTCGTGGAATAATTGGCATTCTCTGTGCCCTTTTAACCGTTTTCAATAAAGAATGCATTCCATCAGCGAAATCAGGATTTTAAAAAAAACATTTGAATGAAAGGTGAATTTTTGGTATTTATTTTGTCTTTCGCGGATACCGTAGAACCTCCTTAAGCGTATATGAATAAATGGAATTGAAACGTAGCCCCCCTACAATATACCTCTTTAATTTTATGGGAGTGATCTTACCAATTATTGTGGCAGGGAGTGTTATAAATAGTTTCTTTGTGTATTCGGAGAGGAAAGTCGCAGCAAATTTACACAGGATATTAAGCTCATTCCTTAAACCTACGATGACACCAATCTTTAGCCAATTACTGAGAATTTCAGCATGAAATGCCATGTATTCGCGCCACTATGGGAGCTTTCCGTCGAAGGTGTTGAAATTAACACAGTAATCAATCTACACGATAGCGCACTCGACCGACGTTGAGTGGAACGGTGTGCGCCGGCGGAATGCTTAGTAACTTGCCGGTAGATAGCAACCTGTGGGTGGACTAGAGTCACGGCCTAATTTGTTGTGTGAAGTTGTTGTATTTGTTCAAGAAAGTATTTAAAAGCGTAAGATTTTTATCGCAGATCCACGTTTAATATCCACGTTGGCAAACTTACTGAAAATCGATGAACTTCAACTACAACATTCAACAATTAACAACAATCAGAGATGCCATTATGGCTACTCTTCTGTTGTTGAACGCACATTTATTTGCTCCCATATCTGGGTGTCAATTCTATTTCTCGCGTTATTCGTAACATAAATCGAAGTTAAGAAATAGCATACTAATGAGAAATTTCGCCACATCAGTAGTAGCCAAACACTTTTGACGTGAGGCATAAAAAATTACGAGTATCTAAAAGTGACAGAATAACCGAGAAATAGTAAATTACAAAACTGGCCCATTCGTAAATCAATCTGAAAGTTATGTAGCACCGTGAAGATTTCTATAAATAAGAATTTGAAATTCGCCTTTTTTCATTGAAGAAACTTTAGTCATTTCAAATATTTATCATAGTATTCATTGACTACCTTAAAATTCATCTTCTGTGGATAAAGTGAACTCTTTTGTGCCATTCCCGAAATTATCGTTTCAACATCTGGTACCACTTTTTCACTTCTCAAAATTGGCGCAAGGAATGCGCATACACGTGCACGCGATTCTACCATGCTATTCCTCAGCGAATAACGGAGTTCAAATGTTTCAAAAAACAACAGGAAACGTTTAACGCAAAGAATTTTTGAGGTGCGCAGGGTCGGTTTTGCGAATGGAAGTCAAGTGCGCTGTTGTGCTGCGAAGTGATTGGTGCGTAATTGAAGCGAATGGGAAGCTCCCATAGATGACCATGTTTACTGGGTGCTCTTCTTGCAGCCGCTTCCATTTCAAAGTGAAATTCGAATATCTTCTCTCTCTCGCGAATTGACGCGAAGGGAGATTTCGCTCTCCGCGGCAAACAACTCGACTCGAACGGGTGAGAGGGTCGTCTCCTCGGAGGGAGTGGGGGAGGGGTAGATGGTGGAGAGGGCGGGAAGGGAGAGATCCGGGTCATCGGCACACAACACACACGGACACACACCACCGACCGCACCAACAGCACCAGAGGTGAGCCAGTGATGAAGTTGTTGTTGTGCGTCCATGCATTCCCCCCACCCCCTTCTCCGTAGGAACAACCCCCCCCGCCTCGCCCCCCTTGGTCCCTTGGGTGGAATATACATCCCATCCAGTGCTAAGGATGTCCTATGCAAAGTGAAGCGAGCCGTGTCTACCGAAATGAATCCTAATTAACGCGAAGCAGTGAAGCCAGCACAAGTTCCCATGCGTGTGTGTGTTTTTTATTATTATTATTATTTTATTTTTCGGTAATAAAACAATTTATGAATCACAAAATTTGATCTACATTACCGGAGGCTATTGTCCGGAGTGTGTGTGTGTGTGTGTGTGTGTGTGTATATATATATATATTCTATCACTGATGAAGGTGCGGGCGACCCACCGAAAATTTTAAACTCGTGAGTTTCCATTTTACATGTTTTATGTTTAGTGTCACCCTGTGACGAAGCTTTATATTGTTTGCCACGTTCGTGGAATCTTCGCAAGAACTATATATATATATATATATATATATATATATATATATATATATCTAAGATAATACAAGGGAAGATTAAAAAAATAACTATACTCACAATATTAATTGTGTGAACTCT
This sequence comes from Ceriagrion tenellum, assembly GCA_963169105.1. Lineage (NCBI taxonomy): Eukaryota > Metazoa > Arthropoda > Insecta > Odonata > Coenagrionidae > Ceriagrion > Ceriagrion tenellum. The sequence goes on from OY720634.1 coordinate 166,371,729, forward strand.
ATATTATTACAAGTTAATGTGTCGCAGTGCATCTGTTTAAAATAATTAAGAACATTTCGGATAAAACCTTCATCTTTACTCATTTAAAATTTCCTTTGATATTTTTTCTAGTGGTTGAACTTCGTGAGAACTAATGCATGGGGCACCCTATTAAAGAGCTTAACTAAGACCGCAAATGAATCAGCGAAAACCGATTAATTCTTGTTTAGAGGCGAAACAATACAAACATATGCTGTACCATAGTTATGCGACCAATGTTGGAAAAACTATTTCTTTTATTTTTTTACAACTACAAATACGCTCAGAGAAAGAAGAGTGATACCGGATACGTGTACATCGTGTTTAGTGCATGCACGTCTTTCCTGTTGGTACTACTGCGCAGATAAAGATAAAAGCATTAGGGAATTGGGATTCCCTGAATACGAGAAAAAGGGGGGGAGGGATCGCAGGAATTACTGTATATGCCACATGCGCCTCCATGAGAGAAATCGGATGAAAAAGCAGTCACTTGAATCATTAACCCATTCTTTTAAAATACTTAAATTATACGCTTTATGGGGCGGAATGCTTGTGTTCTTCTTCACGCGAATAGAAGCGTAATTTAATCGCCCAACTAATCTAGTATTGAAATATTTGACGCAAATTATCGGCGCCTATTGTTCCAATCCATTTACCTTCCATCAAAGTCCAAGAAACGCACCCACGTGTACTTTAGTGCAGATGAGGGCAGAGTATTCTTGTGTACTTACGCTGGCCCTCCGCCACTTGCCGGCAGATGACGTTCTGTGGGTGAACAATGGTCGCGGTAGAAATGCTCTGTGTAAAGTTGTTCAATTCGTTCAAAATAACATTTATAAATGTAGAAATTTGTCTCAGTGAATAAAAAAATCACTATTTGCCCGTTAGTCACATATTAAAAATCAGAAAACTTGGCAACAGTCGCAGTTGCTATTGTCGACGGTATGTTGTTGTTTAGGGCTCATATAAACTTTTCTCTCCTGCCTGTTTTGAAGTGTGCACGTGCAGCGCGCAGTTAGGTCTGCTCGACGAATGGCAGGCTAGTGCGCTGTGGATGGAGGAAATGGAACGCACCCATTGGAAGGTTTAGCGGTAACGAAAGACTGAGAAGTAGCCTCAGGATTTTCGAGCACTGATTAATGACGAAATCTGAAGTCACAACCTTTAAAAATATTCAAATCGTGCCATGCGAAAGTATCTATCGAGATTGTGACTTCTTACGAGGTTTTAAAAATTGCCGAATCCGTCCCGAATGTCCTGTTTATGGTGCAGTTTTCTCGATGTGTGCTTCCGTTGTCACACATTTGTGTCTTTGATATGGAATGTTTCCTCAAAACTCTCTCTGTCGCTGTTCGCGGATCTCGCCTGCGGCCGCGCTAAACATGTTTTGTATTCTTCCACGCGTCCATTTGAGGTGACTCCACCGCAAAGTTACTCAAATGTCATTGTGTTTATATTCTGACTGCCCGTGGAAAAACGTGTTCTCTCTTTGATGTGATCAACGTGATTACATTTTTCCGCGCATTATTTTTCGTAAGTTAAGCTTGAAATTGTTCAGCTGGGTTTAAATGTGGAATTGTGGAATTTTGAAACGTGTGTACGTATCTAATATAAGTACCATTATCGCGGAAAACTATTTACAGGAGCGGATTCTCCCGGGGAATCGAATGGTAATAAAATGAATGGGCTACCCCATTATTTTCTTATTATTCGAAGACGATGAAGGGGAGAATAGCATTGGCGACAAAAGCATGCAGGAATAAGTGGGAACTGATGACGGGTACCTTTGGTAAGTGAAGAAGAAGCTGGTGCTAAGTTTATTATGGAGTGGAACGTTGTCTAGGGCAGACATCCTCTCAACAGGAGATTACACACGAGAGTTTTTGATTGCGTTCGTCTACTTATATTTCCATGCAGATAGGTACACAAATTTATTCTTTTCTCGCAGAGTAAGTGACCATAATAAAAGCTATCCTCCATCTGAACACTCCCATAATACACGTCACCATTTCTCCCTTTGTTTTACACCTTTGCACGGCTGGTTTCCTAACTCCTTGTGGGGGCTCGCAGGGTAGTATGTAGATGTAGATAAAGTCCTTGTTGACTCCTCCTCAACGAGAAGTTGACTCCTATGCGAGTCCACTTGAAAAGTCGACTTGAACGTGTTTCATGCCCTCTCCTCCTGTACGAGTTCACCATCGATATCGGCGCAGCTCGTTACTTGGACTGAGTAGTCGCCGTCCTCGTTTGTGGAAGCGATCGTTGTCCAAATATTCAGGTGTACGAGTGGAAATCGCACGTCTCCAATGGAGGCCGCTTCAGATTCGACGCTTATGAAAAAGGTTTGCCTGCTCAAGTTGATGCTAGTTTACTGAATAACCCTTTATTGAGGTATGTGTGAAATGCAAGCTTTCCCAAGTGGATGTTAGTGCAAGTTTAGAAGCTGATCGCGAAGTATTTATACGCAATATTTTGCCTTGTCATGTTATTGTTAGTGCAAGTTGAAACCCTTGCATTAATGAGTATACAAAACTTCGGGGATATCCACCTCCACGCCTATCCCGTCCTCCGCCTCCGGCGCCACCCCTCTTACTCTAAACCACCACCGAGGCAAAGCCCCTAAATAATAGACGTCCCCTTGCCACGTTACTTCTCCGTGTTGGTTCGCAGTCGATGAGAAGACCTAAAAACATGGCAAGCGCTAAGTAATATTTAACGATCTCTTTTCCGCTGCTATTTGTTTTACAAAAAGTGGAGACGGAACTCCAGTTTACTTGTAGGCCATTCAGTGAGAAGAGGTGGTTGCTTATGGTGTCAGGGACCGAATGCTGTACCTTTGGAATGTTTTGAGAATGAAGAAAGATATCGAGGACCGGTTTGGGGTCGTGACGTCCAAACACTTCGTAGGCTGGTTTAATTTTCGCGTTTATTCACATTTTATATTGCCGGTCAGATCTTAGTTTTGTCGCTAGCTGCTTTTCCAATTTTTCTGCGTTTCGTTGGCGAATATTTATGGTGAGAAGATTCAAGGATTCCCGAGCGGCATTATTAATTATTGGTTTTTAGACTGGTTATATTCATTAATCGCCTCAATTCATATCCTTAGAGCTGACGAAGAGGGAGCTTAAGTCGAAATTATATCTGACCAGAATTTAAACTTGGCATGGCCACTCTCCACTAGTTGCTACATTCGGCGTTTCATTTCATTTTTCGTGACTCTCATTCATTGAAACTTAGTAACGAAAAACCTCCGCCTTCGATTTTCTCAGTGAACTTCTGGATTCCACCTCTTGCAGTTCACCTAAGGGATAAAAATCTTTTTGTTTTATAAAATAGCTTAATATTAAATTTAACTTATTTAACATTAGAGAGTTTTGATAAATAATTGCGTTGACCATATGAAAAAATGGAGGTCTCTATTTTCAGTTAATTATTTTACCTCGGGAAGAGAAATGTTTATACGCCGGCATGCGTCAAGTTACTCTTCCGAAATACTCCACAGCGTTTCCAGACTGTGAATTCTAAGAGACTGATGGTGTCCTCGAAAATAAAATCGATATTTCGATGGTGCGGTGGAGTTTGATTCCGGCTGCGATTTAAAATAATTGCCGTCGAAAAAGCCGATAAGGCGATCCGTTGAAGGCGATTTGAAACAATATCCGTTGAGAAAGACCCACATAACAGCTAGGACCTGGGGGAGGCGTTGATGTCTATTTCCGCAAATGGATAGCTATGACCATGAACTGCTGGATTAGTTGGACATTCAACTTTAAATTAACATTCTTATTGCACGTTCTCCTCTACGCCAGTGGTGGATAATGCTTGCGTGCAAACTGAGCTGATAAAATTCTCTCCAACCCATTCTTGTAAATATTTGATTCGTCGACAGTCGAAACCACTTACTTATTACGGTACAATTCCTCTTAAGCACTAAGCATGGAAATCCGACATCTTGATGGATAGCGAATGTTGGGCATACATGTGGGGCGTAGCTACGTGACACCCCGGAGTGTCTATTTGATCTGTTTTCTCAGGCAGTCAGTTCAGTGGAAGGTCATTCGAGAATCAGCCATTTTGTGGAACCTTGTGCTCCAAATTAGAACAGCCGGTGTCACATACGCCCAAGTCTTCATGAAAACATTCTGTAGGAATCGGGGAGATGTAAGAATTGTCATCGAGTGTATGAGGCGACGGTGTCAAATATAAGAGCAAATCTTTGGACTTATTTCCAATAGTCCAGGGACATCGTAATGGCCTAAGGGGCTGTCCTTAATCCACGTAAACAAAAATAGGCCACTTTTTGACCCCCTCTCCCCCCATCGTGGACACTTCATCCGGACCCCCCCCCCCCGTCCTCCCCCTGTTGTCCACGTAGACTTTTTTTTGCGGATAAAGCTGTTAAACGGTTATTAATTGATTGTCATGGACTATCTGTAAATTAAGGCTGATTTTAGGTAAGGTAATTTTTTTAATTCAAATTTTAAGGAAAGAAAAACTACTCTTGTTATTATGACAATCATATACTATGTACTGTAAAACTAGAAGCGCATCGTGTCGACCATTGTCTGCGTATACATCCCTCCAATAAAATCCCCACCCCCTAACATGGACCTTCGTTGACAACCCTCGTACCCACCCCCCATGTTTGGTGTCTTCGTGGATTATGGTCAGACCCTAATGCACACCTAAAGTGGTCTTAATAATTCTCTTTGAATATTAAGACAGAAACTTGTAAAAAGGTACTTTGCAAGACCATTCGAGTATTTTTCGTTTGAGGAGATACCACTAACACCACTCAGGAAAATTTAAGCAGAATTTGAGATAAATATCGTCTGATTCCCAGTAGTCGACGGTTTTATACGTTTTAGGTAGTATGAGCGAGATTTTTCCTTTGTCTTAAAATAGACTATTACCTATGTACTTCTGTATATAATTTTAATTTACCGTAAAAGCATGAAGTAAATATTGTAATATTAATGGCGCAAAAATACTTTTTTATGGGACGGAAATTCTCACTAATTGAATAAATATATTTATATAAATCTTTGACATGACTAATTTTTTCTCATCGCGCGGTGAAAACGCTTTCATAACGGGTTAGCTATTCTGTGAAAATTACTGCGGTGAGTAATTGATTTATCTTTAAAAATAATTGAGAAACATGAAATCTACACACTGATAAATTTCCTGCGAGATAAGAGGTCTGGCGACTTATAATTCCCTCGTTTTTCAATTGAAGTTCTCTGGAGTATGTACGCGTACCGTATTCCATGGAAAAGGTCTTCTGTTTTCTGGCAAATATCTCAAAAATTTGTACGGTAAGTAGCTAATGAAGAAATTGCCTTGAGAAAAACTCGGCCTGGACCGGGAATAGATCCACGGACCTTTGTTTTGCTGGACCAATACGCACACCACTAAGCTATCCAGGCTTCCTAATTTCCATGGCAATTTTGTTGGAATCAAGGCAACTAGATCTTAGGCCCTTGCGGTCCATCAAAGATGGCAACGCAAAGGAGAAGAGGGCTTCAAAAAAGCCACAACCAAGAATTTTTCTCGTGGCAATTTCTTCAAAAAATTCACCCGCCATGTTTGAATATTTTCAAGTAGCTAATGATTTGGTATCCTTGAAAAGGTGAGTATTTTTCTTTAAAATGAGACCAAAGTAATCGTGATAAAAAAAAAGTCAAGCAATGATGTGAAATGATATCTCTGTAAAACTACCTTAAATGTTTCACTTAGTTTGGGTTAAAGGAAAAAACAAGTAAATGGCATTATGAGTTCAGGGTTCAAGAGTTCAAATCCATGAAAACTTGTGCGAAAACATTCCTCGTGTTACCGCTCATTCACAGGACTTGACTCCGTTAATCCGCTGTAATTCGGACGTGAAAACTGATATGCATTCGTGCATGAATTGATGAGCAATCCGAATGAATGTACCAATGTGCAAGCAGGCCTCGAAAGAGATCGAAAGTTCAATCGGTGTATGTGCATGAGCAATCGATAGGGATGGGCAGTGATGGGCAGGGGAGCAATAAGTACATGGATTCTCCGTTGTCGCCATCACGCCTATGCTGGTGCACTGAGGGGAAGGGCTGAGGGACCGCCACTGAGCGGTTGGAGATGAATGACCAGGAGGTAATTCAGGGATGTTTTAGCGTTGGAAGCTAAAGGATGTACGGACGGTAACTCTGGGTGACGGTACCTGCGTAAACAACCCCCCTTTTGGAGCGGTGGTTATCTTTTGAAGTTCGAAAGGCCATGGAATATGTACGTAAGAAATGATCGATGTGGTTAAAAAAAACTAAGTTTCAATCCTACAGCCTCGCCACCCGCGATAACCTTGCGCCTGGAGTCGAAGGTCGGCTGGTTCAACAAGAGGGTTTTCAGGGTGAAACCTCCATCTCTAAAGTAATTACGTTATATTAGGGTCATGAAGGGACAGAAATTTCCACCGTCGTAGCGTTTCGTCATGGTCATGGTCGTGCAGATACTGGCCTGGCGCCGCGCAGTGCGAGTCGCGTCTTGGAACCCATTCTCCTCCCTCATCCTACGACTCGGGGTACGGCTGAGCACTGTCTCTAGCCGCCACAGGCGTGCAGACAATGGTTTGCAAAGGACCGCATCCTTAAAATTATCTTATTTTCCATGGGAGTAGGGTTGACGATTGATTCGGCATCTAAGGCCATTTATCAACCATAAGCATTCGCTTACTAATGTAGATTCGGAAATGAAATCGAGACTGAATATATCGTGTCGGAATTGAAAATGTATAATACATATTAGCATTTTCACCTGGCTATTTTTTTATTCTTTGTATTGCCTAACAAGAAAGGAGAACTCTATGTGATTTTCCTCGTATAAAAGTTTAATGCGGCCGGTTTCGATGCTTTACGTCATTCGTCGTGTTCCAATTCACATTAAAGTGTACTACCAATCTTTCCCAAACACCGGACTTGACGTCACAATTTCAACCTTATAATCACCTTCGTAACAGCGAATGGGCGGATACGAGCTAACAGTAAAAGAAAAGGCTTTCTAGCCAGCCGTACTATTAGTCTTACAAATTCATCATGGCGTCTGGTATGGCCACAATTTAGAACTTTGTGAGGGCTGATTTGAGTGCTCATTTATTAATCTGGCATTATTAAGTTTGAGATATGTTATTATTTTCCTGCTTTACCTAGTAAATTTCATTTGCGAGAAAGATTTTATTTCTAGACGTTTTCACGAGATATGCCAAGGCTGCCGCCACGTGCGTATTTGTTTGACGTATTTCTCGATGTACTTGCTAGCGCAAGTTGTCCACGGTCAGAGTCAGACATCTTTTGAAAATTGCAAAGTTGTTCTTACTTTACGTTTTGAATACGAGAGACATTATTAACGAGCGAGATTTGTTTCACCTCACCTCCTCGCTGTTGACTGATTAGAGTTTCTTTTCCATCTTTCGCAGACGAGAGCGACCCATCGCGAAGGAGACTGCTCGAGTGCCGAGGCGATGGCGTCAGTGGCGCCGCCACCGGCATCCTGCCGTGGCTCCTAGAACTGCCCGCAGCCACCCGTAAGTATGCGTTGTTTATACATCACTCCTCTCTTCCTATCTCACTCTGAATCATCGAGGTGGTACATTTTATGCTATAGGTATAACTGGGACGGATAAATTTTCTGAGCCAAAATCCTATACATGTCTACACTTGACTGCAAAGTTACGGTTGAGTAGTCGCTGTGTAGATAAATCTAATCGAAACAAGTTCAATCGAGCATAATAACGTATGGGATTTTTCTGATGTTAGTTTTTTAAATCAAGTAACTCATTAAGTTTTGGTTTAAAATCAGTAGGTTGCGTACTGCTTCGTTGTGATGTGTCAACTGAGCAGTTACCCTCTCGAAGTTCGGTTGCGTTTCCAATGGGTGAGAGGATCCATTATAGCTGACGTTTCGATGCTCGGCTGTAAGAGCGTCCTCTGAGCTGAGGAGAAATTTCGGTGAAATTTTAGAAAAGGTTTCACATCTGCCCTGAGGTGTTGATGCTTGAGTCGAGTGTCGAAACGTCGGCCATCATGGACCCTCTCACCCATTTGGAAACCGAGAAAACTTTGAGGAGTTGATTCGCCAGGGGTCAAAACAGTTCCTAGATCAGGTATCCGTTGAAGTTGATGGAAGTAAAGTCTGACTATAGTAAAAACTAGAGGCATCTAAATTGGCGTAAGTATGCATTATCGTAAATATTATAGTCGCGTCCGAATTCACCCTAAGGATCCTCACAAGGTCGCACACGCGTCCTTACGAGGACGGCGGCCATCTTGAAGGACGTCCGAATTGCTTGAGCCTCCTCCCAACAATGGTTCGTGCGAGGACGCATCCGTCGAGGATACATTGGGTCCACACGCCCTCGGGGCACCATTTTGGGAAGTTGAACTCTGAGAATACATCAGCGGAGGCATGCAGCACGTTTTGTATTTATTTGCATGGCAATTCATGCATTTGATTGGAAGAATTGCGAACAGATCGCAGAGTTGACGCAATGAATCATTACGTGCAAAAGGAGTTTACAAATAAAAGTCCTACTAAGCAAGTTCATTTGATTTATTTGATATTGATTTTGATGAGTATTTAGAATAGATCGCAAAGTCTGCGTAATGAATTATTACGTGTCCAAGAAGAAAATCAATTATCTAAATAGGTATATACGTGATCATGTCGTTGCCTTCTGCTTAGAATGATGCTTTCCATGTCGGGGGCTAAAGTGTTGATTGTTAATTATATTTTGTACAGGAGTAAGAAAGGCAGCCCTGTTAAAATTACATAATCCTCGAATGTTTAGAAGTAGGTATATTCAGGGGTGCCCATCTCCCCCCAATGCTGATGGCGTATTCCCCCCCAAAACCAACAACAACCCTCCACCCCCCCCCTCGCCGGTATATAGCTACCAATCAGGGTATAATTTGACAGCCTGTCCAAGGTAGTATGGAGTAACGCCGAGGGGAACGAAGGATTCGGGAAGTTTTTTAATTATTAGCTTCACGATATCGTTTTTAACACTTTTCTGGCAATAAAATCTCAAATCATCATAAATGTTGTCGACCACTGTGATATCCATATTTTTAGAGTTCGTTTTGAGGGTTTGGCTACAATGACTTTTGACCAAACCCTGAAAAGCTAACTCAAAAAAATAGAAATAAAATCTTAAGCAAACTATTGCGCTTATATAGGGGAACTAATTTATTTATTTATTTATTTATTTAATAAAATTGTTCACATACAGCATTAGCGCCAATTTATAGTGAAACATATAACAATTAAAACTAAATACAATGCTACATAAAACCATAAGGATGTGAGAGTTTATTTTTTACGATAGCATGCTTAAAAAAGGAATAAATTGTAAAAATGAGAATTGTTTAGTTCTTAGATTTTATTAAAGTTACTGAAGGCTTCTATATTGAATATTGCGCTCCTAAAACTACACAGCTGGATCCTGTATCTAACAAAATAGGCGATCAACTTACTGCAAAGATACTATTATGATACTTTATACCACACCTTACAGCATTATACAGCTCTCGCGAAGGCTTATGGCGTTTGGAGGCGCAGCTTTTGTGTTCCATTCCATTTTTTGAAATGCACTCGTGCATGTCACAAATGCGATGTCTTTCGCTTTCCCCTTCATCCCTTCCTACCCCTTCCACCAAAATTTACCCCTCCACGATGTCGTCTTCTGTGCATGTACCAATGACATGTGCAAAAAATAAGGACATCTAAATTGACCAACCATTTTAAATTTAGATTTGTCTTTAATAAAATGGAACCAATTTACATCATTATTCATAACTCTTACTTACAAATCATTCTGGTAAAAAAACTCAAAAAATATTAATAAAATAATACAGATAAAATCAGTGCTGGTGGTACCATTTTGACTACCCTACCCTTGATGTTCTTTTTACTGTGGTAGGTTTCTTCTTTGCTCACTTTACAAAGCAAATTTTACTATAACTTCACTGTTATGAATGAATTTAAAAATGTCTTTTTCGAAGAAAGGACAAGCATGTGGGAGAGCCAGACATCTCCCATGCTGCTTCTCAGCCTATTTTTTACAATTCTTAATCTGCTCATAGCCTTCTCTGCTGAGCAACTTGTTGCTGGTAATGCCAGAAGTATCTGGTATATCATCGTTAGGTAAGGAAATCCAGAAATATTTAATAAACGCCTATATGGCCTAATGAATCCTTTCTTGACCCATTGGTCCAGAAATTTTTGTTCTGCTATACTAGGATCTGTATTTCAACCATCAGGCTTGTCGTCACAAGAATCTTGGGTGTCACTTTCGTCATTATTTTTGCTCAGACTCTCTTCACTCAAGCTCAGCACATCTGATAAATGCTCGGGTAGCTAATTTGTACAGTTGACTAAATAAATTAACTTCTTCATAAGGTTCTTCACCATCGATTCCGTAATACTCACACAAGTCACTGACGATAATCGGCCTTAAGTACTATCCATATTTTTAACAACATTGAGTAAACCTTTGTGGCAAAAATATAGTATATAGTAGGAAGAGTATAGAGAGACGCGACCGAAATAAAAGAAGCTTTCAGCTAGCTGAATAATTCTCTAGAACTGCATGATGTTTTACTATACTACACTTAACGCTTAACATTCATTTATCTTTATAACCTTTCGTTACCATTGTAATTTACTGTAAACGGGTTAAAATATTTGTTAGTGAATTTCTTTATGCATTTTCAAAATCCCCCCAAAATTTTTGGGGGGGCCCTGGGTATATTGTTTTTTTTTTACCATACCTGGGATTCTTTCGCATATTTCCACAATACGATTGAGTTCCTTGCTTGAAATGTTGCTTTGTCATGTACGTTACTTTGTAGTGAAAAGCAAGGTCTAAACTGAAAAAGAAATGACTTATTTCATGTAATAAAAATTGTTGTAAGGTGGCAGCCCTGTTGCACAGAGTTATGTTTAGTTAGTAGCCCTACCAGCCATGATATAGTGTCTGACTTGGGTATCGCGGGCAGTCAGCTGATGTATACGGAAACTATATAAAGTACTAAGAAACCGGCATTGTGGTTTGTTCCTGTAAAGACTCCTAACAGTGGCGACGAGGATGGGATCTACCGTGGTGGAGGACAGGAACGATTGCGTTAATATTTGCTAAACAACAGAAATTTTGCCTTGCCGGTAAATCACGCGAGTAAAATGGCGATTGATGAACAAGTGCACGTCCCACCGAACTTCATTGAATTTTATGATGCCAAGGGTAAATTTAACCGGTGGCTACAACGCTTGGAAGGAGCCTTTAAAATTTATAAAATCACGTCGGACGAAAGTAGAAGAAATTATTTGCTGCATTACATAGGCGCGGATACGTACGATGTGGTATATGATACGCTGCCCCCATCTTTGCTGGAGAGTATAAGTTACAGTGACATCGCGAAACTATTGATGAATCATTTCGATCCTGAGCCCCTAGAGATCGCAGAGTATGTACTATAAATTCCATCAACGGGTGCAAGAAGATGGTGAGACTGCACGCGAGTACATCACTGCTCTTCGTAAAATGGCAGCAACCTGTAATTTCGGCAGTTTCCTGAAGACGGCTCTGAGGAACCAGTTCTCCTGTGGGATTCGGGCTCAGAAGATCACGGATCGGCTGCTGGAAACGAAAGGACTGACCCTGGACCGAGCTGTGGAGATCGCATTAGGTATGGAGTCATCATACCTGGATGCTCATCAGCGAAGGGCAACCCAGTGAACGCAGTTGAGTGCAAGATGAAGAAGACGTGGGACAATGAAAGTTCTGGTAATGTTTCTAGTACTAAATTTCCAGTGGGAAATAAGAAATTAAGTCATGGCAAAAATGAAAAAAATCAACCTGCTCATGCTAAAATTACTTGTTTCCGTTGCGGTGGCCCTCATTTTGCTAACAAATGTCGACATGTGAATAGCCAGTGTAATTTCTGTAAAAAATTGGGCCACATTCAAAAGGTTTGTTTAAAGGCAGAAAATGTGAATTTTGTTGAAAGGGTCGACTCACAATCAGACGTTAGTAAACCTACCATGTACGTGCATATGCTTTATTCATGTGAGAAAGCTCGGGCTAATGGTGACCAAGAGGAATGTTTCCGTGATTTGATTGTGTATACTATAAATTGTGTGAATGCAAATGATACTGAAAAAATGTGGATCAGTGTGAAAGTTAACGGAATTCCACTCAAAATGGAATTTGATAGTGGCTCAGCTGTTTCTATAATTAGTAGCTCTGACTTCAAGGAGAAGTTCCCAAGCCTTCAGCTGAAGCCATCAAATGTAACTTTAATCACTTATTCTTAAAATGTACTACATGTAATGGGTGTCATTGATGTGTTGGCTAATGTAGGAGGTCGTCTGGAGAATGTGAAATTGTATGTAGTATCCGGGGACAATAATCCTCTCTTGGGTCGCCAATGGATCCATACTTTCACTTTAAAACATCTCAAAAGCCTCATGGAGGGAGATGTTAATATCGTTGAGAAAGGGGGTACCTAAATCTTGATCGGTTAATTAAAAAATATAATTCATTGTTTGATGATAGCCTAGGAGAAATAAAGGGAGAGCCTGCCTCAATTGTACTTAAGCCTGGAGCTAAACCAGTATACGTGAGGGCACCACCTGTTCCATATGCAATCAAGGGCCGTGTAGAGGAGATTAATGATTTAGTAAATAAAGGGGTACTCATTAAGGTTGACTATAGTGATTATGCAACTCCAATAGTTCTAGTGGTGAAATCAAATGGTAACATATGCATTTGTACTGATTTCAAGGTCACCCTGAATCCTCAGTTAGTAGTACACGAATACCCACTTCCGACAGTGAATGAGCTTTTTGGGGGTCTGGCGGGAGGAGAAAAATTCTCAAAAATAGACCTCCGATGTGCTTATTTACAATGGAAGGTTAGGGAGGAGGACCAGAAGTATTTAATACTGAGCGCCCATAAGGGACTGTTCAGGTCAACTAGGTTAATGTATGGTTTAAGTTGTGCTGCAGCCAAATGGCTGGGAAAAATTGAAAATATTTTAAGTGATGTACCTGGTGTTGCAGTCTTCATTGATGATGTTACAGTTACCGCACCGAATGATAAAATCCACTTAGAAAGGCTTGAGTTGGTTTCCCTAAAAACTAAAACAATATGGCCTTAAAATAAATTTGGATAAGTCTGAGTTTTTAAAAGAAAAAATTGAGTATTGTGGGTACAAAATGAATAAAAGAGGAATTTATAAACTGAACTCCAAAATCGAAGCTGTGCAGAAGGCTTTGCATCCAACAAACATTACAGAGTTACAGTCTTTTTTAGGGTTGGTAAACTATTATGGGAGATTTTTCAAAAACTTGAGTGAAACTTTAGAGCCTTTGCATACTTCTCAGGAAGAATGCAAAGTGGTGTTGAACCAATGACTGTGAGGAATCCCTCGTAACCATTAAAAGGAGAATGAAATCAAAAGATTTTCTAGTGCATTATTGCCCCTATTTGCCTCTTGTGCTAGCAACTGATGCATCGGCTGTAGGAGTGGGTGCAGTGTTATCTCATATTATGCCAGATGGGAGTGAGAGACCCATTCAGTTTGCTTCTCAAAGTTTATCAAAAACTCAACGAAAGTGGGCTCAGATTGATAGAGGGGTCTATGCGATAGTTTTTGGGATTAAAAAGTTCTTTCAATAGTTATATGGGAGAAAGTTCACACTTTAATCAGACCATAAACCTTTAGTACAGATATTTTCTCCTTGTTAGTCTCTGCCTCACATGTCTGCTACTCAACTGCAGCATTATGCCATTTTCCTTCAGGGATTTACTTATGATATACGGTACAAAACATCATGATATATGCTAATGCTGATGTTTTTTCTAGATTACCTTTAAAAACTGCTACGAAAGATAATGTGAGTTTTGAGGAGTCAGACGTAGTGGAAATCAACCAAATTTTAACTCTTCCTATCACTGTAGAAAATAAGCAGCAGCAACAAAAGCTGAAATTAAAACCTCTATTAGACGGATTAAAGAGTGGAATAGTCATTCCTCATGACAAGCGATTGGGAATAGATCAACTGGAATTTTCATTACAAAGTGAGTGTATCATGAGGGGTACAAATTGTGGTCATTCCTGAAAGTATAAAAAAAATACTGTTACATGAATTAAATGTTGCTCATTTTGGCACTAGTCGGATGGTTTCTCTTGCTCGTAGTTTTTGCTGGTGGGCAGGAATGGAAACTGATATCAGAGAACTAGTAAAGAATTGCTAGAATTGCTGTGAAAACAAGAATAATCCACCCCAGATTAAACATCATTGGGAGTATGCATCTTCTCCTTTTGAAAGAATCCATGTGGATTTTGCACGTCCTATTCTGGGAGTGTATTTCCTAATTATTCTTGATTCTTTCTCTAAATGGCCAGAAATAAAAGTGTTACAAAAAATCAATGCCGAAACAACCATTGCAGCTCTGGAACATGTTTTTGGTATATTTGGTTTACCAAGAGTTATTTGTATTGATAATGGACCCCAATTTGTTAACCCTAAATTTAATAATTTTTTTAAAGATAATGTAATTTTGCATAAGAGGTCTGCACCATATCACCCCGCCACAAATGGCCAGGTGGAACGCTATGTTCAAACTTTCAAAAATGAATTAAAGAGTATGCATTTTAATAGAAATAATTTACAGTCAAAATTAAATCAGATATTGGTGCATTACAGGTTATGTCCCCATCCAGTTACGAACAAATCACCAGCTTGTTTGGTATTTTTTTATCCGGTTCAGTCAAAATTTTCTTGGATGGTGCCCAAACCCACTAAAAACAAAATTTCTTATAATCAGACATGCAGAGGTTTTGTCTTGGGAGACAGAGTAGCTGCAAGAAATTATTCTGACAAAATTAAATGGAAGTTTGGAAGAATTACAAGAAAATTGGGAATCTTGCACTATGAAGTCACCCTAGACAATGGTTTGTGGTGGCAGAGGCACTTGAACCAACTAAGACCAATTGGTAAGGAAGTACCTGTTGGGGGAAATGGATGATGGAAATTTTGACATTCCAAATGTAGTAGAGCCTCTAGAGGCTCTACTACACTAAAAATCTGAATTCTACAAAACAACTGAGCAAGGATTTATGCAAAATCCCGCTACATCCAAATTAGTCATTTCATTTACGAGATATAGCCGGCCTAAGTGCCGAACGTCGCAATCACTTGGGAATTCTACTTTATTCATCACTCATAACAGAAACATTTCGGTGAGATATATTTGCGGTATCTCTCTGGATTTTAATATCGAAATAATTTTCTTTAGAAGCTCTTTTGTTAATGGTAATTAGCGTTGAATTCCCAGAAGATTAATCTTTAATTCTTAAAACATTTCAAATAAATGTCATTAGGTTTACTTATTACTCTTGTCGATATTTCTCAGAATTTCTGCCCATCAAAGCAGCTTGCATCTCTTATCCGGTAGGAGATAGTCTTTTCGTTTTGACAAACCAGTCTTACCAATTATTATTTGCAGACTCTTTAATAAAATAAGACTCCAAAAATGAAAATTGACTGGGAAAAACTAGTTCAAATTGGTTGAATTAAAAGGAGAACATTGGAATACCGAAGTAAATGAAAACACACATAACTACGTTTTTTTGCAACGCATGTCAGGTGGATTTTCGTTAACTTTCGCATTTGCAAAGCTTCCCTTAACTTTTATCTCATTTAAGCTTGATTCTTCCCAGTTTATTCCATGGATTTCTGTTAGGAATCTTTACAGGAACACACCACAATGCCGATTTCTAAGTACTTTATTGTTCCATATACATCAGCCGACGGCCCGCGATACCCAAGTCAGACACTATATCATGGCCGGTAGGGCTACCAACTTAAAATAACTCTGTGCGACAGGGCTGCTACCTTACAACAGATCCTCCCCCCCCCCCCCCGGGGAAAAAATACAATACAATAATGAAGCATACATGTTACACAATATTAATTGGAGAAATATCCAGAGCAAAATCTTCAACAAAGTACAATCTTTTAAGAAGTAACATACAATATGAAAAAATACATGAATCATTAACATCATAATAAACAAATAATTAGCACTGAAAACCATTAAAAGACCCAAAAATTATAAATAAAAATATTTAAACAAGCATTTTAATTGTTACAAGTTCAATATTCCACTGGCTTTCGAATTCGAGTGCTCCTGCGAGGAATAATTTCCCCAGGTTTTGCTGGAGCATCATTTCTTTGACTTACATCATCATCAATATGACTTTCATTATCTATATTTCTGTATTTATTTCATTTGGAAAAGTATGACCCTCAGACAATGTACCTTGTGGACCACACTTAGTCTGAGTGTGTCTGTCTTAGACTAAGTGTGGTCCACAAGGTACATTGTCTGAGGGTCTTACTTTTCCAAATGAAATAAATACAGAAATATAGATAATGAAAGTCATATTGATGATGATGTAAGTCAAAGAAATGATGCTCCAGCAAAACCTGGGGAAATTATTCCTCGCAGGAGCACTCGAATTCGAAAGCCAGTGGAATATTGAACTTGTAACAATTAAAATGCTTGTTTAAATATTTTTATTTATAATTTTTGGGTCTTTTAATGGTTTTCAGTGCTAATTATTTGTTTATTATGATGTTAATGGTTCATGTATTTTTTCATATTGTATGTTACTTCTTAAAAGATTGTACTTTGTTGAAGATTTTGCTCTGGATATTTCTCCAATTAATATTGTGTAACATGTATGCTTCATTATTGTATTGTATTTTTTCCCCGGGGGGGGGGGGGGAGGATCTGTTGTAAGGTAGCAGCCCTGTCGCACAGAGTTATTTTAAGTTGGTAGCCCTACCGGCCATGATATAGTGTCTGACTTGGGTATCGCGGGCCGTCGGCTGATGTATATGGAACAATAAAGTACTTAGAAATCGGCATTGTGGTGTGTTCCTGTAAAGATTCCTAACAGAAATCCATGGAATAAACTGGGAAGAATCAAGCTTAAATGAGATAAAAGTTAAGGGAAGCTTTGCAAATGCGAAAGTTAACGAAAATCCACCTGACATGCGTTGCAAAAAAACGTAGTTATGTGTGTTTTCATTTACTTCGGTATTCCAATGTTCTCCTTTTAATTCAACCAATTTGAACTAGTTTTTCCCAGTCAATTTTCATTTTTGGAGTCTTATTTTATTAAAGAGTCTGCAAATAATAATTGGTAAGACTGGTTTGTCAAAACGAAAAGACTATCTCCTACCGGATAAGAGATGCAAGCTGCTTTGATGGGCAGAAATTCTGAGAAATATCGACAAGAGTAATAAGTAAACCTAATGACATTTATTTGAAATGTTTTAAGAATTAAAGATTAATCTTCTGGGAATTCAACGCTAATTACCATTAACAAAAGAGCTTCTAAAGAAAATTATTTCGATATTAAAATCCAGAGAGATACCGCAAATATATCTCACCGAAATGTTTCTGTTATGAGTGATGAATAAAGTAGAATTCCCAAGTGATTGCGACGTTCGGCACTTAGGCCGGCTATATCTCGTAAATGAAATGACTAATTTGGATGTAGCGGGATTTTGCATAAATCCTTGCTCAGTTGTTTTGTAGAATTCAGATTTTTCCCATTGCAATTTCGTCGAATAGATGATGACACTGTGAGCGAGGACATCCGAACTCATAAATCCTCGAGGAGACGCCTTGACACCTCGCCTTGATGCCTAGGCTTGAGTCCTTGAATATATATGACTTCGGACGCGGTTTAAACCACCAGATCTTATTAAGTCTGTTAGATTTAAAAGTGATCAAGAATTGGTTTGTCCTTCGGCCACCTGGTTGCGGTCAATGGTGAGTACATTAGGAATGTAGTGCGAAATGTGAGTGGTGAAGACAAATCATGAGAAGCGGAAGGTGATGAATTTGTGTAGAAGTAAAAAGGATGGGCTGAATATAAGGGTGGGAAGGCACAAAATAGAGCAGGTCGAGCAGTTTACGCAGCTGGGTAGTAATATGGAGGAGAGTGGGCTCAGTGGTATGGACGTAAGATGTAGAATAGCCCTGGATAAAGAGACATTTTCAAAAGAAAGAGAATAGATGACGGGACGGGGGGAGGGGTCTGAGTGGAGATGTAAAGGAGAGACTGATCGACTCTTTGATGTGGAGCGTGGCACTTAATGATATGCTTTGGGTCTTTGCGGAGGGAGAATGTTCGTAAACTTGAAGCGTTTGAGAGGTGGCTGTGGAGAGGGATGGAGAGGGTGAGCTGTGTGGCGAGATGGACGAACGAAGGGGTATTGGATGTGGTTGGAGGGGAGAGGAAGCTAGTGAAGATGTTTGGGGGAGGCAGAATAAATGAATGGAAGGCGTTTTGAAAACAGGAGGAATGCTGAAGAGGGTATTAGAAGGGATAACTCTGGGGAAGTTTGGGAGATGAAGAAAGAGAAAAGGAATTAAAGTCGAAATCTGAAGGAGGAGACGATATGAGGAATTCAAGAGGAAGCTGATGGCAGCTGCTCACCTTCTAAAGGGAAAATGCTATTATGTCCTTGAAATTTGGACGTTAGGATGAGAACTGTCCCAGACGCTACCAATCAGCTGGTAGAATATTCAAATGAGTGAATTAAACAGTGTTCAGATAACTGATAGACATCCTGTACTTCATATGACGTGTAGTGCCCTCCCTTCATTGTTGCTTGTTCCTCGTATGTACACCTCGCTTCTTGTGCATTTCTCAGGAGGCGAAGAGGACGATGCCGACCGGCGGAGGCTGCTGTGCTTCCGCTACTACAGTGGACTCACCCTCGCCTGCCTCGCCTCCTCTGAGCCCATCAACCCCTCAGCGAGCCTTCTTCTCTCCGCCCCGCACCCCACCACCGCACCCCCGACGGCACCCGCAGCCGCCGCGCCGCCCCCTGCCGAAGACGACGACCACCTTGTGCAGTTTCGAGTGTCTGGTGAGTGAGTGAGCGAACGACGCATCAGTCATCGAATCGTTAGCGGAGTCCCTCCCAAGAGCATTGCGCAATATTGGAATATGCCAACTTGAAGACTAGTGATCAGTGAAAATTTTTTCACGATTGCGTGGTATATAGAGGAATTCACCGTAACGAATTCTTCGGTCGCGTGGTTCACTTCCCCTAACCGCATTGGAATTCTTCCCGAGGGAAACTGTTTTAAGGTCTACGCACACCGGCTCGGAATGCGAAAGCGGAGCACGGGAGCGAAATTCGCGCGGGAAGTCGCCAGGAGCGCAAAATACTTTCCCGCCCACCAAAGCGAAACGCTTGTGGTGGTGGTTACTCGGCGTGGGCATTTCAACTTCCGCAGAAATCACTAGTTGTGGGGCCCTAAAGTTTATCGGGGCTCCATCCTTACTTCTAAGATCTTGGGCCTTATTACTTGCATCACCAACGGTATACAAAAAGCTGGTATACTGGTGTTCTATAAACTCCGGATGACCTAGTTCAAGGCTCTCGCGACCCTTTGGTTTGACTAATAACGCCTGTGCTCACTGAGAATACTCTTTCACAACTTCAATAAGATCGCCATTCCTTATTTTAACTTTACCCTTAACTAGAGTCGCACGACGCGAGAAAAGCTGCCTGCAGAGAACTGCAATTTCTTCCCGACGGCCCCGCGTTGCGCTGGGCGGGATCTGAGCCGGTTTGCCTGCTGTAGTATCCCGATGCGTAATTTTGTCCCGCGCGCATTTGGCTTTCGCGTCCAGCGGCGGAATTTGAAGACCTTAAGATTTTACTTTGCGGTATTA
The DNA here is from genome assembly GCA_963169105.1 of Ceriagrion tenellum. Lineage (NCBI taxonomy): Eukaryota > Metazoa > Arthropoda > Insecta > Odonata > Coenagrionidae > Ceriagrion > Ceriagrion tenellum. The sequence goes on from OY720634.1 coordinate 166,391,552, forward strand.
ACCATCGTGGAAAAATTGTAAAACTTTGTTAACGTCACTCATCTGATTTCATTCAGTACCACCCGGTGTTCGACACTTTGTGTTACATTGCATGTACAAAGGAAGTGCTACGCAGTGACGCCCACGGATGCAAGATATACACCAAGGGGATGAAATTCGCCTTAAATAATTATTTGACTTGACCTGAATTCGGACCTCGGTCTCCAAATTACCGGTCAGGTGTGTTACAAAGGAAGCCTTAAAGGACGGTGGATTGGTGTTGTCGCTGGCTTACGCACCTGACCGGCTGTAGGGAGATCCGGGTTCGAATCCCGGTCAAGTGAAATGGTTTTTTTTCCTGGCGAATTTAATTCCTTGGTGTATACTCTGTGTTTCAACGCCAGTCGTGTTAATATTATCTTAAAGTGAACTTAACTAATTTGTTTTAATTTGTCCGTTTTTCGCCATTTCGTCAATGTGTTTACTGAGTGGCTTCATTTCTGTCGACCGCGCTATTAACTTGCATGCCCTCCACTTTGTTACATTTGTGGTAGTTAGTTGACGCGAGTCCGTCGAGTGACCTGTCTCTCTCCCATCCTCGCCTCGTCCGTTGAATAGGCCTGTCGGCCCGCGGCCTCCGCCGTGGAGGCCCCTCGGGTCCCGACCCCTACGTGAAGCTGCGCATCCGACCCGCGGGCTGCGCGGCCGAGGCCCCACCCCACACCCGGCAGGCCGAAGACCACGCACCGCCCGAAGACCACCGCGGGCAGCAGCAGCAGAAGGAGGAGGCGGAGGAAGCGGCGGCGGCGTCGCAGCCAACACAACAGCAGGCCCCCGTTGGTAGCGGTCAGTCGGCGCCCCCTCCGCCCCCTCCACACCACGAGGCCAGGACTAGTGTGAGGGAGGGCACGACGCATCCAGCCTGGGACGGACAGGTGGGTGGCGACTCACATTAGACGAAAGACTTCTGCAGATCCGTGTTCTCTCGTCCTTGTGGACTCCACATCATATTATCCACCCTCCTATCTACCTACCCCCCCTCCTCCACCCCTCTGCCTCTCTTGCCTCGATTCCGGTACTAATGCCTCGTCTGCCTTACTTAAGCAGGGATTACTTAAAAACATCATTTTACTGCATGCGAGCGTGTACACCCAGGTATTTAATCTCCCTCAGCACTACCTAATGTTCTTTGAAAGAACTTGGCGTTGTGCGAGTGTTTATGTTTGATTTGGTTATTTATCGCCATTATGTATCATCCCCTTAAAGGAACAGAGGATTTGGGAAATGCTTTAGGTCTTGGGTCAAATGATTGAATAATCCCGACTTAAATCTCAACGTAGTGAGAGGGTGAACGCACATGCGGCCAACTTAAGCGGGGACTGAGTGATCATTGGGATGAATGATCCTTCTTTCTCCACTTTGGGGGAAGCGGATAGGGTACTTCATTGACCTTGAGGAGAGAAATCGCCCCTTAATGCGGAGGAACCACCACTAATAGATGGTCTACGGCTGTGGAATGCAGAAGGAAAAGGATACCACTGAATTTTAAATGGCTTATAATTATCTAACTGGGCTAATTACCATGAATTATGGAAGATTTACATCATAAGTTACCGGTATTGGGTATCAGAAACCAAGATCTGGCAGGAGAGGGACCATTGCCTCTCAGGTCATTATCCAGTGTAAATCTGACCAGGAACGCAATCATGGTCTGAAAGTTGGTACATGCAACATCCACACTGCTAAGATTAGGGAAATTCGATGAAGTCAAAAAAAGAAATGAAGAGAGAGAACTTTAATATTGTTGGCTTAAGTGAAATTTGATGGGCAGACAAAGGTGACTTTGTATCTGTGGAATTCACGGTCATTATAGTGGATGAGAAAGAGCTGACTTAATTGAGGTAGTGCTGATTTTACGAGGTAACTGGAGAAATAGGGTGTGAAATACTTACAATGTAAATGACAGAATACTTATGATCAAAGTATCTGCCTAACCAATGGACTAAAATGTAATGTAAGTACACTTCCCGATATCAAGCAATGCAGAGGAGGACGTGGATTCCATGCATGAACAAATAGGTCACACCGTAAAATGCATCAAAGATAGCCCAAATATAATCAATATGGGAGATTTCGGTGCAAAGTTGGTGCCTGTCTAGACCAACGGTGTTTGGGAAAATTTGAATTAGGTGTTACAAACGAAAAGGGTGACAGACTATCGGAATTTTGTGAATCAAATGATTTTGTGATCACTATGTAGTACACTTTTCGAAGTTCCTCTTTGAAGAAGATATGCTGGAAAGCTTCAGGTGACACCAAAAGAGCCAAAATTGGCTATTTTTTAGTGAAACTAAAACATAAAACACAAGTCAAATCATGCTATAGCTACCCTGGACTTAGGTATGAGAGAAAAATGAAGAGATTCAGGAAGACTTGGCAAAATTTAACTTAGGTATATTGTATTCTACCCTACAAGACCCTGCATTTAACACCAAAAACAAAAAGCATTATTGTAATACGTAAAGCTGGAAGTATACCTTTTGAAAATATGGACATATGGTCAATGTAGGGAGTGAAAATCGAAGACCTATATCAGGGTACTGAAATAGAGGACACAACGGGACACAGAGGGTGAAGGAACTGTAGAAAGACTTGCTAGCACCCCCAATTACTAGATTGGAGTTCAACTTTGCCCTGAAATTTATGCCCTTTGGTGAAAGGCAGGGACTGATGGAATAACATCTGAAATTACGAAAAAAATACTTTACAAAATATCCGTTGAAGGTTATGTGAAAGAAATTTTTCCATCAGATTATATAAATAATGAGACTATTATTATCTCCAAAAAATGAATGTCAAATGACTGTACCAACTACAGAACTATCTCCTTTCTATCCCAGGTATAAAAATATTCTGATGGCATAAAGAAACTATAAAAAAACAAGATAGGTCAGTATATTGGAGAAGACTAGTTGAAGTGTATGCCGAGTGATGGGACAAGAGAAGCAATACTGGTCCTAAAACTAACTTCAGAACAAAGATTGGAATATTGGATTGGAGTGAATAGAAGAACTTATATTTCGTTCATTGATCTAAGAAAAGCAATTGTTTGGGTAAACTTGAAGTTGGTGTTCGAGGTTATGAAAAACAGACAAATTGGTTGGAGAGAGAGAGGATTAAGCCACAATTATTATACGACACAAACCAATGGAATGAGCATCGATGAGGAGACACAAGTAACCAAAATAAATGGTGGGGTGAGATAAGGCTGCCCTCTATCGCCTGATCTTTTAAGCCTATTCATGCAAGAGGCTATAAAAAGAAAACAAAATGAAGGAGGAAGGGCATGAAATTAAATGAGGAACCCAACCATACTATCTGGTTTTCTGGGGATATTGTCGTTCTTGACGAGTCAGGAAAAGACATGAACCACATTTTGGAGACTCGTGGAAGTTAACGGAACCAATTGAAATTAAATATGAAGTTCTGCTTCATGTTTCCGCGGCGAGCAGATATTCATTCCATTTTCCGGGATTCGGCCGCGTCGTAGTTTTTTCGACGTTTCTCCTCCTATCCTGGAGGCGTCTTCAGGTCGAAGATTAAATTAAGAAGAAATTAAATATCGACACACTAAAAACCGAAATGATGGCGGTAGATAGGTCCTACCCATCTTCCCAGTTATTTCCATCGAGGACTCCTCCTGGAGTTCTTTCTCCAATCCTTGAGTTTCTTTCCAGGTCTCTTTTCAAGGTTTTGTGTTCTTCCCCTCTAGAATTTACTTTTGGCTGCAGCCATTGTTATATTTTCTCTCCTGATTGTAACAGTCCTAATTTGAGAGCCGTACGCTAGGATAGTTGTATGAATTGCTTTGGATATTCCCATTTTAGTTATTGTGTCTATTTCTATTTTTCCTATCAGTGTGTCATTATTATGCGGCAGCGTGTTTTATTCTGATTTATATTTCTTGCCCACTCTTTCGTATGTTTATGCGTTGGGTGTGCTCTGTAAGTTCTCTTGAGTCGCCAGCGCACATCTCACCCATTCCGATATCCACCACTCAATGGTGGGAAGTGGTGAGCTTTCGGCAATGGAATGCGAAAGGGGAAGAGGAGGGGAAAGGTCAAGGCCGTCTTTGGGAAAGGAGGCGGGAATCTTCGGCCGCGCGATCCGTGATCATCATTCGTGTGACCTCCAAATGATGACTCCCGCGGGTGAGGGGTTGTTTGCGCATTCCCCGATGTCCCACGATGGGCGATGATCGCGTCCTTACGTAAGACCGCGGCTTCCAATAGTGTGTACACCGGCCTGAACTTGTCCCGAATGTCTGCCCTCGTCTTATTTTCAAGGCGGTTGGGACGATGTTTGCTTATGTGCACACGATTGCACTTCTTCACAGAATATTTTAGTATTACATCGTGTTTCGACTCACGGAGTCATTTTCAAGTGCATGCAAGAAGATGGGTCAGTGAGTTGAATTACGATGTAATATCACAACATCCCAAAGGAAAAGCGTAATTGTGTGCGATTCAATTGCTAGTCTTTTTTTCCGTGGCATTAAAACGCCACTGAAAATTACGGCTCCTTCGCGACTGTCTGATGAAGATAGTCGGTTTTGACCGACAGTCATACCGATTGTGCAAATCGTTTATTGCAGCAAATGGAATTGTAATGGCAAGTTGTTTGAAAATCGTGATGGCAGATTTCACCGGCATGTCTTATACCACGCATACGCTGACCACTTAATTATGCATTTAACTGCACCTGTCTCATAAGGTAGCTCTGGCTTGACTGTGAGAGTCAAAACGAATGCAAAGGCACGCATTATTTAATCCAGTTTGAAAAATCATGCTTCCGCTGACGGAATAGTTTTCCTCTTGAAAACCTGGAGGTACACACTGAGCAGATTACCCCAAGAATATATTTGTAATTGCCACATTTGTCCATCTGTAGGAGCCAACTGCAGCGCCATTTGCACAGAACTACCGCGTTTTGACTTCAGCTGCGGCAGTAATTCGCTATTAACTTTTAAAAGTAGCCGGTAAGATGTCTGTATTTTATTTTTATTCGATTCCCCAGGACACGTTGCTTCTTATAAACAGTTTTAATTAGAAACTTGAATATGCTATCTTGTTCAATTTTGCATTTTTTCCTCTGTAACCTGAGCGATCTCCGTGAGAGCCGAGAGAGATGTTGAAATCTCCTCTTTCAAGGCTGAATTACTATAAAACTTGCCTGGAAACCTATTTTGTGTTCATCTAAGGTTATAAAATGCATTTCAAAGATGCTATATTCAAGTTTACGGAATATCTGGGAATAAGTTACCCCGAGGCTCGAGCCGCCTTAAGCACACCATCTCACCCCTGAAATATGGGGTCCGCGGTCATCGATTGGTCGAGGATATGCTGATAACCATACCTACTCATCATTTATGTGAGGAGTTGAGTGAATTTGCTCGTGTTATTCTTTTTGTTCTATTGTTTATACGATCACTTGCATCTTGAAAGGCCTGAAGTAACTTCTCGGGCACGTAATTTGTGCGCGCTGAAAGTTTCTTACCATTCACGCTTGGTATCCCTGATGTAGATATACTTTCTGTATGTAGACGCTCGCCTGTAAGTAAAAGTTGCTTTTTAGTGCAACCATTTTAGGGTGGTTGGCGCAATTTTTTGTTGTGCATAGATTTGCATGAAACTTAGCTAACGTGTTCTCAATAGTTACCTATGTGTATTGATGAAAGTGAAAAAAATGCAATATACCGATTGAGTTGTTTGCCATTTTAACTCGTTGTCTTATGGCTCTGGGCGTGTACTTCGAAGTTGTTCGATTACCTATGTACAGATTTTCATCTAAGTGCTAAACAAAACACATCTAATTGTCGTCATACTTACTAGCCAATATCAGTGTCGCACCCGAGCCCGATATTTGGAAGCAACATTTTTCAACGTAATTTCGTGTAAATTTCGAATACGGCGCCGAAAACTCTAGTAATGACATGCTTTAACTTAGGAAAATAATATAGAAGCCAGTTTTAAATTAAACAATTTTTATAGCATTCCCTTTACTTCTTAGCGTACTTCGAAGTTATTCGATTACCTATGTAGAGATTTTCATCTAAATGCAAAACAAAACATATCTAATTGTTAATATTGCTGTTTTCAGGTATTCTCGTCGCGTGTTTAGTTTTTCTGACTACAGTTTCTCCCCTCTTCCTGGGAGCGTCTTCAGATCCGTTGGACATTTTGTAATTATTGTTATTATTTATTTCCCATTGTTATGTATTTCGTTGCTAGTTCAGTTGACCATTATGTTCATCTGCTGGATTTAAAATGTGTCTCCATTGCCCGCTCCTCGCTGTGGTCCGACGAGAATACCTGAAAACAGCAATATTAACAAGCATATGAGTCGCGGAGCCTTCAAAGAAATATCTAATTGTTGTCATACTTACTAACCAATATCAGTGTCGCTCCCGAGCCCAATATTCGAAAGCAACATTTTTCAACGTAATTTCGTGTAAATTTCGAATGCCGCGCCAAAAACCTTAGTTATGACATGCTTTAATTAAGGAAAATAATGAAAACCATTTTTATAGAATTCCCTTTACTATTGCATTTACAGGTGAACATGAATGAAATGTTGTCCAAGTTTTTTCGGCGTTCTTAAAAAGCACTCCTGTCGTGTGGACGAGGCATTATCAATGAACATGTTTGCTTCTCGGGTTTGGAAATGCGACATTTCTCGTCGTCCCATGTTCCTCCTCTCTTGGGTCTCCACCCGCCAGACACTCTCTCTTGTTCCCACTCTCCGCTCTTCTGCTCCCTCTCTCTCCACTGCGTCTGTGTTTATAACCGGCTAACGCCACGGCGACACCTTTGACCCCCCTCTCGTTACATTGCAGGCTTTCCGTCTCGTGGGCCACCTGCGTGACTCCCTCGAGGTCGAGGTGAAGGACAAGGTGAGCAAGAGCCGACCGGCAGCCAACAGATTCCTCGGACGGGTCGCCATTCCCGTGCGGGCCATACGGGAGAGGGCCGCCAACGGGTGAGTATGTGTTACCCACGTTATAGGGAGCTTTCCAATTAGGGTGTCGATGGTAGCGCTGTTGTCGGAACGGATCAGCGCACTAGAATGACGTTGATTTGAACGAAGTGCGCTGGCGAAATGCTTTGTATCATGCCGGTTTTGTTTTCCTCTGTGGGTGAACAATAGCCGAATGGTTTATTTAAAGTTGTGGCATTCGTTCATAATAATAAATATTTAAAAACGTTAGCTAAATATTTCAGGGGAATTACTGATAATCACTTAACTATCGCGGGATGCCATTTTCGACGATCTTACGTTAAACTTTGCTCCCTCTCTATTTTGAAGTGCGCAGTTGGGGTCTGTTTGACGAATTGATGGCAAGTGCGCTGTTTTGTTGCGAAATGATTAGTGCACATGAGCGAACGGAAGGCACTCTCTAATATGTATTATCTTTCTATGGCAAAGAAATATTGATAACCTATGAATTGATCATTCCATTAAACGGAAAATAAAGGCGGCGTTACGCGTGGAAGATTCTTCTGTAGAAGTTGCCCTACTGGTCGCTTACTACTAGCGCGGACTCTCGTCCGTGTCTGGTTTACTCGGCACCCTTTCGTTGTTGAAATTTTCGATCCACGAAATTTTAGTCACGACTTTGAAAATTCAAGGAATTCTATTTAGATGGTGGTATTCCTAGAGTCGAGATTTTTTGGGTCTTTTAAATATCGATTCCATATCTGGCTAAGGCACTGGACCACGGCGAAAAATGTGTACAGGAGACGGAATGTGCTGAAAAGTTCCATAGGTACAATTACTAGAGCATAGCGTGTGAAAATTTGGGTCTATCATTCTTTGAAATTTTTGTGAGTTAGTTCTTATAAGGTTAAACTTTGAACATTGCCACCATTCTGCGTGCAGTTGCAGTGATAATGCGGCTGCTACAACGGCAATACCAACGCTGAATTGAGGATGCAGGCGAGCGTACGATCGTAATCCCCCCCCCCTCCCACATTGTCAATGCACCTCCCTTCCCCACACACCCTTCGGTGTTGGCACTGCCGTCTTGGCTCCCTTGGAAAGTATTCTTAAATTGTCATTTTATTTTTATTAACCACGAAGCACTTAGTCTATCGATTTGTCGTCTTTTATTATTTTAAACTTATTTATGTTTATCAGTTCCCCTTTTCTTTTTCATGTGTATTTCAAGCATTTTATTTATTTATTTATTTATTTATTATTTTACGCGTATTTATGTATGTGAGTTCCCCTTTTCTTTTTATATCAGTATTTCATGCATTATTCTTTTATCGAAGATAAATACTTCTCATTCCTTAAGTATTTCCCGCAAATGTATGTCTTTCTGTACTCTTTTATATTCCATATAATTCATTGCAACGATTGATTGTAATTATTATATTCTTTTTTTGTAATTTAAGTTCGTGGTTTTAAAGGTAATTATTTCATTTTCACCCTCGAACTGTTAGTTGGTTGTTTTTTTTATTTGAACACGATACAATTATTATCAATCGAGTTTCGATATTTTAGTAAGTTCCCACGGGGCTATGTGAGTCAAAACAAATACAGTATTTCAACTCTCTGTTTGCTCGATTAAAAATATCCTGCATTCGCTGGTGGCATACGTTAGGTGTTGTAAATCGAAATTAAGGTACAGAATACGCTAAATATTCCACGAATTTATTTTTAACGTGCCCTTTGATGTGGCCGTAAAAGCCGACTGTAGCGCCATGTCTGTGGCATTACCTCTTTTGACTCCAATCGTCGCAGTGATTAACTAATAACTCAAAATTATAGGCTTCTATCTCATTTTAAAGCAATTTCCCGTATTTTTCGCGTAAAATTAACAGTTATTCGGGAAAATAACATTTATTAGATAGAAAAATACGAACTCAGTGAATTCAGGCCTAACGTCTTGGAAATCCATCGTCAGTGATGAAAAAAAGAGCACATATTTTTCTTAAGAATTTTCATCATTATTAGATACACAGGTAGGTTTAGGGTACCTGAAGATGACGCCAATGCCATACAACTAGTCGTACCAATTCAAATGTTGTGGTAAAACCTACACTGTACTTTTTCATAATTGAAAAATATAATTATTGTTGTTTCTCATATTCTCCAATTTAGCAATATGTAATTATATTTTCATAGTGAGAGAAAATCGTCTGGAAAGGTAAAATTTTATTGTTTATATCAGATGGATGACTTTTTTCTACGAGTGGTCAGAATACGAATGAAATGACAATTTCGTCATTGCACGGCAGGACCACTTGAAGTGCAGTCAGAAGGTTTTTGTCTCTTCTCTTGCGTCCCTAATTTCTTTCCTTCGGTGCCACTTTTAATTACTATATAGAAAACGAAGTGAACTCGGATGCCTTACGGTCCTTGTGATGGGCTAGATCTAAGACGAAATGATTGATAGCCATAACTGATTTGGCTTTTACCCTGCTTCAAAATTCTGTAGTTTCCTTATGACTATTTCTACAGAATTTCTTAAAAAGTTCTGGAGATATTCCTTAAGTATTGGAACGCCATTTTACGGAATTCCCTAGGACGTTCTGCAGAATACCTTAGGATGTTCTGCAGAATACCTTAGGACGTTCTGCAGAATCCGTTAGGACGTTCTGTAGAATTCCCTACGACTCTCCATATAGGTCCTTAGAATAGGAACTGGGTCAACGGAAACCTCACATATTTCCTTAGACTTGCTGAAGTTCTACAGAACATATATTCTGTAGAGTTAGGCTATCATGTTCCGTACAGATCCCAAGAAAATGAACTAGTTCTGAAGAATAAGAGTCAATTTCTGTAGAATTCCTTACTTTCTACGGAACAGCTCCCAAGGAATGTTTTAGCAGGGTATATTTATCATGATATGGATGACTGACTGTTTCGTCTCAGACTTCGCACAGTTTTTCCGTTAGTGTCAAAAATATGAATCAAATGGCACTTATGTCCTTTAGCGTTGGAATGATTCTTCGAATCCGTTGTGTTTGATAATCAAAACAACAAACTTTGATTCCTTATAGGTGCCCAGCTCAATTCCGTTTGCCGCTCTCTCCTTGTGAGGGCGAGCAGCACGCATCCGTCCTGTTCACCGTGGCCCTCGAGCCGGTCACCCTCTCGCCGGACGATGGCGCCGTCGCACTGCCCAGGAAGAGACCCTCTCGCAGACACAACAACAACAGCAACAACAACAGCGCGGCAGCCCCGCCCCCGCCGCCACACTCCGCCGGCACCCCCGTCGAGAGGCGCCGCAGTCGCCCCCAGGATCACCAACACCGGCAACACCAGCACCACCGCCTCGACGACCTCTCGCGGCCCCCGGGGAGCTCAGAGAGCGAGTCGGAGGCGGAGGCTGGGCTTCGGAGGCACCTCATGCGAAAGAGGGGCCACGCCGCCATGCATTCCGCCTCCGTCGACGCCCCCACGCATCCCCGGGCCCCCGGGGGCGGAGAGGACTCGGGGTCGGACGCCTCCGCCAAGGAGCAGACCACTTGGAACTCGCATCGCAGGGAAGGCACGGACGAGGACGACGAGGAAGGGGACGAGGTAGAGTGTGTGGCGAGGGATGGCGGAAGGGGCTACTATCCCATCTGGAGCCGGCGGAGGGCCGACTCCCCTCCGGCCAGGCCCCACGAGGATTCCATCTACGAGACGCTGTACCCCACGCCGCCGCCCCTCCCGCCCCGGGGCAGGGCTTCGCCTCCGGGTGGACGGCAGGGCTGCGCTCCGGGTGGACGGGGGCACCGGCCCCTCGAACGGACGCCCGCCTTCGCCGCTCCTCCGCACCTGCCGCGCCGCCGGGAACCGCCGGGGCCCGCTCCCGACCCGCCGCCTCGCCCGGGCAAGCCTCGCCTTCTCAATCCGGAGGACGCGTTTGCCTTCGAGATCATCGACACGGATGAACTCCAAGACGAGGCGGCGGCCAAGCCGGAGGAGGAGGCGGCGGCGGCGGGGACGGAGAGGTGTCCCCGACCGGCCCTGTTGCCGGTCGCCGCCGCCTCCGATGGGGGCGGCGAGGACGCGACGGTCGCCCCGCTGGCCACCCCCGAGCAGGACAGCAGCCTCGTGGACGGCTCCTCGCTGGAGAACCTGGTGGACGAGGAGGAGGGCGCGGCGGCCGTGTTCGCCTTTTGCCGTCCCCTAGAGGCCCTCTGCGACCCCCCCGCTCGCCTGCCCCCGCCGCCCCCCGCCCCCGCAGAGTGCAGCCGGCTCCCGCCTCCACCCCTGCCCCCGCCGCCGGCCTCCCCCGCTTCTCTCTCTTCGCCCACCTCCGACTCGGGCCTCGTGTCGACCGCCGCCACCGCCTCCTCCAGCGGATCCAGCGGCGGCTCGGATGCCCCCGCCACCGCCACGGCCCCTCCGCCCCCGCCCCCGGGCGGCAGCCCCACCCTCCTCCTTGTCGAGAGGACGCTCAGCTCCAGCTCCGGCGACTCCCTCGTCTCCGTCCCCACGGCGGTCTCTTCCTCCTGCCACGACACCAACACCACCCTCTGCCCCCATCCGCCTCCAACCGTCTCCGCCCCCGAGGAGGAGGAGGAAGAGGAGGATGCTCCGCCGCCGGGGGGGGCGGCGGTCGAGGAGGAGGGGGCGGCGGCCGCCGTGAGGCCCCACCGACCACTCTCTCGGCAGCTCAGCCACCCGCTGCCTTCGTCGTTCCGCGGCGGGGGCAGAGATGCGTCCCCGCCCGACCACCACGCGCCCCCACACCACCGGCAGTGGAGGCGGGGCAGCGGGGGCGCGGGGGCGGCGCGCAGGGACGCCCTGCCCCCGCCCCCGCTGCCCCTGTGCCCGCCCACCCCCACGCACCACGCTCGCCCCACCAGGGCGAAGCTGGAGGCCAGGGGGGCGGAGGAGGGCCCCACGGTGATGCCCCCACTGCCTCCGCCCCCACCGCCTCCCCCCGTACACCATCACCTGGCCTCCACACGCTTGCCATCCATACCAGAGCGAACGTTCGAGGCTCACCACCACCGAGGAGGGGGTGTGGAGGCCCTCGTGGAGGAGGAACCCCTTCCCCCTCGTGAGTCATTTCAATTCCCTCCTCCAATCATAGCACGCATTACCCAGTTAGGTTTCAATTTCCTGCACATTTTTCATACTGGCTGTGAGAAACTGGTCTAATACTTCTGGTCCAGTACTTTCACTGACAATGTACTGGTATTCCAATATTTTCATGATTATTGAAATGCATTTAATAAATAAAAATAATGTAACTGAACTGTTTCGGTGTAAGTTGAGAATTGTCCAAATTGTCAGTAGAAGCAAAGGAAATCAGACTGTAATAATTAATGACTACTACTAATGGAAGTATGATACCACCTCTCTTTGTTACGGATCAACCGTAAATAAAGTTGTATGATAACAGAAAACGGTGAAAAGTCATCATTTGCAAGCATTGCTCATTGGTACATCTGGTTCATAAGAATCAATAAATGTAGCTGTTATAAGTCACGCCAAAGGGACCTAACCCAGTCAGGATTATATACTTTTGTTTTTTGTGTTTCCCACTCCAGCACTTTGTGGAGTGCTGTGCCACCTTTACGGCTATCCTTATTCTGTCCCTTTGTGGCATGCATGAGTGTTCCTCATATCAGTCATACTTGTAGTACAGTGCACATCCAATGCAGTCATGTGTGTTACAGGAGTGGTGTCATTGATAAAAGAATGCGTCTTAACAAAATTTAGGTGTTCTTATTCAGTACAACATTTTACCCTATGTGTGATTTAATGGGAGTTATTTCATCACAGTTGTAAATTTAAAGGATTTTTTCCTAGTTGGAAAGCATTAGGCATTAGTATGCATTACACTCAATGGTAACCTCGAAGACTTATTTCACTTATCTCCAAATGCCTTGGAAAGGTTCAAGGTTTCAAGATGTACATAAAACCATCAGTTAGGTCTTGATTTCTTGCACTAAGCTAATGACTTTTATCAATTCTATTACTTTAAAGTAATTCCAAATGCATGTAAGGCTCGCTACTGACATGTTTGTGGCGACTTTATTATTTCCATTGTGACTTAGTGTAAACTTACATGTGCTGACTTATTAATGATTCTTTTGTTCTCATAAGTCACCTTTGTACATATGTGCATTATTTTACTCATTTATGTTGTGTTTGCAATGCTATGTATTGTAAAAATGTCCCTATATCCCTTTATATAGACTGGGAGGCCAGAATAGACAGCCATGGCAGAATATTCTACATAGACCATGTTAATAGGACCACGACTTGGCAGAGGCCATCGACCACTTCAACCTCTCGTACTAGGATATCCAGTAGTGACATGCAGAGGCAACAATTAGATAGAAGGTTTGGATGATAGTTGTCCTTTTATCTCTTTCTTTCTAAATACTGCTCATATAACACCAAATAAGGTCATTTTCTCATCAAGTAAGGACCAAGTAAGGTCATTTTCTGATCTCAAATTTCTCAACTTTTATACATTTGGGATAATTAAAAAATTCACACAAAAATGTGTTAAGCCATGAAATTTCACGTGCAGTTTCATCTCTTTTTTATGAAAACTGAGATGGCTTCTAAATGAGTTTTTAAGCATTTTGCATTTGAAAAATAGTGTCCCTTTATTCAAATTAACCTCATAAATTTGTAGTTTTTAGTAGTTTTGTCAATGGCCACATTTTATATTTGAATCTTCCGGTTCATGGGGATCTTGGTATACAATAAAATGAAATACATCTCATTCCTTCTGTGATGTTACATGTGTGTTAACACTTATCATTAGGCCTTTGCATGGTTTTTAACAAATAACTCGTCCAAAGAATGCTCAACATAGAGATAATTGGCATTGTTAATGCAGTGTTAAAAAGTTAATACCTAAGTTTATTACGCAGAAAACACTTCCTTGGTTCAACAAACAAAGAGACTGGCTGTAGAAACAGTATTTGTTGTTGTATTTTTTTCAGTTGGCTCTATTCTGTGCCTTCATATTGATTTTATTAATTTGCTCTCTGTGCTAATCTCATACTAATTTCCTGATGATTCCCTCACACATGAGGTGTTAGTGCAGAGAATTGGCCAATGGATTGTGTGACTATATCATTTCACTGCAAACCAAGAGTTTAATGAAACTGAAGATTGACATTTTACTGTATTTCTATTGTAAATTATTAATGAGTTGAGTCATCTTCTTTCTTTGGTTTGATGGAATATTGTTTTGTGTTTCCTGCTCACCTAAACAGATACCAAAGTATAAGGAGGACCATCACATCTCGTCGCTCGGAGATGGAGGACTTGGGTGGCCTCCCTCCCCAGCAGCTTCATAGCTCCTCGGGCTCTGACTCAGCGTCGGGGAATGGTTTTGTGCCGAGTGGAACTTCTTCGCACACGCCAAGGGGTACTGCCACCCCTTCATCATCTGCCACCGAGCACCTGCTCATGATCCCGGCTGTGCGGTTCATCTGCCGTCACGACTTCTTCCCACTCCTACACATGAATGAGGTATGGACGTATCCTAGTCTTACACAAACATATATGTAAAATACATTTTTCTCTAAAGTAAATTAGTATATGCAGCCGTAAGACTTGGGAGATATTGGTACCAAATGAGCAACTATATTGTTGCTCGTATGCCTTCAGCTTGAACTATCTAAACTTTACAGGAGCCAAAATATCTATTTATATCATATGTCATTCCAATTGTGTCCATCTCTTAGAAGTGCCGTCTGTCTTAAACTGATGGTTTAAAGTTCATTTCTCTTCTGTACAGCTTGTCATGATGTATGAATTGAATGTGTCCTGAGTGTTAGGTCGAAAGCTTAATTTTTTATGGAGTGAGGAAGATGATTGGATAACTGCAATGGGTCACTAGGAGCCCAGTATACTTTGCAGCTCTGTGTAACTGACTTTGTCTTGTTTGTGTACTTTTCCTCTGTCTCCCTCTCCTCTACCACCCCCCTTCTGCCTCTGTCTTATGCTTGATCCGGCAGAGTGTGTGGAGAGAGAAAAGGGGGAATTTTCCCATCTCTTAGTCTGTTCACTCTAAACCTCCGCAACTCTCTCTCTCTCTCTCTCTCTCTCTCTCCTCGTATTCCTCCGGCCCCCTCTTCCCCTCTCCTCTGTTCATTCTCAGAATTTAATGGAAATCCTCGTCCAATGGCATCCCTGACGAGCACCAGGTGGGGTTACATTGTTATGCAAAGTAAAGGAAGCAGGCTGATGTTCAGAATTGGGCACAAGTGTGGACGTGGCAAAGGAATGATCAACCTCCACACATATACAGATTATATTGAGGGTAAATCCATCAAAGCCAATGAAATGTAAAAGGAAATCCTATCCCAACACTTTAGTTGTTGAGGTGACTTTCAGTGGGGGAGAGATGACGAGTTTGTTTTGGCATGATTAAATCACTTTCCAATTGAGTTTAATGGAAGCACCCAGATTGGTAAGGTTGGGGTGCCATTTTGAATCATTCTCTTGGTGACTTTTACTGATTAAAAGTGCTACCAGTCGTGTATCATCATCAGGAATCTTGAAAAGGATAGGGATAGGAAGGTTGGAAAGTAACGTGAAGTGAGAGGATGGAAAAACAGTTTTATGAAAGAACACTCCCAACCAAATCCTTCAAGGCAGTTGCCTCCATGGATTCCCTTTATCAGTCCCCAGAGTGCTAAATAAAAGGGAAAAAAATCACCTCTATGTTGGTCCACCTTCCTTGATTCCAGGGACACTACTTTGTAGCCAGCGTAACAACCAAAAATGTTAAAAGGATCCGAAAAGAAATGCTGGGACTTTGCGCCAGGATTCACGAACATGTTTTCTAACTAACCCCAAAGTCCTTTGCTAAAGTTTTCTTTTTAATGTGGAATCAAAGCCCTTTAGAACTTTTTGGTTGCCCAGGCTGCGATTGAGCAAATTATGGAGGCAAATTTTGAAGTGCATTCTCAGGGTAGAATTTTGCCTTCTGACATGGATGGTCATACCTTCAAAAAGTCACAAATTATGTTGGAAAGGGACATGAGTGTTCTGACTATCAATACACTGCTTGCATTAATATCACCCTCTCAACTTATCTGTCATCCACCCGTCATCAACAGCCTAGTTTCATGTCTTTGTTTCCTTTAAATCCCGTCTAATCAAACTTTTCTATATTTTTTCCTTTTCTAAGCATTACATATATGTAGCATGTTACATATTATATGTATGTAGCTCTTGGCATGTTAATTTGATGCTCAACTGTTTTTTTGTTTTATTGTCTTTTTTCTTTTGAATGTAATGAGGGATTGACCTAGTATTGATTTACCATGTTTATGCAGTACCTACTTCATTGTTTTCACTTTGTGGTTACATTTATTGCCAAGGCACATTTAATAGATGTTGTGAAACTGTTTACATGGTGAATATTCTTCTTTTACTTTGAGGACTTAGGTTGCTTGGTTAGGTTACGTTGCATAGGAGATGTTATTTTATCATTTCCCGGTTTTCACTTCTACTTGGTCATTTGTGTCTTTTGGTAATTTGTTTACACATTTTCTTTTACTGTTAAATATGTTTCAAATTGGTAATTCATTTTCTGTCTGTATTTTCAGGAAGCTCTTGCCCTTTACAACCGTAATGGATCTTTAAAACATATGATATCAAAGATACGAAGAGACGCTCATGCTTTTGAGAGATATCAGCATAATCGCGATCTTGTTGCTCTTGTCAACATGTTTGCTGACACTGGGCGTGACTTGCCCCGGGGTTGGGAGACAAAATTGGACCGTAATGGAAAGGTATGATTGTAATTTTCGCACATCAGGCTGTCATTCTTTGAGTTGTGTCTTAAGTATCACCTATGATACCAATGTATTTCTTATTTCTGTGGTTTAAAGAGCAACACAACAGTATGCAGAATAAAGCATCTTGGATCAAGCATCCAATTTGTTACAAGTAAGGTTTTAGAAAAGCGTTGGGTTTTGAATTCAAATCCTTTGCCTGCAGAGCGATTGTAGTTTAAAACTTCGTTGTAGATTCATTTTTGGCGGAGTTTCCCTGTAACCTTCTTTTCAAGTAAAAAAACTTGAATGTTGATAAAAATTGAAATCACCTGGTCATTTAAAACTTAAAAGCTTTGGATTTTTCCTCATTGGTAAGACCTACCTACCCATTTCTTAAATTTATCTAAAGTACTCTGTGTAGAATTAGGTGGAAGTTAGATTAATATACTAAGACATTGAGTTTACCTCATGCCAATTCCTCGAGCCACTATCAGGAAATGCATCCTGCTGGTGGCTTGAGTATTTTGTATATTCCATCATTTGGAGCTCTCTTGTGTTGACAAATGGAATGGCTATGTTCTTAGTCTGTGTTGGTACCCAAGCCAAGTGGGAAGCTGGTCCCTTTCCACAGCCAGCTCCAACTCATTTGCCTCTTCTCCCTCTTTGAGGATCAGTCCTCGATAAACTGATTGTATTTTCAAAAGTTTTTCAAAATAATATTTGTCATACTTCAGAAATTGAGACAAATTTCTTGTATCGTGCTGAATGTTTTTAAATTTTAAATAGAATCTAAACATTAATATTAACTGGTTTTATGTATTTTTGCCATTGAAAAAATGTGGGAGCTCATTCAGAATTGATCATGTACTGTTGTTCCCCACTAGTGAAAACTTGGATATTTGCTCTGTTTAATTCAAAGGCTTCATTTTTAATTCTTCTTTGTTTTCCATTGGCATTGTTGATTTTGGGCCTTTGATTACCTTTATTTCATTTGCAGCAATTCTTTATTGATCACACTTGTAAGACAACCACGTTCATGGATCCAAGGGTGCCTTGTGACAGTCTCTCTCATGTGAATGCTGGTGCATCCCACAAGTTGGTTCTGCCAGGTGCGCGGAGGCGCAGCCGTAGTGCTGGAGAAGAGGAGGAGGCACTCCACAACAACACCTCTGTCCCACAGCTGAGGGTGAGAACATTACCTCTGCCAATTCCCTCCTCCTCCTCCTCCCAAAGTGCATTCTATGGAGTGTATTCTATTCTATTAGGACTCTTGCCTTGATTAACAGATGTACATAGATGATAACATATTGCATGAGAAATTCAGAACTAATATTTTTCAGAGTGACACTGAGAATATCATCATGACTCCTCACTACATCTCTAGGTCTGACAGATGCGATAAAATTTTAAAACTTTTCTTTAATAAGTAATTGTCCTTGTGGTAGAAAATTTGAATAATTAATAACTGTATAATACATATAATATGCACACTTTTAATTGGATCATGCAATTGAATTTAAAACTTAAAATTTCAATGAAGTGGACGGCTACATATCAGTCTTTAATTGAGTGGACAATAATCTTCCTTAATATCTGAACTGAAACTGTTGAATTCTGTGTTTAACATCTAATCTCTCTGTAATTTGTATTGGTAGAGTAGGCTCTAACTTATATCTTGCATCCGCGTGCTGGTATTCAAGGAAATAATATAATGATGGCATGTGTCCTGTAGGCTCCAGCACTTCCTCCTCGGCCTCCAACGGGGACATCTCTGGTCCCTGGAGGATGTGGTTTTGGTGCTGGTGGACACTCTGCGCAGGGTTTGCGAATGGCGGCAGCTGGAGTATTATGTGCGGGTGGTGGCAGCACCAGCAGCTCTTCTTTTGGTCCCGACATCCCCACGGCATACAATGAAAAGGTGGTCGCCTTCCTTCGCCAGCCGAACATATTCGACATCCTGAAGGAGCGTCAGCCAGCTGTGGGAACGCGGCAAGCACTGCGAGACAAGGTGAATGCAGTGCGAGTGGAAGGGACTCCAGCTCTGGACCGTCTTAGCGATGACATCGACCTGACTATTTTACTGAGGTATGTCTGTTTGTCTAAAATACAATTTATTTGACCATTTATTTTCACATATGTTTGACACCAGTGAAATTGTATGATGAATTTGTTAATTTCATGGTGAAGATCAGTTTGATTGAGATTATTTTGTGTCTCTGAATTTATAAGTATTCTGATTAAATTGTCAGTAAGGTATGCCATAGGCAAGCCAGCACGTGAAAGTTTAAGTGTGGACCCATTGGCATCCTTTCTCGGCAGAGTAAGCTCATGCTGGTGCTGGCTTTATCCCCATCCTTCCTCCATTTCCCTCAATAATTCTTCCCTAACCCACCTACCCACCACTTTCCAATGGTTCAGATGATCTCAGACATCAGTCACCTCTCTAAATTATCAACCAACGTACTGACAAGGAGACATCGCGTAACAGTAATTGAGGACGAAGACAAGACATATGTTATCTTAAAGTGGAGTGAAAATGCCGGAAATTGGTAATGTCTTTCCGCCCCATGTTCCAGGGTTCGTGAGAAAATTGCTAATAAACATTTTCGTCCCAAGGAAATACTTACGATTTCGCGCTTTACACCACAAGGTGAAATGGCCGAGTTGGTTAAGGCGCTAGCGCCTATTATGCCGGGTTGGAGTGGGACGTCGCGGGTTCGAGGCTCATACATGTATAATTTTTTTTCACTCGAATATACTTCGGAAACCACGAAAGATGCCAGATGCCGAACGTATACGACAGTAACTACGGTTTTTTTTCGTTTTAAAACTATTTTTTGGAATTTCTACTGCCCAGAGTGTTGTAGACAATTGTGGAGTTTTTATCATTTGCTCGGAAGGAGAGTTGGAGGAGAAAGGAGCGTCATTGGCCGAGTATTTCCGATTTTATCAACAAAGTATGTAACGAATCAACTGGGAGGGGGGGGAAGGTGCACAAGAACACCTTTGGGAGCAGTTTTCCTGATGCAGTTATGGAGTATTGCGCCGTGTACGAGTGAGTGAGTTTGTGAACACTCCCAACTGCCACTTGCACTGTTTTTTGTCCCTTGAATGCAAGCGTTCTCTTTACATCTACCCTATATGAACACCCAGTTTGGTCGGTATTCATCACAAAATCCTTATCGTAGTGCTGTATCATTGGTTTCACCTGTTTTTGAAATATATCCTTCATTAAATTCTTCATTTAAATCTTCATTAAATTCAGCTTCAGAAAAAGCTTCATTAAATGCTCTCATTGTAGGCGCAATATTCCATAACTGCATCGGGAAAACTGCTCCCAAAGGTGTTCTTGTGCATGCAGGAAGCAGGGGGTGAATTTGGTCCGCTTGTGAGGGAGATTGTGATGTCCATGGAGAATGAATATAGAAATGCTAATGTAGCGTGCTCAAAATCAGGAAAACTGACAAGTGCATTATTTAAAAAGTTTTTAGAGAAGGTAATTAAGCCTTACATTGGCGAAAAAAAATTTTTAATGGTGGTCAATTCCTGGGGAGGACAAATAAATGCTGGCATGTACGATGAACTATTTACTAATGTCAATGACGAACCTACATGTACATTAAAAGTGATACCTCCCACGTGCACCCCGTTATGCCAGCCTTGCGATGTTTATTTTTATAGACAAGTAAAACAATTTATTGCAAGATTACAAAATAGCAGTGTCCTATTGAAGGAAAAAAGGGAAATTACATCTCGAGAAGATGCCATTACAATCTATTCTTTGATCCACCATCAGCTATCTTCACCATTGTTCAATGAAATGATAAGTTATGTATGGTTTGCATCAAAATTATTGGAGGAGAGGAATGTATTTAGAAATGTAAGAGAAATGTGTTTTCCACAAGATCTGCATACAACAGATGCAAATGTTCCGGTGAGAGCTTTATTAATGCTCTCATTGTAGGGAAATTTTTTGCTTCAAATGCTTTTATGATGAATATCATCCAAAAACATGCTATTCAACGCCATGACGGAAATTTATAATTCCTGCAGTTTTAATAAACATGGTTTTGGAAAGGAATTACAGTTTTTTTATTACCCAATAATTTTCCTTTACTGAAATGGAATTTCTTCTTCCCCCCCAGTCGCTTCGTTATATACGTTGTCCCATATTAGCTCCTCTCAAGCCTCTTATCCATACTCTTGGCACCTGTTTTAATCTCTTTTCAGGCAGGAAAATCTTCGCGATTGAAGGAAAAGTTGAGTAAAAAATATCCGCCTTGGAGCACAATTTCTAGGAAATTTAAAGCAATCAGATCGCTTCAAGATAAACATTAACATTTTTGCCTTCTGTTAATGGCCTCCAGAAAGTCCCACGACTAATCGGAGTCATTCCTGTTTCAAAAAGTATTTCAAAATCGGAAATACTCGGCCAATGACGCTCCTTTCTCCTCCAACTCTCCTTCCGAGCAAATGATAAAAACTCCACAATTGTCTACAACACTCTGGGCAATAGAAATTCCAAAAAATACCGTATTTGCACGAATCTAAGATGAACACGATTCTAAGACGACCCCCCTTTTTTGGAACTCCACTAGGGGAAAAAAATTATTTTGAAAAATAATTTATTGTTAGACGAATACTAGTGCCTATACATTTATTCTATTTGCATTTTTATATTTATGTTTGTTGTTGTGTTTGTTTTTTACGTTCATTATCTTTTGTTTATCTTCTGATTGTTGTTTGCTTTGAATATCCGCGATGGGAGTTTTGAGGTTGCAACTCCAATAAATATAGTAAATTTTTATATTATTTCATTTATCTTGGCGCCAAAATATTGAGGAATTAATATTAATGATACACGTACGTGGGAAACAGGAGTAGCGTTCCGCTACGTAGCAGAACGCTACTCCTGTTTCCCACAGTTGCGAGCACTGCCACGAGAGTCCATCTTATTGCTTGCCACGATGGCGACGCGAGATTGCTTGACGCGCTCGGCGAAATGATAATACCCTACTATAACCCGAAAGTCATGCTTATCACCTTGTTATCACCAAGATGCAGCTGAGAGCTTGGAGAGGATACGAAAGTCAGTAGTCAGCGAAAGATTATATACACCCTGCCACAACGGTCATCAGCTCTGGACCGGAGAGTCATATTCAGTACTACCTGTGTCGTAATTGGGCGATTAATACAAGTGGCCCACGATATTTCTTATTGTTTTATTCCAAAGTGGCCATAAACCAATACTCCCATCAAAAGCAATAAATGATAAAATACTTACGGATTAAGTTTATCAACATTTGTGCACTTAAGCAGAAAAATATGAAATGCAAACGTATTAAGTTGTATTCACAAGTTCTTACTATAATGTAACACTATGGCTTGATCAACAAGAAATGATGAAAGAAGATACTTTCACTAGGTGACTTCCTAATTTACATGCTCAAAATAATTCACGAAGAATCATTTTAGTTACAGTCACTATCACATTCATTTTCACTTGAATCTTTATCACTGCTCTGCCAAAGTTCATCGTCCTCACTTCCATCCATTAGATTAGAAATACCGCATTTCTTAAATGCTTTAACAATGATTTCCTCTTTCACTCCTTTCCATGCAGCAAGGATCCAATGCACTAACTGAGATAGACGAGCCCTCTTTACGCGTCCAGATGGCGTCAGCTCCCATTCTTCAGATGCCAACCAATCTGTATAAAACCTTTTCAATTGTTCTTTAAAAGGCTTATTTACGAAAACGTCCAAAGGCTGCAGCTGGGATGTCATACCTCCTGGAATCACGGCCAAGTCACTATCTGCTTCTTTCATTGCATCCTTCACAGCTGGAGTTATGTGCCCTCGATAAGAATCCAGAACAAGTAGAGACTTTAATTTGAGAAGGTGCCCAGGCTGTTGGAACCATACCAATTTCAGCCATTCAACTACCATTTCACTCGTCATCCACCCTTTCTCATTTGCTCTTACAATCACTCCTGAAGGAAAATTCTCACCCTTGGGCACATTCTTACGTTTGAGAACTATGTATGGTGGCAGTTTAAACCCATCAGCGGTACAGCACTGCATCACTGTTAGTCTTTGTTTTTCAGCACCGGCAGAAAGTATCTTCACTTCCTTATCCCCTTTCTTTGTCACTGTATATGCACTGGGCATATCAAAGTAAACTGGCGTCTGGTCAGCATTACCTATTTGGCCAAGAAGATATCCTTTTTCTTGTCGTTTTCTTATCACAAAACGCTGGAATTCAACCAGCTTCTCTTCAAAATTCGGTGGAAGTTTTTGACAAATCGAAGTTCGCCGACGAAGAGAAAATCCTTTCCGAGCCATGAACTTCTGCACCCAAGATCGACTAGCTCCAAATTCAGTCCGCAGAATTCCCAAAGTCCGAGCTAATTCTTTTGCTTTCACTTGAATAATTTCGCTGGAAACTGGTAGTCCTTTAGCCCACTGGGATATAACAGAGTCACTAAGTTTTGTTTCCAATTCTTCGTACCTTCCTTTTTGAGGTCCAGAAAATGCTCTCCTTGTTGCTACACACGAGAAAATCTTAATCGAATCTTGTCTCCAGCGTCTAACATTACATTCCGAAACACCAAATACTCTTCCAGCTGCAGAATTGGAATTTTTCTCTGCAAATAATATAACTTTTCTTTTGAAAGCGGCAGTGTAATGACTTCTTTTCTCTGCCATCGTAATACTCTGAAAGGCACGGGGTCACAACTCAATCGATCTCTCTAATCAGAGGCAAATCATGTTGCCTTCTTACCGTTGCTCTGAGACAAATGCAACGACTTTGTAGCAGTTTATTCCGCGACGGCATTGAGGCTTTAACGTTACAATTTAGGTAAATTGTAACCAGTCAAGGCAGAAGTGCGCCCGGCGACAGATCGGCGTGCACCGAATCTTTGCCTGCTGCCAAAAAATGGAAAATGTTTTTTACTTAAACGCAAAATTAAATAAGCTAAATTACTGTTCAGTTATTTTTAACGTTGGTTTTTCGTTGTATAGCTATCAGGTGGCAAACTAAGGTATCCATAATTTTTTTTCCGACGTAAATTATGCAACCCAATTGACATCGAGAATTTTGCATCCGATTGTAAGACGAACCCTCTTTTCTGCAGGAGTTGGGAGGGAAAAAAACCTCGTCTTAGATTCGTGTAAATACGGTAGTTTATAAACAAAAAAAAACCGTAGTTACTGTCGTATACGTTCGGCATCTGGCATCTTTCGTGGTTTCCGAAGTATATTCGAGTGAAAAAAAATTATACATGTATGAGCCTCGAACCTGCGACGTCCCGCTCCAACCCTGCATAATAGGCGCTAGCGCCTTAACCAACTCGGCCAATTCACCTTGTGGTGTAAAGCGCGAAATCGTAAGTATTTCGTTGGGACGAAAATGTTTATTAGCAATTTTCTCACGAACCCGGGAACATGGGGCGGAAAGACATTACCAATTTCCGGCATTTTCACTCCACTTTAAGATAACATATGTCTTGTCTTCGTCCTCAATTACTGTTACGCGATGTCTCCTCGTGAGGAGATTTTTTCCCCTTTCTCTTGGTAAGGTTTTTTTTATTTGGCTCCTTCATAATCTTTGT
Organism: Ceriagrion tenellum; assembly: GCA_963169105.1. Classification (NCBI taxonomy): domain Eukaryota; kingdom Metazoa; phylum Arthropoda; class Insecta; order Odonata; family Coenagrionidae; genus Ceriagrion; species Ceriagrion tenellum. The sequence continues at coordinate 166,415,909 of OY720634.1, forward strand.
TTTTTGTGATCATTTTCCTTAGCCATGCATCTCAAAGTCAGTGTGTCATTTAATTTGGTGCTCAGGTTGTCACATGTGTCTTGCCACTCACAAAACAGTGCAGGCAATTCATTCATTGGTTTGTCTCCAACTCTCTCACCTCCGTTGTGTGTCAGTCTCTTTGAACAGGAGATCATGTCATACGTGCCTGCTGTTCCGTCCTCTGTCTCGGGTGCCCGCCCCTCCCCCAGGGGATCCCCACAGCCATCGCCCCAAGCATCTCCCGGCCTCTCAAGAGCCAATGCTAGAGCTCCTGCTCCATATCGACGTGACTTTGAAGCTAAGCTCAGAAATTTTTATCGCAAGTTGGAATCCAAAGGATATGGCCAGGGACCAGGAAAACTTAAGTAAGTTAGATGTATGTGTTGCTTAATTAATTAGGCTCTTTAAGCTTAATATGGAAAATGTGTGGCCTACTTACATTTTTATGTCAAAATGATTAAAATTTCAACATTTTTCGTGTGGTAAGTAAATATGACACATTGCTCTCATTGCGTAATCATCCTCTAATCATATCATTATCCTGTTGTGAAGTGAAATTGGAACTTTAGGATATTTACTTTATCTTTGTTCATTTGTGTTGCTTGAATATATTTTTAGATTGCACATACGCCGAGAACATCTCCTTGAAGATGCATTCAACAAGATAATGTCTGCTTCCAAAAAAGAGCTTCAGAAGTCAAAATTATACGTTACTTTTGATCGAGAGGAAGGATTGGATTATGGAGGGCCATCTCGTGAATTCTTCTTTCTTCTCTCCAGAGAACTGTTCAATCCTTATTATGGCCTATTTGAGTATTCTGCTAATGACACATACACTGTTCAAGTGTCACCAATGTCCGCCTTTGTGGACAATCATCATGAGTGGTGAGTCTTTCATTCCCTTGAGAGGTGGTGATTGCCTACACAATTTCATCATTCATTGTTGTGGTCATTAGACGTTATGGGTTTATTCATATTCATTAGACATGATGGCTACAATGGAATGTGAAATGGAGTGAATTTTACTGTGAAATACTTCTGTTCAAGAGACCCGCATAGTACGTGTATTGCTGCAATACAGGATTTGATGTAATTAATTGCCAATCGGTGGCAAGGGAATGAGAATTATTTTCTGGTGCTTGGGAGCTTCAGTGGAAAGACTTGCTCAAAGGTCCAATTAGAAATTATTTTTATGTAGAACAGTATATGGAAAGGTTGAAGTCTTTAGGGGAATTTGTTATTGAGGATAACTATTAAGAGTGTATGGAATACAAAAGGGATTGAACTCCAAATTTGACTGGAGTACATCCTCAAGAGTAAATTATCCTGCAGATAATGCTCCCTTTCCATTGACTTTTGGGGGATGAAGATCTGAGGAACCTGAGATTTTTTTTCTGTTGTATGTCATTTAAAAAAATGTTCAATAAGTAAGTAAGTTCAGTGAGTAAGTCATTTTGAAATGTTTCTCATAGTGGAGAAATGTGATAATGTCGCTTTACTGTGTAGTGGGGAAAGCAATGGACCTTTTAGCAGAGGTCAAATCTGGAAGAGAAGTTTTTTTGTACTTCTGGCTGAAACCCAGATGTGTGGTATTCTGATTATATATTGGATACATCTGGGAAACCACATATGTTGTTCTCAGGGTAAGATACTGTTCCATTCCCTTAGGATTTGTAAGGGAAGATCTCTATCTTTTGCCACAGGGCTCTCTTATTAGGTCCAACAATCAAACCATCCTTGGTGTTTATGACTGTGGTGGTGACTGCCTGTGAAACTGCTGAAAGACAAAATTTAAGTGTCCAAAAAAGTATCAACTTTGTTGCTATGGAATTAAGTAGTTGTGAAAATGTTATTTTGCTCGCATTTATATTCTAAAGGTATAGTTTGGACATGGTTGTAGATTGCTCAGCTCTGTTTCTTTTTCATTTGAATATTTCTCAGTACTGTTACAATATCTCCTTGTCACAATAATCCTAATAATTGTTGATAGCTTGACATAAAAGAGAAGGATGTACAATTTTCACTTTTAGCGCTGAATCAATTTTGCTGAGGGAAATTTGTGCTATTCCATGGATTTAAGATGAAAATTGGTACAAATCGTGAGGAAGGTTGCAGAAATTGGTGACCACCTCCTCCCTCTTGAGTCTTATCCAATCCTCATATGCCCTAAACATGCTTCTTTTCATTGCTTTCAGGTTTCGCTTCAGCGGTAGAGTACTGGGACTTGCTCTTGTGCATCAGTATCTATTGGATGCCTTCTTCACTCGCCCTTTCTACAAAGCTCTCCTTCGATTGTAAGTACATACTTTCATACTAATAAAAAGTACATACCATTGAATACTTATTCCCTCAGAAAGGCGGTGTATTTACAAATTAGAATAAATCTAGCTTCTTTTAAGTTCTACGGGTTTGTAGATGTTGAAATTTGATTGTCCTTTTGTCTTAGTTCTGAGTACAAAAAATTGTTTTTTTTTTTAATTAACCTGTAGCATTATTTTGATGCATTAAAAATAGGATGAATGTCATGTGTTAATTTTCAAATATATGTAAAATTTGCAACTACAGATTGATTTGATTAAATTTTGGGAGGCTAATGGATAGAGTGATTGGTGTCCCTTTATTATGTGTCTGGTTGATAATTCTCCTGCTCATAATGATGGTGAATTCATGAGGTGCAAAATGGGTGGATATTGGTCCCCCTGAAATAGTCCTGGAACTCTATACTATAGACTACATACTAGGACAAATAAATCATCTGATACACTTGAGACATCCAGGTCAAGTAATGTAATACAGTGGAACCTGGTTAGCACGTTTTTGAAGGGGACACAAAAAATGAACGAACAAACCAGGAAAACGTGCTAACCAGGATAGTTAATATAGCAATCCAGTTAGTCGAAATCGGAGGAAAAGTCAAAACAATTATGTAATGTTACTCTCCAAAGTTCTCTTATTTATGTTTCCCTTATATATTTTCACGCATGAAATCGACAAAATAATCTAAAATTGCCAAGTAAATACAAACCAAATGAAAATAACTTTTCACAGCTTTCTCAGTTTTAATTGTTCAAAAGCTCACATTTGCACTAAAAATTTGTCCAAGGTACTCTGCTCTCTATTTCTTGCACCGAGCTCAAGTATTCTTGCATCAAGCTTCGCGTGGAGATTCAAGGCGTCGTCTGCTCCCACAACATTAGTTAAGTAACGGTGCACGCACTCCATGGCCTCGAGTGTTTTGTCTAAAGTTGGAACTGTGGGAACTGAATCAGACTCAGACCCTAGCTCTGAATCATTGTCATCATCTATGTCCTCCAACTCCTGCTTGTGAATTTCATCTATAGACAAGGTCTGGCAAACATTAAGATCGTCATCACACTCGCCGTACTCGTCAAATTTCACCTCTCCAGCAATCTGATGCCACTCCTCGAGAGGGTAAGGAGTCAGTTCTGCTTCTTGTGTCGTGTAAACCACTATGTCCGACCCCACACTACTAAATCCAGCTGCTTTAAAACAACTGGTGACGTTTTCTTTGCTCATGGAATCCCAAGCATATTTGACGAAGTGCATCGCATGCATAACATCTATCTTCCGCTCAGCTGTTTGTAACGTGGCCAGCCTCTTTTGTAACAGCAGCCTTCTATATTTTTGCTTGAAACATCGGATGATTCCTTGGCCAAGGGGCTGAAGGTGACTCATCGTGTTTGCCGGGAAGAATTCGACCCTGATGTTTCTGAGGTATCTTGTATCAATTGGATGAACAGCACAGTGGTCGACAAAAAGCAAAATGTTTCTATTTTTGCCGCCCAGTTTGGCATCTAACCCTCTCAAAAAGTTTTTAAAAATTGATGTGGTCATCCATGCTGCAGGGTTAGCTGTGTCACAGTCTAAACTATATAAACTTTGTCGAGACTGTGGCTGTGTATTGGCAGGGAAAGGTTTGAATGGTTTTAAAACACCTCAGGTGTTTAGATTTGCCTATCACAAGCAGCTGCTGCTTGTCAGTTCCACTCTCGTTGCAGCACAAAAGAACTGTCAACCTCTCCTTACTTAATTTTCCTCCGTGGCATTTTTCACCTTTAAATGCATATGTTCTATCGGGTAATAAGTTGGAAAATAAATCAGTTTCATCGGCATTGTAGACGTCATCGGGACTGAAATCTTCAAGCATCTTCGGCAAATTTGTTTCCTTCCAAGCTTCTGCGATATCAAGGTTAACACTGGCTGCTTCACCACAAACACACCAAAAACTAATCCATCTTTGTTTTTGAAACCGTCTATCCAACCATTGGAGGCATGGAAATTATCGATGCCCATTTTTGCAGCCAAAAATAACACCTTTTCTTTGATGATTGAACCATCAAGCTTGAGCTTTGTGCTTGTCTGCACTATTTAAGTAAAACAGCTTCCAATTCCGGAAATTTTCCATCATGAATACGCTTTCGCTTTCTGTCAAAATAACCACTTTGGATTTCTTCGCGATTGCTGACGATCGTGTTTAAAGTAGATGCTGGGATGTTCAACCTTCACGCCAGTTCTACTCGCTTTACGTGTGGATTCCTGTCAACTTCTTCCAGAATTTTCATTTTTTCTGCAGTTGTAATCTGCTTCACAACTTGTTTACTTTCCCTTGTAACTGACCTTACTATCACAACACGTGCAATATGAACAACTCTCCACTCTAGACCGACACTCTAATTGTTTTATGTCACAAAACATGTGAAATGCAAATGGATCGGCATTAAAATGCCTAGTGTTGATATTTAATACATTAACTAGAGAGCGTTGGTTGTTTATATTACCCAAACTGTATTAGAGAGGCACTTGCGGGTTGCATTTCGGCAATTTGCTGAATGTACTAACCAGGAAAGCGCGAGGATTTAAATTGTAGTAACCAAATAATTTTACCAGTGAATTGGCCTAATTGTACCGGGACCATGAGAAATCAACGTACTAAGGAGGAAAACGTGCTAAGGAGGAACGTCCTAACCAGGTTATACTGTATTTGAATGAGCTCTATTGAAGGGGGAAACCACCATAAATAGCCCAAGTTCCACATATACCTCACAAAATAACCTTGGATACCCCCTCAATAAGTTTCTGGTTACATTCCATGTTGGTAGTACCAAATGAGGAGATACATATGGACTGGCAACAAGATAGCAAGCATCAGGAATAAGAATTTAAATATTTTCTCCAGAAGATGGTATGGTGTTTACTGGAATACTATAGAGCCGAGTTTTGCCAAAAATATTTCACACAGACAACTAATTCATTGTCCCTTGGAATTTGGTGTTACTGCATTGACTTTAGTCCTCCATGATGAGTGTCATTTGCAATGTCCTCATTCCACATTACAGTTTTTATTCTCCTGCCAGTTGAGGTGCATTGGTGCCTGGTAATACCCTCTGGTTAAGTGGTAAAGCATCAAGAAGTATCAAGAAGAAGCTCTGCTTCTGTGTCTGTTATTGTCTGCTAATTGAATGGACCTATATGTTCTGCCTGCAGTTTATACTGAAGTGATGATGTAAAATTTGAAATTCTCTCTGTAGGCCTGTGTCACTCAGTGACCTTGAATCGCTTGATGGTGAGTTTCATCAATCATTGCTGTGGATTAAGGAGAACGACATCACAGGACTCTTGGATTTAACATTTGCCGTCACAGAAGAAGTTTTTGGTCGAGTGGCTGAGAGAGAGCTCAAGGCTGGTGGTCGTAACATTCCTGTCACTGAGAAGAATAAGAAGGTCAGCTTATGTGGCCAAAAGTAATTGTGATTGGCCTTTTATTTAGTTCATCATTGCTATGGCTGAAATATTAGTGAGATTGAAGGTAGAAAAAGAGCTTGAAAATGAAAGTGACTATCAATGAATATGTCATTTCAAAATTGTTGCTATCATAAATTTTGAGGATTAAAGTGAATTGCTTCTTGGACATTCTCCTTTTCTTGAGACTCCATGAAATTAACCCTTTTCTGAGTGCCATACCCCATCTTCCATTTTAAAAGTACTCCATTTACAGTCATTCCTGATTCAGTGTGTGGGAGATGTGTTCCACTATGAGTTGTTGCACTGATCAAGTGATAATTTGACAAGAAAATTGATGATCTAGATTATTTTGAATATTGTACTAATAAAAAGATTGCATTTTATTGGTAATGATGCATGAAAACAGGAATATCTCGAGCGTGTGGTGAGGTGGAGACTTGAGAGAGGTGTTGGCGAGCAAACTGAGTCACTCGTTAGGGGATTCTATGAAGTGGTGGACCCAAGGCTTGTCTCTGTATTTGATGCCCGTGAGCTGGAACTGGTGATTGCTGGCACGGCCGAGATTGATTTTGCAGATTGGAGGAAGAACACGGAGTACAGATCCGGTGAGGACTTTTCTGGATTCATAGATATATGCATCATATTGCACAATTGTATAGTTTGTTCACTTAATGCTCTGACATGTGCAGTTTTCTATGCTGGCTCCACATATTTTTAATACTTGAATATAGGGAATGAGATTTCATAATAATGGAATGAATGGAAGTCTCCTTAATCTTGCATATCTGCTGTAGTAACTGACAACTAAGTGTACATTTATCACAATATCCTCTGAAGGTGGTTGCCTTGTGTTGTCATGTTTTTGGTTTGCATGTGAGGGGAATAGCTAAAGGTTTTAAAGGTAATAAGTTATTGCATTACATTCTGTTGCTTGACCTGCGTAAGTCACTTCCGATTGCATGAAGATGAAGATGATAGCTGCAGTTGACCCAGCTATACTTTATCATTTACAACATTTCAGAAGGCTGCCAAAAGATTTATAATAAGTGATAACAATTCATCTTGTTCTTAATCTTCATAATTAATTGCTTTAGACTGATTTAGAATTGGTACAGAGTGGGTGGAAAGGCACACTCCTTTGACAGAAGTTGTAATATCTATGACTTATCAGTCCTCTGCTTGTTTAAATAAAGAGCTAATTTGTTGAGTTATTGAATGATTGTTGTAAGATTATTATTATGTTTGAGGACATCAAATTTGTTTATGTCTTTCAGGTTATGCTCCAATTTTTATTTATAAAACTATTTTATGGTACATAAAAAAACACACTTTCCTGCATGAATTCACCTTATCCAAGTGAGATGTTCAATGCATATCTTTATAATTTATCACTTTTTTTAAATTGAGGAAACTGTTAACTGTCTGAACATAGTCACAATAGTGTGGTAAAGTGAATTTCTCACTCCCTCGTGAATTTCTAAGAGGCTCTAGAAAACAATGCCTTCTGAAATATAATTGAATTCCAATTTGGGATGCATGACAAGTAACAGCAATACTTATAACTATCTAACTTAATACATCCCAATGGGCCGCAAGATGGTGATTATATTGATGGTGCTGTAATTCTGAATGTAATATTTACTCTTATGATCAGGTAACATAGCTCTCATCATCAAATTAATGCCCATGGACAGAGGTATGTACCAATTCTTAAACTTTATCATAATTTGGTGTCTAGTTATTTCTTTGGAGTATAAGGTGTAACAAATCATTCTGCATTATACAGTTATGTTTCTCAATGTTTCGTTATGTGATAAATTACGTTTAATATGAAGTATCATTGAGAAACATGGTATATGAGTACATTCCTTGAAAATTGTGTCGGCTGCTACTTACCTATGGTGGTGTTATGACTATGTCATGTCTGTCTCACGGTAGCGCTGTTGCAGGCCGATGCTCTTTTGGTCATAAATTTGAATACCTAACTGCACTATTACAATGGATTGACTCTACACATCGTCATGTCAGTTGAAATGATTTTTTCATGGACTGTATGTGTTCTTTTTCGACGGTGAGTATGCTTAGAATTCAGGAATGTGGGGCAACTGTTATATTTTCTGTTTGTACACCAATTGGGTTATCTGACTCAAATTGATGTTTTTCCATCTATATTCAAAGTTTCACTCCATTTCTAGTTGACTATAATGAGAGTGGTACTAAACCAGTCATATCTTGTACTTTAGTCACCTCAGTATAGAGCATTTGTTTTCAACTTTCACTATAATGGTTTGCTCTCATCCATTTTTAGGTTACCACGACAACCACCCTGTAATCCAGTGGTTCTGGCAGGCCATGGAGAGGTTTTCGAATGAGCAACGCCTTCGCTTACTACAGTTTGTGACTGGGACTTCGAGTGTGCCATATGAAGGATTTGCTGCATTGCGCGGATCCACTGGCCCTCGAAAATTTTGTATTGAAAAGTGGGGAAAGCCCGATAGCCTACCACGGTGAGTACCTATGAGTGTGATATGATTGACTTCAAATATTCAAGATTAATTAATGGGGACACATGGCTAAAAATAAGTATCAAGTGTCCATTGGTTACCATTTAAGAAATGTCAGGGTTACTTTGTCCCTGGGAATTGGAATTAAAGTCAGATTTTTTTAAACTTAAGTTTGTTTCAATCAGCTGCATTCACTGTTGGTCAAGCTAGTCATTTTTTTGTGCTCTCAAGGGTAAATTAAATTGATGGGTGGTATGTTTATGGCATGTGTGGTGCAAGATTGATGAAAGTTGGGCAATGGATGCAGTTACAATCAACTTTACGAAAGAGACTTCTATTTGTTTTAAAATGATAAAATTTGGTGAATTTTGTTTGCAATGTGTATATTTTTTAGCACTATGAGGTGCTTTCTTTGTTCATCTCGTTCCATATTCCAAATTTCTTTCTCTGTACCCTGCTGAGGTTTGAGGTTAGAACTTAAATATTCTTATAGATCAGTGGTTGGTCAATGTTCTAATAATATTAGTCTGTTAACTATTAGAATTATTTGATGTTTGGTATTCAATTACCATATGCTGGATCTGTTCAACTAATGACTAGTGCTAATTCTTTCTATGGAGTCATCTTGCTTGAACTTGGTAAAGATTGAGCTAATGAAATTAAGTAGTTTATGTATTGTAGACTGATACCTATGTAATCAAAATCAGCATAAGGCAAAGATGTTCCTGATGTCTAGCTGAGAAGATAAACTGAGGGTGATTTATTTATCGCAGAAGTGACACCATGGCCTGGTTTTATAAATTCTATTATAATATTTTCTCAGTGTGAAGTCCTGTAGGATAGTGCACTCATCCATTAATTAACCATTGGTATCCACAAATGGGGTCATGATGCTAAGTGTATCTTGATTTGGACTCAGATTTGTATTTTTTTCTATTTATGTCCATTAATGTTCCCACAGTGGTGTGAAAGTCTTTTTGATTCATGTTTATGTACTATTAGCGTGCAGCATTGAAGAGTGATCTTTATTTCTTCCAAAACATTGATGTAATCACGGAAGAAAGCATTTGTCTGCACTCAACCAAACTTGCCAATTTTAGGAGTTACAGTGAATACATAGCCTTGTGTATTTTTGCCAAATTTATTTGACATCACCAGATAACATAGAAATAGATGCTCTAGTGTAAAAGCATGGAATCACTTTGCTGCATTTGTGAGCTTACAATCACTGAAATAGGCATAGTGGCCAATTATCATTATCACTCTGAATTAGATACCAGGAAGATAGGCTTATGTCAGCATCAGTATTCAAGACCTCTGCCAACACTACTGTCTGTTTCAAAATTGTGTCGCACAAGTTTGTTAGCTGATATCTTCAAAACAGCTAAAGCAATCAAAAGCAAAAGCATTTCTAATTTAAGGTTTGTTTTTTGAATAGTTTCATGTGAAAATAATATTTTTAAAGTCTATACCTGTTGTATCTTTTCCTCTGTCACTGCAGAAAATTCACAAATAAGGTCTGTTAAAAAAATAGCTGAACCTTTGATAAAAGTTTATTTTATGGTACCTATTATATATTGGTCCTCCTTTCCTTTGAAATACTCTCCTTATCTTGAGATAGACGTATTTCACCTATGTTTCCAGTTTGCCATATAGTCCTGAAATGATTTTCAAGGTATTGCCCACATTTCCTGTACCAAATTCTCTTTATTGTCATCAATAGTCCAATAGAACAATGTCCTTGAAACAATGATTTTATTTTGTAAATCAAAATGAAGTAACGCAGGGCAAGGTCAGGTGATTAGAGAGACTGGAAGAGTATTTGGTTTTTAGCACAAAATCATGAATTGGCAAGGCTGAGTGGGAGGGTGCATTGTTGTAACAGAGGAAGGTCATTCTACTTGGCTGCTATCAAACTAGGAACGAACTTTGCTGCAACCCAATGTTTGTTCAACTTTTTGGTCAAAATATCATGATATGACTCTATTTCTATGATATATCATGATCTAGATTTCAAACTCTCCAGAAAGTCTGTGACAGCCAGGCGATGGCTGGTTTGCTCCAAATTGTTGATTTTCTTACTGTTACTGCCATCAGTTGATATCAAAGGCCTTCCTGGTGGAGGATCTTGTTGAACTGACTGATGACCAATTTGGAAATAAGTAAACCACTCATTTCACTGTGCACAGCTATGAGTGTAATCTCCCTAAGGCTCCATTAAAATTTGGAAGGTATCCATAAAAGATTTTCAAAGTTTCATGCAAATTTTCATGTTGAAACGTTCCTGTTACTAGGACACGGCAAAAATTGTGGTGATAGTTAAAACACCTTCCACTTTGACAGTAACATAATGCAAACCAGGGAAGAGAATGGGAAGGCCCGCTTCCATAAGGCCCTGTAGTATAGGTTTCTTTGTTTAACTCTCCAGCCACCAGGTGGCTCGCCTGTGGCAATATGGCGGCGATTTGAATTTCTATTCCATTCTTTACTCATCGCATTAGGTCATTTCACAGAGAGAAAGAACACTTAATTCTTGAAAGGAAATGACTGGGAGTGCTTCAAAGAAAAGTCAATTTTGGACGAAAACAGAAACCTTGAATAAGTTATAACAGTATACATAAATGTTACAGAAACATATGGCAGTTTGCCTACTAGAATGATTGAGTATCAACAAATAATTATTAATAGACTGAACTGGTCAAATAAAGATATTTATATGATTGAGTAGTAACCAATATAGAATAACAATTGAAATGCCTACAGGAGAATGAAGATATGCATTATCAGGCTATTAAATAACCATCTTGCTGTACACAAATACTATGGGTTACAAGGAACACTGATGAAAACCATGAAGAAATCTCTAGTTCTGCATTAAGTTTAGACCCAATAAATATTGTGGACTACCATTCGTATGGTTCACTTGATAACTTTGTAAATATCAGGTAAGAAATGTGAACTAGACCTTAAAAGTATGATTTTCGTGAACACGCAAGCCCGAAAACCACGACAAGGCTGTAGTCCCAAGTGAAGGGATTAGGCACCTGAAAGTAAAAACAATAATAATTAACAACAAATAAATGCAGTATTAAAGACAGAAGAGGTTTTTAACTATTGAGCCCATTACAGGAAAAATGGTGCAGTGGTCAATAGTCACTCACAGCACTCGATACGTCTTGATCCAAACTAATGACCAATTTTAGTTGAAAAACAGCAATATTTAGGGGTGGAAAAATGTTAAACGATAGACCTGTTTCAAGAACATTTTCCAAATATTCTTACTTACGTGCGACTAAAAATAACTTGAAGGGAGCCAAACACTTAACCGCTGTGGATCCGCGAATTCGTCCTCAAACATGACTGTTGGTATGCAGCACTGACATTCAGACCTCTCATCGACCAATAACTCAAGCCATTTTGATGTTTAGTTTCACAACCTGTCGTTGGAGAGGAAATTATTTCTATTGCATGTAGTAATTCATTTACGACATTAATTGAATTTACCAGCATAGGAAATTTGAAATTATCACCAACATGATCTAGAGAACAACCCTTATAAAACAGGCGTCATTTTAGTTTGTTATCGATGACAACTGAGTAAACCAACTCCGGCACTCCTCCTGCTATATTAATATTTGCATACACAACCGAGTCTTCATTACTGACTACACTCCAAAATGAAGGAAGCTCCCTTAACTTTTGGCAGTCTAATAACTCCTTAAAATTGGAAAAGATGAATTTTTCCCTGAACTGCTTAGCAGACACCAAACTTTCTTTCACAGCCCTTTCCACAAACTCATTTTCCAGTCTCATCCTTTTCTCATCAGGAGATTCTCGACTAGGTGCAGCTTTCGATGCAAACAAAGAACATCCAGGCAAAATGCATGGAATAGCATCCTCTTTCAGCCTGAGTTTTTCCAAAGGTGCCGTCAGTTTTTTTCCACTCCTTTCGCCAAAGTATGATGTTTCCCAAATGACGTCATCCATTTTAAAATAAGCATGGCCCACCTGAAATAATTAATTTCACAATGAATGCCAGTGAAAGTTCTTAATGGCTAATAGGAATCACCTTCAAATAAACACGAATAAGAAGTATTTTCCTATTCAATAAATGCAGTTTCATTAACTCATGATAATTGCATAATACCTCTGCGTACTTTACTGACCGAAAAATATGGATGATAAAAGGAAGAATTACTTTTGAAGCATATGTGGAATAGTTTTCCTTACCTTTGAATTAACTGTTGGCTGAAAATCTTGCCGGCGAATAGCTGAAATCCACTTTTTCTTCAAGTGCGGATCCTTAGGAAAGCCAAACACATTCACTTTCGGTCCATTTTTGTAGTTTCCTCTACAGTTCGGTACTCAGCACTTATACACCATCACTGATGGAGTGAATACTATTTCACTCTTTAAGAAAACAATATAAAACCATAATAAAAGTGAAACACTTTAATTATCTTCTAAATTCTCTACGTTGCAACCAACACCACTTAAATTTATTTGAACTAACTGCCTTAGAGGATCAATTCATCACCACAAATCACAGTGTTGCTAGGGGTCGCAACAAAATCAACAACGGACTGGAAGGCCGCCTACCATTGGACTGGAACTGGAAGGCCGCCTACCATTTTTAGATGTTATGATCCACCGGAAGGAGAATGGCTCACTAGGACATGGTGTCTTCCGCAAGAAGACCCACACCGACCTATACCTGAACGCCGAGAGTCACCATCACCCCTCGCAGAAAAGAGCTGTTCTTACAACACTCCTCCACTGCACCAGATCCATAGCAGATGGATAAACCTTCCCCTAGAGCTACTCCATCTACAGAAGACGTTCCACCAAAACGGATTCTCCCAGAAAGAAGTAAACCGAGCCATAGGAAAAGTTCCCTAAGTCATGGCCCTGAAAAGGACCGTAGAGGAACCGTTTGCCAAGGCATGTATTCCATATGTGTCTACAATATCGGGGAAAATATCTCGAATTCTTAGAAAACATGGAATACAGACTATCCACAAACCCCACAGGAAATTATTTAACGACCTAGTAAAAGTAAAAGATCCGCTGGGAATGAAAACTCCGGATGTATATCGCATTCCCTGCAAGTGTGGAGAAGCTTATGTGGGGGAGACTAGACGAACTGTGGAGACGAGGCTGAAAGAACATGAACGATGCATTCGTCTGAAACAACCGGACAAGTCGGCCATAGCTGAACACAGCCTCATTCACGCCCACAAAGTTGACTTCGACAAGACAACTATACTTTGCCGGGCAAACGGCTATTGGGACCGTTTGTTGAAAAAAGCCGTCGAAATCCGACTAGAGAAGAAAAAACTCAACAGAGACAGCGGTTTCTACCTCAGCAACACTTGGAAACCAGTACTGAAGTCCATAGAGGCAACGCGGACCAATCAGAGGAAAGCGCGGGGAAACAGCTTTGCACCTGCCCTTCCCTAACACTATATATAAAGGGACACTTCCTACCATCGGCATCTCACTTCCCTGAGGACGGCTGCAGAGTAAGCAGCCGAAACATCGGTCATGGACCTTCCAACCCGGATGGAATCCCGAGAATCCTTTCTACATAAAATCAACAACGCCTAGGGGGTTCAGAGGTATTGCTAATTGGCCTAATCATCGTGACGTCACCATGCTTACGTGCTTCAACGCTGAGGCCTTAAGTCGAGAAGGTGTTGCCAATGAAGACTCATAGCATCAGACTGCTAGTTTAACTCGCCAGCCACAAATGTTGCTAGCTATCGCAACAGTGTTTCCCTCTGTAGTCAACCTAAAAAAGTAGAAGCAAGCCTTACCATTCTCTTCCCTGTGCAAACTAAGCAAAATATCAACAAACAGAAAACCATGGTTACTCAGGAGGTAGTAAGGTATATGGTGCCACCAACTACCTTTTTCTAGGACTATCTGTCACTGGGAAAGAAAAAAGTTTCGTTTTTTATTGAGCAGACCTTGTATTTTTGAAGTCTTGAGAATGAATTGCAGCTCTGGCTCTTGATTAATGAAGAATGATGGAAGATACTGCTGTATACTTTCAGAACAACATAAAATAGAGTTTTAACTTCTTTACAGTGAGTTAGAGGTGGATATTTTAAACACCTTTTTAGTCAACTTGCAATTTGTGTGTTATCTCAATTAGTCAAGAGTTAAAAAAAAAATATTTTTTTCCATGAATTCATTGTTATTGTAAACTTTTTATGGGAGCAGTGGCTGTACATCGATGAGAAACCAGCCATGTCCATTAGAGACAGTAAGAAATTGATAGTTGATATTTCCAAGTCACTAACTGCCATAACACCCTGCAAAATATTGGCCTCTCTTTGTTGAAGGTATTCAATTAGCCCTATTTTCAGGAATATTCCTCTAATTCTAGAGATCTTTTCCTTGTTTGACGTCAACAGTAGTACCAAGCCTCTCAAAAACATGACATTGAAATTGTGTGGCATTGACCACTGCATTTCCAGACCTCTCCTATGGTAAATCGAGGATTTAGTGTGACATTGACTAATGCATCAGTAACAATTACCCCCTCTGTTATAATTGATAATCTTGTAATTCATCATCATCATCCTCATCTAATACATGCCATATGATATACCATTGGCTGGTTTATATCCCATGCGGTATCAGATATTGCTTGTACACATTTTGGCCATCCTGTCTTGGCAACAATGCACTCAACTCAGTTTGTGTTTCTGGCGTACATATTTCATCTTCCTTGGAGTAATTTTCTCCAAATAAATTTAAAATATTATAAAATATCCTGGTTATTCAATTATGATGACCTCAGCTCATTCATCTCTTTGAAGGCAAGACCTGGGAAATAGTGCCATTTACGGTTTTGTCGAAGGGGTGGGTTCAGATATTAGCAGTTTCAGATTAGTTACGGCTGCATTTTCCATGAATACTTTTGAATTCAGGATCTCCCGTTAGCAGTTTTCCCTCTGATTATGTCTCCATGTGACGTTACATGCAAGAATCAATGAAATAGGATTGAAAGTTTAGTCACCTACGTACACTGAAAGGTGGAAAATATGAGATTAGGAAAAAGGGATAAAAAATGTAATCACTTGCCTGTTCGCAAAGGGCTCATTTTGATAACTGGCCCCTGCTGATGTATCCATTTGTGTTCAAAGTGCAAGAAGAGTTCTTACACATGCTTTCCTAAAAATATACATTTTTACCCATTCGCTGCTTTCAGTTGTACTGATTAAGTATTTGGCTGAGGTGCCAAAGTGTTCATTCCCTTGTTAGCCAATTGCCCAGGGTTTTCATTCCTTTTTCAACATGGTTTTATTGAATCACAGTCACTGTGCTAATAATGTATATTTTATCTTTACTCTTGGCATCATTGAAATGGCGTTGGTACCTTCTGGTGCTTCTCTTGATGCCGTTTAGCACATGGTGTGTAGATCAGCTCTATTTGCAAAGTTTCCAGTGTGGTAGCATATTTTTTTGCTGTTGCTTTAGTTGCATTTTTTTAAATTTTATATGTAGCATTATATATCTGTGCATAAGTTATGTACATACATCTTGGTAAGTATTTCTAAGGAGATTTTTGGAAAATGTGGATTTCAAGTTAAATTAATGTAGGTGTAATTTATGTATCAGTTGATGTCCATTTCCTACTTATTTGAGGGTAACTTCAAGCTAAATAAGCAGATGGTGGAATAATTGGGTCAACCAATTTGAACTAGCTCATGGCTTTGAAAATACCTCAAGGTTGGGAGTGAAACTGCAATTATATTGTTTTAAATATTTTAAATTGAGCCAAGGCTCTCTGAATTGTGATGATGTAATTTTTATGGTTTGTTATGAATTTTCAGACCCCAGTGGTCATAGGGATACAATCAATTCATCCAAAATGGTAATGAATTGATAGAGGTAAATCCAAAGCAGCATCCAAAACAAAATGTAAAGCCCTGAAATATATCGTTAATATATTCATGGCAAGGCTACTAAATCAGGCTTCAATATTGCATGAAATATGTACCCTAATTATCGAAAATACAGATTCACTCTTGGTTTGTGTGAACACATTTGAAACATGGTTAGCAATGATTGCATTAATTTGTTGAAGCTACTTACCTTAAGCGAATGCATAGAATTTTAAGCCACCATTATCTGGACTTTGCAAAATTTCTTAGAGATTGATGGCAAAACAAAATTCTGTGTGGGGCCAGATTAAGAAGTCTCACAGTTTCACTCTTTATCAAAAGTGGTATAGATGTACCTTTAATATAAATAGGTTTCAGACATGTCCTCTAGCCTCCCTTTTCAAGATTTGATTGCTCGACATTTCTCTGCCAGAATTGCATCCTATCAAATCTGTATGTGAGTGTACAATTTGGAAAAGTTCAGGCTAAATTGTTCTCTACCTTCCACGGCCGTGGTGCAAACCTCTCCTCATATTGAGTGTAAAATTGCAACTGTCCATTCCCCTCTGAAATCTAAACAAAGGAGGTACCACAGCTACAGTGTCTGGCCAGCACAATATGATCCCTGAAAGGAGTGCTCAAATCTTAACCAGGTATTTTAATGTATGCTCTAAAAAAGTAAAAAAAATACTACTGTATCATTGCTGCCAATTTTTCTTACTGTGGACATTCAAACCAACAGTGAAACCATTGCCAAAAATTGTGCCCTTATGAGGTACTACATTCTATGGTGAGTCTCAATTCCGTACTTTTATTTAACAAGGATACATTTTTAAAGCTTCAATGTGTAAAAATTAGTTTGGGTCATACTTTGAAGTGGCATCTGTTAATTCATTGTCTCTCGAGATGAATTCATGGTGTCCCTTAAACAGGAAAAAATTGTGTCACATCACATTTGGAGTGCCCTGGTATTACAATTTAAAGCATTTAATCATAGTTTTGCAGCCTTACCTCTAGGTGCTTTCGGGTTAGTGAGCTCATTCAAATCGGCTGGGCTCTTACCACCATTTGTCATTTTGGTCCTCTTGGATTGACCCTTTTAGTTTAAGTATAAAGTAGAGAGTTGCATGGTCTCATGGAATACTCCTCTACTGTAATCGAACATCTTTTTTGTAGTGTGAGGATTTAAAGCTCTCCTTAAGTGTTAAGATCAGATTATTTTTTCTTGTAATGCAGATAGAAACCCTTGAGTTGAAGACTTTCTAGACTCAACAGCATGCCCATGTCTTTCCTACAGAGACAACTTGTTATGAAATTAATTAGTGAGAACTTGTGTCTTTCATAAATGATTTAAGAACTCTTAAGGAAGGAAGGATGCCTATCTTAGTATCTTGTCTTCAGTATGTGGTTACCTTAGATCAGTGTTTGTTTTGAATCTATATTGCAGTGTGAAATAAGTGAAACAGATTGATCCATTAATTTGAGAGGTGTGTTATGGTAGTTATTTTATGTGTACATATGTTATAATGAAGTACATTGTTAATCTCCCATAATTCAGCTGGCTTGCAGCTATGAATGAAGTTGAACTTGTGTTTTTCAATTCACAATGGTGACATTTGTGAAAATTGACTATGCAAGTCTGCGAAACAACCCAAAATTTCTAAAATCATCTGTCCACTCAATTTGTAACGAGTATTTATGTAACTGTGGATAAAATTAAAAATTCTCTTTACTCATTGTGAGCTATAACTATCTTTATTATTTAGTGAAGTGCTCACGATAGTATAAATTATCTTCCATGTAATTTTCTGGGGAAACCATTATTTCCTTTTCCTTTGAAAGTCTGGATTATTAATGTATTTTGTAATTAGTAATGCATTTTCTTTTTCCAGTGCTCACACTTGCTTCAATCGTCTTGATCTCCCTCCATACCCTACCTCCGAAATACTGTATGAGAAGCTCCTGCTGGCAGTGGAAGAGACCAGCACCTTTGGCATCGAATGATGAGTGAAGGAGTGTTATCATTGCTATGAATCCCTCAGAGAGGTTTTTCGCTCTCACAACAGTGACTCCAAGGAGTGGACCTAACCGTTTGGAAGGGATATAGAAGACACCTTGAGTGAATTTTCAAAAAAGTCTTTATTATAATTATTATTACATTGTTAATAGCTGAGTTTTTGGGAGTTGCTTGACATGAGGAGAAGTGTATCTCATGTGCTCAAAAAAAAAGAAGGCAGTTGGAGTTGAGTTCTCACATGTCCATGAAATTTTTGAGCTATATATGTATATATAAATATATACACACACACATGTAGGTAGGAGAACCATCCATTGACTCAAGTGTGACTTACTTACATAAGTGATACCTGCATTAAATGCATTGCCTTTATTGTCAGTAGGAGATAACCTGCACATATCTCCATTGTCTCTCCTCGTTCACAAAAAACCTTTTGTGCCAATCACCATTTAGTTTTAATGAAGAGCACATGAGTTATTCAAAATTGAATCATTTAATACATGCAATTTTGCAATGCAATACATGCAAAATTGTGTATTTCTGCAAGGTTTTTTGCAATATTGTTTTTATTAAAAGGATTTATTTATGTGTCATTGCATTGGAGTTGTTTTATCTGTAAAAGGATACCATGGCCATTTTTGGATGAGCTATTATTATTATTAACTTATTGCGCATGGAGGGTTACGAAGCACTTTTATAGTCTTCATATAAATATATTATCATTACATTTACAGTATTTTGTAAAAATTGATGATAGATTTTTATAGGTTGTGAAAAAAGCATTCAAAGCTTAATTTAAAATGTGACGGTGCACGTGTGTGCTCGCTCATTGGAGGCCAAGTGTGTCTTCGGAATTATGTTTTCATCTTTTTATTATTGAACGTTGGCTGTTAAGTATCTTTTGCACAACTTTTTGGCTGTGTCACTTCACATATTACAGTGCCCTCGTGTACTTGTAAAACAGTGTATATCGATCCTCATTGCAGCCAGAATTACCTTTGTTTGACTTTATTAGTGTCAAAAGCAGTATTTTACAGTTACCAGGGATACATATGTAAATTGGAAAATAGTTTTGTTTCAGCAAAATAACTATCTCAATCAGAGGCACAATTTCTCTTGGTTATTCAATGTATTCCTATGAGTCATAAGCGAGCACTTTGGTAGTTTTATTTTTGAAGGCTATGTGATTGTAGCGAGCTAGTCAATTTTCAGGAATCACCAGGAATAATATGTTGTGAAGTGTGTGTGCACTGTTTGATTGTGATATTTACTATGTTTTGTTTTTATTTATATATGTTAATTTATGTTTCCATTTATCAAAAACCATATTTATTAATTCAATATTATTTAAGCATTTAAATGATTTTCAAGTGAACTGTAAAGTTCTAATTGATAGTCTACAAATTATTGAATTTATAATAAAATTCCACAGTTGTTTCTGAGTCCTATACATTTTTTAATAATTTTTTCCTAATTAGTGACCTTTTTTGATAACCCCTTTTTTATATTAAATTACTTCCAAGACCGTTAATTCTGAGTGGGGATGATGGTATGTATTGCTTTAACATAACTCCTTGTGTTACTGGAGAAGTGCTGTGATGAGGTGACATCTGCCATAGTGTAGTTGAGTACAAGTTGGGAAATTTTTACTTTTTTTTTGGCTGATGAAAACGTACCCTTGACTCACATTTGAGTCACTAAATTACGTGACTATTTGTGGTTAATATTTCAGCATATGGCCAGCATAAAATTTTTTAGTTACATTTACTCGTTGGCCATTGAGAATACCTACTTGAAGTAAATATGATCAATCTAAGTTAAACATTTCATATGAAGGCCTATGAATGTCAGATACCCTTTGTACCTTTGGTTTACAGTAAAAATCTATCTCACTAGATTGATTGAATTGTGAAAAGAGCTTAAATATATGGAATATTTTCAAATCATGGGCAGATGATACTTAAACTGTAACTCTGTATTTACAAGCTGGCATGTCAGGTAAGGTAAAGTGGGGTAAGTGCGACCTCCCCTCTGGAAGATCGTTTTTCCGTTCTCAAAGTAGGGGGCGCACATGCAACATATTCCACACACTGTAGTGGAACCAGACATAACTACTTTGTAATACTAATCCCTTTAGTTCTTGTTCCACATGCTTACAAAATATACCCTCAAGTTCATATCGTAGTCTTATTTGGTTGTGAGGAGAGGTTACAAGTCAATATCTTCAGAATCAACGCATTGAACGTGTTAGGTAAGTACTTTATCATGTAGTCACTTCTTGATTGATTACTTTCCCTCTCTTTATTTGAATTTATGGGACTCTGTGCATTACCTTTAGTTTTGATGGGAGGTCGCACTTTCCCTGTCTAAGAATTAATTTCTACCTGTTGGGGCAAGTGCGACCCCGTAGCCTGGGGTAAGTGTGACCGGGGTTTGTCATGACCGGGGGTTGCACTTACCCCAGGTTATGTCATATTAAATATGTAGTTTCTATTTAGCAGTTCTTGCGTTAAGTTTTCTTGTATAAATGTTACAAAAATATTGTGGATAATTGAACTACGTTATTTAATTAGATTCTTCACATCAACTATTATTTTGAAGGTTTCTTAGATATAGAATACTTTCTACAAGTAAGATTCCATAAAATAAATGCCTCGCATTTTACTAAGACCAGAACAGTTGTATCTTTGTAGGTGCCATAACCAAGGTTCTACCCAGGTGGAATTGTTTACGTATAGAAAAGTTAAACCTTTGACCTTTCCTGTGGCTACCCAAAAAAAAGGTTTCTTATTTGTAGGAAAATATCGTGAGTCTTTCCTTAACTTTCTTTAAGAACTGCCTATATAAAGTTAATAATTTCGTGCCTATTGTGGGGGGTTACTGTCATAATACGAGCACTAAATATTGTTGCAGGGTAAAATGGTGCAACATTATGTAAGAAAAACCCAGTAGGGACTGTCTTACAGTAAGGATGACCTAAAGAAGGCTCTTGAGGAGATTAGGAGTGGAAGAATGGGGAGAAGATGTGCTAGCAAACATTATCAGATTCCCAAGACCACTCTTCTTGACCATCTAGAAGGACGATGTGGCATCAAGTCTGCATCCTTTGGTCGCAGCACTGTAATGCCAATTGCTGAAGAAAGGATATTAGCAGTAGGCCTGATGTGCATGGAGAAATATGGATTTGATTTGTCCAGAAAAGAGATTCTGGAAATGGTAGCGAATTATGTTCGTAAAAATAACACAAAAACACCTTTTAAAGATGGTAAATCTTCGGAAGATTGGTTCCTTGGTTTTATTTCACGGCACAAACTTTCAATTAAGAAACCTCAAGTGTAAAGTATGCAAGGAAGAAGATATGTGATCCTTTTGGGATGAATGCCTACTTTGATTTGTTGCAAAAGACAATCCATGAATTGCAACTTGATAATAAACTGGAATGTATATGGAATCTGGACGAAACTTCATTTTCTATGGACGCTGGGAAGATAAAAGTTGTTGGCAAGAGAGGACTCCCCTCAACTCGTACAATAAGTTCAAGTGGTCGTTTGAACATCACTGTGTTACTGGCCGCAAGTGCAAATGGAATTAAAGCCCCTCCACTGATTGTATTCAAAGGGAAATATGTTTGGGATAGTTGGTGTGCTCCAGAAAATACTGGATTTCAAGGAACTGCATATGCTGCTACATGGAATGGATGGATGGAAACTGATGTTTTCCAAAATTACTTCCAAAAAACTTTCTTGCCTGCCATAGGAAATGAATGACCTGTTTTGCTAATTTGCGATGGACATTCCACTCATTTGAGAATAGAATTAATAAACTTAGCTCAAAAGAATGGAGTGCACCTTTTAAAGCTGCCTCCACATTCTAGCCACCTGCTTCAACCTTTCGATCTTAGCGTATTCAAATCACTGAAAACGAGATGGGATATTGAGCTAATAAAATGGCAGAGAAAAAATGTGGGACTAAATTTACCCAAAAGTCAATTTTCTAGGCTGATTGGAGAGGTTTGGGTAAGAACTGAAGAAGAAGTTAACTGAAATGGCTTCAGAAAAGGGGGTATTTCTCCTTTCAATCGTAATGTCATATCAGATGAGAAGTGTGACCCATTAGCTTTGAAACGATGGAATGAGAAACAAATAGAATCCAGGTTAGTTTCAGTTCAGAGTTCAATTGATGCTGATGCTAATATATCTCTTGTATCATCTCATCCTACACTATCAACATGTTCTTTCAGTGAACCACCCACTGTGTGTCAGGATACAACACCACGTGAAGTATCATTTGAGGAACTTTTATTGGCCACTGTCCATGCAAACACTTGAGAACAGGGAAAGAGGGGAATTAAACGGAAAAGAGTGGCAAAAAGGGGCAGAAATAGTAACGGGAATATATTTGTAGTCAAATGAAAGAAAACTTTCGTCAAAGAGAATCCAGCAAAAAAGAAAACAAAAGAATAATGAAGAAAACTGCAGATGTAATTGCTGAGGACTCCAAAATTGATTATGATAGGGCATTGGGATTCATATCTTCTGGCGAGGAGGATATAGATGATGTTGCGGTAATGCCTGAAACAGATGGCAGATGTGGCAAAACTCAACAAATTCAGTTGCTAAAATTCAAACTGGAGATTGGATTTTTGCCAAGTTCAGCAGCAAGAAGTCAGTTGCTCACTATGTTGGCAAAATTCTGGAGGTCAATGAATCAGGTAATCCCGTGGTTTGCTTCCTGAGGACATGTTTTGGGACTGAAATAAGTATCACCTATCCACAGAATGAGGATTCTAGTGAAATACCTAGGGAAGACATTGTAAAACTTTTATTTACAACCTAAACCCTCAGTTGGCCGTTGAGGAAAGTTAACAGTTTGCCTCTCCTTCTCGGGGTGCAACTTAAAGTAAACAAATCAATATTCATGCCATGCAAAACAAATAATATTAAAATGAATGCCATGAGTTTATTTTCATTAATTTGTTTTTGTTCATATTAAGAACATAAGCTACATTTAAGAAGCGATTTTTTGTTCATAAGAATCCATTTTGTATTCAGATATGCTATCACATATAAGATTTATATTATTTTTATCATTACTTACCCAGGTTTTATGCATATTAGCTATTTTAATATGCTTTAAAATTAATATCAATGAGTCGAATATTGTAATTTCCATAAATAAAACCTATTTGAATAATATTCCATTTTGTTTCCTAATTAACCAAAAGAATGTATCTACGTTATCTAAGATAAAAGTTGATTTCTCAAGAATGGTTTGACATAAAATGGTACTTTAAAAAGCAATGTAAAGCAGAATTTCTGGGCAAATCGCACTTACCCCTTGTACCTTGTAGTGCGAAAATATACTGTACATCTGCCATGGGACGCACGTGCCCCTTGTACGGGGAAAGTGCGATCTCTTGACTAGTTTAGAGGAAAAAAATTAAAATTTTCAGGAAAGAGGATTGTAAATCTCTACCTTTTTTTGATGATTCTTGTGCATATTATGCATTAAGTTTCATATCTTTAATTTGCCTAGAAAACGTTCAAAAGTTAGTTAAAATTGATATATGCTATTTAGCGGTCGCACTTACCTTACCTTAATTTTTTTGGGCATTCAGGAAAATTGTGGATATAATACTTTTAATATAATGAGTGTTAGACTCACCAATGATTTGAAATGTTTCCATTTCTTGCCATACAATATGGAATTCTGAAATCATGAATCTATGCTTCTAGATGAAGCACACAAGTACACTTACCTGGGTGAGTCACCTCTAACATTATAAATTCAATTTTACATCACTTATTCTTTCTGTTAGAGACCTTTGTGCAATCCGCCATTACTCCTGAAGACTTGATATCATCTCAATCATCTGCTCCTATGGTAAGCCATCGATTGCTGATATCGCTAAATGTCAATCTCTGGCTACTTATTGAGGAACTCCAAAGAATCTCTAATATCTTCTAATCCATCTCCACTGATAGTGTGCTCGTTGCGGAATATAACAATCTGATTGTCTTCAGAAATGCTTTTGCGTCTTCAGGGTTAAATTTGACATTGTGGCAGCAGCGTCTCTTGCTGTGAGCGAGCATCACAATTTTTTGTTTGTTCAATTGCTTTGCCTTCAGCACCCAACTGCTGTGCTGTTCACTTTACCTGTTCAGTTGTAGAAGTTATGCATGGTGCACAAGGTGATGGTATACTCAATAAATATGGTCATCATGATGTATCGCCCTGTCTCACTACATGACTGGCTTTTGTCATATAACTCAGTAGAAATCTTCACGACTAATTATGCAGCCAAGAGATGGTATTAAGACGAGTTTTATAGGAAGTTATACTTTTGTTTTTTCAATGTTTGCCACTCTTTCTTTAAATATTTACTCTTGAACCAAGAGTGGTTTACTGTTTTAATTGGCAAGTCTAGGTAATTTAACACATTTTTTTTTTAATTTACACTCAAGAGTCTTGGATTTTAGTCTATATTTTCTGCTGAAGAGAAGAAAGCAACTTATGCTCAATAATATGTGGTAATGAGAATTTTATTGCTAATTGTGTGTGGCAAATTTAAGCCCTTATTAATGAAGCTGAATTCACTTTGATTCATGCTTGACCCTCATAGTGCGGGGGCCGATATATCGCCTCATGCACCAAAATTGTTCAACTTTGGTACACTAATATAATTAGAAATTTTTTAGACAATGAAAAAGTCTTGTACAATTATTACTTAATTCATTTTATACACAATAAAAAACTGTACATGGATATTTTAATCAATAACCTCTTAATATTTTTTTCTTAAAATGATAAATTTCATTAAATTACCCTCTGCATTTCTCGCAGGAGGCAGCACTAAGAGGGTTAACTAGCCGTTATCCATGGCTTTGCTGATCTGATAATGCTGCCTATTTATCATGCTGAACCACATTTGTACTTAGCTCCCCTCTTTTCATTAAATACCTGCCCCTCTCTCTCCATGCAGGGGATGATAGTATGTATTGTATTCATATGAATTGGAATATTCCGGAGAAATTTTTACTTTGGGTAGATGATTAAATTTTGAACTGCAGGCCATGTACAAGAAGCCCCCTAGGAAACTAACTGACCCACAGAAAACAATTTAATCAGATAAGCAGGCAAGATCACTGCAAAGATAGGTGAATCATTATGATTTTAATTTCTTGTTTACATAAATGCCTTCATTACTTTTTTATCTGATGTCTGGGCTTTTGACTATAATAAGTAATACACTCAAAAACCTTTTAGACATAAAAGATATATATTAAAAAACAGTCACTTATAATATTATGCCTGGCTGCAATTTACCCTTGGCAGTTGTCAAATTACATATGCTATTTTTATAGAAAGCCTTGTTTATAGAGATATATATATATTGTTGAAAAGATTCTTTAGTCAGAATGCAGGTCCTAACATGTAACTAGGTAGCAAATCTAACAGCAATATGTTCAGCAGCTCCAGAAATATCATAATCAGTTAGTGGGTCTCTGATGTTTGTCAAGTTTAAATAGATTGTATTTAAAGTGGGAGGGGATTTAGTTTGAGGAGGATACGTTCATGGTGACTGGAGTGGATTGAGTCAGGGGCAGATTATGCAGGACCTCAAATGTGCTTGTACTTTGAGGAAAAGGTATGCTTATGTCATGGTGTGGGAGGAAGGCTTGAGGTTCACATGGCAGTCTTTGACCTGGGAACCCATTCCCTTGTTTAAGGGGGAGCCGTGTGCTTGGTGATTCCAGTGCTATGGGCATTTCGTCCATATTGGGTGTGGTGGGCCTGCTCCTTTCTATGTAGAGTCTGGTATCAAGAAAACTCTGACCAATGGGTGTAATGAGACTTTCCCAATCACAGGCCTTGCCAGGATGTGAACTTTGGGTCCTCCAGCCTATAGTCTAATGTCAGTGATACTTTGGGCCAGCACGCCCTCAAACCTTAAATACCCTAGTACATACTTTTAAAACTCCAGAGATGTTTTAATCCATAGCTTGAAGCTACATAAAGAACCAAGTTGAGACACCATATGTAATATTATCTTTTTTATTTTATTTATTTATTTTTTTTTATTTATCTTTACTACCTAGAATACAGCACAATGGGCCAGTTTATGTCGGGTGAATAACAGTAACAACGTACGAGACACAAACACCCATGTCCTGGGCAGAAAATATTTTACCCAGGCAGGACTCGAACCCGCGACCCTCAGGTTGGCAGGCGAGGACTTTACCCCGCCGCCACCGGGGCCGATTTCTTTACCATTTGATAGGCACACTTAGTGTTTGTCATGCAAGTTGATGCCTGGGGATCTGGCTGATCCTCAAAAGGTAAAAATACATGTTTGCTGATTTATACTCATTTCTGAACTTATTTCTCCTGAGCACTCTATCATAGTTACATATCACTTTTAAACATTAATGTCATTTATACTACTATACCACTCAACTTTACCTTAAAAGTCATTATTATTGTAAATATTTACATTTTTGGGTAAAATTTTGTGGAACTAATAATAATAATAATAAGGGATGCAGGACACAACCTCTGGGTGGACTTTCATCAACTTCAGCAGGGCGATGAGAAGCTCATGCGAAGTGGTGTCGAAAGCCTTTCGGTAGTCCACCCAGGCCATTGATAGGTTTTGCTTATGTCGGGCGGCATCCTGACATATGCACCTGTCAATGAGCAGGTTGTCCTTGCATCCCGCGATTCCTCGTTTGCACCCCCTTTGCTCGTACACCTCCTCCCACAGAGGCTGGATATGCCGGAGGATAAGGTTGCTCAAGATCGTGGTGAACGCCTTGTATACAGTGTTTAGACAGGTTATAGGGCGATAGTTCTTCGGATTGGACAAGCCTCCCTTTTTCGGAATGAGAACCGTGCGTCCCTCAGTCAGCCAAGGTGGAAATGGTTCTCTACATGTGATGAGGGACGTGAAGATTCTGGCCAGATGTTTGTGGGTAGAAGTGAACTTCTTCCACCAGAAGCTATTCACGGCATCCATTCCTGGAGCCGCGAAATTCTTCTTGCCAGAGAAAGCGTGCTTCACGTCACTTTCCGTGACTGAAAGGTGTCCATCCACATTGTGTAGGTGGCGGTCGCAGAACTCTTTAAAGAGTGCGATGGCCGGAGTGTCTCCATTGAATGGCCTCGTCGTTTCGTAGATATTCTTCCAGAAACGTTCGACCTCATGAACGGGTGGCGGGGATTCAACAGCAGGCGGAGGAGGCCGAAAGAGACTGATGGAGAAAGGTGGAATTCTCCCTTACGGCTCTACTCCTTTTCAGGAGTTTTTTCTTGGCCGAGGTAAGCGCCCGTACCCTATCGACCTCGTGCTGCTTAATAGTAAGCAACACGTTTTTGTTCAGTGTGTGATGGTTGAACCTGAGGCTGCGCGCAATGCGCCGAACTTTGGATGTAAAAGTTCGCCCGGTAGTGATGTACTCAATCACACACTGAATCTTCGACGCCTGCTGTCGCGCCAGCGTGATCTTGGCATCCAGCTTTTTCAGCCTTGCTGCTGCTTTATCCTCCCAAGAGGAGTCCTATCGGGAGGTTGCCAAAACCTTGGCCGCAGCGTAGACCACGCAATTCACCGTCCAGAGATCTGACGTCTCTGTCAGGATCTCGTCGATGAGTCCATTCATTTGGGGCAGGTGGTTACCCCGCAGAGAGATCTTTCGATGGATGCTTCTCTGCCTAGTGTGTCCTTCGTCATAGCTAATTGTGCTTCTTAACCGCGATCGTAATAGTTCAGAGTCAGTCTGACCTACATCCTCCCTCTTAGTAGGAGATACCGACAAACGATGGTGTCATCAACACTCTCGTGTACCGCCGAATGATATTCAAGGCGGAGGTGACGGACACGAGATGCAGAGCGTGCCGAGCCAAGCCGGAGACTTTGAGTCACCTTCTCTCCGGCTGCAGTTATTACGCGCGTGTTGTATTTCCACCTCCGACTTCATTACGGCATCGACGAAGTCTATGTGCTGCCCTATGCCCCTGGAGATATCGAGTCCGTCGTGGAGAACGACAAAATTAAAATCTGGTGGAATTACTCATTCCCCACCACCAGGCAGTTGGAGGAGAACAAGCCTGACATCGTTCTCCTCGACCGCCAATCTCGTTCCATGTTCGTAATTGAGTTTTCGGCTCCGGCCGATACGAACTTGGACTCGAAAGAGGCGGAAAAACGGACGAAACATCAAGACCTGCTGTTCGAACTTCGGCAGATGTACCCGGGACACTCGGTAAAACTAGTAGTCCTAGTCATAGGTGTGCTCGGTGGAATCAAGGGCTCGCTGATACAGAGCATCAAGTGTATTCCTGCTTGCGTGGCACAGGCGGAATCACTTGCAGCCCGCATGCAGAAGGCCGTCCTCTTGGGGTCGCTCCGTCTGCTCCGTGTGCACGACCCGAACGCAGCGTAGCCACTGATCCGATGGGTTAATCGGAAGCGGCTACGAACTCTGCACCGCCCCTCTCGAGTTCTCGGCCGTTATGACGGCAACGAAACCCGATGTTAGCCGGAGACTCGGAGGGGAAGTTACAGAAGTAATAATAATAATAATACATTTTATTGATCCCAGGACGTCATTACACGTATAGGACATGTAAAAAAAAAAAAAAAAAAAAAAATATATATATATATATATATATATATATATATATATATATATATATACATACAAAATCTGAAATACAGAGAAAATTACGTTAAGATGATAAAAACTCATTCACAGAGTAGAAGGCATTTAGCAGTAAATACTTTTTTAATTTTGCCTTAAACCTGGGGAGACTCTTATCTGTTTTAATATTGACAGGTAAATGATTCAAAAACTTGTATCCTGCATAGGATGGTCCTTTAGTAAACATGGAAAGATTATGTGTCACGGTTCTGAAATCACTGTTTCTCCTGGTATCATACATGTGCACATGATTGTTCATAGTCAGACCCAAGGAGGAGTGCTGCTCTTTCACATGCATAATGGCATAGTAAATATAAATACAAGGAAAAGTTAAAATTTTGAGTTCTTTAAAAAACCGTCTACAACTTGTATATTTGTTGATACCAGTTAGAATCCTAATTGCCCACTTTTGGAGCCTAAATAGCCTAGAGGAACCGTTGGCATGTCCCCAGGCCACGACACTGTATTTCAGGTTGCTGAATATAAAAGCATAATAAACACATAAAGCAGTATTAATGTCGGTAATAGGAAGGATCCTCCTGAGTAAGTAACATCCTGAGGCTACACGAGGACACAAAAAATTGATATGTTCATCCCAAATAACGGATTCATCAATATAAACACCCAAGAATTTGGAAGAGGAGGAGGTTGTGAGTGATTTGCCCCCTAATCTCAAAAGAGGAGATGACAAGATTTTCTTCTGATATGGGTGGAAGAGCATACAAAAAGATTTATTGCTGTTTAGAGACATTCTGTTCTCAATACACCATTCAGCCATAGTTTTTAGTTCGGTCTGTGCCACCACTGACAAATCCTGATCACTGGAGATCAGGTGGTTGGTATAGTCAGCGTACATAATAAGCTCCCCAGTCACAGTACTTTTTGGGAGATCATTGACGCATAACAAGAAGAGCAGTGGTCTAAGTACAGACCCCTGTGGAACACCTTTCCCAACTTCTATTTTGTTTGAGGAAAACATTGAGATTGGACCTTTAATGCAGACAAACTGACTTCTTCCAGACAGATAGGATCTCAGCCATTCATTGGCCTTGCCAGAAATACCATAGTAACGTAGTTTCTTTAACAGAATTGAATGATCTACACTATCAAAAGCCTTCCTTAAATCATAGAAGATACCCAAAACATTCTTATTTTTATCCAATCCAAGGAGAATCAATTCAACAAATTTGTAAATAGCAGTTTCTGTACTTTTTCCATGTAAGAAACCATGCTGACATAGGGGCAAAATCTTATACTTTCCGATAAAAGATGATAGTCTGTGAAACATAACATATTCAAACACTTTTGAAAAAACAGAGAGCAGGGAGATAGGTCTAAAGTTATTAATGTCCGTGTCATCACCACCTTTATGGAGAGGAATTATTTTAGCAGTCTTTAATCTAGATGGAAATACATCTCATAATAACTCATGTGCTGTGGTGGGTGCTGTTGATTAATGTTTTGAAAGAAATAAGAATATTGAATAAGAAAGAAGATGTTTTATCAACATTTTTACCTATTTCAATTTGTATTCCATGGCTTGAATATATATTAACCTCCCAGTTCTACATGCATGTTGCTTTTTGACAGGTATGTTCGTCCTCTTTGGAAATAAGATATGTTGACCTATTGGTGAATGACAGGAATAATATATGTATCGACATTATTTTAAATCCTACTGATTGTTTGGCAAATGGTGTACATGCATAAAATCCTTAATGGTTGATTCGATCAATTTTTTGTGCTATAGAATTACGTGGTTTATTATGATGTTCTGAGGGAAGACACCATATATCAGTATTTTATAGGAAGCGGTGTTAGGAATTTAATATTTGAGACCTTTAATTTTATACCAGGACAATTGAAGAGTATAGTAAAAAAACTCATATACCTTTAAATCGTTTTTCTGGCTTATACAATGCTATTTTATTTGTCATATTTTTATTCAATTATTTCATATCTTGAATTATGGTCCTCTGAAGCTTATATTTACCATTTAGTATGATACTCATATGATATGTAACTTATGCTTCACATAATTTGTGTGATAACTGTTAGGTTTTAATAATAAGGAAGTGGTCTCTCACGGCTATTTTTATATAATAAAGATAGGAACTCCAAAGGCCGTGAACGATATGAATATCGTTGTGTAATAATAATAATAATAATAATAATAAGGCAGGCACATGTAAAGATATACAGAGATGGAAGGGTGAGAATTCTAGATTTAGCAAAGAAAGATTTACCTGGAGTGCGAATAGGGACTTGATACATAGCTTTGATTGCTTGTTTTTGAGCTGAAAATGCTCTTTTAGCAGCAGATGAGTTCCCCCAAAACAAAATGCCATAAGAAATATGGGGATGGATTTTAGCATGGTAGACCATTTTTAAAATATCGAATGACACTATAGGAGACAACCTCCTAATCATATATGTACCCACACAAATTTTATTGAGTACAACCTGTATGTGAGGTGCCGAACCGAGGTTGTTAGAGATTAGGAGTCCAAGGAACT
This sequence comes from Ceriagrion tenellum, assembly GCA_963169105.1. Classification (NCBI taxonomy): domain Eukaryota; kingdom Metazoa; phylum Arthropoda; class Insecta; order Odonata; family Coenagrionidae; genus Ceriagrion; species Ceriagrion tenellum. The sequence goes on from OY720634.1 coordinate 166,447,325, forward strand.
TCGTCGTGGACACATCCGAGAAGTGAGTGATTTTATCTATGTGAGGGATGAGGTCATGTTTGTTAGAGTTTTTTTTGGAGGAATTGGAGGCAGACAGTTTTCTGATCGTTAACTGTCAGATTGTTTATATTACACCACTGACACATTTTCATAATTGTAAGATTAGTCAGGGCAACTAAGTTTTGAGCACTTTCGGCAGTAATGATGGTGGAGGTGTCATCGGCATAAAGAGTGGTTTTACAGTGAGACAAGTGATTAGGGAGATCATTGATGTAGAGTAAGAAAAGCATTGGACCAAGGAGAGACCCTTGAGGCACTCCCCTTGTTAGTTTCATGGGGTTTGATTTAATAAATGAGGAGCTGTTACTACAGCAATAGCAGACCGTTTGTTGCCTATCACTTAGGTATGACATGATCCAATCCTGGACTGGACCAGTGATACCTAGAGCAGTTATCTTATTTTTTAGAATGTTATGGTCAATCAAATCAAAGGCTTTGGTAAGATCAAAGAAGATTCCAACAGTGCAGAGTTTATCATTCAGGCCATGTAGGATGTTCTTTATCAGCTCAAAAGATGCAGAGGTTGTAGACTTGCCAGTCCTGAAGCCATGCTGACTTTCATGAAGTGCGTTGCATGAAGTTAAATAATCCTGTAATCTCTTGAGGAACAATTTTTCAAACAACTTAGAGAAAACAGACAAAATTGATATGGGTCTGTAATTATCAGCTTCACTTTTAGAGCCTTTTTTGTGCACAGGGATAACGCGGGAATGCTTTATGGCCGATGGGAACTGACCTGAAGAAAAGGAAGAGTTTACTATGTCTGCCAATGGGGTAGCAATGACATGAGATGCAGCTTTTAGTATGGGCATGGGGATATCATCAAGCCCTGCTGAGTATAAGTTATTAAAGGAATTTATAGTTTTTACAATCTCCGAAGGCACAGTTGGAAAGAGGAACATTGAATGAAGGGAGGAGTGACTATGTTTTGCGATTGGTGAGGAGGTATTTGCATCAAGTTGTGAAGCAATATTGCAGAAGTAAGAGTTGAACATGTCAGCGATTTTCTCAGGGTCAGTGAAATTTTGGCCATTGAAGTTCATGGAGGTAGGGAGAGTTTTATGAGAGGCTTTAGTTAAATTATTAATTACTTTCCAAGATGATTTGATTACACTAGTAGAGTTCTTGATGTAATTTTCCACGTGTGACTTTCTGTTATGTGAAAGTAGGGCTTTGAACTCTTTTCTGGCTAGCTGATAAGTTTGGCGTAGATTAGGATCGTTGAATTTGTATTGAGAGTGAAGAGTGCGAACATGCTGGGACATAGCTTTGAGCTCAGGTGAGTAAATTACTGATTCATAACCTGTTTTCCTTTGCTTAATTTCCCGAAGTGGGAATGCAGAGTTAAAGTGAGATACAAAAATATTATAAAAGGCAGTGAATTTATCATCAAATTCAGAAGCATCCAACACATCATCCCAAGATTCTTGAGCCAGGGCAGTTACAAATTCAGCCTTAGATTTATCAGAGAAGATTCTTGTAATAATTTTATTAGTAAATTCATTATTGAGAATTCGTTTGTGCACAAATTTACATCCCTCAACTGTAGGTGGGATAATAAAATTGACTTCAAGAAAAAGACCAAGATGGTCAGAGAGTCCAGAGTCTAAAGTCCGGCACGAAATGGAGGAGGAAGGTAAGTCAGATATGATGTAGTCTATAAGGGAAGCAGATTGATGGATGATACGTGTAGGTTGTACATTTAGTATGCTTAGGCCAAAAGAACGGAGTGAACTTCTGGAACTATAGTTCCAGAAGTTCACTCCGTTCAGATGTGTCACTAAGGTAGTCAATGTTAAAATCACCTGCCAGAATAACCCTGTCAATTTTATTACACATAACAAAGGCTAGAGCATCACTAAGGTGCTGAAGAAATATACTTGTGTCACTGCTTGGTGAACGATAGATACATAGTATAGCAAATGTATATGTATTGTAGATATATTGTTTATGGCTTATGTGGTTAGAACCAAGTTGTTATATCGCTTCCATCATATTTTCCGATTAATTTTCCACGATACATTTTTGTATTTATTTACAAAATTAAATAACACTTTCTCTTATTCCTCTAATGACGAAGTGAAATTCTCAAAGGGTGTTTGATGCCCAATAATTTAAAATTTTGAACTGCCACTTCCGGGTTCTCGACGTAGTAGTTAAAAATGTTTACAGTAGATGGCGGTAGGTGGTCGACTTTAAACACTTTGAATTCCGACAACAGCGCCACACTCTTTTGAAAGAAATCCGCCAGGTTAGATCAGGAAGTACTTACCCGTCGTTACTCATACTGAAGTTTCAAACAAGTGTGGGGTCTCTTTGCCTGTGAATCGAATGGTAGTAGTGGATGTGGTTTCGCGACGCTCGGCCTTTAAAGGTGGCTCTAAACGGTGAAGGATAAACCTCGTCTTCAGTGTTGTCACTGCTGGTCACTGCTACGAGCAACAAGTGGTGTCTTACGTATTTGTCTCGTCTTGTTCGCAGTGTACTTGTTTAATCTTTGAGAGAACAGGTTGTTCCGAAGTGTTGGTGTCTCTCATTGCAGTGCCTTTGGTCAAACCGAGTGAGGTTTTGAATGTGTTTACGGCTGGTGTCTGTCGAGTATCATTGTTGGTAGTATGTCCAAGTGTGATAGCGACAACATGTTGCGCATGAACTCCACACGGGAAGGTTTGTTGTGTGTTCCTGAGGAACGATTGTCAACATTAATCAAGAAGGAACCAATCACCGCAGAATATCATGTGGAGCACACGCCTTTTGCAAGGTATGTAAATTAGATCACTTCTCTTTGGAATCCGTTCGATTCAGTGATGTGATTGGAATCTTGCTTTCCCTCTGCTATTGTTCCAGCCAATTGATGCTGCGGAAGTTTAACCGTTCCTATTAAAATGTCGCCAGACTTAGTGCCACGGTCACCGTGCACTCCTCAGTGTTTTGGCTGCTTTTCATATGTTCCAGCGTTAATTTCCCTTTCCGGGGAGATTTTTCATTGGACAAACGTTTTCCCCTTGGCTTTGTTACTCTTTGTAATGTTTGTAATTTTATGAGTTTACCTATACCGTTGATATTGTGCTGCCTCAGTTTTGCCTTTCCCCGATAGCATTGTGATTATTGTTTGCTTAATACGTGAATAGTTTAAGTTAAAATTTGTGAAGCGGACGGCTGAGTTCTTCGGGCATCGAAATCTACAATTAACGCGTTGTCGTATAAGTAAATTAATAGGTCATGCTGGAGCTTGTTCTTCGGATTCTGTTCTCCTTACCTTGGTTTTTAGCCCTCAGATCACATATTGAATGCAAGTGTCAGAGGGACTATCATGCAGTTGTCATCCTCGGATTTTTTGCGTGCCAGCTGCTTATCGCTGGCGTCAAACACTGGTGTAAATTTCTCTCTGATAGATTCTTTTAGAATGGTGGACTAGAATTCAGCGTGTAAGGTGATGTGTTGAATTTTCTAGGTGTTGTGTAGAATAGTTGTATGGGAGTTAGAATATCATCCGAGTAAATTCTATGGAAATGTTTGTTATTAACAACATTCTGTGTGATCTTGTTTTGAGATCTTTGCGAGAACTAATCTTATAAATATTTACACTTTATGGTATTTGTCGAGATCAATGGTAATTGCTAGCTTTAATTTACAGTTTTGTTCTTGGTCGTTCGTTCTGATTTCACCACTTTAGTAGTAATGCTCGTGATTTTAAAAATCATATCGGTCTCATTCAAGACACTTCTCCTTGGAGTAAGTTCTGGGTTACTGTTATCGCTGACTGTCGTGACGTTTGTGATCCTCTCAACTGCCTATTTCCTGTCAAGAATTTTAGTGCTTTAAAACATCACGCTACTGTGTTCTGAGTCTCTTCTGTGTAACGCGGTAGAATCTCAAAAAGACGTTTGTGCTACGTATTCGCAGTTGCAGTATTTACTTAACGGACAAAACTTTTCGAAACAAATGTTTCCAAATGCAGTGATTATGGAAGGTTCCGTATGAATAGCCTTGTTTATTATTAGCAATCTATAGATTTCATTTCTTACTGATTTAGGATTTGTATGTTTGCGTTTATTCTTACTCTCAACCCCCATATAATCACCGCCATAATGTTTGGCAATGAGTACAAGTGGACATAGCAATGAAGTGAAGGGTTGAACATCTGCCACTGCGCTTCCTCCCCCCCACCCCCAGGCCGCCTAAGGGCGTTTGGCAGGGGATGTTGGGACCAAAGCTTCCGTAGTCTGGGAAACAGAAGACCTTTCCTGTCTGGTTAATGTGTTGCATTCCAGTTTTTAGTGTTTCGTCGCAGTTCAGTTGCGGTGCGAATTGTAGGGCGAGATAAGAATACGGAAGGACTCCAGAATTAATGCAGGTGTCTATGAATCCGTCTTTTATCGGGACGATATGATGTTGTGAGGTGGCGTAATAATCTTGTCTCTCGCCAGTAAGCCCCTGGGAGCCTTCATGAAGTCTTCCTTTTGTGTTATATCTAGAAAATTCCGTCGCAATTTATCCACTCACTCTGTTACATTTTTTCATGTGGTATTTTTTTACGTTAACGATAGATGCTCTTCGAAATTTTATGTAATAGTTTAACCAACTATTTCTCTGTTGCGTCGCACAAAGTCATTTAACAAATCTTTTTTTCCAATTCTCAGCTAAACTTAACGAAGAAAAACAATTTCACTGACTTCCTTATCGTTTTAACAGTACACCCGTTTTGTGAATATAGTTTACGTCAATTCCCATTTTATTATAATCCTTCATGTTTCTACTATTTCCAAGTATTCCCTTCATCCTTTGCGAGTTAAACTCCGTCTGTTTGTTATGTTTTTTCCTTGTTGATGTAGAAGTAATATGCTATCAGTGTAAAATGTTATTGTTTACTCGGTAGATTGCATGTATCATGGGATCGGCGATTTTTACAATTGCTTCCCACAATATCTCACTACTTGCTTCTTAATACCAACTGTTTTTCCGTCCACGTCCAGCTTAAGTGGTACCGTGGAAGTCAGCGCAGAAGTGAACGGTTAGCGGTGGCTTTGTGCCGGGCGTGAAATAACCGTGAAACACCCTTGTTGAGATTCCAATTTAATGCTTCAACTTTTTTATAAATAATTTGTCCATTGTTGCATGTTTTGCTGTTGAGGGTGACTAAAATATACGCAAGCTCGATACTTGAATTCGTAAGGAAGTTCTTATTTTTGGAACCTAAACTCCATAAAATCTATAACCCTCTATCCAGTGATTGGCTATTTTACAATGTATTGCAGTTACGTTGAATTAAGTAGTGCACATGAAGAGACCAATATGGCTTCTAACTTCTGCTCATACGGGTTAGACTCTGCATTCATTAATCAGGGTTACAACATAAGTTAGTCATGCTAACACACCAAAGTCATGGCAAAATTACCTATGCTTAAAAGACAATATTAGCATTCATTAAAAAAATTTCAATATGAAGATGGAGCGAAATGCAGCTTAAAGATAATGTTACCTATTGATATTATTGACGGCATCGATTGCGGATATTGTGGTCCTTATTCGTGCGGGAAAATGACATTTTAAACCTGTCCGTCCTACAATATATCTTTCTCTATCATACCTACCATTGTCCTATGTACCTATTTCAGTGGCGGATTTAATTGGGGTACGAGGCCTAAGGGGCCGCCCGTAAATTTTGAAAGCGGTACCATAGCGGACAGCCATCGAATTATACACTGTTACCCCTCACATCTGTCTCGTGCAAAGTCCTTGATATTCAGGGTATTCATATTTGATTCGTAAAATCAAATATGAATACCCTCTGAGCTACCTCAAGGTTGTGCGGCAGGGGGTGAGTTGTCGCAAACGATCATTACACCATTCCGTATTATATTTTATTTTATTATTATCTACGATTTCTGATTTATTAGCCAAATCCTGCTGAAACATCTCAGGAGCGGATTTTCTGATGTATTAACCACATTATAGGCGTGCTGTCCATGTAACACTACATATTTGTATTTATTTTTTTACAACTACTCAGGTACGCATGTTACACCGCAAGCATGCTCGGTGTGCCAGATATAGCCGAAGCGGATGAAGTAAATAGATAGTAAATAGCGTTAGTGAGTAAATCGACGAACTGGCTGCGCGAACTATTAACAAACATAGTTAAATGTGTTATTGGTAGCCGTCATGGTCTCTTATCGTTTGCGGGAAAAATGACATTTTAAACCCGCCCGTTTTCTATTACCCGATTTCATTCTCATGATCGGATCTACTGTAGTGTATCAGAGTTTGTAAGATGCCGTTGACGTCGTCAGCAAGTTGATTGGTTTGGAACTTACATTGTAGAATAAGTCTAAATTTTAATTGACGGTCTGAAAGCGATCCTACTTGGTGCCTTATATTTGTAGATATACTGACGATGTCTACTCTGTGATGGCGATCCCAATTCTTGTGAAAGCCACTATATACTGCTAGAAGTATCATAACATGTCTTTGCTAACTGCTAACCTATCTGCTCGTGGTCTGATTCGGATGTGATAGGTACCTCCTTCATTAGGATGTCGCTCTCCTTCCCCTCTCTTCGTCTTGTATCCGTAGGACATCGTCTCTAGTGCCTTATCCCTTCCTCTCGCCTGCTTTCCGCTCTTCTCCCGTGTATGTAGGGGGAACTGGAGGTTGATCTGTAGTTCCTTCTTGCATTCTTCGGTGGAATGCAAGTCTCCCGTCCAATTCACCGGCCTTCTCGTGAATTCGATGACCAAATAATGCAAGTTCCTTAGTAACTTTGTGGTATTCCATATTTCAGAGAATTTAATGGTAACATTTACAATATCCACAGACATACAAGTCTGTGGTCTTGTGAATGTTACCATTAAATTCTCTGAAATTCTATGACCGCTGAGCGTGTGTGTCCTTTGATCGAGAGGGATCTTCTCCATTTTATTTCGAATCCGAGAATACAGGATCTTCTCGTGTATTCTCTTGTCCCATTTCGAACTCGTGGGTCAGGAGACCCAAAAGGTTTTACGCTTTGTATGTCTCTCTCCCAAACCAGCGTTGACTTCCGCGTTTAATTGTCCAATGTTCGCGGAAGGACATTATGATTATAGACGTCGTATATCGTGTCCGGGATCTCAAAACAGGCGAGCGGTAGTGGTTATGATGGAATTGGACTATAGCGTACCGCACTTTCTTCACTTTCATCCTTGCGAATAGAATTGCATTCGTCGACTGGGGTTTATAATTCAAAAATTTTCCTCGAATTAGTCGTCTAAATCAATTGTTCTTCGCCTCATTGGGATAACAACTACAAAAACGGTGCGTGACGGTTAAGACTCTCTTTATGAGATGCAAATTTCACATTTTTTATATTTCGGGTTTCTTATTCCTTTCTCCTATTTCGTCACATTTACATGACTGTTCTGTCGTTCCCACGACGGCTCGCATTGTGTTATGCAGGATAGTAGGCTGGAGTTACGTAATTATTTCGCAAAAGTACGGCTAATGACTTCGATATAAAACTTAAGGTGGTTGGAGCGATTTTCGTGTAAGTGCAGATTTGCGTGAAATTTAGTAGACGTGTACTTTTTTGTTATATGTATGCGTACAAAATGAAAAAAGTTTCATGTTATCCATTAGGTTTCTTTGCAATGTAATGGTATTTTTTCACGTAGCCATATGCCACTCGGCATTTATTTCGAAGTAATTCTATTCCATACGTGCAGATTTTCTCCTAAACGTGAAGTAATTATTGTCGTATTGTTATAATTGTGGTTTTCAAATGTCAAGGTATCGTGCTGAGGGAAAAGCGCGTATTTACGAATGATTTTCGCTTCAATTTCGAATTCCGCGACGTAAGTCGCGGGTAAGTAAGTAATGATTTAATAAGGATGAACATCGTAAAATATAAGTCTTGCGTCAATTATATTACTTCTTGATTGGATAATTTCCGTCGTGTAAGTAGATGTAATCAAGTGACGAGTAGTCCAAGGATATTTTTTTCGTTTTACGTTTAAAGTTATTAAAATGCTCGCTGCAGTGACGCGATCAGCCCCGGCCACCTTAAAGGCTGGCGTTTTATTTCTTCCTGCTTCCGCGAATCGCCCTCCGAGGTCATTTCATTCATCAGACGTAGGTTCGAAGTTTCATACCCTATCAAGGCGGTATTTTTCCTCATTGCGATATCTGCGTATTTCATCTCCATGCATTGTTTGCATAGGTGGATGTCTTCCCAAGCCGCTTAAGGGCCTCTCTATGCAAATTACTAAGAAGTAGCAATAATCTTAAAAAAGTGGAAGGTCGTGGAATGGCCCTTGATTAACCTTTCATAAATGAGACCATTAGTACATCTACATCTACGCAGTACCCTGCGAGCCACCACGAGGGTGTGTGGCAAGGGGTGAAGATCACCAAACATGCACTATTGACATGCAACTAGGATATTTAAGGGGGACATGCTAGAAAATAGGGTCACATGGAGCTAGATGGTTAGTATATGCATAATTAGGAAGGGATTATTGGTTGTTATTACATGCATCATGCACTACAGACTACTCTAACTATATTTCACCTACCTATCCCTCTGCTACGCTGCCTATTGTTCTCTCTTATGGTACGCGGGAAAAATGACATTTTAAATCTATCGGTACGACAATCTATCTCTCTAATCTTGTTAATCTGATCAAACCTAGCATAATACGCAGGGATTCTTAATATATATCTAACGTCATCTGTGAACAAAACGGTTTCGAATTTACTTAAAAGGTTTAACCTCAATTTTAACCTGCGTTCTGATAGTAATTCCCATCCTAGTTCTTCTATTAAGTTCGTAACACTTATACAATTATCATAACGGCCTTTGACAAACCTAGCAGATCTCCTTTGCACGCGCTCTAATTCTTTAATCATACCTTCCTCGTACGGATCCCATATACTAGCGGCATATTCTAAATGAGGCCTGACAAGTGTAAAATAGCTTCTTTCTCGTACTCTCTCATCGCATTTGCCTAGAACCCTTTTTACGAATCCTAATCTACAATTTGCTACACTAGTAAAACTACACTACTAAAGTAAACTTTCCAGAGTCGACTCAAGGCGGCGAATTCCTAATAGAGCGTAATCTTCGCTCAGTGGAGACCTATCATAAGCGAAGAGATATGTTGGACCTGGTCGCGGTTTAGAGGATTTTCATGATTCAGGATTATTACCCTGTGTTTAAGGAAATTGTTAAGAATGCGGAAGCTTAATGGAGCCCCCAGTATTTGATGCCATCCAAATCGAATGAATAGTTGAATCAAAGAATTTAGCTCATGTGCGCGAAGTAAAAATCACGTAATTTCTTGTATTTAAGATATGGAAAATTTGTTGCTCGACATACTATTCAATATGACTTAATAAACATCGTTGTGGTTCTTGAGAAAGATAGAACGTAAAGTTTACTTGTTTCCGAAATTTGACCACGCTGAATTAGGAAAGACGCCGTGAAAGATTCATTCTCAGAATACTTAGCCGGTGTCTCAAATTCTGCGCTTGGGAATTCGTGTATGTACCCCAAGAAAACGCAGACGTGAGAATGAGTGGCCTCGCTGTGGCGTACGGAACGACGTGAGGCGGAAACTCGGGAGGCAGAGGAATTTCCGTACATATACATAATACCCCGTGATGCCAACCCGAGGGTGTGTGGCAGGAGGTGACTTAACGCAACCGTGAACTACACTGTACTGCAGCAGAGTTAATGCAGCAACGACTATTGGTGCATTGAAAAAAAAGTGCTCATATTTTTCAGGAGGTGAAATTTCGTCTACTAAGTACTATTAAAATCCATAGCTATGGATTATGAAATAAATTCCTCATTCCACTCATATTCATTCATATTATTTTCATCTACATCTACGTAATACCCTGCGAGCCACCACGGTGGTGTACGGCAGGGGGTGAAGATCTCCAAACATGCACTATTGACATGGAAAAATGAAAGAAGAAGAAATGTCAATTAAAAGTTTATGCTAAGTGACTAGTGTTGCACCATTTATTTATAGCATCGAAGTCTTTTTTTCAACGAATTTCTTTCTGACTCTCAAGGCCAGAGATTTCTGAGATATAATGAATCGGACGGCCAAGGCCGTCAGAAGTGCTGGTGTCGTTATGTAGACGACATTTTATGTTTGTGGACGGGTAGGTATCGACTGGTCGAAAAGTTTACTACCATGCTTAATAATCTTCACGAATCTATTAACTTTACCGTCGAAGTCGGAGGATCCAATTTAAACGTCCTTCACTTGACCATTGATGCTTCCTCTGGGTCACATGAATTCCCCAATATTCAGGGAAAAGACTTTTACTGATACCATTATCCCGAATGATTCGTGTCACCATCACACTCATGAAAGGTCGGCATTTCATTCATTAATACACCGCCTGGTCTCTGTTCCCATGTCCAAAATCGACTTTGAGATAGAGTTTATTTATTTATTTATTTTCACTGCCCCGAATACAGCACATTAGGCCATTTTACGTCGGGTGAAAAACAGTAACAACGGACGAAGCACATACATCCATCTCCTGGGCAGATAATATTCTACCCAGGCGGGACTCGAACCCGCGACCCTCGGGTTAGCAGGCGAGGACTTTACCCCGCCGCCACCGACAAATTATTAGCAGTGATAAAATTAATTGCCATCCAAAATCGTTACAAAGCAGCTGTGATTGACAAGATGCTTCAAAATTAGCTGAAACACCGCACCTTAAAATCCATTACGACAATGTATTCTAAATTAGAGAGGACGGCTAAATCATGGTGCAAGCTGCCCTTTTTTGGCCCATTGTCCTATAAAATATCTAAAGTTTTCCCGAAGGATAAGTTTAATATATGTTTTTATAACCGGACAACCATTGGGAAGATACTGTTCAATTCAAAACATTAATATGACAACAGGGACCAGAGCGGAGCTTATAAATTGACCTTTGATACACCTAACTGTGGTGCTTTGTACATTGGTCTAAGTGGACGGGCAATCAATACCCGGATAAAGGAAAATTTAAAGTGCTGGCAAAAAGGGGACTCAGAGTCAAATTTTGCTAAACATCTTTTAGACAATGACCATTACAGCAAATTTAATTCCACTGTACCACATATTCAATGCAAGGAGACAAAGCTCGACTTTATGGAGCAATATGAAATTTCATCTGTATGTCTAAACAAAATTTTAACCATTGTCAATGATTATCTGTGTCCCGAATACTCATTGCCGTTATTATCTACATCTACATCTACGTAATACCCTGCGAGCCACCATGAGGGTGTGTGGCAGGGGGTGAAGATCACCAAACATGCACTATAGACATGCAACTAGGATATTTAATGGCGACATATCTTTGTCTTTGACTCGCCAATTTGGTAAATGCTTGTTCCAATCTAACCTTCACCCCTTTTCTTATGTTCTATACCCTTACGTCAATTCAACCAGCGCAAAACAAACCTTTAACCCTCCCCCCTCTCCTCCGATTACGTTACCTTTTGTCATTCCATCCCCACCTTCCACCATTTCCTTCCCCTCCCCCCGACCCTTTACTAAAGCATATATAAGCTTGCAATATTATTTGTGTATTTTTACCTTGAAAATGACATAGCTAATGTCAAAACCAGGCCAGAAAAAAAAATTATTTCTCTGAAAAGTGACCAAAAACCTTTTCATTTTGAGGTCACGATATCTGTTGTGCATTTCCACAAAGTATCGCTGGATACTCTAAACTTACCTCAAAGATGTGTGGCAGGGGGCGATTTATCGCCAACATGCACAATAATGTAAAAGTACTTTCGCAACAGTAACTTTTTGTATTGTTGCATTTCGCCATCTAAAAGTATATTTCGAATACTGATTCATCGTCATAACTTCAGACTGTACGTGGGGAATAGCTGCACTAAACATTAGCGGCACTGAATTAAAGAAACTAAACTTAGTACAACCAATGTTAGGATGGGAATCCTTTGAAGAAGTGATGGGGAAAAAAAGCTGTTACTTCTTCGCTCTAGTTATTTGAACCGCATCTGTAGTACGACGCGAGCATTTGGACCCTGCACCGAAAGATTTTAACTGAAATGCACCTTTTCGGCAGCGTCTTTACTGCAGAGCTCTGCGAAATCAATACGGCCTCGGAAGTTATAGAATCCAGGACCGAATCCTTTTATATAAGCTCATATACTCACTGACTGTCCTACAATTAATGTTATGCTTTACAGGTTCGTACCAGATAGTCGATAAAATGTTTTATATATCCTCTCGAACTCGGAAGATAGTTGTAGTAAAGTCTGATTTAGGACTAGGTTGCCCTGCTCCGCTTGCCCGAATTCTCTCTGTAACGGCATTGAGAAACCCATCACCCCTCTCAACCCTTTCCAACCACCTGCTTGGCCTCCTCCTGATCTCATCGAAAAGCTTCCTTTCCTGGCCTACCATACCTAGTACTTACTCGTTTGTCTTCCTTTCGGTCCACCTTGCCTTCTCCATCCTCCTCCGCGCCGGCAACTCGAAAGTCTACAGCCTATTCTCCTCCTCCTTTCTCACTGGCCACATTTCTTCCCCGAACAACACTACGCCCCATATAAGCTCCTCATTTACATTTCATCCTGCAAACCTACCCAAGGGTGTGGGATAGGGGTATCAGTAACATGCACCGTAATGTACCCTAAAGAAACTAACATTACTACGACTAATAATGCATTTTGAAGAGCTTGCGAAAACTTGTCAGATGGGAAATTTCATCCAACTTGCCCTACCCTCTTCTTTGAATGGCCCCCATAATGACCTCCCTTCTATTACTAAACGCTTTACTCGCTAACGCCATTATTCTCCTTATGTCTCTGCTATAATGCCCATTTTCTTCTAGCGCACTGCTCAAGTAGTTAAAAGGGTTTTACTTGTTTCAGTTTGTGCACTCTTACTTTAATGACCAAAACTTATCTATTTCCTAGAGAATCTCATTACTTTTTTCCTCTCATGATTTATCTTCATTCCTTATTTCCTGCACTGAGTTACTAAAGTTCTTATTTAAGGTTGCTATTCAAAGAATAAACAATCAAATGAAACATAAGAAGAGATTGTAAAAAGGAGTATGTAAAAAATAAACGAACGTTCTTAAATGCTTGGGTTTGGTGCGCGTTCCCAGTCGTAGCCTCTCGGCAGCGCTGCCGTTCATGGAAATTCAAATTTGGTGCGATTGGTGGAGTTGAATTTGAATAAAGGTGTTGCAACGAACTTCTGTGAAAAAAAACTCTCCTCAGTACTAGTGGTGCACGTGCAGCATACTCAATTGGAGAGTGTAGCTACTGCGAAATACCTCTGAGTTACACTTACTAATGAGGCAAACATATTAGGGAAATTACTGGCCAGGTTAAATGTTGGATTGGAATGGATATTTGTGGAGACGACCGACGGCTAAGGCGACGGCGCCATAGGGGATGGGGTATAAGGGAGAATGGGTGGATAGAAACCCGGCGTCGGCATTAGCCTGCTCTTTACGAAAGGCGCCAAGAGAACCACGGCTTAACGTCTCATCCGACGGACGGAATACTCTACTTGAAGTGTCCTCCACAAGACACTCAAGTAGGGATCGGGTTTCCTCTGAAAAACATCCGTCTCTGCAGGGATTTGAACCCTGGCCTCCCGTGTGGTAGGCGAGTACTCTAGCCACCACACAAACCCGGTCTCCCAGATTAATTGTATATTGGAATATGTTAAAAGAATTCTTGGCAAGTGCGACAGTGAAGTAAAGAGAAATCCGCCTCTTCTCTATTTATCTATTTCTATTTATCTTCACTACCCCGAATACAGCACAATTGGCCAATTTACGTCGGGTTAATAACAGTAACAACGTACGAGACACAGACACCCATGTCCTGGGCAGAAAATATTTTACCCAGACGGGACTCGAACCCGCGACCCTAGGGTTGGCAGGCGAGGACTTTACCCCGCCGCCACCGGGGCCGACCCCACTTGGAATACGCTGCCGGTGTTTGGGATCCTGAGGGAGGTAGGCTTAAAAACCGAGATAGAATACGTGCAGCGGAGATCGGTAAGATACATTGAAAACTGGTTTGATTATTTCGTTAGTGTTTCTGACCTATTGAAACAACTGGAATGGGATTCACTTTCAGACAGCCGACTAAAAATTAGATTTAATCTTTTGTGTGAAGTCAAAGCCCATAAAATTTTCTGACGAAGTTATTAACATCTTTCGAACTCCAACATATTACGGCAGATCAGACCAGGAGTTAAAATTAGGAAATATACTACATCTACATCTACGTCATACCCTGCAAGCCACCCAAAGGGTGTGTGGCAGGGGGTGCTTTCGCACCAGGCATGCATGAATGATATGGTAGAACACCGACATTACATTAAAAACCCGCGTACCACACATGCAAAGAGCCAATTAAAAATCTAATACCCAAGAAACATTCTATCTTCAATCGTTCCAACATGCAAGGGATACAAAGACTACTACTACAGATTCAAAATATCATGCATAAATAAGAACATCATTATTTACATCATGCATAAATAAGAAAGAGGAGAATATAATGAGAAAGATTAACTGCCTGCCTATTGTCAATACTCGAGCTATTCATGACGACGATCACAGCTGTTATGGTCCCGAATGGTACGCGGAAAAAATGACATTTTATACCTATCGGTTCTACAATCTAGCTCTCTAATTTTATTGTCGCGATCTAATCTGCCGTAGTACGAAGGGGTTAATAGTATGTTTTTTACGTCGTCAGTAAAATGATTTTCCTGAAATTTATTTAGGAGGTTAAGCCTATAATTTAATCTACGCTGTGATAGCGATTCCCATCCTAATTCTTCTAACAGTCCAGACACACTAGCCAACTTATCGTAGCATCGTGTCACAAACCTAGCTCCTCTTCGCTGGACGCGATCTAACTCTGATATCAACCCCGTTTCGTATGGATCCCATACACTAACAGCATATTCCAGATGAGGCCTAACGATTGAAAAATAACAACGTTCTTTCACTTTCTCATCACATTTTACGAGTACTCTCTTGATAAAGCCTAGCTTCCTATATGCTTGACCGCATATTTCCCTAATATGTTTTCCCCAAGATAGGTCGTGACTAATTGTGACTCCTAAGTACTTAACAGACTCGGCGTGAATAATTTCTGTATTTTTAATTCTGTAAGCCCTAACTGGCCAATTTTTCTTTTTTCAAAAGCTGACTGCTACGCACTTTTTTATGTTTAGTTCCATCTGCCTCTTTTCGCACCAAGCATGAATAGCAAGTAGGTCGATTGTTAACGAGTCGCTATCTTCGGAATTGTTAATATCCCTATACACAACCGCGTCGTCTGCGAAGAGTCTAAGCTTACTTTTAACGACGTTACTAATATCATTAATGTACAAGAGAAATAAAAGTGGACCAATTACACTTCCCTGAGGAACACCCGATGTAACGCTAACTGTGTTTGACATGATACCGTCTATGACAACCCTTTGTTCCCGCCCATGTAAGAATTGATTAATCCAACTAATAATGTTTTACACAGAGCGGACAGGTAATAAATTTTGTTTTTCCCGCGATCGATAAGAGACCATAATGGTGCCGATGAAATAATGGAGAAGTTAGTCGAGAGGTAGTGAAGCTGTTTAGTTGATTTGCTCCCTATGCTTGTTTCATGATCCGTCTCGTAGGATTAGCATCACGTTTTGCGTGATCCCTGCATGACTTTTGTACCTCGTTTACGTAGTTACGATATATATGCATTAATTCATTAGTTTATGTAGCATTGGTAGCATTCCTATGGTGTTGTGCTTGTTGGTGACAACCACCCTCTGCCGTACACCCTTAAAGGAGGTTGTGGGGTGATATGTAGACTTACGTTGTTTCCGTGTAATAATTAGGCGTGACTTGGGACCTGTTTTGGAGTGGATTTACTCGAGAAATATTTTTTGAAGCTAACAGATAGAATTTATTTAAATAGTACCGTAGTAGTGTCGAGGAGCTGCTTGGTTTGTATGTACTAAGATGCTATGAAACTCTTGCAGTTACTTCAGGCTTTCAATCGGTATTGCGATGAGAGCCATTATCACAGCGCGGATTGGAGAATATGCTGAATCTCCGATCACGTCTGAGGCGAGTTCCTTCGTCAAATATGTAAAGGCCCATATTTAACGTGAATGTAAATTGGCACACTCCTCTTGTATTATGTCATTGCACGGAAATTAGAAATATGTATATAATAAGGAAACCAATTTAGTAATTTCAGCCTCCTGTCTTATTGCTAATATCTACTCACTCTTCATTAGAAAGAATCGATATAAGTTAAGACAAATCTACTCGCAGTTACTGTCACGCAGTCGAGTGTAATATACATCACCCCCTGCCACACACCCTCGTGGTGGCTCGCAGGGTATTACGTAGATGTAGATAAGTATGTATTTGGATTATAAAACCTGAGCATTGATTACTTTTTAAATATTGTTTATGCTGAAAATAACCGCTAATATACCGTATATTGGTTCCTCACCTCACAATCGCCTACCCCTACTTAAAACGTCTTTGTGGTCAAGCACCTCAGAACCACTGCTAAATTTTCCTCAATCTATAAATTTTCCGCCTTACTGATAACTGTTGTACTAACAAAATACGCACGAATACACGAGAGGTTAAGTTTATATGGAGGTTCCTTCCCGTAATTAAATACGAACCATATTTAACTTTTGGTGCGTCATCTACTCGGACATTGATCGGTAAAGGTCGAATTTGAAGGTGTAGTTAACTACTGTGTGCAGACAGGTCATATGTGTCGTTGTTCGTGGCTTTTCTCGAAGAAGGAGAGGTCGCGTCCGGTTGTGGGGGAGGGGAAGGAAGTGACGGGGAGGGACAGGAACCGGACTTCCCATTCCCACTTGGGCGGGAGAGAGGGATGGTTGGGCTCCCCCTCTTCATTCTCCATCTTAAGCGTATGGTCGTCATACTTCCTCTCCCAGATCAGTGCCAGGATGCATCTTTACTTCGACATACTAGATACTGAAAGGTAGGCGTACTTTGCTCCAGTTATTCCTTCATTGATTCCCTCAGGGTCATAAAGTGAGTATCCTTGCAGCTATGATTGAAGGGTCATAAAGTGAGTATCCTTGCAGCTATGATTGAAGGGTCATAAAGTGAGTATCCTTGCAAATCCTCCGAAATACTATACACAGTCACCGAAAATTACAAAATGTCTAAACCCTTAGCAAAAAAAGCGCGCCGAAGGGCGTTAGCTGATTTCAAAAGTAAAATACTGGGAGAACACTTGAACGCTAATCCCAAGGCATTTTGGTCGTATGTTAGGGACACTCAAGGAAATAAATCAACAGTACACACGCTTAAGAACATCAAAGGGGAAAAGCTAACCAACAGTCTACAAAAAGCCAATTCGTTAAACTCATTCTTCAAAAGCATTTTCAATACTTGTACATCGTTAAACTCATTCTTCCAAAGCATTTTCACGACTTGCCCACTACATATTTTCGATCAGCAGCCTGTTCGTTCCCATACATATATGCCTGAAATTATTATAAATTGTTGCGGCATAGAACATCAACTAAAAATATCAACCCCAACAAATCCCCCGGTTCAGATCAAATTACTGCTCGCGTATATAAAACATTGGCATCAGACATAGCGCCTTACTTAGAATTAATATTTACCAAATCATTAGTAGATTACGTAGTGCCTAAGGACTGGAGAGTAGCCAATGTCACACCTATATTCAAAAGTGGCGACAGGGAAAACCCTGGTAACTATAGGCCTCTTCCTCTCACATCCATTTCGTGTAAGGTATTTGAACACATAATCGGAAGCTCCATTGTGAGTCATTTAGATATGGAGTAATTATTAATAAATAACCAACACGGATTTCGTAAACGTAGATCTTGCGAAACCCAATTGGCCCTCTTCGTTCATGACATCTTACTCTCGGGTGAAAATAATGTTAAAGTTGACGCGATATTCCTCGATTTTAAGAAAGCTTTCGATAAGGTACCTCACATTATGTTACTCTCAAAACTAGAAACATATAGAATACATATAAACATTATTAGTTGGATTAATCAGTTCTTACATGGGCGGGAACAAAGGGTTGTCATAGATGGTATAATGTCAAACACAGCGTAACATCGGGTGTTCCTCAGGGAAGTGTCATTGGTCCACTTTTATTTCTCAGCGTAACATCGGGTGTTCCTCAGGGAAGTGTCATTGGTCCACTTTTATTTCTCTTATACATAAATGATATTAGCAATGTCGCTAAAAGTAAGGTTAGACTCTTCGCAGACTACGCGGTTGTGTATAGGGATATTACCAATTCCGAAGATAGCGACTCGTTAACAATCGACCTACTTGCTATTCATGCTTGGTGCGAAAAGTGGCAGATGGAACTAAGCATAAAAAAGTGCGTAGCAGTTAGATTTTGGAAAAAGAAAAATAGGCCAGTTAGGGCTTACAGAATTAATATTACGGAAATTATTCACGCCGAATCTGTTAAAGGGGTC
Source organism: Ceriagrion tenellum (assembly GCA_963169105.1). Lineage (NCBI taxonomy): Eukaryota > Metazoa > Arthropoda > Insecta > Odonata > Coenagrionidae > Ceriagrion > Ceriagrion tenellum. The sequence goes on from OY720634.1 coordinate 166,465,915, forward strand.
ACAATTACTCACGACATACCTTGGGGAAAACACTTTCGGGAATTATGCGGTCAAGCATACAGGAAGCTAGGCTTTATCAAGAGAATACTCGGAAAATGTGATGAGAAAGTGAAAGAACGTTGTTATTATTCAATCGTTAGGCCTCATCTGGAATATGCTGTTAGTGTATGGGAACCATATGAAGCGGGGTTAATATCGGAATGAGATCGCGTGCAGCGAAGAGGAGCTAGGTTTGTGAAACAATGCTACGATAAGTTGGCTAGTGTGTCTGGACTGTTAAAAGAATTAGGATGGGAATCGCTATCACAGCGTAGATTAAATTTTCTGAACCTCTTAACTAAATTTCAGTAAAAACACTTTTCTGATGACGTGAAAAACATAATATTAACTCCCTCGTACTACGGCAGATTAGATCGCGCCAATAAAATTAGAGAGATAGGTTGTAGAACCGATAGGTATAAAATGTCATGTTTTCCGCGTACCATTTGGGACCATAGCAGCTGTGATCGTCGTCATGAGTAGTGCAAATAGTGAGATTAGCTAGACTCCAAATCTTCCTCTTTCTATTATCTTCGTTCTTATATATGCATTATGTAGATATTGATGTTCTTATTTATGCATGATATTTTGAATCTCTAGTCGTAGTCTTTGTATCCCTTGCATGCTGGAACGATTGCCGATGGAATGTTTCTTGGTTATCAGATTATTCATTGGCGCGTTGCATGTGTGGTACGCTGGTTTCAATGTAGTTTCGGTGTTCTGCCGAAAAATTAATGCATGCCTGGTGTGGAAGCACCCCCTGCCACACACCCTTTGGGTGGCTTGCAGGGTATGGCGTAGATGTAGATGATTGCTAGACATGAAAGCCTTAAAAAGTGCCATGTTTTAGGTAAATGAATTATAAATAAACGCACGGAAAATAGTCTTATCAATTGATATTCTACGTGTACCTACGGGGATTTTCTATGTATCATCGGTGTTTTCCTAGAGCATGTGATATCCGTTAATTTCAACTTCAGTCGTCAATATTGTTGGTTCCTAAGCTACAGACTCCAGATTGGGTCGATCGCTGACGCACCTACTCCGAAAGTCGGAAGATGGACCTCTCCGACGCCAGTGCAGCCTGCGCTGATTTTGCCGCTTCTGATAGGCCCAGCCCAATAATCGGATGCATGGGGACGTAGATTTATGCTCTTGCCGTGTCTCTTGTCACCCGCGTGTGGCCTGGAGATACTTGTGCTCAGTTTGTTGCGGGCCATATCTTCTCTCGACCGTTGTCATTATGTCTCTTTGCCTCTCCGTTCACCTGCACCCATGACTTCATCAGGACTGGAGAGATGTCTCTTAGGCGCTGGATCTCGCGTGTATCCTCGACGTCGGTACAGTTCCTTCTATTGATCTGCCGAACCAAGGATGAAGGGCTCGTTTTAAGTAGTTGGAGCGATTTTTTTATAGTGATAGATTTGCGTGCAACTCTGAATGCGTTTTCTGTTCAGTGATTCTGAAGGATAAAAAAAGAACCTCGCACGAATTTGTTTAGTTGGCACTTCAGTGCTGTTTTAACATGTAGCCTTATGACGCATAAAATATATTTCTTAATAATTTATTTACATCTATACATCTACATCTACGTCATACCCTGCAAGCCACCCAAAGGGTGTGTGGCAGGGGGTGCTTTCGCACCAGGCATGCATGTATGATATGGTAGAACACCGACATTACATTAAAAACCCGCGTAACACATGCAAAGCGCCAATTAAAAATCTAATACCCAAGAAACATTCTATCTTCAATCGTTCCAACATGCAAGGGATACAAAGACTACTACTACAGATTCAAATTATCATGCATAAATAAGAACATCAATATTTACATCATGCATAAATAAGAGAGTAGAGAACATAATGAGAAAGATTTACTGCCTGCCTATTGTCAATACTCGAACTATTCATGGCGACGATCACAGCTGTTATGGTCCCGAATGGTACGCGGAAAAAATGACATTTTATACCTATCGGTTCTACAATCTAGCTCTCTAATTTTATTGGCGCGATCTAATCTGCCGTAGTACGAAGGGGTTAATAGTATGTTTTTTACGTCGTCAGTAAAATGATTTTCCTGAAATTTATTTAGGAGGTTAAGCCTATAATTTAATCTACGCTGTGATGGCGATTCCCATCCTAATTCTTCTAACAGTCCAGACACACTAGCCAACTTATAGATTTCTTCTATACGTCAACTAAGTTTATTTACAATTTATCGTTGTTTTGGTTGCTAACTTAGGGAATCAAGGTGAACCCAATGGTCGAAATATTCCAGTGGTATTTCGTACAAATTTCGAATACAACAAAAAACTAGTTATAACTTGTTTTTTATTAAGGTAAAAAAATCTTTTATCGTGTCTATTACTGCTTGTATGGTGAGTTCATCTACTGAAACAGATGTACTTCACTTTTTCTCGTGGTCCAATTTTTTTTCGAATTATGTACTTTAAAAATTATTAAAGTGAGCCCTGAATGAGTCACGAATACTGCTCCAGCCACCTTAGACCGTCTGTTTGGCTCGTGGGGGTCTGTTTCGAATCTGTAACTTTATGACTATTTTTACGATGTAAATCTATGTAGTCTCGTTTGATCGGGTGTACTACTACGATTCAAGCATGATTCTGAGTTGGAGCCGCGCCTGTGCGAAACATTTTCGTAGGGTACATTTTGTGACTTTGATGTGCTAACCCCCTGTTTTCAATTCCAAATGAAATATATCCTTTATATCCGTTACAGTTGAGCAAAAAATGGCTTTTTACTGTACTTGTTGGAGGAAAATCACAAAAAAAGGTATGAACTTTCATGTAAAATATATTTTTATGACGGCCGATACTCATTATGTGGCGCTATGTCCGTGGCTAGGCTGAAGGAATCGGGAAGAGGTTAGGGAAGTCCACGGAAACCACCGACGGCGCTAGACACTGTACCTCGACGGCCGCCATTATACTATAACTGTGTAACTCATTCCTGATATAAATATTTAAAGGGAGCCTCCAATTCAAAGTGTTGAAGTTTACCCAAATATCGAAACACATCGGCGCACTTAAGCGCACTCGACCGATGATGATTAGAACGATGTGCGCTAGGCAAATGTTTGGTTACCTGCCGGTAGCAATCTGTGAGTGAACTACAGCCACGGCCGGATGTTTTGCGTGAAATTGTAGAATTCATTCTAACGAAAGAGTTTAAAAACGTAAGCTTTTTACGACAGAGTAATTTAAAACGTCACAGTATGCATATTTTATGCCTTCACCGAAAATCAGCAAACTTGGCAGCTATAACGGATGTCTTTATCGACGTCACAGCCACGCACAATTTCATTAAAAAATGTAATTAATTAGTTCACGGTAGTGGTCAGCGTGTTCTACATATTATTTGACATTCAGTCGACACGTTCGCATGTCGGAATTTGCATCGTCATATCCGTCGTCGACCTGGGATCATTGAAGCGGCCGGAACATCGCTTCCCTTCTTCAAGGCATCTGCCGTCCCGGAACTTATTTTTTATTCGCACAATGGGAGATCTTCCGAGATTTTCACCCGGGAGAAAATTTTCGTTTCCGCGTTTGCATTCTTATCGTGGAGGGAATGGAAAGTAGAGGCCTGTTGAATGCCCCGAAAGAGGATGATTTTCGCCTCGAGAAGACCCACCCTTTCGTAATATCGGAGAGTAGGTAGTATATACATTTGAGAGTATACTTCTCCCAGTCTCTCGCCGCCATGCTGCGAATTTCCTGTGGTTGTCGTATCCCTTCGCCATTTTGATGGCTCCACCTTAAAGTGACTCGTTATTATTCATATCATGGCCTTTCACTGAAAATGTGCCCTCTTTGTGACTTTATCAGCAAAATTCCTCATTTCACCGATATTTTTTCCCGCAAATTTACAATTCTATGGAGGGGAAAACCATTCGCCTCGGCCGGGACTGGAACCCGAATCCCTCGCTTTCGCGTCGAGTGCTTCAGCCTTGTCGCCTCGTTTGCTAAACTGTTGCAAGGACTGTGTTACGTATGTAATGATTTTCTGCCGTAGAAAGTTGCAGTTGTGTGCCCTTGCGGGGAGAAAAGTCTTTACAGTGGATTGCCGCGGTGTCCTCAAATTTTGTTCATCGAATATCACTTGAAATTTCAAGGTGTTACATAAAAGAGTGGAGGAGACGTGGAAAATTTGTTTTTTTCCATCTAATATGAAGGCAGTTTTTTTTCAAAAATTAACCGTGCATCTAAGCGAATCTCGCCGGGTATTTGATTGATAATGAACTGTAGGCACCTTCTGATTTTATGTTTTCAGTTTTTCACATTTACTACAATATGTGAAGTCGAAGTACGTAGTAGATTAAATAGAACGAACCTTGTATACTCCACTAGAGGTTTATTAACGCGACATACGACCCGGGTTTCGACACTTCGTGGCATCTTCAGGTCAAAGGTGTACGAACGTAAGTACAAAGTAAGTAAGAAAGTATAAAGTTAGTTTTATTTAATCTACTATGAATAACTTCCACAAAGTCAAGCGTGGAACCATTTCCTTTATCGAAATACGTATACGTAACTATAGTTAAATTGAAGTGGCGTTGCAAGCGGCTCATTTTCCTGGAGGAAATGCTTCAAAAATTGATTAATCTATCGATTTACATATTTTTTAATCGAATTGTTTCTTTCTATAGCCCAAGATTTCAATTCAAATTATGTATTTAAATTAATCTAACGAAAAAGAATATTCGTTAGAGTATGTTTTGAATTTGACGCCGTCGCGGTGGAACCTCTTTCTAAGCCCGGGTTTGCATGATATGTAGCCGAATATTTTCTCGCCATGTAAAAGGAAGTTAATACAGTCATCCATCGATAATGCTCATGTCCACTGACCGATAGTCGGATGTGATGTACCATGTACTACTTCTTTGATTACAAAAAGACAATGGAAAGGCTATGTATTCATGCACTTAGCGTTAAAAAGCACATTTTAAAAGCGCGAATTTCACCGTTTATTTTCCTTCCTGCTCTGTGGCTTTGGCTGTCTACATTTCTCGCCGACCTCAATCGGGTAACACAAGGGGCGAATTAGTGGGCGAATCCTTCTGGAGTGTCCCTAACTCTAAAAGAGGTGATTTAATGCAGTTAGAATGAGATTTCATTTCGTATAAAATCCGTATTTCGTATAAAAACTTATTATACCTCAATACAAGGAAAAATATTTCACCTTGTCAAGGATACCAAAATATCAGCCTTTTACTGCTATAATTTTGGAAATATTTGCCAAAAAATTCCAGCCATTTCCATTGAAAAATCTTAGCGGGTATGCGTTCCAGAGAGACTAATTTTAAAAATAAGGATTTATAACGTCTAGATCTTGTAAGGAAATGTAAATGTAATGTAAGGTTGAGAAAACATGAAAACTCCATAGTGTGGAGTTTTCATGTTTTTCACTCCATAGTGTGGAGTTTTCATGTTTTCTCAACTATGTTGAAATATTCATTTATCACTCAACGCGGTTCGTAGTTACGTAACGCAGTTTCACAGAATCACAGAAAGACTTACGGTTGTGAATGATTTTTTTTGTGCACGGCGAGAAAAAATGAGTTAAATGGAACACTAATGTATATTTAGTTGATTGCTAAGATTTCAAGTCAAGTAAAACTATACTTTTGCGTAATTACTGATAAAATATTTACTTCATGCTTCCTACTCCTGCTGAAATGAAGAAATGAAATTCAAATATGGTCTCAATTGTAACAATGGAAATATCTCACTCATCCGTCCTTAAATGATTGCGAAATGTTTATTGATGACGTATTGATGCGTGGCCAGGCGTAAGGTTGCGTGCAGGACGAGGATAATTTTTAAAGGAATATAATTTCCTTCAATTACTTTGCTCCTTGTACACTTCGTTTTGCCCCGTTGCGGGAGAATAGAGTGCGTGACCAAGCTGATAGAGCACACAGATATGGAGTCGTTGATATTGGTGGGTATTCCATCGAAGCCACACGCGATATGCTGAGATTGATCGAATCATTTAGATCATGTGAGTTGCGGGATGGCATGCGGATGATTTTTTTAACCGTGCGCCATTTATATCATACGGACTGACAGCATGTATACATAAGAAGAAAATAAATGGGGAAATAAGGGAAACTTGGGGCATGTGAAAGAGAGAATCGGAATGCAGAGGTATCATTGAGAGGAGAGAAATTAGGACTAGTGGATCCTCTAACCTACCTTGGAAATTCCATCTCGTGAAACGGAAGAAGTACTACGGGCATCATGCTAGGAGTAGCGCAAGCTAATAAAGCGTTCATGGTAAAAAGACAACTTTTGTTGGTTTTCATGGACGATGGAATACGAACGAGGAAAGGGTGCGTTAAAACATTTGAGTGGAGCGTGGTACTCAATGGGACGGAAGCTTGGACCATTCGAAAAGCGTAGTATCAGAAAAGATGAGGATCTTTCTAAGCCTGGTATTGGAGGAGGATGCATAATATCAAGTGGACGATTTGCATAAAAAGATGATGATGTTTACAGAAGAGTAGTGAAGGAAAGGACTATACGAAACACCGTACAGGAAAGAAGAACTCGAGGGATTGTGCACACTATGGGGCTTGTGAAGACCATGGTCGAAGGAAAAAGATATATTGGTAAAATTCCCATGAGGTAGGTCCAGGGATAAATTCATACGGACAATAAAGAGGAATGAACGACTGACCAAGCTTGAGTCTTGTCTTGAAAATGTGGTTGATTAGCGTCTCCCTGACGCTGCCAGACACTCCAATAACATACGTTTCGCCTTTTTTCCATTTCCATCCCCTTTTTACCATGTATACATGCCTCCTCTCCTCGTCGTGGCTGCATTTCATCGTTGACGCCTTGCGAGGTGTAAACTAGAATTTTTTCGGTTTCTTCAAAATAAATACGTTGACAAGTTTCGCTCTGCGGAATTGTCTTCCTTCCCGTTTAGCCTCCTTATCAACTCTAGCCTTCCCATCTTGCGACACCAGTGTTTTTATCTGGGGAGGCCCAGGCGCGCCCGCCTCGGGAGTTCGCCAAGGACTTGCGGCCTCGAGAGGCTGCTGCCTGCATTTCGTTCCCTCTTTTTCCTTTATTGCCTAGTCCTAAGAGATGAGTGATGCGGACACCATAGTTCACCGTATCGCACCCCTTGTTGAATGTTGCCTCTCTCTGGTGTGTATGCATATATTATAATTGGCAATATGGTGGAGGCTCTTTCCATTCAAGGCGTTGAACGTAGAAGCGATCATCGAAACTCAACCAGCGGTCTTGGGCGCCCACAAACGACGTTGAATGGAACGATGTGCGCTTGCGGAATGCTTTTGAACCATATGGTATGTGGCATTCTTATAGGTGAACAAAAAACGCGTTCAAATGTTTTGTATTCAGTTGTTCAAATTATTCAATACAATTATGTTCAAACTTTGCTTTTTATCATAGATTATTTAATAACTGTGCACATTTGACGCCATTACTGAAAGTTATCAATCTTGACAATAATCACGGATGACATTCTCGACGTTCCTTTTTTACTTATCGCTCATCAACTGAGGTCCTGTACTATTTTTGAGGCGCGCTACCTTGTTCGCAGGGTCTGTTTGACGATTGGAAGGCAAGTGCGTGTTAAGCGGCGTGAGGAGCACAATGGGACGAATGGAAGGCACCTCATGTGTATCAGTCTTTGGAGATAATGCGAATTTCATTTTGGTCTGACTTACTACGAGACTATTCAATTAGACGCAGATTAATGTTGTGATCTTTCCATTCAGGGTGCTTAAGTAGAACCGCCGGAGGAACATCTATTTAGACGCACTTGAACGAAGATGATTGGGAAGATGTGCGCAGGAGAGACGTTTGGTAGTCTACTGGCAGTTATCATTCTGTTGATAAATTCAGTTGACTCTGGGAAGACGTTCCATCGTTACACAATGCAACTTTGCAATTTCAACGTGAATTTTTATTCACGACCGGTTTTCCCTCACCTACCTCTCGATGTATGTATAGACGAAGGAAATTTTCTTTATCACTTGAAGATGTAACTTAGTTACGAAACTGGTCGTACAAATAAATTAGTATTTATACCGAAGTTTATATTTGAAATGTGGCCATTGACGATTTTTATTGTGCAATTAGTTTCACTCTCATGAACATTATTAGCATCCTTTAATTTCACAATACCCATCGCGGATCCTTATATGGGCATTAATTGTAAGTAAGTATGAATGTACAAGTTATTCTCAAAAGCAGCTCTAACGATTCTTATAAGACAACTTATCATGTCGGTTGTAGGTACATTCATACATATTCATAATTCCATTCCCTATCAAGGTAGGCTCAATCGAAGAAATTAGTTATTAGTTAGATAGGCCAAGGAATACTGCTCTCTTCAGAGAATTTTCCCCATAATATCCTATTATACTTGCTTACGTCTTTTGCTGCTGTTACAATTATTATTGCGTCGTAACCGCCTCTCCTATTCTTAAGATTCCTAATATTCCTCCTCTCTAGATTTTCATTCATCTCTGTCACTCATGGCTTTCTCGTTCTGTTCCTTCCTCACTCGCTATTCACTCCTCTGTCCTAAATCTGTTTCGTTAATCGACTCTCATCCATTCTCTCGACGTGGCCAAATCAACGAAGCACACTCCTTTCATATGGTATGTCTGTCACTGGAGCATTTAACCCACATTATTTCATCACCTACTCATCCCTAACCCTATCCATCCCACTTTGCATCCCGCTAACACTTCTGAGATATCCCATTTTCGCTGCATTTACCCTCCTCTTATGTTTTTCCTCGGGTTCTTAGTTGACGTCGCCAGACAATATTGTCGGAAGGAGAACACTTTTCTATACCCCGATGGTCGCTTCCCTAAACAAGCTCTCATTCCTCACTGTGCCCCAAAAACTAACTACAATTTCCCTTCCAGAATTCGCACGCCTTAGAATCTCTTCGATTATCCTTCAATCATTCATGCAAACATTCGGCCAAAATACATAAAATCGTCCACTAGTTCATTTATTTCATCATTTATTCACATTTACAGGTATTCTCATCACTCGCCGTATCGAGCACTACCGCTTCTCTCTTTTATACATTTATCCTTGTATCCATTTTTCCCATTGATTTAAAGGAGTTTCCTTGGAGCCCTTGTAATCTCTGTGGGCTTTGAGATGGCAATTCAACTTCATCGGCGAATGATAGAGCTGCCACATTTACAAATCCAGCCGTGCCGCCGGTTTTATTCCTGAGAAGTTGACACATTTATTCATGAAAGCATAGTACAGCCGCGGAAAGATGATGTAACCTTGCTGTACCACTCAATTCTAAACTCATCCTATCTCTTTCACTTGCCTTTTTTTCTAAGCATTCTACCGGTGAAGGTAGGTTTTGATGAAAGTCAGAGATTCTCCTGCCGATTTTCTACACTTTTAGGGGCCTAACTACCATTAGTATTTCCTTTTTCGCCTCGGCATACGATCTACCCTCTTCATCCTATTCATGAAACCTATTCTCTTTCTTCCCCTTCCCCGCTTGCCCAACATACTTCCCTCTATCTTACCAAGGATTCTACAGATGTACAGTGTCCTTGTATCTTACTCTTGAGCAGCCCATTCTCAGACCCTCCAGCCACCTAAACTGCCTATCTTTATTTTTATATTATTATTTTATATTATATAATATATTATACGGATTTAATTTAGAATTTTCCTTTCCTCACCCACCTTCTCAAGCACTTCCTCGTTAGTCTTCCTTTTCGTCCACCTCACATTCTCCATTCTTCTCCACACCCATATCTCAGATACCTGCTGCCTATTCTCGTCCTTCTTTCTGAGGGTCAACGCTTCTACTCTATACAGCGCTATGCTCCAATTCAAGCTCTTCACCAGCCTCATCTTCACAACCTTGCCCTAGGTCCCCGCCATCAGCTCCCTTCTTTGACTAAGCGCCTCCTTTGCTGACGCTATTCTTCTGCTAGTGTCTTTGCTGCACATGCCTTACTGCGTAACATTTGACCACTGCCCATTCACTCAGTAGTCATTCAAAACGTTTTTCTTTTCACCCAGGCCCTAACAACATTTTTCCTATTTACCCCGCCATGAGGTTAATTTTAATCCATAGATGCACTTCCTTTCGTGCGCACTTGCATTTTTCAATATCTGCATTGCGTGTTAACAGCTACTAAGCACACCCCTTCTCAGATGTAGACGTTATGGTAGGCTGGGTAACATGCAGTAAATTAGAGAGACAGATTGCTGGAGTGACTGGTATTAAATGTTAGTTTTTCCACTCGCGATCAACAACCACATCACCTATATTAATGTAACGCTCTACTAATGTTGTTGTTGAGGGTGGGTCGCTCTGTTTATTTTTTAAGCTTAGTTTGTCAGTTTTCAGTGTTTGCACAGAATGCAAAGTGGGATTATGGATTGCTAAATATTTCTCTCTGATTTTGTAAAAAAAACTGATGTCAGCTGGACATCAATTTTTTTACAAAATCAGAGAGAAATTTCTAGCAGTCCATAATCTCAAGGTTTGAAGACGGGACTGAATTGATTTGAGAGTCTTGATAGATAAGACTTTGTACATGTGAATAACTTATCACTATTCATATCTCCTCGTCTGTCTTCACAAATGGATTATCGGGTGATCCCCAACTACAAGCAGCAAAGAAACCGCTGTTTTTTGAGAGAAGATCATGTTTCTTTGGGTGAGAGGTTTGGGTCTTTTGGGTGTTGGGTGTTTGGATGGCTTTGGGTGTTTGGGTGTTTATTGGGGTCTTCCTTTTTTCCTCCATGAAGGCAACAGGCGCTAATTGGTGTTGACACATGACCATGCGCATTCCATCATGTAACGAAGAAAGTCTTAATTTTGAGTGTGCCTCGTTTAATTTTCTCCCAACAATGGCTCCTTTGGCATTCAGTAATCTTTTTTGGTGGCGCGCCACTGAAGTGTAAAATAGGGATTCAAACTGCCTGTTCTCCGTTGGTTCTCATTCGGTGGTGTTTCTCCTCCACACTTATTTTATTTTTCGGACGATGGTTTCGGATTTTTCTTTCGCGCGATTACCAATTAGTTTAAGTGGTTAGGGATCGTGGTGATATTTCATATAGAATACTGTGAATTTAGCTTCATCTTAAAGAAAAAAAATATTTTTCGGATACACCAAAATATCAGGTACTTCGTGGACTACTCTTCGAGATATTCGTCTAACGATTGAAACAGTTTTAAATATGACTCGGTTAGCGTTTGCTCTCCAGAGAGACTTGATTTAAAAAATGAGCAATCTCAAATCCATAGATCTCGTCATAAATTTAAGTGTGTAGTTTGTATGTTTTCTCAATTTTATAAATAAATGATATACTCTACGTAGTAATTTTTAAATAATGGCAAAAACCATTCTGTTATGGACCGTACTGGGTGAAAATTATAGTCCAGTTCAGTCCTAAGGATGTACGTTTTTAACTACCGAGAATTTCAGTTATAAAAAATATATTTTTGCTCCATTTATATTACAATGTTTGTTCTATTCCTTTTACGGCTGCGGGAATTGAAAAAAGAACATTAATATTCGGTCTCCATTATGACTAGGGAAAATGCTCGCTCTAAGTGCCATAAAGATTTCTGCCTCTTGAGATTACAATCAAATTACTAATGAGCATAAAAGCACAAATTTATCATTTGAAGGATTGCCCTGGAAAAACTAGGATTTTAAAGGAAGCGTAATCTCTTGAATAACAGCCAACTCTCAATTGAAACTGTATAATTATTTGTTATAGTACCTTCGAGTGGAGCGTGCTCTCGTGTGGTTTTGAAGTATGGATATTTTTTGGATGGTCGAGAAAAAATATTAGATAGACGTGAAAAATATGGGCCCTAGGCACCAAATTACAATTGGTTCTGGAGGCTAATTACGAAAACAAGTTGGTTCCCGATGGGAAAAATACACCAGCTTTGGATGAAGTAGATGAAAGGAGAACGCCACTCCAAGCAGTCAACTCCAGAATAATCAAACTCGTTGGTATTTCAATGAAACATAAGGAGTTTCTTTAAAAACATGGTGGAAGAACAAGTGTTGGGTAAGAGGAGGATAAGACGACTTAGAAGTTCTTTGCTTCACACTGCGATGTGAATCATGACCTGCAACTCGTACGGGGATATGAAAATAGCGGCTTCCTGCTACAGTGCGAAACAACAAGTGTGCTCTATCATGGCATCGAGGAGACAAAGTTCCTAAATTCGAGGATTCTGGCGATCCCTGAAGTCTTTCTTTCTTTCCCTTGAATCAAGGTGCAAAATGGTGCGAGTACAAATGGTGCAACGAAGATGTGGGCGTCGGGTGCTCGGCTTGTTGTGAAATTTTTGTTTACGCTCTCTCACAATCATCTGAGCTCTAGTTAGAGGTTGATTAGTCACTGGAAGAAAAGTGTATCTAAAACTCAATACTCCCTCTTTACAGAATGCTAATTAGATGTACTCTACGGATGAGGTTCACTCCTTTAATCACAGTGTCCGCATATTTTATTTATTTTTCGCGGCTCCGAAAACACCACAATAAGCCTATTTTTTATTACTTCGGATGAGGAACAGTAACTACAGACGAACATAAACCCACATTCACAATTAGAGAAGTGACATTAGATGAATTCATTTGGACCCGGAATCGAACCACTGACATTTGGCTTGTCGGGCCTATGCTCTGACCTCTCCGCTACCCACGCATGATATTTCTCATGGGAAAGTTTTGAGGTATCAACAGTGTTACATTATATGCTCTCGAAGGTTTGTCAAGGATGGCAACGTGTAAGAGAACAGGGAATCAAAGAAGCCAGAGCCCATAAGGTTAATTCGCTTGTTCGCTTAGGAGAGGAAGTGAGAGTTACTTGGTGTGCTTCACTTAATGCTCTTTATTAATACGACCCCAATTTCGACACTTGTTGACATATCGAGTGTCAAAACCAACGGGTGGCATTAATGACAATCATGCAGTGGAGTTCACAATGTTATATTCAATTCGACCGTGATGAACAACTTATACTAAATAAATCCTGCAAGCGTTTCCTCCATTTAGTTCTCTGTAAGGACTTTCAAAATTTGCAGTGTTATGCGATGGCCCGCCATGTGTCATTTGCCAATATCTGCTGTCTACGTATTCGCACGACGTAAATTATATCGTCGTTAACCAATTTGAAGATTTTATTCTTATGGTTTCGGGATTAAAACAAACGTTTCCTCTGCCCCGTTTAGATTTCTTGTGTTCCCTGTTACTGCTTGCAGGTGGGCAAGTGAATTTCTATAAGCACAATGGGGTGTTGGCATGATTTTTCCTGTGATCGATGGCTGAACTATAGTTCATAAACATGCGTGGTGAATACATAACCAGCAGATCTTGACCAATGGCACATGGCGGGTCATCGCATCTCACTGAAACTTTTGGATGACTTTAAAGATAATTTAATGGAGGAAACGGTTGCAGGATTTCTTCAGTGGAGGTTATCTATCACGAATGAATTAAAAATAACTTTATGGTGTTCTAAACGAAGGTATGTGTTATCATTTCATTTCATACCACGAGACCGTCTTTTGTTCATAATATTTATTCAATTCTCCCCGCGATTGAAGGTTTTTTCCGAGGAAAAATTGGGATGGATGCGAAAACACTCCATTCGCAAAATGCAATGAGAGCTTAGATAGAAATCGCTGTAACCACCTTAACTAACTTTGTGACGACACCATCTGTGACGAAAGAACCGGATACGGATTCGGCATGGCGCAAGTATACGTGAATCGACAGGTGGTGCGCCCGCGTGAAATCATTTTTACGTGTATCTGACTCTTTGACTGCCGTTCGTTTCCCTAGGAGGAGCGGGCGGCCGTTTGCCAATGCGCGCGCTGATGAGTTGCGGCATGTGGGCTCGGTAGCGTGCTTTATTGCATCACAATGGGTCTCGCTACCGAGGTTTTGAGATGGTATCCGAGAGAGAGAATCTTTTTAATTGTTCGTGTGAGACACTTCTGAGGTAGCGACCTATATTGCCGGCATTATCGCTCTCTTCCTACATCCATCTTCTTTGCAGAGTTTACTCTTCATTTTCCTATTTTTTTTATGACTCCGCATACAGTCTTTTGGTTCGGCTGACGCTGAAGGTAGGGTGGGGGTGGGGGTTTCATTTGTTTGCACACGGGCTCCATTCCCATGGTGACGAGATAGTGCGTTCCGGGGCCTTTTTCAGAAAGGTCTCGTAATTATCGAACCTCGAGTTATCGAGGTTGTGACGTCATATGAGCGACAGGACTCGCCTTTTGCAGATAGTTCGAGTGTGATATCATTCCACGTAAAATTAATGGAATATTAGCCTCATCTTAAGTGAAAGTGTCTCATCTTTCCATCGTTAACATAATATCAACCACGATCTTGTATCAAATACAAACCGCTGCCCCTTTCGAGTTATTGGTTAAAGGTTAACCGCTGTTTTCCGTAGGAAATGTTAGTGATGATTGCTCACCGGTGAGACTTCATCTGCAAAGTAAGGAGTATCTCACTCATAGATCTCGTCATAAAAGCAACAGTTTGTAGTTTTCATTAATTCTCAACTATGTTAGAAATAAATAAACTACTCATCTCAGTAATATTTACATGTTAAGAGGAAATTCCGTCTGTCAAGGAATTTTCACCTTACCTGTCATACCTGTTAATAAAATGAGTCAAATTAAGGACTAGTAAATGCATATTTTGTTACTTACTGAGAATTTCAGTTGAACCAAACCATTTTGTTTGCTTCATTACTATTACCATATGTACTTTGCTCTTCTCTCTACTGACGAAATAATCAAATTCGTGTAATGTCTCATTGATATAAATAGAACACATACTATTGCATGGTGATGCCGTCAGAATTTCGCCATCGTTTCGGCTCAAAATTCTTTCTTCTTACTGAATGAGACCCTCTCATCATCGGCAGCCATCGATCCGAGGAGCGGTTTGCGGAAGCTCCGCTCAAGTCGCATATCAGCTAACCGCTTCAGTCCTGCACAATTATTCACCCTTCTATGGATTGTTCCCCGCCGTGGCGTGGTTTGTTAGAAATGGCGGTGTTATGTTACTAGTGATGGCGTTGGGTTTGGTCGTCAAAGAACGTGGGCATCATGGGCGTAGCCAATGGGAGTCAGGGGCGGGGGGAGCTGCCCCCCCCCCCTTGGACGAGACATTTCATACCAAATCTGTTGTACGGAGCCAGGCAGGATGATGTCCTGTCCCCCCTGGCATATATCTACAGCTACGGATGGGTGCCCTTCCCCCCCCCCCCCCAATCCCATAGCATAAGTCCTGGCTACGCCCATGGTTGGTATTACACACTCTTACTACTATTGCTTTGTACATTTTCATTTTTCCGTATTTAATGCTCTATAATAACGTAGTTATATTTCACTAAGAAAAGAAAATTCATTATACTTAAGTCCCGTGTTTTAATTGTTCGGGAAATCAAACGTGGTCCGTCCTAAGATTTACGAAAGAAATTATTAGGCCCTAAACTTGGATCAAACGTAAAGAAAATGGTTATAATTACGTGGCGCTCAAGTTAAGAATAAATATTCATATTGGCAATCGGTGTTAGAACACTCAGGTTATTGTCTTATCACCACGAAAGTGTCATTTCCCGTTAGATCGACATTGTAATCACAGTTTGAAACTGCTGCGCGCCATTTTTAGCTAACTTCATATATGCGAAGCGATCTATGTTTATCATTTATTTATATTAAGGGCTAATATTTTATAACTCGTACTTTCGTATAGAAATCTTCCTTTATGCCAAATGAAAGTTGCACGTGACCGTGGAGGATCGTCGAGTCGCGGCCATAGTTTCCGTAGGCGAATGCTTCGAATTGTCCTGGGGTGGCTTCACGCGCGAAAGTTGACTTCCATAGAAGCTTTGGAAGCGCTGCATTCTCCCGTACTATTTGTCTTGGCATGTATTTTTAGATTAATGTAAGCATCTGTAAAGCTTCATACGTAAATTTAGAACTCCTCGAATTTGTTTTGGTTTCAATCGCTATAATTTTCTCTAGCCCTTTAAAGAGAGCTGAGGCCGTTGAAAGTTGAGATGCTGTTAGATTGGCCATTTGGGAAATGATCCAGAAGGGCATGCATTTCCTTTTCTTTTTAATAATATCTACCTCACATTTCGAGGAAAAAACTCACTGAAGATTCGCGGAAACCTTCTAAAATTTTCTTGATGATTTGTTTTTTATCCTTCTAAAGTTAAAATTATTTATTATTTATTTTTTTTTGCTGCCGGACGATTCTGTTCGCCCATATTTCCCCTGGAATCCCGATCGGCTGCTGAGCCTTTCATCAGGTTTTCCAGGGACCGGACCAACAGAACTTGACATACACCCATGCCCTGGGTGGTGAAAAACCCACCCAGGCGGGACTCGAACCCGCGACCCTCGGTTTAGCAGGCGAGGACTTTAACCCGCCGCCACCGGGGCCGGCTATGATACGCCATTCGCTAAGGCTTTGAACAATGAAGGCTAAAATAAATGAGCTGGTTAGAAAATGTATGTAGCAGAGATGAAAACATGTAACAATCAAGCTGTATTAAAAAACGATTTCAGGGTAATACTGAAGATATAGAAGACCATACGAACTATTTAGAGGATTTATTCAAAGAATGACTCGAGGCTACTAGTGTTTAATAATGGGAAGTAAAGTTGACACTCATCATGCTCTCCTGCGAAATCCGGATCGTTTGGCTTTAAGCGAGTTATATGAAAGCGACGCAGAAGAACAAAATATCACTCTACTACCATCACATACTACCTCACTACTTTTCGAGGTAATTAGCCTAAAAAAATAAGTCGAGGCCTTTTCTCTTGGTGCATGATACGGATGTGCACTCCAGACATATTTAACTTTAAAAATAGAGGTGGTTCTTGACGTGTAAAAGTATCGCAGTTTTCAAGTTGCATGTTTTTTCAACTATTTGTAAAAATTAATTTGTTAGTCACCGTCATAGTTTTTGTGAAATAACGTCGATGTCGAAAGCGTTTCAGCGCACGGCGTGAACCAAATATGTCATATTTAATCATCAGATATTTGTATCGAGATAACCATGACGATTAGTCATTAAAAAGTTCTGATTTTACATAATCATTAATAGGATTGCGTTTTCTTCGTACTCGGTACAACGGCTTAAAAATAAAATAAGAATATGATCTATAATATGGCTGGAGGAGTGAAATTCTTACTCTCAATTCCCTTTAAGGTGGTTCCGCCGGAAAATAACTTCATTGTAATTGTAATCATATTCTATCAATTTGTAGGAAAATTCGTCCTTCGTCTGTTACGCTCAGCAACTTGTTATACGCCGGTCCACGCCGTTCGATATTATTATAAAAGCGGAGATTAGATGTGTTCCAAAGAGAAACACGAGGAAAAATTAGTACTTTTCCATGTAATAGGTATTCGTGGAAAACTGGGCCTATGAAAGATACACAGTTTTCCACGATTCTCGAGGAATTGATTGAAAATGAAATGCGGGCATCTTACTTCCTTATTTTGTTAGTTATCAGCCTATTACCTGCTAGGATATTTGATGTCTAATGCTGTAATTCCTTAGATATGGACCTTGAGTCGACTCCAATGGGGGTAAGTAGTGATAATTAAAGTAATATTCTCGGAATAATCTGTACGTATTGCGCCTCGATTTTGGTTTTTAATGGTTGGCGCTGGTTATTAGTTTAAGCAGGATTTTTGAACCGAATGAAGAATTGGGTGGACCATGTTGATTGCTTTGACGGAAAAGAGTCGTGGTGGAACCTCCTTTAATGTGGCTTTAGGCATGGAAGTCGACATCTGTGGAAGAGTCGTGTGGTACGAGACCTCGCATTCTGTCGCTTCTTAGGAGGCATCGCCCTGCTTACCCAATATATCCGGCTAAACACCTAGAGGTTAATGATAATAATTATACGATGAACATGGTCATTTTGAAACTCGCCTTCATTCTGGCAATAATTGCTTTCGTTGAGCTACACTGCTCTGTTGGAGTTCCCCAGACATTTGTGGATTTAATAAATTGGAATAAATTACAGTAAATGTGCATTATTTCAGCGTACTAGTTTTGAGAATTGCTATTGTAATTCACAATTAGAACAGTCATAATGCTTATCTTTACGTTCTTTTGTATTAAAAACTTTTTTTTACGTCCAAATCATTTCCGTGCACAAACAAATATTGTTGTACGCAACAATTAGCCCTCCTATTTTTTCACATTTTTAATCTCCGTTCGCAGTTATGTGGCCAAGATTTCATCGGATGCGATGCAATTTTATCGCGGAATCGAAGTGCTACTTACGGACAAAATCGAATACAGTCTTGCTTGCGAGTGCGAACCTCGGTCGATAACCACTTCTATCGACTCCTGTCGGCAGTCCGTGGTTACGCATCGAAGTGTCACTTTCAAGTTACTAGGGAGGCTACTGTCGTGAAAGCGACTTCCATGGTCAAAAGCGGCTATACAGATTGGGGAGGTGAAGCTTCGTCCCCCTCTCTCCCCACTACTTCCCTGACCTACCCCCTCCCTCCTTTCACCCCATAGTGCTTGAATGGGGAAAGAACACCATTGTTGCAACTAATGTGAGAGTCTCGGGGAGTGAATCGTGTTAAGGGGGATTAGTGGGGCTGGGGTGGGGAGGAGGGGTTTTCTCGGCAGATGGCGGGCGGGTTAAAGGCTTGGGTAATGGGAGCGTGAAAAAATCCTCGCTCGCTCGTGTCGCCGCCTGGTGTTAAGTTCGCCACCGCCGACGCCACCCCATTCCCGTCGTAGACCTAGATGTATTTACGTGTAGGCCGTGAGCCTAACTGCTTCCCCGCACTTATATACACACCTCAGATGTGTGGGAAATTCTCTCGCCGCGATCTTCCTGATGGCCAGTTTCGAAAAAGATAGACAATGGACGTGTGGAATGACAGCTGCTTCTTACCCGGCATTGATAAGTGGATCTTGTATTTATTTTCGGGTCTTCGCCGCGTGCATTGTTTTTGGTAGACAACAGTTTCGCTTGTTCTTCTACTAGCGTCTTCTTCAGTGAAGATCCATTCAGTTTACGCAATTCCAACGCTCATCAAGGGTGGCCTAGAAGAACGATCTTGTAAACAACCCTGGCGTCCTCGGCAGCGCAGTCAAATTCTTTAAATGCGCCATCGTCTCTAAATCCCTGTAATATTGTTTTTATGCAAGTCTGCACCTGTTCCACAGCGTAACTCCTCGACACTAATAAGATTTATTCCCAATTAAATAAACTACCTACTCTCTAACTAATTCTACTACCTTACGTAAGTTTTTAAAATACATGATAGGTTTTGCGTGGCGCTAAATGACGTCAGCTGTCTACGCACCCAAAAAAACTAAATCTACTTGTGCTTATTAATATGCTCATCTATTTTTCGTTATGAGTTTGTTACTCAATTTTGTGAATCATTCAGTCTCTTTGTATAGGTGTACATGCCGCCATAGAGCGTGATTTTTGGTCGTTTATAATGGACTTTCGCGCCGAATGCACGATACTCATGTCTTCAGACTGACACGAGTCCAATATTTTAGAGCATAAATAACACTGATAATCCACCTATTCCTCTTCAGTTCCATATGATTTGGGAATCCGAATATCCCTTAGCGATCAATTTAACGACCCCTTTAAGAAACATAGGTCACGTAAGCCATAAGCAAGTAATTTATAGTACCATATTTTGCTCAACAGTAGGTACCAAGATAGAATTTTTGACATTCTTAAGAATACATCACGTAGATAAAAATATTTTGATGCCCAAGTTTTGCAACTAGGTTCCAGTATAATTCCCGGAACATATGTAATCGACCATTTCCTCCTGCTAAAATATGAAATAGACATACATTAAGAAATTGTCAATGATAATCTCCAAGAGGATGTTCACGGGATAAATGAAAATGAAACCTGGCGCTAGCGCCTGTGAAGAGAACTCGTATCATAGACACACTGCAGCGAATAAAATGACAATTTTAAAAATTGTTGAAAAAATATTAACTCACATGAAATAAATGAGCGATGAAAGAGGTTCAATCGGAACAGTCTCTTGTTTTCGTTCTCATTCCAGTATTAAATGAAACACAATAAATTTCAACTAACCCAAATGATGTCACCGTTTCTTTGACCGGGATTGAGGAGTGCCGTGAGAATTCTAACTCTCTCTCTCTTCGTATTCCACTGGAGTCCATAATTGCTTCTCTTGGGTGACAAATGCAGTCGATGTGTTTCCTGACCGGCTCAATTTGTTCAACCCTCAGTCCGTTCCACTTTTTACCCCTTTTTACCCATTTTAATTTGTTTGGACTTTTACTTAAAGGGTTGGTTACTTAGAGGGTTGCATTTCTGTATCATCACACATTTCAATTGTCATACCATTGTAAGTATTTATTCTAGCACAAGCGTTAGTAGTGTTTGCGGACGACATCATGGGAGTAGCCATATTGGTTCCCATCATGTTTTTACTGGTCATTGATGGCTATTTCCGGTTGAAAAAAAATGGTGTCTGGTACGCAACATCGTTACTGTTTAGTGTTCCGTAGAAAGTTCTCACCGGTCTCACTCTGGTTGCGTCTGATAGACGCGACGAGTGCGTTCAAAATAGTTTCATCGTGATTACGAATTTATAGCCATAGTACCTCCTCTTTGAATATTTCGCGCATGGCATTGGCGACGGTACGACTTCTATTAAATATCGTACGAGGATTGAAATTTTGATGTTCAGACCTATGTAACTCGGATACGATTCCTTTCGACTATCGTATTGCGAGATGCGTATCGTCCGGGTAATCCTTCTCCGGCAAAAGTTTAGTTGAAAGAGTTTCCGGGAAGGGAAAAATATCGGTGGTTTTATCGTTGTATGTTCTCGCAACTTGTTATCCTCCTTTATCGATTACGTCAGCCTTACTTAGTTCCAACCGTCTCGTTCTTACGTAAATGGCGATATTGTCTGTTTGGCAGCCGTTTCACGCGCTCTCGATGCAATCCCTCTGCTGGATCGTGTTGGCAGATTGTTCTGTCCACCGTCGCGGCATCGTCTCGAATCGTTCGGATTCACTCTGAATTGGGAAATCCGCGGATGTATGAGAGTCAGCCGGAGGGAAATTATTTCGGGGGCTGCTACAGTTATCGCCGTTGGTAATCTTTCGTGCCGATCTCATGGGCTCCACATTACCGTTTCGAGTTTGGGAAAGGGATTATCCTGCCGCAGTTTTATCGTGAAGACAAAAGACGGAAGCCCACCGAAGTTTCTCACGGTCCGAAAAGTTGACGGCTAATTGTCCAAATCTGGACAAAGACTAAAGTCGTTTTTATTTTCGTCTTTGTTGATATCACCTTTTACTATAAAATTGTTTACCGAGAATGGGCTGTAATAGCAAAACACTGAAGTTTTGCGTAGAAATTACTGTAAGTCTCAGTAAATCAAATTAATATTAACCAATAAGGTAGTTACGGCGAGATATTTCTTTTTTAGTGATACGTGCAATATTCACATTTTATTTTGAAACCTAAGCATGAAGTTAATGAAGTAGCATAACAAACACATAATTAGCTTTTTATGACAACTTCTCTGCGATTAGCAAAAATACATAATAGAGATTTTAACGTGACTTATTTCTTCGTTCCTTAAAGTTGTAAAGCTCATCACAACCGAAGGTTTTTTAATTGGAAAAAAGTATTCCGGTGAGTTAGTGATATATTTTTAAATACAGATTATACCTACGAACCTTGTGCAGATACATTATCGTGTGTTATGTTCGTCAGACGTTTTTCATCTGTTTAATATTATCTCTCTCCTCGAATTCTGTGCCATATCTGTAGGACAATTCTCAGTTTGATATGTTCTGAAGCTGTGTAATTGGAAGCTGATGTTTTGGGGTCATTTGATTGGTTAGATCTTTGTCATAAGGAGGCCAAATTCATGGCTCTTTGTGTGTAGTGATATCTTCCTCATACGTACTATTTGCTGTAAATAGTTTAAAATTAATATTGTTTAATTTATTTTAAAAGTAATTATTTTATCGATAACACCAATTATAATATCGATAACCAGCTGAACGACATCACTATCGCTAAGTTACCTTAAGGTAACTCGACAATAATTTGTACTTTCTATAATTAAATAAGAGAATCTGCCCGGGTGTGATAAATTTTATCGTGTCACTCCTAGCAGTTTGTGAGAAAAATTTTCCCGGCTTCGATTCTTAACGGAATTGATTCATTCAAACTGAGAAAGAATTTATTGTTGGACTATGTAGCTCGTGGCCACGTTCATAATTGCTGCGGGCGTTTGTGAAGCTGCTCAGAAAGATTCCCTCTTAGTAAAATAGATTGCTAAGAAACTCTTCACGCATCGTTACAAAACTCCCGCGTCAATTGCGTGTTTATATTACTCAGTAAAGAGGAGTGTAATTCTTTGGGAGGGAGTCGCTAGTGATTTCCAAGGGTCCATCCAATAGACTAAGATTAACGTCTGAAAAGATCGCATCATGCGAGTTTCAGGCAGGGATGTCAGACAAAACTGAAACCTACGGATAGTTTCGTCGCGGAAGGAAACCGTAAGCTTTCTTTTTTGAAAACAGTCTCGGCTCGGAATGAAGCTTTATGTTTATCGGTACTTCAGATTTGTAAACGGAACGAAAGTAGAAGAAGAACGAAATACAACGTTCCGGAACCGTTCCTCCTCTTGAATAGTTTCGGTTCAATTGAATCGGGGGTGAGAATGGACTTATGGTTCGCCATTGTCGTTCCAGACTTCCGGGCTCGTTCAGGGTTGATCTCAGGGAATTGCCGACGACAATCACTTCACGTACTCGCGTAGCAACAGCGTAAATAATAGCAATCCTTGTGGTCTGTCCTCGGAGTAAGCTTAAAAACCAACGTAACAATATATATCCCGCATGAACTCACGACGAAAATGAGCAAAATACTAAAAAAAATTGTATTTAAAATACAAAATATTTTCGCGGGATATATTTAAACAACTATATACAAATGTATTTATTTTTTTAAATCGTACATAAATATTTTTCAGTCACAATCTTAGCGAGGTTAATATGAAAACTATGCAAATAAGAACAAAGTAAATGGAATTAATGAATAAAATTATATGAATTACAGTGTGCTAAACGAAAAAAGCTGGTTGATGAGGTATACAAGACATGAGTTTTTTTGACCGACTCTATCTGAAACAAATTATTCTTAATAAGCATTAACAGAATCTGCTTCACATGACCGAGCATTGCTCACGTCGCTGCTCCATTGGCACTTTTTTGCACTATCTTGCTCCTTTGACCTAAGTCGTTTGACAAAGACCTAAAGTCGCTTAAAAATAAGACGTGTGGAAATGAGATACACAGAGCAAATTTATATGCATTTATTCCCCAACTTATGCCCTGAGGTGACATGGGATCCATGGGAATATAACGCATGACGCCTGTTTGGAGTGCATGTGACCGAGGAGTACTCGTTATTAATCGCTTGTTAAATTAAAAGGCGGTAGAAAACGTAGAAGATGACGGTTCGTCCCATCTTGAATGAGGGCAACCAATTTTTGGTTGATGAGGAGGAAATGCAGTCATTTGTGCTGAAGAGTATTACTTTCGCTTGTCTATCGAAGTTTCTTTTATGTTTACGTAATAGAAAGAAAAAATGCTGTTATTCAACTAAGCCAATAAAACTTATTACACCTGACGTATTTCAAATTCTCTTATTTTCTCTGTTAGACTTTTGGTTTCTTTTTTTTTAATTTTCATTGCTCAAGTAATTTCTGAGGAGTGGGTGGTGTATCTTCTTCTAAACACTAATATATGTCTGAAGATTCTTTCTTATAATGTTTTTATTATTAAAAGGCATTCATGCATATTGTTTTCGTGGATCCCTTTCCAACTGCTGGACTGAATCCGTTTTTTAAAATTATTATCTTTACAGGTAAGGATTTCGTCGATTCGTACATTCCTCGAGTGGCTGACATCCGTTTTTTCAGTGAGTGGAGTTTTACGCCATCTTGTATCCGTCACAATAGTAAGAGTAAAGCTAAGGCACCAGAAGAGATGAGTGGTGTTCTATTCAGGTGGATGTTGTTCTATTCAGGAAGTTTTCGGCATATTCGAGTCCCGACTATAACGGAATTATTACGTTACAACCTCAAAAACATAATTGAAGGAAAAATGGAGTGTAGAGTCCCCAGAGGAAGACTTAAGGAATTAGTTCATGGACTAATTAAAGAGAGAAGCACATGCGAACAGGAAGGTACCAGGAAGAAAGGGAACTGGCATTAGATAAGGAAGGGTGGAGGGCTACCATCGACCAATCGTAGGATTTATCGACCGATGATGATGAACGTCGAGAAAGTTTGAAGTGCATTTTTGTGCCATTTTATGAAGATTTTGATTGGTCGAGGTTGTGACGTCACAAGTATAGCGTTTTTGAGGTGGAGTCCTTCCTGAATAAGGTCCCAGGTCGCCAATTGCATGTCACAGATTTGGTTTCCTTGCAATTTAATGCTGTTTTAACTCGTATCCTTTTGACAATTGACTCATATTTCGAAGTAATTTGATTCTGTATGTACAGAGTTTCCCGTAAACGCGCAATGATACGTTTCATATTTTCTAATGGTGGCTAGCAAATATCAAGGTATCGTTCCTAGTAAAAAAATAACGCGTACTTACGTATGATTTTAGCTTAAATTTCAAATTCCGGGCTCTAAACCCAAGTGATAACAATGCATTAATTAAGGCGAACATTTTTTTAAAACATTTCTTTTATCATTTATATTTCTGCTTACATTTGTGGTTATTTACTCTGTGGAAAGAGATGAACTTGAGTGGATTGTGGTCCAAGAGTTTGTTTTCGGCATAGGTACGTGAAAAGTTATTGTAATGGGTTCTCATTGACTCACGATCACCGCTCCAGCCGCGCTTTGAACCGTTGCGCGGGCGCTCGGCTGCGCGTGTCGGTCGGTTTCGGGTTAATCGCCGCAATGTCGCAACTGCTTTTGTGAAAGTTCGCCACCCCACGATTTTGCGGTTTTGCTCAACGATTTTCATCGGAGTCTGATTTTCTCGCAGTTCCTCTGGGTCAGGGTTTCCCAATAAGGGGTACGCAATAGCATTCCCGGGGGTTCGAGATATCATTTCAGTGTTATGTTTGCATCATGGGTACTCTTTTGTAGGGTTTATGCATCTTAATATTTGTTGTGACATTGTTTCTTTTCCATACTTTTCATTTTTGTTTATTTATTATTAACAATTGATTATACAATTTTGGTTTGGTCTTAAGTCTAAATGCCATTTGGTCTTTGCCTAAATGTTTGTCTTTAAGGGGTTTTTTACACCTCGACCAAAAACGCCCTTTTAATTCTGGCTTCTGTCGCTGCCTAAGAGAGATATTCTCCTTCACCTCCATTCCTCGCCACGGCCAATAGCGCCTCTGATGGCCTCTGAATGTGTTGAAAGGGTTCAGGAGAATTTTTACAATGACGTTTTAATACAACATTTTTAACATTCAGATAATTCTTTAGAGTTATTTAGGATTTCCATTTACAATATTTATGTACCAAAATGTTAAGAAATATACGTTTTAAACGTTATAGCGATCACCTAACTTTGGACAAGTTTTTCACGTTTCTTCCGCGGCGAAATAGTTGTGTTGAAAGCAAAAAGCTAAAGCACTTCAATTATTTCAATTATTCCATTGGCCTGCCCAAACAGTGGCAAAGCAGAGTCGTTAAATAAAAGCGCAAAGACGTAAGCAGAAGAGTTATCGGTCGTGGTGCCCAGCCCCTTGAATCATTTTTTCTTTAAAGGGTGTGAGAATTTTACCTTAAACGATGCGAAAACATATTAGCATTTTTTAGGGGTCCGGTATAAAAAAAAGCTTGGGAACCGCAGGTCTAGAATTTGGTGAATGCAGTGACGGGTGATTCTTTGAATATTTGTCCAGTCATTTTGTAAAGTCAAAGCCACCATTGCATCTCGTAGTAATCGAATTTCTCTTTCAATAATTACCTTTCTCTGTACCGAGGTACCACTGTATATATGTAGTTCTTTTGTGGATAGCCGCCGCAATTCTGGTGTTTGTAAGCCGGCATCCGTAGGTGACAGTGAAAAAGTTTTTTACTTATTGCTATTTGGTGATCCTCTTAAGTTTCCTTGTGGTTAAATGTTTTTTGCGTGCGAAGTTATTAAATATCGACTTCCTTTTTTAATTTGTGTTGTATTATCCGTAATTGGTACTGTCTGTACTCAAATCGCGTTGATAGGCTACCATCACATGAAACTAATTTGCTCGATTGTCTCAACAGTAATGATGGGCAGCATTTATCTCGTTGTTAATTGCAAAATTGCAAATATTCGTGATACCATTCTAGTTCGTGGTAATCATCCATGGTATAAGGCTATGTATTCACTTCCTAATTTTCCAGCTCAATTTATTTTTTCTCTACCGATATCTATGCTTTCACGTCGTTATCGAGAGTCAAGATAATCTTGGCTTGCCTCTTTCATAATGACGCGAAAACGTTGGAATCGTTGGAGGAAAAGTACTTGTTGTAGGGAAATTACGACGCACTACTCCCGGTTTTTCTCTGGTCATTTTTCCGATGTATGAGTGCAAATATTCCCGTTTTAAATTATCTGCCATCTCTTCCAAAATTGACAGTTTTTCTCCGATTTCAACTGCAGCATTTTTCCTTGGCAACCTGTGCAATGGCTATGAACGGAAAATTTCTCCCGGGTCGTTATGGCATTCCTCATATTAAATAACCAATATGTGTATATTTCAGTGAGATTCAAATAGACTATTTTGTAATCCTACCTCTCAAAGTGCACTTAACGTCTTCCGTCGTGTTTCTGCATTTAGTTCTTCACTTTGATTCTTGCCATTACAGTTCATCGTTAAGCGCAGCATATGGCTTGTTGCGTAGAATGTTGTCCACTGCTAGAGACCAGTGTACTACACCAATTAAAGCATTATACGGTCTTTGATTTTTAGAGTGATGGCTGGGTTTCCATTCGGCTCTGAAGTCCCTATGTAACCTCGGAATAATTGAATTAAGGAGCTGTTTATGTTGAGATTTTGCAACATTTACAACATATTGACCCCAAGCGGGTCATGGCGATCCCATTTAAAATTCATATGAAGTTCAATTTTTACAATCGTGTGAAATTCACATTGGAAAAATCATTCGCCTGGACTAGGAATCGAACGCAGATCCCTGAACCCAGGGAGCTGGGTTCGATTCCCAGTCCAGGTGAATGATTTTTCCTCTGTGAGTTTCACTCAATTGTGTGAACACTAGCGGGTGACTCCGCTGAAACAACTGCGCGGCTTAGCTCCGTACGTCTTTGAAAATGTTCAGTTTTTACCGCTTGCAGGCATTATGTCTTTTGTAAAATTTAAATAGTTATCACCCAATATAAACGGCTAATTACTAGTTTTACTGTTTTTCAACAAAAGAAATGCTTGTTAGAGAGAACTAACTGACTAATAGAGCAGTATGTAACTAGTTAAAATATTCATATTATACGTGCGATTTTAACCCTTTATTATTTCTCACTCTTCTCTCTCCCGCTGAGAATCAGCGGGCATTTATGCCAGTTTGTGCTATAGTTGATGGCAGGTGCCTTTGAATCGCGTATTCGCATGGCCAACCGACTCATAAGCCGACACACGGTGGGGTTGAATCCTTAAAACATACACATAACGTCGAAGAACAGAAAGTTGAAATCTGGATTATGTTTGCTGTGCATTCGTGGACCCGCGCTTTTTTGGTAGAAATTATAAAAAAAAGAAATTAACTCGGTCAAATAAGTACTTAAGTTTTCTCACCTTTCCTGGTCCGATCTGAGCTTCTACGTCTACGTAGTTCCCTGCAAGACTCCTCAAGGGTGTTTGGCAGAGGGGGATCAATGTGCGACCAAGCTACAGACTATTCCGGAAGAGGGGGATCGTCGTATTTGGGAGCGGCGCGCCGCGACGTTTAATTTTCGCCACGTCGTCGCGACAAAGAGTCCCAGAAAAAAAATCAAATTCCGTAATAAACTAGCCTAATTCGTCACTTGAATCTCTGTACGCTCCTCTATCGTGTTTTTTGTTGCTTTATTCCATTAATAATTTTGCTGTTAGAGTGCCCCCCCTTTAAGATTGACGGCATTTGATTTAATGTATTAAAAAGTACCTCTCATTTCCTGATAGATGTATCTTATAATGTACAACATTCGTTAGTTTCATAGTTTGTGATTCTTAGAGATGGATTCTTGGACATTCTAGCATGGATTGATGTAAAGTTCCCAAGATTGTAAAACAGTTTTGTTATTGAACTCGAATATTCTGCTCGAACTTGTTAGAATTAATGCTACTATAAATTGAATTTCCCACGACTGGTACGAATGTCGAAAACCTTATGACCAGGATATCCTATGATTCAGTTCCGTGGAGTCATTCATAAGGTTTAGTATACTATGTAGAATCCCGAATCGTCTCTAATCCCATTTAGGATACTCTAAATCTTCAAAATATCGCCGTATATTGGGATAGCTTAATAATCTTTCATCTACCGAATTATGTTTCTGTCTAAGAAACGTTCGAGTCTCAAAACCGTTGCCATATAATAAAAGCTACTTTACATTTTGAAATTGTTTTCGTAAATGTCTTAATTTTCCTTATGTACTCACATGAGCTTCGCGTTTCACCAAAAACGCGTGATATTGGATAATTTTACGAATGTTTTTTTTCTAAAATTACAAAAATTCGATTAGAAAAAAATTGGCATGTAATAAAAAAGAATGAATCTTTATCATCTTTACAACCACTTGGCGTTTGTCTCGACTTTGTACGACCAATTTTTAAATATCCAAAAGAAAAAAAGACTGCCAGAGAATCAAATGAACTCTAGTGTATTTCCTTATAGGGAGAGAATTTGCGGATAGAGGCACAAACAGAGAAACTTGGCTCTTATTTCGATAGGATAATGGCCGAATTTATGTCGTGGTTAACTTTTATTTTTTTTCGAGAGTAATGAAGTCGTATTTCAATAAGAGAGTTATTGATGAGTAAATAAAACCCGAATCGTCAATTGAAGCCAAGGATATGTCGTTTTTTATATAATGGCCGAGTTGTCTTTTCCTTCAGTCATTTTGAGATTAGTCACTTCGGTATGCAAATATATGCCAGGGATCTTGTCCTTTCTCGGCGAATAATATGAATAAAAAATTCTCGGGCTTCTAGCCGAGTAAGAGTTTTTGTTGCTAACGTTTCGACGGATAACACTTCCATCGTCCTCAGACCAGTAAAAAACTCTTACTCGGCTAGAAGCCCGAGAATTTTTTATTCATATGTCAGGGAGTTTTCCATTGAAGGTGTTGAAGTTAGCGCCCATTGAAGTTCACCAGCGCAGTTATTCACACACGAACGACGTTTAATGTAACTATGTATTGCGGCGAAATATTTTGTAACCTCCAATGCAGGTAGCAGTCTGTGGGAAAACAAGAGCCAGTTGGGATTATTTTTCGTAAAGTTGTTGAATTAGCTCAAATATACATGAAAAACGAAAAAATTTTACTTGACAATATGCATGTAATGAAAATCAGTGAACTTGATAACGATGCCTCTAATCGACGTTCTTTTGTTCATGAGCGCTCATCAATATTGCTCCCAATCTGTTTAGAAGTGCTCTGTGCCAATAGTGCTCAGGGTCTGCTGTACGACGAATGGAAAGCAAGTGCGCTGTTGCGTTGGCACACTTGAGCGAATGGAAGACACCCAAAGAGTTCACTTCATAAAACGATCGCTAAAAATGATTAAAACTTTCGTGACCCATAATGGGAAACTACTGTTCCGTCTTTTGGGATTACCCGCGCAAGTGTCTCAGAGTGTTAACGTTTCTTGTCCTTACCGCAGACGACCTCATCCGTCAGATATCCGGCAAAGAAAAAGTATCGACACTTTAAATTCTCAAGCGGGTAATACCAAAAGACAGTGCAATCCCTCAAGTGGTGTTATTTTCTGTGAGGCAGAAAAAATGCCCCTTTTAACATTTAGTTTTCTCTTAACATATATGTACTTCTCCATATTGCAGAACCTACTCTCTTACTAGTTGGACACCCTTAGTATACCTGTAGTAGGGCTGCCGAACTACTGGGAATGTCATACCCAAGAACACTGCATTGAAATAATGATTAATGCAATTAATACGAAAGCTAGTTCATTTCCAGTTATTCGAAGCCAATTCACGTATTTAGAAACCTCCGCTAGCGAAATCAGCTGATCATGGCGAAATCAGCTGATGTGGTTGGTCAAACTTGCGAATAGAATCTTCGCAAGTTTGTACTTCCGGCGGGCTAGATATGAAAACAAGGTTATTGTGCCTTATCTCGCCATGAATGTCATCACTTAAGTTGACAATGCCAACTAATCATCGTGAATCATTTGGCTCCATTTGCCTGGTCTATCTCTTACCTCTATGGGGAATTAGCAAAACATTCCTCTAGGAATCGAAAAAAACACATCACGTCAATAATTAAGGGCAACAAACGCCTCCCACGTCTACTTACATTAGCCTTAAACAAGCTTTTGTTCTTTACGCCGAGAATCTTGTTCCTCCTCCTTGTATTCCCGTACCCTGTAGAGCACCCCGGCACAAAACAAAACCGCAAACCCATTTTTAACCAAATTCTCGTCGTTTTACCGCACGTATATACTACGGACTCCCTTTACTACAATGTACATACTACACGTTGTCAGCAAGGATCCATTTGGTAACTGAGCCACCTATCGGAGGGTTCTGGAACGCTATTAACCTGCGACAGTAATTTTAGCAAAAGACGGTCGAAAGCGCGAGATCAAGAGTCGCGTCCTTATGCAGTGTTCTTGGTCATACCACTGGGTTCGCAATGAAAAATGTCACTTCGGAAAAAAAATTAATGGTTGCAACCAGTTGTCATAGCTAGTGGAAACGAATACAATCGATGCTATTTCAAACAGTTTTGTAATTTCCTCCCTGTTGATTCGAATCAATTAATATTCTTTGGAAAAGTACTCACCTTTCAAATCTATGAATGTCATCATGTGCGTTTAATGTAATGGAAGATGAGCCAAGTCATCCGGGTTCTTTTCCGCGATGGATCGTCATTTCATCGTCGTTCCAGTCTGCTTCTTCAGGTTCGAAGTTCGCAGTCCTCTGCAGCTGAAGAAGCAGACTGGAACGCCTGCGAAACAGGTCCCCGGCACGGATGCTGCACCTCAGAAGAAAACCCGGAAAACTAGCATCACCTGCGCCGCTCAGCGTTAGTCTTCCATATACTTGCGTTCATACTCATCTCGTTATGCCCTTTTGGTGTCGGCAGAGTCAAATAATTTAGTTATTGCCGTTTGCCTTGTTTAGCTGGCTGTCTTTAAATAATGAGCTCCACGATTCCCTATTCTTTCAAAGCACTGTACACTCCTGCATTGTTACGGACGCGCTCTCCTATTCTAATACTCCATATTTCTCCCCTTTTTGAGTCTCTTCCACGACATTCAGCCAAGACTTTTGCGGTGTACTTCTTCCTTGGACACCGTTCACTCTGCTATCATGCATATGTTTCGTTATTCGACTCTCTTCCATTCTCTCTTGGCTTGGCCAAACGAACCAAAGCGCACGCCTTTCATACACGATGTCCATTACTGAAGCATCTAAAACACTTTTTTTCACCACCCTTTCATTCGTAACCATATCCGTTAACCATTTCCTTCTAGCTTTTCTCTTGTATCCCATTACCTCTGCATTTCGCATACTCTTTATGTTTATCGTGACATTTACAGGCTTCGCTGCCGTATATGTGTGAGAATAATCCACTGTAGCGCCCAGTTTCTGCGTATGAGAGAAACTCTAGTACTACTCTGCTAAATGGTAATCTCGCTTCAAGAATCGTAAAATTCACGAACGACTCGGGAGTAGAACCAATGGGATGTCGAATTACCGAGAGAATGACGTATTTTTTTGCATTTACCTGGTGTCGCCTTTTAAGAGCTCTTTAACAGACGCAAGGTATGTGTGGTCTTCTGTCTTGAATGTGGGTCATTTCGGAACGATTCCCTCCAAACGACCGAATTCATCGTAGGAACGACTTCGATCGAATCCGGGAGTTGAAAAAATTTGTTCCAGTGAACTAGTGGACTCGCAATCAATGGGAAAGTGGTGTAAGCAAAGAATATTAAGAGAGAAATACGCTACTGCTCTGTAGGCGGATGCATTCGACTTATTTGATCGTCGTTTTTAAGTAAATGGGATCATTGAATTCGCAAACGCAGCGCGAATGGTACATTGCTCTCCGTGCTTAAGATGGTTACATCGTAAAATAACTTAAAATCCATTTCATGCGCAACCTGGGAGCCCACTTCATAACTTGGCTTACGTTCCAATGATAATTATTACGTTCGAATCCGAAGGAGCTAATTCTAGGCTTAACGATGACTAACGTGTTATTTTATTTTGGCGATTGCAGAGCAGGTCATCGAATGCTGCGGTATTATCTGGTCGATTGTATTTATCGTACCTGTTTCTCTCATAATTAAGCGCTATGAGAATAAATTCAATGCTTGCACTCGTTTTTCTAACCATTTTGTATATTAAGGACGGTATTCATAGACGGGATAAATAATCAATGATTGCTGAATGAACGATTATTCGTCAAAATATATAAATATATTACATATATTTATATATTTTGACGAATAAAATATATAAATATATTTTATATATTTATTTATTTTATATACAAAATATATAAATATATTTTTATCTATCTAGAGAGGCCGTAGAGCTCAATTTCCTTTGATTTGATTATTCGTCAATCATTGATTATTTGATTTATGTATTCATAGACAGAAAACAATCTCCAATTCATGAATCACTGATTCTTGAATCTCTAATTATTTGGGATAATCTTTAATTGGTGAATTTCAGATTGGATGTATGTTTATTTTGGAGTGGTATGAGAAATTGAAGAGGCAAAACATTTTGTGGGTATCGTTAAATTTTTATTCAAGTTGAGTATATAGTTTAATTAATTGCATATTGAAAAAGAAAATAAAAAATGGATTAGCAATGTTTTTTTGATAAAAATGA
This sequence comes from Ceriagrion tenellum, assembly GCA_963169105.1. NCBI lineage: Eukaryota > Metazoa > Arthropoda > Insecta > Odonata > Coenagrionidae > Ceriagrion > Ceriagrion tenellum. The sequence continues at coordinate 166,499,134 of OY720634.1, forward strand.
ATTAGCCGTACCTACATTAGAATTATTTCTGATGATTATTCAACGTTAATGAACGTTGCTAGGGAAAATCAACAAACAGTAATCTCGTATTCCGGCAAGTGTTGATGATGTAGCGTGTGCTGTTTAACGTCAGGAATTGTCCGACCATAAGTGTGGCCTCCTCTTTTTTCTATTCTCACAAAGAGACACCTATTCGTCGCCTGAACATCGTAAGATGCAGGCGGTCTGATGGTGTCAACTATTTGGACGGCCAAAAGATTAGTTGTATGTTTCACAGTTCTGGACACCGTTGGCTGCGAAACAGAACTAGCAATCCCTACATATGTACCTAAAACACCAAAGAAGACGAAGAGTAGCAGTATTTATAACTGATCATTACCGATAAAAAAATTTGAAATATGTAATTAGTAACAATTGATGATAGCTTACGAGTAAAACATTCATGGCAATTTCGGCCGATGCTAAATTCAGCATGAAGATTTTTTTAAATACTGCGTGATTAAAAACCGCTGTGATATTTTTTTAAATTTGTAATATGATTTCAACAATTCAATATTGATGCCTAAGCGTAAAATCTCAAAGCAATGAGCCACAGTAGCACAAGAGGAACTGTCAGTCCTCGCGGAAAGTGTCGATATATGAACATTAGTTCTAAGAAGAATATACTCGATCACTACGGGTTTTGAGAATCGGTATCTTCTATTAAACTCTTCGTCTGTCAACACTCATGTCTATTGTTACAGAAAGTTAGATTACGGATTTTAAACAGAGATTGACGTATATAATAAGCGGTCCATCACCAGACCCCAGTGAGGCCATTGACATTAAAGATTCACCCTGGAGTACGAATTTTGTGGAAAGTATCACGAGAAAAAAGACGAGGTGAAGTCCTATGATATGACATTTAACTCGGAGGAAAAATTTCTCTCTGGTCGTGAATATAGAAATGGAAAAAAAACGGCCACCAGAGGTCTCGAACAGCCTGACCCTGACGTACGAATCCGCGGCGCTCACCACTACACCAACCAACCCTATGTTATACAAGGGCGATAATAATAGTTATAAGCAAAGTCACTTTGAGGGTGATTGAGACGGGTGATGTGAGGCTCCGGAACAACCTAGCGAGAGTAAATTTTCCCATCTTTTTTATCCTAAGGGCGGATATTTCTGAGTATAAACTAATTAATTACAATACATCTAGGATACGTTTGACTAAGTCCAAGGCGAACTAGCATTTGACCTCGTGCACGGCATTGTAAATACGGCATTCAAATCGGCGAGTAGTCTCGTATCGTAGTCTCCCCATGTGAGTAATTTGGATTTTCTGGATCCCTAAAGTGTGTTTTTCGCAACCTTTAGTGATACGCTGGTACATCGTCATCGACAATCACATATGCCAATATATCCGAACGAAATTCCATTGCTCGGAAATCCTAATCAATTCAAGGTAATCAATAATCCTAATCAATTCAAGACGTTCATATAAAGTATTCCATGCCTTTAGCACCGTATAAAACTGTACAGTTGGAACGTAAATACACGAATATGTCGTAAACAATCACAGAACTACTGACGTCCAACAAAGAAAAACTCTAATTAATTACCCTCGAGAGCTTAATTCACGAATCAATGATTATTTGGCCAAATAATTACAGTTTGCTTGACTATGAATACTAGAACTATAAACAATGATTATTTGACGACTATGAATACATATTAATCAGAGATTGATGAATCTCTGATTCTAGAATCATCGATTGACGAATCACTGATTCTTTGACGACTATGAATAAGAAACAGTAATTAAATATAGATATAATCATAGATGGAAACGAATATGTAATTATTGAGGACTATGAATACCGGCCGATGTGCCCTTATAAAGACTTTTCCGGTAAATAATCGAAATATGTTCAACGATTTCCTCATAATTCGTATCATTAACTTTTCAGTCGTCTTTGCTTTGGCTGAAAACAGTTATTAAATGTACAAAATTGTTGTGTTAATGTGCCCTAAATTTCTTCCCTGGAGGAGGAAATGCCTAAAATTAAGAACAATAGTTCTATTTTAAGCCGGTGAGTGAAATTTACGAATTTCCAAAAAAAATGACGTCTTTTTGTTCATCATCACATGTAATCCACTCTAAAAACCACGCTTTACCTTTGAAATGAGGCGTGCTGCGCATTAATTGATTGGCAATAACAATAAATAAATGAATAATAATTGAATACTAATAGCTTCCAAAACATTTTTCTTTACAAAATAGAAAAATATTTCATAGAAAAAGAAGCATTCAAGTGACCCCTAAGGTGCACCTGTTGCATCAGTTGAGCCCTGCAGTTTGTAGATACAGTTTTAATTTTTCGGCTGTTGAGCACATTTAAGTGTTTAAAATAATTAGGTCACATAAAAATCAATTTTTGTACTACATAAGATAACTATCACGCAGATTACTAATTAGAAGTTCAATATCATTATTACCTAATGTCGTCCGTAACTTACATTCAAACTTTGAACAATTGAATATTTATAAAATTACAAATACTTACGAATCAATTTCTGTTCAACATATGATAAATAACATGGATATTACTAATGGAAGTTCAATGTCACGTTAACCTTATGACCAATTTTTTTACCTCACGCACAAATTTTTGGTATTTTTTTATTTTTTTTGATGTCAGTGGGAAGAAAATTAAATATTTTTCCCTGTACATAGAGGAAAAACCTTTGAAAAAGCGTTGTATTTGGCTTTGGTAGTAATAAGTCGTGTCATCCTCGTAAATCAAGAAAAAGATACTTTGGAAATAAACTTGCAATATTACCACTTCTTTGGTAAAAGTTTTTTAGATCTTTGTTAAAGTATAGATAACGGATTGGTGGTATGTTTAACTCAATGAACAATGGACAGAATTTGGTTTTCTACATGATAGTTCGCAACATTCTCTTTTGAAAGTACAATAATGGATTAATTGTATTTTTATATGCTCCTCCCCAGCATATATGCTTTTTATGCATAAATATATTTTGATTCCATAGGAGCTGAATAAACATCGTTACAAAAAGAATATATATAATGCGCATAAAATACAATTTTGAAAGACAGCTTCGTGATGTTCATGTGGGATTGTTGATGTTGGGTCCATTTTAATTTATAATTAACCCTAGTATTTAAAATCTGAAACACCTATTGGAATGCAGGTTGAATAATTTTTCTTTAAACATTCAAGGGAATGATACGCAATATTCCAGTTTTATCTGTATCTACTGCAGAGATCATATATCTAGTATTTTGATTTTGTACTTGAAGGCAGTCTGTTCTGATCGAACCAATTACTGAGTTATGCCATATCGTTTTCCATTTTTTCTCTAACAAAGTTCCAGAATTCACCGTGGTAGTGTATAGTAATATCGTCTTCGTAAGCTGTCACATTCACGTAAATTTTGGAGCAACAAATCTTTGACATATACCAGGTAAAAGATAGGCCCCAGAACTGAACCTTGAGGAACACCGGCCTATATAATTTTACCCTCACTGAAGCAGTTACTCACGCTAACACTTTGAGAACGCAAACATAAATAGCTTTTAAACCACTTCAGTACAATACCCATGATTACATTTTGATGTAGGTATTTATATAGGAGGATATCATGATCCAGAGTATCAAAAGCATTTTAAATGTCGAGAAATCGGCTTGGTGTACACTGGTTAAATTTTAAGCATGAAAAACCCTTTTAAAAAGATGCATTAATGCATCTTCAATTCCTAAGTTACTTCTGGATTTGAATTGATATGGACTAATAAAACGAAATTTTTGGAGAAAGATATTGAAAGGAGGGGTATTGGACGATAGTTTTCCACATTTGTGCGATTTCCATTCTTGTGAATAGTAACAATGACTGCTTTTTTGAGAGCGGAAGGGCACACTCCTTTCGACATACTCAATGTACAGTGTACACGTATACCAGCACGGTGGCTGTAATATCAATTAGCCGTTTGAGGATATCGGCAGTTCTGCCATCGAATGCCGGCGTTTGACTCGATGGAAGTGATAGAACTAGAGCAAGAATTCCCCTTACAGAAACTGGTTCCAAATATAACGCATTACTGGAGTTATTTTATGAGTATGGTTTTTTAGGTGAGCTATCGGTACTTGCTGTATCGTATGCCGACATGAAGAAGTCATAAAATTATGTTGCTAATTTTAAAGGGTCGGTAAAACTTATGGGTATACCTACTGGATGTGTCTTACTCATCTACTTCTGAAGATGGGGCAGGAGTGGTTGAAGAACTTTCTCCAGATATTCCTTCTACCAGACCCACTGAATTTTTTTTTTACCTTAACAGTTTTCGAAATTTCTCCTGTAGTTATCGTTACAAACTAGTCTCAACTTGAGCCTTAGATTGTGTTTAAAAGTGGTAAATTCCTCCTTAAATTTAATACAATTAGATACCGCCTAACTTTTAATCAAATAATGATCTCAATGCTTATGTTCTACCTCTCGCTTTGAAGCTTATTCCCTAAGGTCTCAGTCCACTAGTATGTATAAAAATTATGTATGACGTGTGCAGATACATTGGCATATAAATTCAGTTATTAATTAACGAGGATATCCATTGATACTTAATATCCCCTAGTTGATCCATAAAATTATCGTGTTATTTACTTGAGCATATAGCCAACGTTTTTTGTCGAAGACCGACATTGGCCTCTCGGACTCTTCGATTGTCTTTTTGACTTAAAATTGAAATTGAGTTTTCAATGAAGTATGAACTTTGACTTACTTGAAGAAAATAATTACCAAGATCCATAACTTGAGGATCGCTAATACAGACCCACGAACCACAAAAATATCTACAAGTATCCTTTGTAGTTATCAAGAACTAAACAAAAAGAATGGAATAAAATGAAGAGAGCATAAAAACACGGGTAACTTTCGTCAACACTAAGGTTATTGGAGGTATCGGTCATGTATATCAGTTGTTGCTAACCTTTTTTATACCACTCCCCTAAAAATTTCAATATGATGCTCTCGCGCCGCTTTTTAGCGCTGTTGTTGTTAGTTAACGTTAACTAACATACATTAACGTTAGTTGACAATACAAATAAGGATGGCCAAAACCAATTTTTATGGTAAATATTGAAAGACTAGTGAAATGAATGGTGCGAGAGGTAGAGGTAGGCCGAGAAAGTTGTGGTTGAGGAAATTCTTCGGAGGAGGAATATTAGAGTCTTAAAAACAGGAGAGTGTGTATGAAGCAGTGTATGGGGTTAAATGAAGCAAAAGAGGTTTGCAAGGTTAGGTCAGTATGGAGGAAATTATTGAAGCAGAGTTAGGTGTACAAATATGTATTTATGAGTGATACTTGGTGACTCTGCCTACCCCGTAAGGGAAACGTGTGATTGGTATGTATGTGTATGTATGTATGTACATATGAACTTAAATGAAGTAAATGGATGAGAAAAATACAACTGGGAAATGAAAGTTGCATAAACATTTCAAAAAAGGTACTCTTGATGTTAAAAAATAACTGAAATATTATCTCGCTCCCCCCCTGGCGTTTCGCACTCCTGCTGGATAAACCTTGCTTCATATTTAATTCAGTCCAAAAGATGTTTATTTCCGCACTCAAACAATAGTAAAATATAACAAAAAACAACAATCTCGAGTGTGGACCCTGCTGTGGGCTCTTGTCTCTTCAGGGTTCTGTGATTTCATTGGATAGATCGTGTCAGTGGTGCGGGAGCGGTACGGGCCCTGCATTCGTCCGAGGACGGCGGAAATCCCGTGAAACCGAACGAGATCGAAAAAATAGGAGAAATGGAGGAAGGGAAATGGCTATTAGTTGTCACTGACCTTCCTCTCTGCGCCTTGGGTCGGTCCTTCGCCTTGGCAGCACGGAGGCGGGGGGAAAGAAGCAGGGAGGCTTTTCTCTCTCTTAAAGATAGGCGCCGTCTCCGAGGCACGCTGCCAGAGCTGCCTCTGTCTGTCGTCGCCCCTCTTATGGGCGCACGGCCCCGAAGCGCCTCGCCGCAAATGCTTCTTTCACGGCGTAAAACCATTCACCATAACCTCCCACTCAGTCTCCTCGGAAATCATTCGTCGTGGTGATGTCCTGGTATTTATTTTTATTACATCTAAAACGATTTGTTCCGTTTTTGGTTCCTTATGGTGTTTCCACCGCGACTGTGCGAGTCACGACAATGGCTAAATTCCAACTTTTGTTTTATTGGTTTAAAAAAAACCCTGCCTTCGCTGATGACATCCGTTTGATATTCATAACCAGTGTTGAGGTGAGACACACATGCTAATTATTCCACAGATATGTTTTTAAATGAACAGTTTTTTATTGCTATAAATCCCGACCGAAGTGCCTTTTACATGGTATTACCACAATTTGACTTAAGTGACCGCAGTAATATGCTAATAAATAAAAAAATGTGGTGAGATGCATCTGTCTTTTTTTAAACGATTTTCCGGAAGTTTTCACCTCTTAGTTTTTCAGTTTTCCGTGAAAATGGTTTTTGTATCGGGTAGAAAATTTCTCTTCTTCCTGTGTTTTTCCCGGTGCCGCATTCGAGATCGTGTGATTTCAAGGTCAGTGTTAGAGAAAAATATCGTGGAGAAGTAGGAATTTGTAGTTCACATCAAATGGAGGTCATTTTTTTCTGTAAGTACTTAATATGTGAATATTCTGACATTTATGTCCTTTTACGATGGTATAAAACCTCATGATGAGATCCGAGCGCGCACCCTCGGCCGTATGTGTGTATATTCACACGTCTGCTCGGACGTTTCCTCTTCTTCCGCCCTTTTTACTGCTCGGCGCACCCCTCTTTGAGTGAGTGTTCGTTTGTTTCACGGAGAGCGGGGGAGTAGGGGGAGGGGAGGGGGATGAGGAGTAGAAGGGTGCAGGGATCGCGAGAGGGACTAGACATGTCGGCTCTTGGTTGGGGAGGGAATATCCTTCCTTCCCTTACTCCGTCATGTGGTGCACGGTGCACGGCGCTGCTCTGTGCCGCACTGCGACGGTGCATTTCCTCTACGTGCTGCCCTCTCCCGCTTCTCCTTCCCCTCCCCCACCTCCCCACTCTCTTCCCCCCCCTTCCCTCCACTACTAATACTCTTCGTCAAATCCCATTCCGTCCCTTCCGCGGCCATTCCATCTCCATCTCCCTATCTCTCTATCTCTCTCTCTCACTCCCCCGAGGCCAACCCTTAAGGTAGTCCGAGCGAGATAGTTTCCTAGTCGTAGTAGAGACCGTATTCGAAATATACGTTTTAATTTCACCAGCTGTGGGACACATCAATTAAATATTGCATTATTAATGGTGCAATAACATAGTTTTATGTGACAGACATTGTGAGTAATTTAATGAAAATATCTAAATGAGTCTTTAACTTGACTCATTTTTTTCGCGCGGGGCGTTTGAAACTCCTTCAAAACGAAACGTTTCTTGTAATACCCAATAACCTACTGTGGTAACAATATGATTTCTTTTCAAATATATAGCTGAGAAAACATACCAACTCCACGCAGTTAGTCTTTTTACGACATCTAAGTGTGAGAGGTTCATTTGTAAATAATGTCTCTCTGGAGTGCATACACGTACCATTTCCCATGTAAAAGGGCTGGTATTTTTTGGCAAATATATCCGAAAATAATGTGGTAAGGGGTTGAATTTTGTGTGTGATTAGAAGGGTGAGATATGTTTCTTTAAAATGAGACCAAATTCTTTGATTTATAAGTAAAATGATATTTCGCTCGGACTGCCTAAGGTATCTAAGGTACTTTGAGTGAGATATCATTTCACCTAGAATTCAGTGAATTTGTTCTCATATTTTGAAGAGAAAATATCTCACCTCTCCTGAAAAGAGGACTTACCTCTCCTGTAAGGCATCAAAATATCAGCCCCTTACTGCTCTACTTCTCGAGATATTTGACCAATAATGCCGGCCATTTTACATGGGAAATGGTACGGGTATGCACTTCGAAGAGACACGGTTTCCTTAATTGGAAATTTGATTTGGTCGACTCTTTACCTGTTTATATTTTTTAATTAATCTCGAATATTTTAAAGTTCTTCGCAGTAATTTTACAGAAACGCAAAAAAGTCTCTGTTGCGAAGCTAATTTCACCTTGCATTGTGAAAAAAACAAGCCAAGTTAATGACTTGTGTATTCTTATTTGTTTAATTACTGAGAATTCCATAAATTCAATACAGTACTTTATATGCCATTAATTTTGCATATATTTACTTCATTCTCCCGCTGTCGAAAAAAAATAAAATTCGACTATCGTATCGCTTATGCGTTGGGAAAAATCTCGCTGTGACTACCATAACTGAAAAGGGGGTGGATATCCTACGCCGCAAAGTACGTCTTTTCCTCCGCGTTCTATTGGAATTTTTATCGTTGCAGTTTTGTGATTTTTTATTATTTGTAAAAATAATCTGCCGGTTGAAGGTACGTTTTATTTAAATTCAGAGATTTTTACTCGTGGACCACGTTATCTCCCTCTAATATTTATTTCTTCTTCTCAGTTTTTGTCCTGCCGGTTTTCTTTCTTCCCGAATCCCGCTTGCCCAACATCCTTCCCTCAATCACAGTCTTGAGCAACGCATCGCCCCTAATTACTTCCTCCAGCCTCCTACACTGCCTATCCCGGATTTAATTCAGAAGTTTCCTTTCCTCGCCCACCATCTCAAGCACTTAAACTATAGTCTTCCTTTCTGCCCACCTCACCTTCTCCATCCTTCTCCATGCCCATCTCTCAAACGCCTGAAGCCTATTCTCGTCCTCCTTTCTGAGGGTCCACGTTTCTGCCCCATTCAACGCTATACTCCATGCTGTGAATTTTTCTCGGTTTTCCGTCCGGTTAAGATGCTCCATCTTCTCCAACGCCGACGTTTCGATGAATGACTTATTCATCGTCATCAGGTCCGTTGATGCCGGGTGTTAGTTAGTTAGTTAAAATGTTTATTTCCCAAATACATAAAATAATACATTAATTGGGCCCCGTTTTAGGATTTCTTCTCTTCAGGGTTGATAGGTATTTACAGTTTAGAATATTGTTGAAAGTGCTGTTGCATATTTACATAAAAACACAACAAAAAAAATACATACAAAGTATAGGTTGGTATGTGATTGACATTTGTTCCGGAATGGCGTATGGCCTGGCATTCGCCCTAAGTCGTGAGGAAAACCGGCAAAACCTCACGCAGACCGCCGTATTATATTGTATATTTCAATGATTCTTGTAGGCGTTGGTATTCTCTGTGTCTTCTTTGGTCCTTGCGATACAAGCGGGGTCGCGATGGTGGTCGCGGTGATGGTCGGCGTTTCTGAGGATGACGTGGTACCGGTTCCTGCAGTTGTTTACGGGGTGTTGGATGCTTTCCCGAGTCGTATACGTTAATGTCCTCTGTTTCTCGTGATGGAATAATGAATTTATATACAATCTGATAATTATTTACAAGCATACAATTTATTTATTAATTGGCATAGATTCAGTATTTACATTAATTGATTTTTGCATTGCACTTGGTCATAATTAGCTAATATTCAGTGAAAAAATAAGTAATTTTGATTTTTTTCTCGGAGATATTTATACAAGGTTTTTGGTTGGTACAAAATTTTAGGTAGCTTCATATTAACGGGCACCTCGATATCCGGCATCAACGGACCTGATGACGATGAATGAGTCATTCGTCGAAACTTCGGCGTTGGAGAAGATGGAGCATCTTAACCGGACGGAAACCCGAGAAAAATTCACAGCAGTCATTCACCGGAAGAAATTGAAATCCTGCTGTACTCCATGTCTAACTCTTCACCAGCCTCTGTGTCATATTGTCCAAGAAAGCATTTCGCGATTTAACGAATTTTCGCTATTATTTACGCGGCAGGTGTTTGCTTCCGTCAATCCTTTTTTGTATAGCAGAAAGTATTAAATACGTTGTACGATGCACTGCAAATTGCTATGAGCATCCAGATATCGCTCCGCACGAGATTTCCATTTATGATAATTGCGTGAAACTTAGTATACTTGTTCTCATTGGTGATGTCTGTAGGTAAATGAGGAATAAATTGTATCATATTAAATTATTTTTTTGGAAATTCAATGTTATTATAACAAACTGCCTTAAGCATATAACATATTTCGTAATAGTTTGTTTGCAATTGTACAGATTTTCTTTGGACGCGTAATGATTCATTTGCCTTTTATCATTTGTTATTAAGTTGTTGATAACTAATATATCGCAAATGACGCGCCGATTCTAATATTCGAAAAGATGATATTTCAATGTAATATCGTCTAAAGTTTGAATCTCGCGCCGAAATCTTACGATGAGTTCCCTAAAAAACGGATACATGTAATCCGATAATGTTTTTTCAACTTACTTAAAACATTTTTAAAAATTTTCCCTCTACAACCCTCGTATCCAGCCATCTGGCTTAACCACTCGGCGAGATATCGAGGAATCTGGGTTCGAATCCTGATCATGGCGAACGATTTTTCCTTTGCAAAATGTCGCCTTTAATTCATTCTTATGCGAGCAATTGCATAGTTTGGATGGCATTGAAAGAAATTTGGGTTTAGGATAGACCATGTATGATAATAATTTTACCGGGATATTTTTTCGAATAATTTAAAGAAGTTATTATCTATCATGATAATAAATCTTTTAGTTAATGATGTCATTTTTCCAAAGTCAGAAATACAAACCGAATAAGGTATGCCTGCAAGCCCGAATCGCCGGAAATGCCCGCCCTTACGCCTGTAACACATAGTAGCTAACGCTGCTATCTTACGTTGGATGGCTCTTGCGTTGCGAGATAGGACCTGAAGCTATGAAACGTGATACTCGGAAAAGGAGCGCATAATGGATAATGGCGTGATGTTACTGTGTTTTATAAATAGACATTTTCATTGGTTTGTGAAACCATTCCGAATATCGCAGAAGACATCTCGGGTGCGGGAATCACAATTTCGTTTGAAATTTTACTGTTTTTGTCTCACATCTTCGCTGCAATTCCTGGAGAGGGAAGCGCAAAGTAACTTCCTTGGTTTCAGCTGTAACACCAATGCATTGGGGATGCATGTTGGGCCGTTATGCGGTTACCTGCGTCGGTATCGGAAAACGGGGCATTACCAGAGTTCGCCCTGCATGACATAGCTTAGTTGAAATGAACTGATTTGGCTTTTAAAGAAATGGAAAGTAATAAATTTTTTCACGACCGTACGATTTGAACAAAGGCCACCATCGTGGACTCTTCTGTCACGTGATTCCCTTCCCAAATCGACATTGCACATATTGGTTGATTCCCCGCATTCCTGTCAACTGCGCCATCATCTAGGATGCACTTTATGAACAAGATATTCGAATTCGCATCTTCAATTGAATGAGCGTCGAAATTCGAACTCTTTTTTTCGCTGTCTCTCTGTTGCGACGAAGAACTCTCCCTTGAGTGACAGGCCGGCCTTCGATCTCTCTCGAATTTTTATCTCGAAAGTGGATCGATCGATTGCTTATCGAATCGCGGCTTCCCCGACCGGCGGCACTTGTGATTAATTTTTGCATTCCAGTGTTTCCTTTCCTCGTTGTGTCGGGCGCTTTTAGAGTCTTCCGTTGTAGCCCTGAGTCATTCTGAATCTAAGAAGCTCCCTCTCTCTGCCGTTTATTGATTCACCACTCGTCCTTGCGCTATCGGAAATGTGACGTTTCCTCTTCCATATCATTTTGACACTCAACGATGTTGAGGAAATGTAGCAATGCTTCGTGAGCTCATGTCTTTGTACTCCCTATTCTATTTTCTGGGTATTACGCTCAAGGTAGTTTGAGGTAGGTTTTTCCCTAGTCATCATAGAGACCACGTTCGAAGTTTATTTTGTAATTCAGTAATTAAGTTTATATGTCAACAGATGTCTTAAACTTGACTCATTTTAGTCTTGCCGTTTGGTGAAATCGCCGTCACATCAGAAGTTTTATTCACGATCCTGTAAAAATTACAGAATATGAACACATTTTGACCACTTTTTATTTTTTTACGCAATTCTTCTGGAGGATTGGTCTTGGGATGATGAATGTAATTGTCTCTTGCCAACATTTCGCAACTTTATCCCTGTATCATAAGCGCTTGAGATTAATTATTGGTATAACATAACGGTCAGAGAAGGCTGAGTAAAATACGACCTAATGAAATACCTCATTGTACCTTTGTTTTATTATCTTTAGGTTTTGTTCTTCGAGGTGCGCACATCTTGCCAGAGCCGCTGCTATGAATTAAGATGTAAAGATTTATAAAAGATAACTGTGAGTTTTTTTTATAAGACGTATTGGAGACGATATTCCAATAATAATGTCTTTTCCTTACATATTTTTCTCGCCGTACAATGAAAACCCCTTCACAATGGTTTCTGCGATTCTGTAAAAACCACTGCAGTGAGTATTTAATTTAATAAAAATTGTTGAGGATCTGTGCTAACTATTCACTGCTAAATTTCTGACGAGATGTGGATGTTATGATACCTCAAGTTTAAAATCAAGTCTCTGTGGAGTGAGTACCTGCACCTTTTCTGAAGGAAGGTTTCTTCTTGCTTTCCGCAAAAATCTCGAAAGGTATTGCTGTGACTGATAAATAGGATATTTGTAAAAGGTGAGATGTATTTATCTTTAAAATGAAGCCAGGTTGGTTGTATCCTGTGTACAGTGATATTTTCCTCAAAACTGCTTTGAAGAGAGCGTCCTGGGAATTCATTGCCCTCGCTCGGCGATTCGTCGATCCTCGATCCGAAGAAATGTCTATTATCTGTCATCGGGGTGGGGGGGGGGGTGGGGAAACACGGCTAATTGGATAATTGGTGAGCGGAGAAGTATTTAAGTCTTCAATCAGACCGAGTTCGCCATTCCAAGTTCGTTTTTCCACCTTCAATACCTGTAGAAAAAAGCAGCTTCTTTAATTGAGACGTCTCGCCCACTGAACCGAGCATGGCCTCTTCGTATCTACCGAATCCTATATTTTAACAGATTTATCGATTCACTGACTCAATCAATTGCAATAGATGCCGTTTAATGTTTCCTGAAGTTTAAAACATTTACCAAAGGTCTCCTCCCGGAATGCCCATCTTGTCATCCGTCCATTAGGCGGAACAAATTACGCCCATCTACTCGTGTGATAAAGCCGTATCATTCGATTCCACGTCTAAAATCTCCGTGCTTCGCTTCATTCGAGTCTCGAGTGATCGCCCTCATAGAGCGTCTACTTACCTTTATTTCATCCTTGAAACACGTCTTTGGGAGTTAGCCTGAATGCGGATGGGTTTATGGTCGAAAGTTAAAGTTCTTGAATGCCCAGTTTACATTTCTAGCTTCCTTCGTCAAACACTCGAATGCTAGTGAGAATTTCGCTATACATGAACCTAAGTTAGCTCCAACCCTTGTAAACTTGCGTACCACGCTAGAGTCACTATGGTTGACTGCTGATAATTGGTATTTGAAATGCGTGTGAACGGGAAGTAATTGAAATTTTATGGAAATACTTGCTATAAAAATTGAGGGTCAAGCAGAACGACTGCAGCTCTAAACTTAAAGAGAAATTGAAGTTCTCTAGACTATTACAGCGAGCTAGTCCATTGGGAAAACTGTTGAAATTAACAATCCTGAAAGATAAGAAATGTGGATAATGCTCAGTATTGCTGCAGCCGCGTATATTGTTTCCGTTGGTTTTTTGTCAATACTCACTCTTCACCAGATGTCACCAGTATTTACACAACGGTAAATAGACATCATGGGTCATTCCTTGTAAAATGATATAAAGTAACGGGTTTAATGACCATTTTTGATAAAATTCATTTCTGGCTCACGCATACCTACATGCATCGGCAGTTGAACACAATGATTCTAAACCCTTTCTGAGTAAATGCACGTCAGTACACTACTTGCGGAAGTCATAAAACCAATGCCGTGTGTACACTGTAAGTGGAGTAAACATATCAACTCCTCAGATAAAGCCAAATGCCTTGGAATTACCATAACTTCAGACATATCGTGGGGAAAACACTTACAAAACATATAAGACGCAGCGTTAAAGAAACCAAGACATTTTAAGCGTATAATGGGAAGGTCCTCGGATGAAAAAGTAAAAGATAGGTGCCGCTTCGCTCGGCTTAGGCCACAACTCGGATACGCCGCTAGCATTTTAGATCCTGGACAGAGAGTTTTAACCAAAAAATAAATGAAATAAAAAGGAAAGATGCACGCTTCGTTAAAAACATCTACTTGCGAACAGTTTTTCTCAGCTTTGGGATTTGGTTGGGAGCCACTGGACTACATGCTTGGCTTAGTTTGACTGAGAAATTCGGAACAAGTGTACCTATTTAAGAGTGACACAGAGAATACCTTTTTGTCACCTTACTACAGCTCTAGGTCCGACAGAAATGATGAAATAAGAGAGATACATTGCCGAACAGTTAGGTACAAAAACGCGCAATAAGTTACCATAGTAAAAATTGAACTCACTCAGCTCAAAGCACATCCTTAATTAACCTCACCTTTTCCTCACCCTAGACCGTATCCCTTACATGTTTACACAGCTGGTGTCCTAATACACCCTGCCACGCGGCCATGGGGCGGCTTGCAGGGTAGTAGTAGATTTCCCCAATAGTTTTTTTTTCTTTCTTTTTTTATCCCCACTCGTTTTCTCGCGGCATTCTTTTTCCGAGATCACGAGTGCATTTTTTTTTAGATTATTGGCATTTTAAAGATCCCAATCTTTCTAAAATGAAGTCGTGCTTATTATTCGACCCATTTGAATGTATTCTGGTTGCGGCCATTCCAAATCTCAGCGGAAACATGGGGAAAAGTGGTGTATTTTCCTTAAGCCCTATTACTTTTTCCGTCGATAGATACTATTGTCGCGGAATCGGAACTTGCGATTGTTTAAGCGAGATATCCATTCATACTGAAGTCATGGAACTTGGCCTCCTTTGAAAGAAAAATCTATCTTATTTCCGAATATACCAGAATGTCGGGCACTTATCCACCCTTTTCCTCTAGATATTTCCCAACAAATAGGTGCAGTTCTCCATGGATTATGGTACTCTAGAAGAAGTTCATTTCCAAATAATGAATTTTTATTGCAAAATCTCGTCAAAAATATAACTGTAATAATAGTTTGTATTTTTTATCAAATATTGTTGTCAATTAATTATGCCCTGCTGCTATTTTCTTGGAATCGCAAAAAAAAAACCTTCCTATGCGAAAGGCGTTTTCACTGTACGGCACTAAATTAAACTGTGAAATAAATACATGAAAAGAGATATTACTTTAGTAACTGTAAATTTGAGTCATTTGAAGCAATATTTTTTCGGCGTTATCATTACAATATTTACTTCATGCTTCGCACAGGTGCTAGAATGAAAAAATAAAATTAAAATGCGGTCACCATTACGACGTGGGGGTAAATATCGCACCAACTACCTTACTCTGTTAATTCGCAGTTTCTTCGAGTGGGGGCTCGAACCTAATCTTCGACGGAACGTTAGCTCGCTTATAAAGTCAGAACTCACAGCAGCTCTATGTGTATTAAGTGGATATTAGTTAATCGGATAAAGTTGAGGATATATGTATCGGATAAAATGGAGAATTAAAGTATCGGATGTTGGCGAATACCTGGGAATCACGAATCGAGGTGGTTCATTCGGCAATTTATCGTGTGATTAAGTGAAATACGTATATTCTACCTCGCTCTTGTTCGTGGTTACGCCGTATGTCGAGTGTGCTGCAAGCAGTTAACACGCTGCTAAGGTAAATTTAATTTTAGAGGTAAATGTAACCAAAGGAAAGCCACTTACCTCGTGAAAAAAACTTCTACGAACGAATGGTGTGCGTATTGGTAGAGCAATGGGAAGGATTATGAGATCGGTTGACGCCAG
This sequence comes from Ceriagrion tenellum, assembly GCA_963169105.1. NCBI lineage: Eukaryota > Metazoa > Arthropoda > Insecta > Odonata > Coenagrionidae > Ceriagrion > Ceriagrion tenellum. The sequence continues at coordinate 166,515,071 of OY720634.1, forward strand.
ACACTCTAGGAAGGCTACTCGCTAGCCTAAGGTAACTTGGAAAATCGTTCACAAGCAAGTTTTAGGCTAGGTCGTTGATTCAATCCCGCACAGTGTCTTTCAGTGGGAGCCTTAAGTTAGCGCGCATCGGAACACATAAGTGAAACACTTAGGCGCACAGGAATGACGTTCAATGGAACGATATATGCCGGCGAAATGTTTTGTAACCTGCCAGTAGGTAGCATTCTGTGTGTGAACAATAATCGCAGCCGCACTTCTGTGAGTGAACAGCAGCCACGATTGTTTTGTTCAAATTTGTTGAATTGGTGCAAAATAAATATTCAAACACGTAATGTGATGTGTTTCATGAGTAGTCTGGTGACGTCCTATTCTGGAGAAAGTCCTCTCCAGAGCCACTCCGAGGCACGTTACTTCTTACTCCGAAAGTCTGCCTGTAGATATTTTTGATTTGGCCAAAAAGGTCGTCTTTATTTTGTCGTGCACCAACACTCTTAGGCGTGCATCAACTCTCTTTAATCTTCATTTGATTCTCGAAGAGTTCTTCCGTTCTCTCTCTCTCTCTATCTCTCTCTCTCTCTCTCTCTATCTCTCTCTCTCTCTCTCTCTCTCTCTCTATCATACCGTCTCCCTCTCTCTTTCTCTCATTATGCGGCAACAACACGTACGGAATGCGCACCATCTCTCCCTCTATAGATGGCCTTTTAAAGGCGGAAAATCAATGTTGCAGCAGCATCGGCCGCAAACCGCATTTCGCTCCCTCACCGAAGGAGGCATTGGCTGTCGGAAGAAAGGGAATGAGAGAGAGAGAGAAACAGACGACGAACGTGTTTTAACGCGCGCGCGATGCTTCACATGATCGCCGCAACATATCCCATTCAAGTCCCTTTTCCGTCCTCCTCTTTCTTATTTTCCCCTCTCTTCTTCCCTTTCTCTTTTTCCCTCCCTCTCGCTACTTCCTCTCCCTCCCTTTCTTCTTCTCCTCTTCCTCTATTCTCTTCCAGATCCCCCTCTCACAATCTCTCATTTTCGCTCTTTTCTGCTCATCCACGTATCCAGAGCGGCGACGTTTTTCGCTAATAATGAAGTCAAGCGCGACGAGCGACTTCATGTAATCGATATCAAGCATTGTACCCTAGAGCGCGCACTATTGAGGATTTTCCATGTAAGCCGTTGAAGTTAGGAAAGTTATCGTAACACATGTAAGCGCTCTGGCGAAATGTTTGGTGAACTTTCGGTTGGTAGAATTCTGTGGGTGAACGATAGTCTCGGCTGAACGTTTCTTTTTTAAAGTTTTAGAACGCTTTCGAGATAAGTTTTGAAAAACATAAGCTTTTATTATTAGAGAGCGATCAAAAACTTCTCATTCTGCATATTTGACGCCTTTACTGTACATCAACATACTTGAAAGTAATCACCGATGCCATTTTCGACGTTTTTACGTTGTTTAGTGAATACAAACTCTGCTCCTTTATCTGTTTTGAAATGCACATATCTAGTGCGCAGTGGGGTCTGTTTGACGAAGGGATGGCGCTGTTGTGTTGCGAGGTTATAAGTCCACATAAGGGAATGGAAGGCACCCTATGATATTTTGATAATAAAAAACACTTGGTTGTTATTTCACACTTTACTGTAAGGAAATGACCCGGGTTTCGGCATGTCATGCCATCTTCAGGTACAAATGGTTGGGTGGCTTCCACTTGTATAGGAATCCGATGGCCTTGGGATTGCTTGTATAAGAAAAAACAACAAAGGAAGGGAGGGGGGGGGGGGGAAGGTTTCCCAAAAGGTTTAAAAGCATGAGGAAATTAAGGTTGAGGGTCGTGGAGGGATGGTAGTGTGACATAAAGTAAAGGTGACTGGGAGGGGAACATAGTGGTCATTACAAAGTTTAGTGGGGCAATTCACAATTTCAAACTGTTCTAAGAAATCCATTTGACGCCCCTTGTCAATACAATGTAAAATCCGAGGTTCAAAATTACACCAATGGTTTTCGTCACATAATTGTTTGGCAATTCCAGAGGATTCGTCATAATTTAAAAAACATCGTCGGTGTTCTTTCATTCTAATGTTAAAATTTCTCCCAGTTTGTCCAATATATTTAATATTACAAGTATCACACTTCAACTTGTCCTTTGTATTAAAAAGCATTTTACACACTGACACAGGATTGTCAAATGACAGTTTGGCATTATGGATTATATTACATAGCTTATATATGAAGCATGAGGTATGAAAGGTAGCTTGCACCAGCGTGAAGGTTTGTCAATATCAACTTGAATGGAAGTTATAAAATTTATAGCTTGTTTTTTGTTAGATCTTTCAATAAGTTTTTCAATCAGTTTTGGGTCAAAACCATTTTGTTGGGCAATATACTTAATGGTTTATATAATATATTTAATTCCTTATTAAAGTTGTCCTGGGACATTGGGATACTTGTTAGCCTGTTCACCATTGAATTTAGCGAAGCTGTTTTGTGAATACGGTGATGGTTTGAGTTCATTGGAATAACCACATCCGTAAATGTAGGTTTTCGGTATATTGAAAACTCATGTTTGCCCGTACTAATATCAGTGTTAATATCTAAAAAGTTAATGTTATGTCCACCGTATTCCAAGGTGAACTCGATTGATTGGTGCAGAGAGTTTATGAAAGACGTAAAGTTATTCAGCTGGCGCAAGGTACCTGACCACAAACATATAATGTCATCCACATAACGATACCAGTAACATATGTTACTTAACATTGGATGCTTGCAATCAAATAATTTAAGTTCTAACTCATTCATGAATATCTCAGCTAGAATTGGTGACAATGGTGACCCCATAGCAAGGCCAGACGTTTGTTTATAAAATGTATCATTAAATAAGAAATAATTTTGTTCGATACATAAATCCAAAAGAAATTTTATCTCATTTAACATTTTGTCATCACCTCCCTTCCTTTGTTGTTTTTTCTTATGCAAGCAATCCCAAGGCCATCGGATTCCTATACGATATCGTATAAATGTAAGCCACCCAACCATTTGTACCTGAAGATGGCATGACATGCCGAAACCCGGGTCGTTTCCTTACAGTAAAGTGTGAAATAACAACCAAGTGTTTTTATTATCAAAATGAAGGAGTTCCACAGAGTAACGCCGGGTACAGTGTCTTATACACCCTATGATAGTTATTTCGTTGACTTTCGTGGCTATGTGGAATGGCGAAGGCTCTACTTGATCGTCTCTCCTATCGAATTAGAATTTTCGATCTGCGATAGTTACGAAATTTTGGCGTTCAAAAATTCAAGCAATTCAATTTAAAAATAGGGATTCCGAGAGATCGAGATTGTATTGATCTTTTAAATATCGGTTCTATACCCGGTTAGTGCAGTCGACCTTGGCGAAAAATGTATAAAAGAGACGGAATCTGATGAAAAAACAAGCTCCATTCAATTACTATTAGTTGGCGCCAGAGCGAGTGGAGGACAACCATTGGAAGGCTCAGTCGAAAAGTTGGTGCCGGGTTTATGATTGAGGAGAGATGTATAAGGAGCCGTTAATGTTTTTGTTTATGTCTGATTTTATGGTGTACATCCCCTCTTTGCTATAATAACATCCCTAACTGTGCTCGTCTTAGGCGCCAACGATTATTTTGCGAAGCGATATTAATATCCACTTCGGCAGAAGGCATTTAGTGATTCCGCAAGGCACGTCCGCTGGCAAACATTGCCGGATGATCAGGGTGTTCAATGGCGCCCGAATACCTCATCGAGTAAACAGCATGGCATAGCACGCGAATGCCGATCGTCGCACGTGGATACGAAGATGGTCGCCTTATCTCCTCAGTTTGGGGCCTAGCCAAGGGTGTGACAGAGTTGCAACATGCACTTGTAATTACTTAACCCTCTACTTTAGAAAAGTACTGGCAACCTTTTGTATCGATCGATGCAGACAACCGAGGTAATTGTAGAAGATATGTGGCATCAAAACATCGTAGTGGTATATAAAACAAATATACATCAAATTTCTTAGTACAGCTTTAATATTTGGCAATGATGTTATTTTTCATAGAAGCACACGAACTCACTATCTTTCCGATGTGCTGGATGTGTCTGTTTTGTTTGCGTTGTCTATATTTTCCCAATGTAGAGGTTTAGTAATAACTACTTCAGTTCGTCCAAGATAATATTGCTGTTGACATTTGGAAATACGGCCCATCAGTAAAGATGTCAAATGCTGTTTGGGGAAAGGGACCGGAAAATCCATGATGGTGGCATTTGTTCAAGTAACATGACCGTTAAAAAATGCTTACTTTTCATTACTTTCTAAACCATAGGAGTATATTTCAGCTGCGGTAATGGGCCAAGGTCTTGGACCAAGTCTTGCGCAATTTTTTTTCTCGATAAAGGAGAATATAAATATACTTTGAAAAGAACATTATAAGCTTTAAAATTTACATGAAATTAAGACTTAAGAAGATTCTGCTGCATTGTTTTTTACTAATTTACAGTGATTATTTCAGCAGTACCAAATGATTAAAAAGAAAAAGATAGCAAAACTATTTCCATCGTGCAATTGTGTTTGCATGGCTTTCTCTGTGGTACTTTTACTGCCTTATTCGCTCAATTTGGTGCCGGAAAAGCCCACTTAAATATCGAATCGTTTATGTCGTATGTGATTTAAAAAATTTTGTGCAAGTACTTAGAGAAATGTCGCGTTGAGTTATCGCAGCAATTGTGATAACCAAAGTTCTCTATTGAATGAACAAATGATGGAGTGAAGGAATTGTCTTACTCTTGGGTCAAGCGATATTTCTAACCAGTTAGCAGTTTTTGAATAAATTTCCAGTATCGGTTCGTGGTTCAAAGGTGGCTAAAGTTTATTTTGTTCCGCGGATTATTTGAATGTACAGCATCGAAAGAAATGTCTGGATGAGGGTGGGCGAGAGTAGACCATGTGGTGGTGTCCATTTAAGAGAATTCTGGGGCGCCGTACACTTAGTATTACCTTAGTTAACCATTAGAATGGGAAGAACACATGGTTATGGGCTGATTAACTTTGTTCAATTTTGAGTTTGGATGAAAGAAGGAACGCTGGGTAATATTCGGCTCTATTTGTTATGTATGTATGCAATAATCAGTTTCATTGTCAATTTATCATCATCGGAACTACACAGTTAATTATTTTGTAGAACATTACCAAGTTTATCTCTTTCAGCGTTTAATTTATTGCTACTTAATTACTGCTTAAATTAATGTATTACTAGGAGTAGGCTTTGTCATCCAACTGAGGTGGAAAGCATCGATAGCGTACGGCTTGAAAATTTGGGGAAAAAATTCGCCCAACCCTCCCAACCTCCTTGACCGCTGTCAAGTGCGTCTCCTCTGCATCAACAGCTCCTGAAATACTATTGTGAGCTTTCTATTCAACGTTTTAAAGGTTGGCGCAGTTTTCGTAACGCATATGATCATGCCCCGTTCACCACTATCGTACGCCCGATGGTCCGTACGATGGTAGGCTGTATTCGTAATGTGAATGCACGTCCGTACCATAGTAATCCAAAGTTCCTAACCTGGTCACTTTCAATGGTAGCGCTGGATCGCGAGCAGAAGCCGGAAAAAATGGAGAGCGATAATGGAAAAAGGGTAGTCACTAAGGTGAATCAAATGATGTTACTTTAATGAATACGCATAGAGATGTGTCGTTAGCTAGAAAACAATTCGAAAACCACAAAACGCCTCAGGAATAAGATATTCCATATTTCGGTGGTTGCTCCTTACTCGCTCGTCGCCCTGTGAGGGGGGGTGAGGGTAACGCTGTGCCCCGTTCACACTACTACTGATTTCAAGAAGGCATTCGACAAGGTTCCTCACAAAAACATCATTTATGAATTGTATTCATTCGGACTTAATAAAAAGATAATGAATTGGATTAAGGACTTTTCTAGTCATCTTGAACAAAAATTAGTTATTTGATGGTATTTGGCTCTGATATGGTCGAAGTCGCATCCGGTGTTCATCAAGGAAGCGTGATAGGCCCTCTCTTATTCATTATTTGTGTAAATGATCTAAGTTCTGGAGTTCGTAGAAAATTAAGATTATTTGCAGACGATGCAGTTATTTACCGTGAAATAAGCGAAGACGCGGACTTCGAAGTTCTGTCATCGGACCTTAACAACGTTAATTCGTGGTGCTAGGAGTGGAGGTTAGAAAAATAAATATTGGTAAGTTCACCACAGTTCACTTCCTTCCAGCTTTTAATTAAAACTGTTTAAATTAAGTGAACAGTCTTGTGAAATTAAATAAAAATAAAATATAGGCATACATATGAAAATATAGGCATCTTCCCACCTATTGTGAAAAGTTATGAGCGAATGACTGCCATAATTGAAGTCAAAAGACGGTAGTTCAAAGGCATTGGCGCTCCAGTCAGCTCCTAAGGTTCGAAAAATGTGGCAATTAAAAATGTATTCGTGGGATACAAACACGAATGCACATTTTGAGCCTTAGTTTTGGTTTTCAGTTGGTAATCCATTTCATCGGCGAAAGCAGAATTTTTAAAAACTCAATTAGTAAAAAGTACGGAACTTAGTATTTGTCTTGACTAGCAAAGTCAAGCCGGAGCCATCTTAAATGAACAAGGTGTACAAGACTGCCGGGCATACAATGTAACTGGCAGTCCGAGGCGTGCTCTAGGCGCCACAGTCTGGGAGGTTAATTCCAAACTGTGTAACCTCAAGAGGTGTCTGCTCTTTTTGGAAAATTTTGTGGATACCGGAACTGGCCACGCTGTTACCTTTACGTACTCATCTTAGAGCCGTTATAATTTTTCCCTGGTCAGAAAGAGGCGAATTATTTTTCCGAAATTTTGCACAAGTTCACTGTCTTCTTGCTAAGTGATTAGACCACTGGAGCGAGTAGAAAGCTCCCATTGAAACATCCTACAGCCATTAGTTTGGAAGCATTTTTTTAATTTGAAGAATACGTTGCAGTGGGGCACTACGATTGGTTCCTTCGCTACTGTGTCGAAACTGATGTCCAACTTTCTTTACTTGGTTTAAAAAATACATAGTGCTTTCACTGATAGTATGCGGTGGCTATTGAAAATATAAATTATTGTCGAAATATTGTGGAAAATTCCTCGAATTTATTTTAAGTTAATACTTTATCAAAGGCAAACAAGCCGACTGCAGCGCCATTTCTTCGGAATTAACATATTTTGAATAAAGTTATCGTAATAATTATGTAATTACTCTAAATATCAGATGGTTGGATGCATCACCTTAATTTATTATCAACTTTCCGCAAGTTTTCACTCTCTTGAACAGTATTCTGTGAAAATGGCATGTATAATTTAGGTAGAAAATGTAGTCTTTATCCTCGTGTTTCTCCCAATATCGTATTTAGCACCATGTAATTTAAAGTGGAATTTGCGAGAAAAAAGCGTGGAATGGCAGTATTTTTTACGTACAGATAGAGAGCATGTTCTTCTTTAAGTATCCAGAGTATGAATTAATGACAGTCTGTAATTTCACAGTGGAACCACCTTTATAACTACTCCGAAAATTCTCCCCAGTTTGGCGAGTTAATTTCGCTGTTTTATTTTAAATTATATTAATGCGGTGGTGTGCGCAGCGTGAATCCGCTCGTATCCCCGGACGCGATCTCCTTCGTCGACTGGAATAGACGCTCATTTTTTTCTCAAGGAATTCTCATTCCCAGGCGACTCTCACTCTCGGTTTCACACGTGTTTTGATCCCTCATGAATATTCGCCATTGTGCACACCATCATCATCATCATTCCCTCTCTAATTACGCGCTATTTTCAGTCGCCGCCTCGTTCTCATCCTGAGTTCGAGAAAAAAAATTATCGTCAACTGCACGAGCCCCCGTTTCTCATGAAGATCTCAGGATGTTGATTCCCTTCGACTGGAAGGAAGTGGACATTCGAACTAAGACGGAAAATGCGTGACGTCAGATATATATATAACTGCCGTTCGCTTTATTTATCCCCGTTCCCTGGTGAACCTACGACTTATTTCGGAAATTATGGCCTTGTTGTACGCACGGTTGCTTTTGGCTCTCTTGCTGAATTCAATATGCTTTAAGTGCTTATATGGTCTGTCTATATGTGCTGCCGTATTGTGGTAATTCAATTTGGCAACTTTTTCCAAAGAGGATAATCCGCCTTTTCCTTTCCTGTATTGCTGTTTAAAATTTGAAAATATAAGAATTCCAAGTTGCTTGCTGACAGATAGTACATTTCTCTACTTACGGTCTCAGCAGAAATCATTGAGATATTTTGAAAAAATTCTTCCATTTGTGAGAAAATAAATCGTCCATTTGCTTTCCCGTCCTACGTCATTCCATGATATAAACTGAAAATGGACCTTCAAAAACCGGAAGTAAATAATGATTACCTGGGAATTATGTAAACAGTCTTGCAACCCGAATGAATCAATGAATTTCTCAACGTTATGCATTTCGTAACTTTCGATTACATGGATAAATAATCATGCAGCCGGCAAAATTGGAGAATATCTCCCTGAATGGTGATAAAATATTTTGGGGTCGGGCATGTGGGTGGGGGTGGAGAGTAGGGGGTGGTGGGAAGGGCGGGAATGCATTTAATGAATGACGAGGGGTTGGGGTGGGACGTGAGAATCGAAAGGGAAAGTATATTATGGCTGTGTTTCCCCCTTCCCTCCTCTCGCGATCTCTTTTATCTTTTGTTTCTCTAAAACGTTTGCCTCCCGCAAAGCGCTCCGTCGCTAGGTCAAAGGGAAACGCGGATTGTCGTCCAGCGGCGGAGCGCAAAATGGTTCCCATGGTTAACGCGATGTGTCGCTCTCTGTCTCTTACACCCACACACACTATCACTCCCCTTTCGTCGTCCCGTTGTGTCCATGATGTTGTTAACTCTTTTTGGGATTTTGTCTTTAATCTGGCATCTCTCTCTTTCTTTCTTTATAATCGTGTGGTCTCTTCACGGGCATTCAAATCGGATCGTGGGAATCCGATCCTCGGGAGGAAATGAGTTTTCCTGCTGTCGCCCGAGGGGTCATTTTGACCTCCTGAGAAACTTTTTTTTTCTTCTTTAATAGCCGTCGGCGTTGTGGCGTGCGTCTCCCTCAGATCCCTTTTCCATGCCGACGAAAGCGTCGAGTCGGTTGGGAAACCGCCGATGGCTCTATCTGCCGCGTTGTCTATGATACGGTCCGCATCCCCTCTAGCGTCATTGCCCGAAAACATTCTCGTGGACCAGGCTTGTCAAATTGAGTGATCCGTCGCAGATTGGGTGATTCGAGTGTTAAAAATTCGACCGAGTTTCAACAATCTGCGCCAGTCGCAGTTTTATGCGTTTTAAAGAACAGGGTGTACGTTTTTTGAGCATTAATCATTCGGAGATTGGAAGCATGGGGGCTGTCACAATGTGACGATTTTTCGAACAGAGATGAAAGTGATAGGTTAACCCGGTCAGCTTACATTCACCAAGTCTAAACAGGGCTATTAGGATGGCTGAGAATATATTTAGTGGATTATTGTTACCAATCTCGTTTGCGTTCGTTTAACGAGGTGAAAGCTGTCTGGTATTTTTCATTCGCTCAGGGAGGTTAAAGGGCAAGGTCAAATATTTCAATAGAAAATCGGTGGAGATAGATTTCAAAGCTGCACTTCCGTCATTGAAAACAATAGTAAGTAATAGGGTATTTCCTTACCACATTTTTTCCTCGAGACGCCAGATGAAATGCTCGAGCGAAACTCTGTCGTGAAATTAGACTGATGCAAAGTTAAGGGCTGGAATACTATGTTCTGCGTTTTTCGGCGACTAGAGCGCGCTTTCTGTGCGATATAGGACACATCTACATCTACGAAATACCGTGCAGGCCACCACTAGGGTGTGCGGCACGGGGTGATTCCACACCAGGCATGCAGCACTCATCCCAGTTCAAATCAGAACCGCGCACATTTCCCCGAATGCCAGGCGCAGGCCAAAATCAGTCAGGGCAACGGTACTCAGTCAGACCACAAACCAGGAGAGTGATACGCAGAAGAACATGCTACCATGCTACTACTCAAGATATAACTTACTGGTTAGTATTATTAATGCAACAAATAAATAGCACCACTATAGGTACTAAGGCATGCAGGAGTATATCATGCCGGAAATAGCATGCGAAGTTAATATTTACAATTCATGTTAAGATATTTAGCACTATTGAAAAAACCTTTTTAACCTAGTCGGTATCCTAGAACTGATCTATCACAACTATTATGGTCCCTTTTTGTGCGTGGAAAAAATGACATCTTAAATCTATCGGCTCCGCAGTCCATTTCCTTAATCTTATTCCTGTGATCGGTCCTACCTTAGTTTGGCTCTAGCAAAATATTTTGATCGTCTGGCAAAAAATAGGCTACATCAAACTTCGTCAAAGATTTAACCTATATTTCCCCCTTCGGTCGTATAGAGGACTCATCTGGCAAACCTGGCGCAGTGTGTGGACTCATGCGGCTCAGAGACGTGGACTGTTTGAGAACTTGGACTGAAGGTAAAATGGAGGTTTTCGAAATGCCGGAGGATTTCCATTTGATGCTGGATGAGGGTTTGCGAAAAGGTCAAATTGGCGGATGGATGTTTAAAAAACGAGGAAGTGTACGGGAGAGTAGGGGAGGAAGGGTGAATCTTAAAATAGCTTCACCATGAAGGACTTAAATCGTCGGAGATCGACCTCACATCGAGACACGACAAATTAGTTAGGGACACAGTGGATGCGAACTCTACGCAAGGGAGATTGAACACGAATACGTGGGTTTGATGAAAGAAGAAATGAAACGGAAGTGAAGAGGGCAAAAAGGGGTTAGCAGGGCACGGGTTAGAATTTAGGGTTGCCGTCGAACCGTTCTTACGATTTAATGACTAATTATCATGAAGGAAACCATGCTACCCACCGTGTCCAGCTCCGGTTATTCCGGTTCTGAGGCAAAAGCGTTTCCTTTACATCTACGAAACGTCGTGCAATCCATCACTAGGGTGTGTGGCACGTATGATTCCACACCAGGCATGCAGCACTCATCCCAGTTCAAATCAGAACCGCGCACGTACCCTGAATGCCTGGCGCAGGCCAAAAGCAGTCAGGATATCAGTGCGCAGTCAGACCAGAAAATCATCTATCGATTTTCGAAGCGTTTATGGATTGACATTGAATAATAAATTAAATAAACGGATTACTGTTTCCAATTTATGGCTTAATACTTTTGTATCACTGCTATGAAACTATTATTTAGGCAGCTTCTAATAACGGCTCTCTTATATTTTTCCAATTTAAAAATTAGTAGTCTTCACTTGGTCTCTTCTCAATGGTCCACATCTCTTATGATAACAGTTTTCGCCCATGTTGTCGAACAGATCTTTATTCGACATTCTGGAGTGATCGAAAGCCTAACTTTCGTACCGTACACTTTCGATCGTTGTGTTTTGCTTTATAAACATAAGATTAAACGTAAAATTAACATGTTCTCTCGAGAATATTTCTCAATAAAATAATTAAAAAGAATTTTGGGCTTCAAAATAGAGGTTATAAAACATAGGAAAAACATGACGCTTGTAATTGAAGTATATTTCTTTCTCTTTTTCAGGTAAGAACGCAGCAGTCCAACAACCAATTTATCTCTTCGGTTTGACGTACGTATCCTCACGATTTGAAAATGTGTGCCTGCATGAGTGTAATTGTGGCATTTATTTGTAGGGCAGGTATAAAATTATTCTAAGTGTCCAATAGAAGTGATTTCAAGCGTTTTAACTATTGTCACTGATATTTCTTTAATTGGTTAATATTTAAATATCGGATTTGGTATTTTATTTCCGAATCTTCTTTATCTTGAGGTTATGAGTTCAAGTCATAAAAACAGATAATGGTTTTATTTTGACATCTGTCAGCGTGAGCTGGTCGGTTTTACTCATGATCACCAGTCACCAGATGTCCAGTTTTCTCTGACGTAATTCCTTTTTTTCAGAGCGACCTACAGGGAATTTTATTTCCCTTCCAGCATTTTCTGGGCGATGAAAAAATTTACGAAATTTTTTTTTTTTGCCGGATTCTGGCTTACGATATGTAAGTTGCGTGAAGCCACTAGAAGATACCAGCTGTGCAGAGCCTATAATTTATCGGTCGACGGGCCTCGAATTATTCAAACCACGTAACTACATTTGCGTACACTGTAACTTGCAATTGAGATGTACTGAAACGCCGAAAATATACATTTAAGAACAGAAAAAGGGTCGATAGTCGCATGGTGACAGTGAAATGAAAACTTTGCGATGAAGGAATTAGCATTTTTTAGAATCACTCCAGTTTATCTCCTTCGCCTCTATTTTGACAAATTGGCCCATTTAGTCTTACATTCGCCTCAACTATCTCCTAAATAATTAATTTTTTATAGATCAGGCAATCTTAGTTCTACTGCGATACAAAAAATGTATTCAGTCAGTATCGTTTATGCTAGTGGTTTCAGAACTTTTTCGTTTCTCAATCCCCAAAATAATTAATTTTGCTTTCTCACTCCTTAAAATAATATATCGCTCCCGTTTAAGTGATAATTTATTTATGAAGAAAAGTTAAGGCGATAAAACAAATTTGTACATTCAATTTTTTAATAATTTATGAACAGAAATGAAATTAGAAAAGATTAAAAAACAAAATTGCAAATTAAAAGTAGCATAAACCATACAAAAAAGTAACCTTGATGTAAGCAAAAATACAGGATTATTTTCTTTTACCCCCCGGAAAGCCATTTCGCTTCCGCAAGGGGTTTGAAGGCCCCTGGTTTTAAAAATCCGATACAGACAGTACCTCCGATAAGGAAAAGTGCGTATGGCTCCACCCAGGTCGAATTGAGTTCTCGTCGACCGACTAATCCCCAATCCGAGGAAGGACAGTTGATTCTTATTTAATGCTTTCTCTCCCAAACGTTTCGTGTGGCCGAATTCATTGACATTTTTGCGCAGTGATAACGCGCTCAAACTTCCTTGAGTGTTCGAATCGCTGTCGTCTTCTCCAAGAGTTGAATCTAGCGATTTTGATCGTTCCAGTGCCATCCGAGTCCGTTTTGGGTCAATGGCGTTTCACTCGGCATGTTTGAGGTGTACTTCTTGAATCTCCGTGTATTGGGTGGTTGTAAAATGACATAAATACAGACGGACCTACATTGTTAGAATTCCTATAGCGTAGCGCGCATAAGTGTAATTTCGCCCCTCCCCCCTCCAAGTTTTAGCTGGGTTTTGATAATCATCATTATTTGCAGCTAGGTTAACTTTAGTAGGGTTTAATGTAATGCACGTTGGAGTCACCCCGTGCCATACACGCTTGAGGTAGGTCGCAGGGTATTGTGTGGATGTAAATATGGAAGCAGCATCAGTACGCCGTCTGAACGGTGAAATGATGCTGGCTGTTATGGGTGTGTGTGTGGTGTATATTGCTGAGGTGTCGTACGTGGCGAATCTCTTGTCTGCCTGCTGTCGAAATTGGCGAGTGTCCTCATGAGTGTTGAGATGTGAATTTAATAATAGAGGAAGGGGAGTAAATGGGGTACACTCCCCCTTCTCTCTCTCTCCTCCAGAACCCTTGAGTCCTCGTCCTTCGACCATTTGGGGGGAGGAGGGGGGCGCGATTCCTTCCCCCCCTCCATCCCCCACCGCTCCCTTGTCTCCCTCTGTCCTTCCTTCCCCCTCCCCTTGTGGAGGGCTTTGTTGGACTTGTTTGAAGGATAGAACTGTGTGAGTGGGGCTTCTTGATCACACGCACACGTTCACGCTATAGAGGAGAGTAGGTGGCGTCCTGAAGCACACCTTGTGTCCAGGTCTAGGCTACAAAAGTAAGGGAAATGTTTGTTCTCGACCGATTCCGATAACCGGGTTCGGGTATTGTGGAAGATATGGGGCAATTACACGTTGTAATATCATATATAACATCACAATTGATGCCATCTCGTGGCTTAAACTTGGAGGTAAAATACTTGGGAATTAATTTTTCCCATCGAATCATGTTTACTCGCTATCTTCCCTGTGTGTACGTGTGCGTAATAGGTCTTTTTTGGTTGTGTTGTCCACTTTATCCCATTCTAAAGCTTTATGGAAGTGAAGCCTTCTTTTTTGGGAAAATCGATCCACTTAACATGATATTCGCGCGTAATTTGTCCACGACTTTGTGAAAAATGCATTGCTTTTTTTGACTTTACTTCCATTTTGCATTTTTTATGGATAAATTGCATCGCAGTATCGCGAAAATTCCACCCCTTATACAACTTTTCGTCAGATTTGTGTGACATGATAATATGGCATTGATCGGTTCAATATTGCTTAGTAATATATGGTTCCAAAAATTAGTTCCATTCCATGATCATAAGGCTAGATTGAACGCCGTTTGAATTCAGAATGCCCTTGGACGCTTTTTCTTAAATAAATAGGTCTGAATATTGGGCGAATTTTGCGACTGAACTGGAAGTTCCTGGTGTCGACTATTTTTTATGAAAGGAAAAAGGAAATTAAATATAAGCATTATTCGTAACATACCCACATTCCCATAATGCCGTTAGCCCTACGAAACCGGCTTCATTTTGACTATTTCCTACATAATGCCCAATCCCCACTATCAACTTTCATTTCTGTTACACTTATCCCTTCCTGCGTACACGCTCTCCTAACCTTAAGACTCCTGATATTCCTCCTCTTTATTGAGTCCCCTCCTCCGCATACAACCATATTTTCCGCGGTCTACCTCTTCCTCTTTTACAATTCACTCTACTATCGTTCATCTGTTTCGTTATTCGGCTCGCTTCCATTCCCTCGACATGGCCGTGCCAACGAAGCAACGACTCCTTTCATATACTACGTACTGTGTCCATTTCTGGAGATTTCATGTACTATTCATACATTATTTCATCACCCACTCAATCCCTACTCTATCAATCCTACTTTTGCCGGAAACTCTTCTCCGGTACCAGATTTCGACTGCATTTAGCCCTATCCTTATCCTGTCACACCAAGGTTCCGCTGCCGCATAATCATTTAGAAGATAACTCTTTTGTACGCTATGATTTTCGTTTTCCTTGGAAAGCACTCATTCCTAGATATGCTCCACATACTATTCCACCTGTGACTTTCCTACCGATATTCGCACTCCTTAATTTGTCTTCATATATCCTTCCGTCTTTCGTAAGCTTTTGGTCTAGATAAAGAAAATTATCTACTTGTTCAATTACTTAATTATTTTCCTTCATTTTACAATGATTCTCATTACTCTCCTTGCTAATACCTGCTTCAATGATAGCAATTGCAAAGGAACTTTATTTATGTAAACTGAACAGTTTATTGCGGATGCTTTGAGTTGTAAGTTTGAAAATTTTCCCGCCAGAAATGAAATATTAAATGGGATTGCCCATAATTAAGTATTTCTTCTTATTGTGTGACATGAACTCCTTTCCTTTGATAGTTTCATTTCTGAAAAATGAAACAGGAAAGATGATTGTGTATGCTTGCTAAAATTATTTCTAGAATAAACCTTATCGATGTGTGTAAATTAAATGAGGTTTGTGGAAAGTACAAGGTTCTCTGGTGTAAAATACATATGGTAATGTCGTTGCATCAATAATATAGTACCAAAAATATTGATGACAGCAGCGGAGGGAGGTACGCCTTATGACGCCATTTACCTGTATCCAAGGCGGCAGGTTCAGCAGATATTTAACGCTAATTTAATGTTTTTCGGCTCAGAATATCCATTGATCCAAATGATGCTGCGAACCGTTTTTAGGGCGGCCATTTTGAAAGCTTTGTTTTAGCATCCATAACTGACGCACAAATGAAATTACAATATGTTTTCGGGGTCTGCCTCTCATTCTGTGTCGTATAGCTAGTGAGCTGAGGAAAAAACACGCTAAAACCCCATTGTGTAGGGCCACCTAGTTATGTGATAGGCATGTATTGTGCTGGACGTTGGGGCTTTCTAGTTTCGGAAGTCTGGCCGCACTGGGAGTGCAGTGGGTATAAGGGGAAGAGGGATTTGCCGGGGGCTGGGGGTGAAGGGAGGAGGGGGATGGGGGCTGCACACTCGGCGCGGAGGAGGGTGGGAACAGACGACGGGGTCGCTCCTTCTCGACGAGGGGGAATATTCTATCTCTCGCTCTCGAGAGAGAGTCGTTGAAGACGGCGGATGTCTCACGCCTCCCCTCCCCTCCGTAGCACTCATGAAAGGGGTTCACACGCTGAACGAGGGATCACGCAGGATTACGATTCTTGCGCGTATCCTTTTAAGGTAGTCCGAGCGAGATAGTTCCCTAATCATAATAGAGATACCATATTCGATACATACGTTTTAATTTCATCAATTGTGACACACACGAATTACATATTGCATTATTAAAGGTGAAATAATATAGTTTTATATGACAGAAATTGTAAGTAATCAAATGAAAATATCTAAATAAGTCCTTAACTTGACTCTTTTTTTCGCGCGGTGCGTTTGAAACTCATTCGAAACGGTTTCGAAGGTTTTTTGCGATGCCCAAGAACCTACTGCGGTGACGATATGATTAATTTTAAAATATAGTTGAGAAAATATACAAGCTACACACTGTTAGTTTTTTTACGACATCTAAGTGTTAGAAATCCCTCATTTTGTAAAAATGTCTCTCTGGAGTGCATACACGTACCATTTCCCATGTAAAAGGGCTGGTATTTTTTGGCAAATATCTCGGAAAGTAATGTGGCAAGGGGTTGAATTTTTGGTGTCATTAGAAGGGTGAGATATTTTTCTTAATATGATACCAAATTTATTGATTTGTAAGTAAAATGACTTTTCGCTCGGACTATCCTTAATCAATATTCGCTAGCGTAATCAATTTTGGGAGTTTTTCCATTCATTTGGGGTGTTAAAGGTCATCGGAGCTCTCTATGTTAGAAAAGTGCGGAAGTTTTCCCTCCAACGATACCGAAAACCAAGTTAATTTGGGAAATATGAAGTATTAAAATATTTTAATATCGTATACAAACATCCTAAAAAATGGCATATCATGGCGCAAAATTTGTTTAATGCGTGGTAATATTTTTTTTCCGCAGAAAAACGTTTACTCGCTGTCTTCCCCAGGGAATTGATAAGGTCTGTGTTGGTTTTGTTGTCCATACTATCCCAGTCTAGAGATTTACCTATCGGCGCACTTAAGCGTACACCAATGACGTCATATATAACGACGTGCGCTGGCAAAATTTATTATAATCTGCCCCTAGGTAGCATTCGGTGGGTGAACGACAGTGACGGCCGAATATTTTAAGTAAAGATGATAAATTCGTTCGAATTTATTATTTAAAAACGTAAGATTTTTATAACAGAGTAACTGAAAACTTAACAGTCAACATGTTTGAACGTTTATTGTAAATCGACGAACTTGAAACAAAGTACGGATGCCATTATCGACAATCTTTTGTTGTTCAGCGCACATCAATTTTGATCTCGAATTGATTTCAATATTTTTAAAATGTGAACGACATTTCATCTTACTTTTTGAGGTAAAGATATGCTCGTGTGGCAGAGCACGTATCTACTACCACACGTTTCACCATGTCTCGATGGATAAATGCAGATGCCTGTCCGTCTGTCTGTCTGTCTGTCTCTCTTTAAATATATGAGCACGCGTGTTCCAGAGAAGAGTCCGGGTGTGGAGGGTGCGAGAATGGCCTGGGGTCGTGGGGTTTTTTTTCTGGCGTCGCATTATTATGTGATGCAGTTCAAGTGGTAGCGAAACTTTCGCCTGCGCGAACCGTGACGTCAGTCGGATGGGATGATGGCGAGTGTGGAAGGGGTTGGCTAAGCAACGGAGGGTGGGGGGGGCGGATAGAGAGAGAAAGAGAAGAGAACACATGGTGTAGCCAGTGCTACCAACATGATCGCACTAAACCCAAGAGGGGGGTAATTAAAGCTCTGTATTCGGTATAAGTACAGACTAACCTGTACTTGGGAAAGATATTGAGTAAACATGTTTCTCCTGGAACAAATTTATCGCCAAGCATTTTAGAGAGTTGGGAGTTGTGATGCTATAATTTTTATATTTTTATATATTACTACAGTGTTGTAATGCCCCATATTTTTCACAAATGCTGCAATTGGTCCATTAATTGTTGACGTCGCACACGACTCGACAGCACGAAGCAACAACAGACGAAGTCGTCAGCATAGGATTGCAAACGTCTGCAGTTTTTTTTCTCGATCATGATTAATTTCGCGTAAAAACTTGTCGGAGACGAAAATTATAAATATAATTCCAATGCTATAAAACTTCAATCATACACAAGAGAGTTGTGATTATTAAATACAAAGGCAATACGTCGTTCTTCGCGCAGTGCACCCGGAATGTATTGCTTGAAGTACGAATTTACAAGTGACTTTTTACAAATAGTTACATTTTTATCAACAGCCACCACTATATGGTTTGTATTCCATTCGCTCTAGTTGGCTAATCATTTCGCATAAGACAATAGCTCACTTGCTTTCCATTCGCCAATCAGATCCCGCCCCCTAGATATGCGCACTTCAAAACATCGGCAGCTTAAGTTGATGTGCGCTAATCAACAAACGAACGTCGACACTGGCGTCCACGATGTTGTTAAGTTTATAGGTCTTCAGTAAAGGCGTAAAACTTACATATTGTAATGTTTTCAATTACTCTATGATAAATAGTCTACGTTTTTCAAAGCTTAAGTTGATCAAATTAACCGATTTTACCTAAAACACTTGGCCGTGACGGTTGTTCACCGACAAGAATGCTACCTAGCGGCAGGTTACAGAACATTTTGCCAGCACACACCGTTCCATTAATCATCGTTCTTCTGCTATAATGTGCGCTTATGTGTTGCGGTGTGCTCCAACTTCAACACCTTGAACAGGAAGCTCCCATAATCCTAATACCACACAAATTTAATCTACGCTCGTGGTGAGCGAGTGCGCATTTTTGTGGATAATGGTGGCCATTAATGATCGAGTATTGTAATATTCGTCGAGTTTCGTGTTAAAGAGCGATAGCAACGTATAGTTCAAGCACAGTCACTTTCAAAAATATCGGAAAAAACTTTTAACTTACCTCTCGGCCGCTGTCAATGTTCCCTCGAATCTAGTCAATCCAGTATGTCCTTTAAAATCGTATTTATTTCCTCTCTGTTTTTCAATTTGTTGACCCAGATGAATGTGGTCAAAGCTTCGACCAGGTCTTCGCTGGCGCTTAATACCCAAATGCACACCACTGAGGTATAATGACAACAATAGAAGCCAAAAATATTTCGCTGCTACACGGAAAGTCCGTGTACTTCAATGCTAGTCCGCCATGCACAGATTACCGTTGATGACGGTAGCTTATCAGAATCCTCAGTTATCGGCTTTGGTCGAGGACAAACGTTTCCCGTACTTCTATTACAAGAGATATGGCGGAAGTGTGTCGGCAGCGCGTTACTCGTCAATGTTCCTAGATGCAAACAAATGTACATCGACATACGCTCTTAGTGTTTGCACTGCACTTCGGATTAGCCCATCTGCACAATTACATCCGAATAGTACTCAGCAAGTCACGTTGATGATGTACGTTAAATTTCGAAAAATTCGATGACTTGGAGAAGAGTCTCTGTTAGATCCGATACTTCCGCGTATTTATCTCGAATCCCTACGGCCTTTGATTCAATTCAATGGACTAATTTTGCAAAAGGAACGAAGTCTGCTAGCAATACAAGTGAACTTTACTTGCTTATCTCATGGACGTTGATGTGAATAATCTTGATGCGAACCCGTGACTTTCATGTAAAGAACGTATTCAATCGAATCATCACCTGTGGAGTTGCAGCACTTGATGCACGAAGTTTGATGGCTCTTCTGGCGTCGATGAAATAGTGATCGTTTTTCTCATTAATTTTGAGACGATCTAACAATAGATGGCAGGTTTTATTGATTCCTTGCTTAAAAACATGCTAAAGTGCAAGCTGCAATCATGTATTCCGTTGGCGTACGAAGGTGTGACGTCACTTAATTTTTTTTGAGGTGGCTGGAGCGGCAATCATAACTACATTATTTAGAGGAAAATGAGCATAAATCATAGGAATGGAATACCACGCCGGAAACTAATTGTAGTATGCGTTAATTTAGGAAAAGTATTTAAAATATTTCTATAACTTCCTTTACTCTCTGTTTATTGGGTTTCAGAGCTTTGTCCGACACACCGTGTGACATTTCCCACGTTTTGTTTTAGTCTAGCTTAAAAAAATTATTAAAATGTGCCCTCAACGACCCACGAGTACCGCTCCAGCCACCTTAAAGACACTTTTCCGCCGTCATTGCGTTTCAATGCGTCAATGCCACCTTAACGACGCCTTGTCCATTCGAGAAACCACGATCTACGACTCTTGAATGGAATTTTTCCGCCGTAGAATTTGATGGTGTGGGCTGCACTTAAGTCTTCTCTCGCAGAGGTTGTCGACGAAGCGTGCTTACTCGATGTCGGGGGTCGCGATTCCTTAATGACGACTACTGCTTAAAAAAGTGGAAACCGGATGGGGTCCGTTCGTGTCCACCCATTGGAAAGCGTGCAATATTATTCAGGTACTTACTTTTGGTCGTTATTTATTATGGTAATTGGAGAGGTGGGTGGATACTCCGGCCTTCATTTCTCGCCCCTCAAGAGGCCTCTGGTGGTGGGAAATGCCCTCTTTGAGTTGTCCTCGAGAGAGAACTTAAGCGGATCGTCTTGTGCGTGAGAGAAGAATTTCGCGTGGGGACGGGGGGTGGGAAGGAGCGAGGGGGAGTGGGGGTTGGGCATCCCTTCACATGTCGTCTCCATCCGGGGTTTCTTTTACCCCGTCTACTCTCTCAAGTTCGCCGAAAAGGAGCGTTCTCACGATGAAGCTCTACTTACGAGTTAATAATGCGTCGCTTTTTAATTCAGTCACCTTCTCAAATGCACATTTCTGCCTCCCTGTGGTTCCTATTTACGTATGTATTTCAATGAAATCATGTATTCTTATTTGTACGTCCGGAAAGCGTATTTTGCGTGTAATTTCGATCAAATAGTTTTAATCTCTCGCGTTCACATTTTCCATATTTTTTCGTCCATTCTCAGCGTCGCGACCATCTCAAAATTACTGACGTCTATTTTTATTGTCATTTGGAAACAGTAATAAATTAAATGTTTACTTGATAACGTTAAATATTTTTGTTAGAACTCATCATGTCGTGATTATGAAATGATTGTGAATGTTACACCTGAATATTAAAAGAAAACACATCTGAATTTTCCGTAGCAGATAACCATCTTTTTACTGTGCTCAAAATCGTTGCGTTCATATACTATTCGTAGATCTTATGATGTCGGACAAGTTAAGCAATTGTTTTGACGCTATAAAGAGAAATGAGCGCTTAAGGTAGTCCGAAAGAGATAGTTCCCTTGTCGTTATAGAGACCGTATTCGAATTATACTTTTTCATTTCACCAGCTGTAGGACTCATGAAATAAATATTGCATTATTTTTGGTGAAATAATATAGTTTTATATGACAGAAATTGTAAGTAATTAAATGAAAATATGTTAATAAGTCTTTAACTTGACTCTTTTTTTCGCGCGGTGCGTTTGAAACTCATTCGAAACGGTTTCGAAGGTTTTTTGCGATGCCCAAGAACCTACTGCGGTGACGATATGATTAATTTTAAAATATAGTTGAGAAAATATACAAGCTACACACTGTTAGTTTTTTTACGACATCCAAGTGTTAGAGATCCCTCATTTTGTAAATAATGTCTCTCTGGAGTGCATACACGTACCATTTCCCATGTAAAAGGGCTGGTATTTTTTGGCAAATACATCCGAAAGTAATATGGTAAGGGGTGGACTTTTTGGTGTGTAGAAGGGTTAGATATTTTTCTTTAAAATGAGACCAAATTCATTGATTTGTAAGTAAAATGGTATTTCGCTGAAACTACCTTAAGCAGAATCAGGTTGTATTTTTCCAAAATATGCATTGTTTTTAATCTTAGTGAATACACATTAGGTTTTGTTTCTGCTTAAGGTTTATTTCCCCATCTGAGGTAAAGTAGTTTTAATATCTTATAAATTTGGAGATGATGTCCTGAAAGCTACCGCAACTGGACTAATAGGTGGAAGGACGGTTCAAAGTTAAAATTTTTAGCCAGCAGTCTTTCTGTTCATTTCAGGAGAATCAAAATTGGATTGAGAAAATATTTTATAGACACCGGCCCTAGCAGTTTAAATCATACCTCAGGTAGATTGAATTGAAGCTAATAACTTGAGTAAGGACCAGCAGAGCACATTTTAAAGAAAATAAAAATGGTGTGGTAGTGTGATATTTTCTTGCTGTGCCGATCCCACTTCAAATGTTTGTGCACAGTCACTTCCTTGTGCTTCAGTTCAGCTACTCGTTCAATATTTACACAGTTATTGCCTGGAGTTTGAGTTGAAGTTGGGTTGTTGCAGGTTGACTGACAATTAATGTAATGAGGATTACAAAAATTTTCGCGAAAATTTCGTTTTTTCACTTAGAAGTAGTTCATTGGATTCCATGCATTCGCTACGAATATGAGAAATACTTCATTCGACGGATTCCCATGACGTCTTTTGTTTTCCGAGAGACAGACCTTATCCTACTCAAACTTATGTAGATCCCTATCTGCTGTGTAGTAGTAAGAGCAAGCCTTCCATGTTTGCGGTGTAACTCTGGTGCCTTTTTCAAAGAACCTCGGAACTAGCCACGCAGTTACCTCACCGGAGGCATCCGCTAGTGATCATACAATTGTGTGAAATTCACAGTGGAAAAGTCATTCGCCTGGACTGGGGATGATTTTTCCCAGCCCCGGTGAATGATTTTTCCACTGTAAATTTCACACAATCTCGTACCTTTGTTCATTTCTGTAGTTTTAAAAAAACCTTAATATAAGCTGTCTTACTTCGGTGGCATACCCTTTGTGTTGCGCATATTTGTGAAGTTTCGCCTCTTGGCAAGTTTATCAAGTTTCTCTAATGCATGTGAAGTCGTAGTTACATTAACTTAAAAGGGTTTAGTGTCATGCGTGTTGGTGTCTAATCACCCCTTGCCACACATCCTTTTGGTGGCTCGGAGGGTATTGTGTCGATTTGGGCGTAGAAAGGACAAAGTTGAAGCAGCATAAGAGGGATGCTTGTAAACGCAGCTTATTTAGTGAAATTTTCTGATCCACGCCCAGAAAGCATCCATCGCCATACCAAAGGGTCGGCCAGGAATGAGAGATCCATTTGGCCGGCGCGGAAAAGGCTCGATTCACGCTTAGGGCTAGCTGAACTGGGTAGCACGCGCGGAAATTGAAATGCATCGTTCATACTGCCATCGTATGGACCGGCGCTGCGTACGTACGATTGTAGTGTGGACGGACGCCGATGATCATTTCTTCTTAATCGGTGATCATATTTTCTTTGAATACAACGGTTGTTTTTTCACCACGAACACCTTGCTTTGCCCGCTATTCTTTCGCCGATGTTCATTGAATCTCCTCCATGCGGTGTCATGCATGTGTTAACCCTCACCAGGGAGTCGCGACGAGGAAGGAAACGAAATAAGGAATCTCTTATTCGTGTGGCGTTTTGAGGCTTTAGATTTTTTTCTAGCTTATGACACATTTCTATGCTTATTAATTGAAGCAGCATCATCCGTTTCACCTTATCGATTGTCCTTTTTTCGCTATCGTTATTTATTATTTTCGGTTTCTGTTCGCGATACCATCGCTACCACTGTTAAGTAACAACTTTAGGAACTGTGGCTTACTATGGTACGGACGCACATTCACATAAAAAATTCAGTCTCCCGTGGTACGGACCGTCGTTTCTGCGATAATAGTTTGATCGGGGAAAAGGTTTGACTCGCCTGAATGAAGCGGGATGTCTTATCTCATTTGTTTCCATAAACATGTTCGACTCCCGCAAAGCGCTCCCTCGCTCGGTCAAATGATACGCGGATTATCGTTCAGCGACGCAGCGCATATGATTCCTATGGTTCCTGAAATCTTTGATATATTGATATTGTTTACCATAGTTACATATAGTGTTTCCATTAAAAATAAACCACTCATTACTTTCTATTTAACTATTTACTTTATGAAACACTTTTTGGCTCAATTGCCAATATTTTAGCCCGTTTCAGCAGGCTTTTCAACTAGTATGTTATATTTTGTAAGATTACTCTTACATTTACGCTGACATACCTCTGATCGTTGTTTGGCGGGCTTCCACTGGAATGAACTTAAATTATTCGCTCCAAATGGTTTCCTATTTCTCTTCGATTCTTTTGTGGATTTGGTCGTTTCTCATCCTATACATCCTATTGATATTTTGCATTTGTCTCCCGCACCAAGTTGCGTTAGCCTCAACTCCCTTTTGTTCCAGCTTTACAATGGCCCATGTATCTGTGCCTAGTTGCGTAATAATCCACACGATTATATTCGGGTATTTCTTCTTAATCGGTGATCCTATTTTCTTTGAATACAACGGTTGTTTTTTCATCTCTTGCTTTCCCCGCTATTCTTTCGCCGATCTTCATTGAATTTCCTCCATGCCGTGTCTTGCGTGTGTTAAGAGCCAGGGGTTCTCTCAAAAGGTTGAGCGCAATGAAGATATAACTCAGCCATTTAGGAAAACTTATGTATTTTGACAAAAGATAGCGAAAGCTCAACTCATCTCTTTTTTCCTCGTGTCATTGCTTTCCAACGTCTGCTGTGCTGATATCACAAGCAGAGGTATCTGTGCTGGAGATAGCATCAAAGAGTCCTTCACAACTAGGCGTATCAGGAGGATGAACACATCAGTTGATGATAAGATGATTACTATAGTTCTAGCTGAAGTTCCTGGCACAGACCTGCGTGGCGAGTGGTGGTAGGTAGAGGTGAATGGCAGGGGGAGGGAGGGATGCATCATAAATGAGAGAGAGAGAAGGGACGGGGGAAACCAAACTCCTTCGTGAAATAAGCTGTCAACGCATGGCTTCTAGGCAAGTGGTTAATGCCATTCCCATCGCTCTGACTGAAATAGGGACCCAGTCTTGAGGGGTCTCTGTGAGACGAGTCGAAACGGGACAGAGGCAGTTTTGAGTCTTTCCAATTCTCGAAGCGCTCGTATTGGCGCAGCAAATGGAGAGGCCACACTCAGGACAACCTCCCTCCCCCATTTCGCAGGTCTCTGAAAGTTCGGTGGTCCATGTCCCAAAATTGTCCACTGCGCTGCGCCATTTTAATCTGCGAGAGTCGTATCCCTCAGCTCGAAGTCACATACAGAGGTACAGCAAAACTTGAAGAGTTCCGTATCTAACTCAATGCCGCTTTGAAGGTAGGCGAAGAATTCCACTTGTTCAAGCTCCTCTCCTTGTAGCTTTTGAGTGTATACGTTGACGATCGAAACAATATCCTGCCCCCATCCCCCGTCTCTTTTTCTTTAAGGCTGCAAAAGAAACCCTATTGGGGGATACTACAGTGCTCGCCCTCCTCCTTCCTTCTCTTCTTCCCTTTCTCTTCTTCTTTCTCTTCTTCCCTTTCTCGGCCCCGTATTCTTCTCGTCTCGCGGCTTCTTCCCAAATGCGGTCGAGAAGAGAAGGTTTCGGTGTGGTGTGACGGAATATCTTGTCCCTTGTCTTCCATCTCCTCAGTCGCGCGCGTTTTTCTGCGTCCTTGCTCACGATTTTGGTTGGCTTCGCCCTGTTGATGTCCCACTCACACCAATCCAGATGAGGAAAACGCGTATCTAGTTGCGCCTCCAACACTGGCTTCCCAATTTATCGTGGCGTTTTTCCTTACGCTTTTTTTATTATTATGTAACTGCTCTGACGTAAATTGAATGACGGTGTTTTTTAAGGTTGTTACTTTTTACTTAGAGCGAGTTTTTTCCCTCATCTTTATTGATGCCTAATTTGTTTTTTGTTTTAATGTCAGCAGCCGTAAGAAGTATAAATTAATCATTGTAATATAAATGGACCAAAAATATACTTTTCTTGGCGGTAAATTCTTAGTAAGCAAAGAAATGAATGCATTTAAATCTTTTAACTTGACTCATTTTTTTCACGCCATGCGATGAAAACACTTTCACAACCGAAGATTTTTTCCGCGATCTTGTGAGCACTTTTGCGGTGAGTGATCTATTTGTCGTTTTATGTACAAAAAATAGTTAAGAACTAATAAAAACTACGCTTGTGAAATTTCTGGCGAGATCTAGGCGTTAGAAATGCCTCATTTTTTAAACAAAGTCGCCCTTGAGTGCATCATCGTGCGATATCCAATGAAAAACGGCTTCTGTTTCTCGTAGATATCTCGGAAAAGAATGTAGTAAATTGATGAAATTTGGTATCTTTGGAAAGGGAAGATAAGTATTTTAATTTAAAATGGAGTTAAATTCATTAAAATTTATCATAAATAATATCTCGCTCAAAACACTTTTAAAAATACTGATTGCTGCTCATTTTCTGCCGAGTTAAAAAAAAACATTTTGTTACGAGACTTTGTGAAAGAATGAATGATTTGAAGTTTTCTAATCGAAGTTTCCGGCCAATCATCTGTGGGAAGGTATGTCCGGCCTCGTTGCTGATGACAGAGCAGTGTCAAAAACTCGCTAAGCCATCCGGGACGGTTGCTTACTCACATCGTAAGTTAGTCATGACGAATTTTGATGTTTGATTGTAAAGGGATTGTCTGAATGGGAGGATATTGAGGTGTAACGTGGAAGCATATGAAAGAAGGGAATACCACGAGCGAGTGGAAGGAAATAGAGGTTAATGATAGGGAGTGGAAAAAATGGAGGCCGGATAGGGAGAAGGTGAATGGAGGCAAAGTAAGAGCGGCAGAGAAATGTATAGGATGAGTGAAAATGTGGACGACAAGGAAGCAGCAGTGGCTTACGAAAGAAATAATATGGGAAATGGAGGAGAGAGGAAGGTGGACAAAGGTGCGCAATGAATCAGGCTTGTGGAGGCATGTGGAGTTTAATGGTGAAATTTAATGGCGAGAAGCGATTTAAGCGTTGGAAAACTTGTGGACAAAGGGACAAAGTGAGGAAATGGAACATGCTGCGGGAGATGCGAGAAAAGTGGGTGCGCTTTACGGCAAAGGTAAATGCTATCGGGTAATTAGAGAGGGCAAACGATTCCAAAGGCTCAGGACGTAACAGGGAATACGATCGGAAATCAAAAACTTTAAAGGAATGGTCCAGTAATATTTTTATTGTTTAGGACCCGGGTTTCGTCACGTAATGACATCTTCAGGTCATCCACCTGAAGATGTCATTACGTGACGAAACCCGGGTCCTAAACAATAAAAATATTACTGGACCATTCCTTTAAAGTTTTTGATTTCGATATGGAGAGGTTCCACAAAGTGAAGCCTGAATTTATTAGGGAATACGATAATCGACCAGGAAGATATCCAGGCTATCCCGTTGTCTCGGGCGTGACTTCGTGGAATTTGCTTAGCATTGTAAATGTTATACTTTTTAACTAAGTTATACTTTTCATAGATGTGGAATATGTGGAACATAAATGTGGAATAACTAAGTTATACTTTTTATATCAATATCAACAATATCCAGGCTAGATAGATAGAAAACGTGGAGGTATATGACGGTTGAAATAGCCCCGTGAACTTAAAGACGGATGATGAGAGAGAAGGATAATCTCGGCCCAGAGATACTCTGCGGGGAAATGGGGGGGCAGAGCGGCAGATGAAGCCGAGAAAAGCTGAGGGTGTAGGTCACGTCCCTTTAGAGTTACTTACGTGTGTATATGATTATGAATCAGACTACCTTTTTTGGAATTTGTTTGTAATACAACGAGGAAGGATTATGGCACGGGAACTTCGCGAAAACAGTGCTACTTCCTATCTCAAAGATGAGTGTCAAAATTCGAGGGGTGTGGAACACAGATTCCGCTCTCAGTTTCAACTACCGGCCATGGCATACCAGACCTTGTTCTGTATCAGTTATCTTAAGAGACTGGCTTTGGATATTTTTGCCTACCAATGTGGCACGGTGTTCTGTTTGTAAGTGAGGTAAACTTCTTAAATTAATGTAGTTTTGTTGACAGAAAATATCGCACTGTCATTCCTCGTTCAGCCATTGGTGTGGACCAAAATCACTCCTCTATCTCCTTGGCGTCTGTCTACTCGTCAATCAGCCTCCTTGGCTGTAGTCGCTGGCGAATATATATATATCTGGGTTCACCACCCTTCCTTCCTTTTTACTGTCACTTTCATATTTTCCCGCCCCTCCATCTTAAGGCACATCCCGTCGTTTTTTTTACATTTTTGTAAGCACTATAAATATGGGTGTCTTCCATTCGCCTAGTAGTTCGCAAATCACTTCGCATTACACATAAGCGCACTTGCATTCCATTCCATTCGTTTAAACTGACCCCTACCGCGCACTTCAAATCCGATCGGGAGCGAAGTTGATGCACGCCAAACGACCAAAAAGCGTCACCAATGGCATCCGTGTTTATTAACAATTGAAGTACTTATATGGAGAGGGCACTACGTAATCAAACTGAGGCCTGACAACCGAAGTAACAACCATATTGTTTAACCCTGCTCTGTCTTTACTTTCATATGGATAACACGATGGATTGGGTGAATTAGCGGATGTAAAGCAAGACTATCCGCCATTTGTATGAAATTTAAAGCAAGTAAAGGCCTGGTTACACGATACATTAACCCGTACGTGTTCATGTACAAGCTCATGAACGAATTGCATGGACCAAATAGAACAGGTTCTATTTCCCTGTTCACGCGTTCATGCATTCGTACAAGTTGGCGTGGTTACACGATGAATTTTCGCGTTCATTCACGCGTTCATGCATTTGTATATACATTAACTCGTACGGATTAATGTGTCGTGTAACCAGGGCTTAACACTTGAAGCATATATTGGCTGCTTAGTGCTATGGATTCTACTCGATTTTACATTAGTTTTAATTGGGAATGGGAATATTTGTTATTTTAAATAAAATATCAGGAGAATCCACATTAAATAAGTAAGTACTACTGATTTCTGGCAAGTTATCGATGTAAAACACAGTAAAATTTCAATTTTATTGCGCTAACTCGCAAGCGCTATAGGAAAATGAGGTATAACGAAGATGGCCGACTGACTTCAGCTGCTAGCGTTGGCCAACATAGCAAGCGCCCTCTCCATTTATGCACCTCATTGGTGGTGTCAATTTTAATGGCCCTGCCGACCATTTTCCAGCGTGAAATAGCTTCGATGAATTTCGTTCGCCTGCGGTCATTATTAACAAGTTTGTTCAGAACTGCGCGGTTGGAATCACTTTCTGCCGCCTGTTTGCTATACATTTTGCGGCAGTTTTGGCCTTGGAGCCGCGACTTCAAACGACCTCTAATCACCGTCTGAAGAAACTCTCTTCCCCGCGAAAATGTTTCACATTTATTCTGTTCGAATTTTGGCTCCTTTGCCTCAAACTTCAGGCAAGTCATGGGGTTATAAACGGTGTCTGTCATTCTCCTCTACATTCTACTGCCAAATGAATGCCCCCGTATTTTCAATAATATATTTTTTCCGATGTTTTCCGAATTCGTGGAATTTTCGTCTGTTTTGCGAAAAGGAAATCAATAAATGTGTCTGTGATTCAAATGAAAACCTTGGCGCAGTTCCAGAAGAATTTATTTATTTTTGGAACCGCAAAACAGTATTTATTTCTTAAAAGGGTAGGTTCAATTTTTAGCGTTGTGCACGATATCTGATGAAAGTCGTCCTTAGGAGTTATTCAAGGTGGACAATTGAGGAACCGTCGATATTAAAAACCACGGCTCTCAATTTCTCCCAGTCGCCTTAGGCCAACTGCTTATTGCTCGCCTTATGTCCTTATTCCTAGTCGGTGGTCGCTGACACTACCTATACTAGGTTCCCCAGTGTGCTCGCCAAGCCGATAATTCGTACGACTGTCCAAGGAGTAACATTTCTTTCCATCTGTTCTTTTTCGGTATTATCTCGTGGTATCTCTATTGTCGGGCCCAGAGCTTGCCATTAAAGCACCTACTTTTTTCTGATGTACCACGCAGAAGCCATTTATGGACTACAACAAACGGTGTAGTACTAAGCATGATTTTACTTTTAAATATCAGAGGCAGCCTAAGTTGCTAGTGTTGATAGATATTGAGAAAATGGCGGTTTCACTGTGAACGCGTTTGACGTGCATAACAGCTATCCGGTTATAGAGCTAATAGTGATGCATAGATGTAAGCCATGGATTTGAAGTAGTGACAACATTATGACGCATACTTATGTATTGGTCATTGAAATTGCATTTTAAAATTTGATTGTGCATATTTTATTTACATATAAATTATATTTTTTCTGAAAAAAACTAAAGGCGTGCTCACAATGATTTCCTTGTGATTTCGTTGTGCCTTAGAATGTGTCCTACCCGTCTGGACCGTGTCCTCTGGACATAATGCTCCATGTGGATTTCTCTTCCTCTTCCATCTTCTTTTCTTTTCATCGTTTCTAAATGTAACGCCCTTCTCCAGGCGATGCCTCAAACGATGACTCGACCGCTCGAATTTGTCGCGATTTCCGACCCCAGATTTTTTGTTAGAGACTTATGTTATCAACTTGAAATTTTCACATCGTAGATCATTAGCCTTTCCCGAGGGAGAGCTGCATCTCAAACATGACAATTTTATCTTGGTGTAAGAATAAACCACCGGGAAATTGGCAGGCAGATGTGTGGTATATTTTTACAAAAACTAATAACTGTATCGAAAAATCTTAAACGTAGGGAGATGTTTCAATCCTTGTTATAACGGAATTGTAGGTTACAGCCGATACAGCTGATTGGTAAAATCTCCAATCGGTGTTTTTCGACAGGCCCCATGATTGGTTTTTGGCGATGATTTGCTCAGATGGTGCGGCAAATATTTCTACCTTTACCTGACAGACCAGTTGGTCAGCGCTCCTTGTATGTAAGTACCTACGCTGGAAACTCTGCAGCAGCTTGCAGGCGACTGTTGCATTGAGGGAGAATCATCCTGGAGTGAGACCCTCCTGTCGTCAAAATGCCTCGATCGGGTGCGAGTGTCGACATTCGGTGGATTTCAAATACTGCTATTACTTACCTAGGTGTGTCCCGATATGAGTCCTCTTGCTTAAGGAGGTTCCACCGCGACTGTGAGAGTCAAAACAAAAACCAAATTCCATCATTTTGTTTGTTTAGTTTATTAACCCTGCTTTCACTGACAACGTACATTGCCTGTTCAAGGTCACAGATTATTAATATTAAGTTACGTCACAGATTATGTATATTATTCCACAGATATATTTTTAATGACTTTTTTGCAGCTTTTGGAGCGAACTATAGCCCCTTCTCTATGAAATTACCGTATTTTTTAGTTCAATTATCGCAGCAATTAGATGATAACTACAAAAGGAGGTGGTACGATTCTAGTGTTGTTTTATTCAATTTATTGCGATCATTTCTCTTTCATAAGCAGTTTTGTGCGAAAATGGCTGTAATATTATGCATATGGAAAATTATGGAAAAAACTCTCCTCTTTCTACCCGTTCTTCCATTGAACACCACGTAATTGCAAGTTCAATCGACAAGGGAAGCAGCGTGGAAAGGTGACCTCCTCCTGTTCATATCAGATGTAGGACAACTTTTTCTTCAAGTATCCAGAATATGTATGTTGATACAATTTAGTCATTTCATGATGGAACCAGTTTAAGTACAGTCGAAAGAGTGTCGTCTCTTTTCTCCTCTCGTCCTAGTTTCTTGCACTTGGTTTTGTACGTAAAAAAAAGTATTGAACATGGAGCAAACTTAAGCGCCTTGCAGTCCTTGTGGTCGGCAAGGTCTTAGGCGAAATTATTGACGGCCATAACTGGATTTTTCTTTATCTTTAAACTGATAATAACCATGCCAATATCGTGGGTAAGATACTTGGGTGAATGCAATCAGTCTTTCGTTATCGAGTAATTGGATATCGTTAGCAGATTGCGGAAGATAAGGCCCCTGTGCAATTCTTTATTTTTGGAGGGCCTTTGTGATTATACGTCTTGGATTGGTGCTCTGACATAATTCCGTTTTTCAGTGTTCAATAAAAACTGTTTTTTGCATTGGGAATCGGATGGGTGGTCTGGCGTAAAGAAAACATTATGAAGGAAGGAAGGTAACCGGTTCATAATATTTACCATATAAGTAAAAGTAGCATGTTTGATTTCATTGTATGGACAATTTATTCGTATATATATTGCGAGCGTTGTAATTTAATGCTAAAGTACAAAACGTGTGCTTCAATTTGACGCAAAAGCTGAAGAATTTTATTGACAAAAAAAAATTTTGTTGATTTTAATCGTGACTGCTTGCACGGAGGCGGTGGCATTTTCCGAGAAAGTTATGTTTTGATGAAATAGCACCCGTAGATATAGAGTATTGATATCTTTATGAGATAAAAAAAGGTACACGGGGTGAAGGGACATCCAAGATGGAAGTACGAGCAGCATAGTGGGGATATAGGCCGGCAGGAAATGGGTCGCCGGCCGGCGGCGCGCCGAGCCGATGGTTTTCACCGGCGGCGGTGGCGTGACCGGCGGCGTACTTATCCACCCATATTGTATTTACAAGTATTTCAGAATGTTATAGCATAAATTATTCATTGTTTCCCATTATTTAATGTATTCAATTGTTTTTTCATGTAAAAACTTATTTTATTACATTTTTATTAGCGTATGCGAGAAATTTCTTTTTATTTTAAATATTTTAGCAAATATAGTACAGTACAACTTCAATCAAACCTAATATTGTACCCTTTCATGACGAAATTTCATAAGATAAATTCATTACTAATTAACCTGTTATCTCACATGCGAGCAAAAATTTCGTTATTAACTGTTATGTCCATTGCACTGTTAAAATTTTTTGTATAGTTTTTCAAATATGACGAAATACCGTTCAAACGATCCTGTATGTATGATTATCACCTTTTGCATTCATCTATGTAGCACATTGTAAATTTTGAGAGCGGATGATTTTATGGAAAAGGCCTCCCGTTTTTTAGATTCTCATTAAAATTTTTATATTTATAGATTAATATCCGAATTAATAAGACGAACAAAATGGAAATATATAAAAATTTAAGTCTTGGAATTCGAAGAAGACTTCCAGAAAAACACAACAAACTTTTACAAAGCATTTAAAAAGAAACTATTGGGGTAGATACCAACTTCATAATCATCGCTTCAGAAGAGAAAATGGGAAACTGGAATCAAGAAAATGGCTGAGAATTTGCTTATTATTTCGAGATACTTTTGAACTGCCCAGAACCCAAGGAAAGATTCCCTCCAAAAGATCTCATTGAAAACAAACCTAACTTACAGGCACCAGATAAAGAAGAAACCACAAGACGAATTAAAAAGCTCAAAAGCATTAAAGCATCTGGTGAAGATGGAACCATAGCAGAACTCGTGATAGCAGCTGGACCAAAAACCATGGTAGAAATAACACAAAAAATATATAAGTTTGGCCAACAGAACAAATCCCTAATGACAGGGAAAATGTCCTTATTCATCCATTTCATTTAAAAAAGGAGGTAGAAGAGATATAAACAAGTACAGAGGAATTCCACTCCCTCCTGTCACATATAACATTCTCTCACAATGCTTTCTTCTTCATTCACAACTTAAATCCAAAACTGGTGAATATTTAGCAGGCGTCAGGCCAGGTAGATCTCTCCCGGAACAAATTCTAAATCTAAAACTAACAATACGGCACCAAAAGATGTACAGCAAGAATGTTATCTGCACCTTCGTTGACTTCAACAAGCCTTTGATTTAGTTGATCGCGAATCTCTTGATCAAATTTTGAAAGAACAAGAGCTCGATCCTAATACACTTGCAACCATTAGACAGACGCTCACGGACAAAAAATGTTAAGTAAAATTCAGGGGCAAAATTTCTGAACCCTTCGAAATTAAAACAGGAGTAAGTCAAAGAGATGGACTTTCCACATTACTCTTAATTTATGTCTTAGAAAAAGTAATTCGAGAATGGTGAAAAGACAAATGAAGTCTAAGAATTGATCAACCAATTAAATTAGGAGTAACAAATGTAACAATTGACTACCTGGCTATAGCAGAAACCGCCATACCCAGGCGGAGTCTTGCACTTCGGTATGGGTACTCGTCAGGGGCAGATGACCCATCATCAAGGAGACGACGTTTGGATTTTCCATGTTCTTGTTCGTCATTCCCTCTTCCTCCCCAGCATACGCCCTCTCCCAGGATTTCCCAAGTCTTTACGGTTTTTGCTTCCCAGCCCCCACCAACAGCGGCGAACGACCCATCTACAGGCATCCGACTTAAACCTTTTGGACTTTCAATGTTCTTGTTCGTGATTTCCCCTTACCTCCCCAACACACGCTCCTTTCCCAGGGTTACTCCGAACGGCTTCTGTTTTCCAGCCCCACGCACTGCTGAAATTGCATTGTTTGGCGCATATCTCTTCCGTCACCCACATTTTTCATGAATTTATTTTATACCAAAATCTTTAAAAGTATGATGATGATGACATAATATCGGGACTAGTCGAATTAAATCATTCATTAGTGGAATTGAAAGTGTTTTCTCTGTAATTATGGAACTTTTTCACCACATCACATCTGAATCTGTATTTTATATATTTGACGACCTCGTAGTCGAAAATTATCGGAAGGGCATTCAATTAGAGCAGAAAACATAGCAATGACCTAAGTACAAATATCACCGTATGTTTAGTGCTATGTTTAATTAGAAAAGAAAAGTCAAAGTCAGAATGAAATTAATTATGTGGTTCATTAATGTTTCCATTGACAATGCAGTACCACAAATGTCAAAATAAGTTAGATCAGCATGCCTTCCGTCTTCTGTATTTCAACGATTGCATGAAAAGTACGGGTGTATCTAAAGCGCACCAACCCCTTTTTTGGCCACCCATAATATGGTAATCACGTTGTTTAATCGAAAGGCACTCCTTTGAAAAAAACAGGCCTGCAAAATGAAACAGGAATCAATGAATAGTTTCGTACCGTAACAAAACTATAAGCTTTTTTTCAATCTAACTTCGTTTCAGGTTGAAACCCTAAGTCCGGCTTGGTTTTATATTCGTTTAGGAATGAATGCAGAAATTGAACCAAATGTGACATTCCGGAACTGTCCCTTCTCTCTAATAGTTTCGGTTTATGTGAGTGGGAGCTATGGTAGATTTATGATACTCTTATGATAGACCGTCGACAGTAAAACGACTTGTCCCAATTAAGATCATAGCGCAAGTGTCTATATTTGTCCTTTCTAGTGCACGCAAACACCACCACCAGATTTTGGACGGGCCAGTCATCTTTGGAGCAGACATGCGCGTGCTCCCTTCTTTTAGGGAATGCCCAGTGCCTGGGAAATCCAGAGGAAACCCGGCGTCTACCTTGAACCACTGCACCACTCCCCCTCTGTTAATATCGCGCCCTAGGGATCAAAACTGCCCCTTACAGAGGCATTTTCAGTGGTCATCGACCTCAAGGGTGATCCGAACAGAATCTTTCTATAATACCTTAGGTTAAACAAAAGAAAAAGAACACGAGGGGACATTATTGCTTGAGAGCCATGCGTGGAATCTGATGGGCACATTTGTTCTTCTCCTTGGGTGCCGCATATCGGATACACTTGTCAGTTTAAAAGATCAGGGCCTCGTCCTTCTTCCTTTGTGCTTCTAAAGAGACCTCCACCCCTCCAATCGTTCAAACAAAAATCGTACCCACGGTCCCTTTGCATCGGGGGGACCGAGACAACTTTTCTCCCTCTCAGGTTGCCGCAGAGACGTTTATTTATTAACCGTCCCTCCAATCGCGCTTATTATCTTTTAAATTACGACCCATTACCTGTACTTCTGCACTCGCTTCATCCGTAGAGGAAAATTCATAAGGTTCCCCTTTTATTACCCATTAAGACTGACCCGCCAAACTCTAGCAGGGAAATCCCAGTCGGTGGGGGGGGGGGGGGAGTGAGTAGGGGACGCTACAGTAAAAAATTCAGAAGAACAGGCTGCTGTTATTAATCGGAATACAAAACTAAAAAAAAATACGTTTCATATAATTCGTTACGTGAATTGATGTACATATTTTGGTGAATATCGAAAGACTTAAAGTTTAAGAGCGGTAAAAGGAAAAGTACATATTTTTCTTCTTTCAAGCTCCGCAGGAGAAGAGAAAATTCATGTCACCACTTGGATCCCCAGCTTAACCATTCATTACAGCCTTTCCGGAGACACTTAAAATAGCTTGCCCATTTCATGGTTTTTTCAGAATTTTTATAGATCTAGGACGAAAAGAAAATTAATGGCACAGCAATATAACACTATACCTATGCGTTAACCAGGCTTTTAAGTCAACCAAATTTAGGCGATTGAGGTTTATCTCCATGTTATTTTAGTGCTTGTTTACGTAAGGAATTTATCGATTCAGATACTATTTGTATTATGAAGAATGGCATTTCATGGAAGATTATATGAATCATCTATGCCGAAGGAAATAAAAACCTCGTATGCAATTTCATGACGCCGATTCCTTCTCCCATCTCCATGTGAAGTGGCGAATGCACTCGCCATCCTCCTATATACACTATGATTGCATTGTTGATTTACTTCCTTGAACTTAGTTTACTTATGATCAAAATGCAAAAGGGGTATTGTTTAAATACACGAATAGTGTTTTTATCTTGATATTAGTTAATATTCGAGCCTCCACAGCAAGTATTTAAACCAAATGGCTAAACTCCCGCTGTCAGACACATTTACATTGCATTGACTAGCTGGAAGACATGGAACCTCGGAAGGGAAAAATGAAGAAATAGAAGTCTTTGAGATGTAACTATGGAGGCAGAGCAGGAAAAGCACAATAGACGGAAAGACCAACGAGAAGTTTCTTAGGTAGGTGAGTGAGGAAGGGAAATCTGGATACCACACGTGCTAAATACGCATATTATAAAGAAATGGAGCACTAAGGATATCCGTTACCTTGTTCGATTATGTGACCTGTCATGTCATTATTTGAATCTCACATTTCACAATGTTGATTAGGACGGCATTAAGGAGAAAACTGAGGATAACGCACTCATGGGCTTGAACAGAGTAAAATCCATGCCGAGGAAGTGTGGACGTGTAGTTGCTGGCTGAAAACAAAATGGTAACTTAATTCCTTTCGCATTAATTATTATATTAAAGATTAAATTGAAAGACTATTTTCAACAGCACATCAGATATGGCCAGAAGAGCAGGTCACTTTTTTCATTAGTTATTAAGTTTTTCATTATTATGAGGAGCCCTCAATAATAAGTGAATATAAGTATTGTTCCGACACATCGGGGGCAATGGTCGGTAAATGACCATCTATGACGGCGCCGCGCCGCCGACACGGAAGACCGGCGGCGCGCCGTACATAATCCATCGGCGGCGACGGCGGCGTCACCAAAACCATCGGCGGCGCACAGGTCTACCTGCGAGCCACCTCAGGTGTGTGTGGCGGGGGATGGGTTATCTCCAACATGCATTACAGTTGATCCTATCAAAGTTAATATAACTACGACTGATGATTCGTCAGCTAAAATCTGCGAAAACTTGCCAAGAGGAGAAATTTCACAAAAACGTGATACACTGAAGGCATGCTACCAACGTAAAACTCTTTGATACAACTACACAAATGCACGTAAATATAAAAAATATAACACATACGTGCACGGCCTGCTGTTAGTACTTGATGGCAATTGAGGAAAGTAGATTTAGGGAGTTAGTCTACTGACTATCAACTCGGCCTGTCGAAAACCCTAGTCAAGAGCGTAGCCTCAGTGACAGTTGTTATGATCTCTTATCATTCGCGGGAAAATTTTATTTTAAACTAGTCCGTTCTGTTGTCGATTTCCCTAATTTATTATATAATGCAGCTTCGCAAATGTTTCTTTTTGTGTTTCTCCCACCTTGGATATGAAGCTCACTGAGTAAGAATCGCGCATCATTTCCAGGGAAGAAGATATGTTGAAAATTGTGCCTGAGATGATGGAAGTTTTCTGGGGTTACCAATGGGGTGAGGATAGAGGCCTGGTGACTTAAGTGGGCCGACCCCATTGAACGGGCGAGAAATCTCCATCGGCACCCTTCTCCAGGAAAACGCCATATCCTTCATCTTGTCCCTGGAGTAATGAGTAATTTGAAATGAGTCACTGGCGACACCTTATCTCCAAGGTTTTATTTCCTAAGCAGAAGTCGATAGCTATATCGAAAACTCATTGACTGATTGACTGTGAACCTTTCTATGAGATTAGATTGAGTGGATGATTATAGATTGAAAGAATGTACTCGAAGCAGTATAGCAGTTCATGTCTATACCGACCTACTTCTGGCTATTCATGCTCAAATTATTGAAAAGTGTGCAGAATCAGACATAGGGATGGGCGAAATAGCCAAAAAATAATGAATAAAGTGAATAGTTATATAGAAATTTATGCTTCATTTTTTATTTTTAGTAGAAATAATTTGTGACAAAAGAACTATTGTAAACAGTATATAATATCTAAGTGTCAAAAATTATTTGTATAGAACATTTTGGGTGAAGCAGGCGGAGCTCTTATTACAAACAGTTACTCCTGTTGCGTGTGTATTTTTTTCGAATTGAACATGCCCGCGCCGTGCTCGTCAGTAAGCGGAGAACTCATTTGGGAGCTCGATAGCCGGATATTGGGTCATATCTGAATCATGGAGCCTAGCGACTGAATCATACGCATGTTTGCGTCTCTTTTACTGTTGGAGAAACACTATGAAGATTTCAGATCATAGATTCTCAGAGAAAATTTTCGCGTACGTTGGGATCGCCGAAAATAAAATCGAACTTTCGATTATGCAGCAAAAGGTGCTTTGTGTGTGGTTATGCTTCTTTTTTTCCTAAATTTCTCATTCGTTGACGTTTTTCCTTTCAATTGTTTGTCAGTTTTATTTATGAGAATGACATGAGTTCTGAAGAACTTCATTGAGGCTCCATTATAATTTCTAGCAGTAAAATATATTAGAGTAAAATTTTTCCATCCCAGGAAAATCCGCGCAATTCTAATGGTAGTGCCCTGGATACTACTTAGTAGGCAAATACGCCATAGGGCTGAAATCAAACAGAAAGCAGGAATATTAAGTTAGTTGCATAAATTATGAGTGGTTAATAGTTTTCTTCACTCAAACTTAATTATGCAAAATGAAATTAGGTGAAATAAAGAATTCATATTTGTTATAACACATATAGCAATGTGGAACCTTGCTGGTAGTGTATATTACTCTAGTGTAACTGTTTATTCCCCAAAAATGTTCGTTGAACACGGTAATCGTTAATTTTTTATAGTTCTCAAGAGTAAAAATCAATCGATTAAGGTGAATGAAAATTCCTAAGATCATTAAAATGTGAGGGATACTAATCGCTTCCTTCATTGCATCAAAACTAAAAAAATGCGCGAAGTCCGCTCTCATAGGCAATTACTGGCTTTTTTTGTCAGGCCCCTGTAACGTCAGATTCGTGTGACGCACATTTCCGTCGCTCTTTTGTTTTCTTGGTAGCCACCCGATTGTGCTGGCGCGATCTATAGTGTCGCTTGGAAACAAGGAATGTGAGTGAGGCGAAGGCTACGTGGAAAAGGATGATTCGTTCTCGATTTCGGTGGAGATTCGGCGAATTCTTCCTCAAGGGACGAGATGCTGTGTCGCAACGCGGACCGTAGATGTCCACGTCGATGTGGGACGAGCTTGTCTTTTATGACGTCACACGCATCGCACCGGGCCGCTGTGGAAGGCAGTAAAAATTGACGCTTAGTATCCTTGGGAGGAAACAATCGTGTCAATGATTTGTGAGGCTAAGATATCCGTCCGAGTGTTGCGCAACGTATCGCAATAGTTTAATAAAATTTTTAATACATCGAGAGCTGCTGTACCTTCTGCTCACACGGTTTGTTGTCTCATTTGCAGGCCAATTTTTTGCGCTCAGCTCAGTAGTTCCCTTCACAAGTAGACCCCTTGAATCCATCCTAAATCGGCTCGGGTAGCGCAGTAGTCTGCGTATGGGTCCGGTAAGCGAAAGGTCCATGGCTCGATTCCTGGTCCAGTCCTATTTTTCCAAGACAATTTCTCTGTAAACTCAAATAGTTTTTATTTGGCGCGTACCTGTGGAGCTGGCGACGGAAATACGTCTACATCTACGTAATACCCAGCGAGTCACCACGAGGGTGTGTGGCAGGGGGGCGGTAGATTGATTCCACATAAATGCTCCGTTCCTTGATGCTATATTTGGTGCTTATGGTTGCGCATCGCCATTTAAGCCTGAGGAGGAAATGAAATGACTTGTAACTTAGGTTTATTTTGGTAATGAAATATTTTCCAAATAGTTTTGCCTAGGCATGAAAAAATAGCACGTAATGACTATTAAGGCGTAAGGTAATGTATTTCTCAATATATTGTTCCTAATTTAACTTTGTCATTATTTTTCTTGGAAATGTGTTTTGACCGATGGAAACACCATTTTAATGCTAAAAAATCCCTGGGCTTTATATTTGTACTGTCTTCAGTGAAATAATTCGACTGTTAGAGCAGGTGCGCTTTGGAAAGAATCACTGTGTCCTCTACGGTTCCCAGTTTAACATTGCGGAAGTTCATTTTCACAAAAAATATTATGACTTTATTTTAATTCTCTACTACTTTGTATTCAGGCACGACTGGTTTCGACACGTGTGTGTCCTCATCAGGTACGCCAGAATCGCCATATATATTTCAATTGTTTTATATCGGTTTGTTTTTGACATGGACATTATGGTGCCCTGTTTAATTACGCTTGTGATCTTGTACTTGATGACTGCGCGTTTTTGAATCATGATCATATTCATTGTTGAGTTTGAAGATAAGTTGGATTTCATCTTGGCAATAGCATTCAAGATTCTTTTATTTGGCTCCCCTTGTTATTTAGTGCACAATAAAGCCCACGCAGTCGTAGAGGACGGACGGCAATAAAAGGTGTCAACACGATAACGCATTCGGAAGAATGTTGACTTATTCTCCTCCCTTGAAGGAAAGCGGATACGCGCGTCATGGCGGCGGGCACATTTGAGGGCGCATGCGCATAGTTCCATAACCGTTGCCTCAGCGTGAATACCTAGGAAGTCTAAAATGGAGATGTGAGGTAAATTTTATTGCACAATATTTTTTCCAGGGTTTTTGCCCAAATGATGCACTATTTTTCCTTGGCTAACGTTTCGATTGAATCCCAAGTGTGCCTTCCATTCGCTCCTGTGCGCAGTGCACTTCATAACACGAAAGCGCCCTTGGCTTCCCTTCGTCTAACTTGGTCTGCGCTCTACCATCGGGTATTTCGAGTTTATGCTTTAATAATGTACTTCAAATCCCTGCAGAGGAGAAAGTTTTTCATAGGAAGCCCCATCCCTACTTGGGTGTCTTGTGGAGTACACTTCAAGTGCAGTACTCCGTCTGTCGGATGAGACGTTAAACCGTGGCCCCCTCGGCGCCTTTCGTTGAGAGCAGACTAATGCCGACGCTGGGTTTCCATCCACCCTTCCTCCCTTACCTATCCCCCATGGCGGAAATGACCTTAGCCGTCGGTCGCCTCCCCAAATATCCAATCCAATCCTTCAATAACATACGAGGAAATAGCCTCATTGCAAATTAAAATACTTACTTTTGGTTCATTTGCAATTAAATCATAATATCGATTATCCTTAATAAAAAAAATCCGACTATAGGCAGCACACTTCAAAACTGATTGGAAGCAAAGTTGATGTGCGCTTAAGAACTGAGAGACGTCGATAATGACGTGCGTTGTTACTGCTAAGTATGTGGATGTCCAATAAAGGCGTCAATAATGTGGATTGTGAGGTTTTGAATTTTTCTTTTAGCAGCCTAGTGGTTAAAGATAAGTTTTTAAAGTTAGAGAGACTCCTCCCGATTTTCTTCACTTTCCGGGCCCTATCGATATCGACAGCTATTATTTCCTTTTTCGCCTCAGCATACGATC
This sequence comes from Ceriagrion tenellum, assembly GCA_963169105.1. NCBI lineage: Eukaryota > Metazoa > Arthropoda > Insecta > Odonata > Coenagrionidae > Ceriagrion > Ceriagrion tenellum. The sequence goes on from OY720634.1 coordinate 166,557,173, forward strand.
TACCCGCCTTTATTCCTTCCATAAAACCTATTTTATTTCTTTCCCCTTCCCCGCTTGCCCAACATCCTTCCCTCTGGCACGACTTGAGCAATCCATCGCCCCTTAATACGTCCTTCTGCCACCCATACTGTCTATCCCGGGTTCCATTCATAAGTCTCCCTTCCTCGCACGCTATACCAAGCACTTTCTCGTTGGTCTTCCTACACACCCGTCTCCTTCCTTCTCTACACCCCCATCTTAAAGTCTACAACCTATTCGCGTCCTCCTTTCTGAGGGTCCACGTTTCAGAACCATTCAACGCTACACTCCATATCAGCCTTTTCTTGACATCCTTACCCAACCACTCCGTCATCAGCTCAATTCTATTCATAAAAGCTTCCATAGCTAACACTAATCTCCTCCTTATGTACTTGCTACTATGCCTATTTTCTTCAAATGTGCTTCCCAAGTAATTAAAATGCTGTACTTGCTCCAGTTTACCTACCGGCAGGTTACATAACTTCACGCCAGCGCCTATCGTTCTGTTCAAGGTCGTTTATTCATGTTCGCGCTGATGTGCTCCGATGTGCACCAACTTCAACTCTTTGAATGGGAATCTCCCGAAGTAATTTTCTGGGCTAACATGTGAGAACGAACATATCATAAGAACTGCTAAATTAAAGCGAAAGACAGACTTGGATAGTACATACCATGACAAGTTACTAATATTTACGAAACATATAAGTAACTTTTTTAAGTTTCATGAAACATTTGTTGCATAAAAAATTGTAATTAACTAACCGCAAAGGAGACTTGATATATTATCTGTACAGAAATCTCAAAACATGATAATATTTTGCAATTAAAGTGAGCGTGGTCGAGAAAATGAGTGTGATAGCGTCAATTTTCTTGTGATACACATCAGGGGTTCCGGAGATACCAAGATCATGTCTTTGAGTGTGGAGTATAGTCGTGGCAGTAGGTCGCTCACGAAAGGTTAAGTCGCTCAAATTTAACTTTGGAATTTATGGCCAATAAACGCTCTAGAGAGTCATCAGATGACAACTTTTGAAACATACTGAGAACCTCTGAGTTGAATGGTGAAGACCATCACATTAAATTCCGAAAGTCGGAAATTAGCCATTTAAGTGACTGTTTCATTTATGTGTTTAATGCCTACTTTCTGCCAAACCCAGTGGCCGTATGGTTTTTATCTTATTGCGATTATATTATCAGTATCAGCGATGTAAACATAAATGCATATAAACGCACTTACATACTTTCATAAGGATCAGTGTTTCAGTCAATGATGTTGATTATAGATTGATTTTGAATATTATCTTTTTGGAATCCTATATGATATCCTACGAAGTGAAGCTATCGGACTCTACTCAAATTAATCCTGCTTATGGTGAATCAACAGAGCCGTAACAAGCTCACATGTAATCAAGGATATTGTCAGGGGAAGATTTTTAAATAAAGTAACTCTACGAATATTTTGTATTGTGTTTAATTTAATGTAGCAAGTGAATTATTATAAATCATTTGTTGCGGTGTAGTGTTTTATTGTAATTAAATTTACTCTTGTTTAATGGGTTACCGGTTTACCGTTGTAGAAATGCTTATAACCTCTGGTGAGCAGTATCCACTTGCCGTATCTGTCTAGAGTGTTAGTTTATTCAATGCATCCCCCTGTGGTTGAGGGTGCTTGCTATATAAATTCAGGAGAACTTCAGTTTCTCTATTCGTGCTCTGCTGCCTCATTTATACTCGACCCTTCTTTTTCTTAGCTCGTATTTCATCCACGAATTCAACCTACTTCCTTTCACTCGCATTTCAAGTACCGTTTACCAAAGCCATCCCTTGTAGCTCTATTCCGGTAAAAAAGTTTACACGGGTCAATAATACTTTGAGTTCACACGGCGTAATTGATTGATTGATGATGTATTTTCTTCCACCTTTGGTGCATAGCATACTGTAAAACTAACGCATTATTACCGAAATTTAAAGTAGGTGGGCCACCAGCTACCTGGACTGAGCCACCATTAGTATTTAACTTATGCCCTTTACATTTAGTTTGCGTTGAAATAATAAACAATTTAATTCATTTAACACAAATCAGGGAAAAAACATTCAAAATTTTCGTAAGACAGTAGCCATTCTTTGACAATTTTCTAATATCTCCTATACGTTTGGTTTTCAGTGAAATGGTATTTTTAATAGTCAGTTTGCCCTAATTATTTCGAGAATTCAAGCTTTGAAAGCTGGTATGTAATGTAATCGGGGCACAAAATTCTATCTTCCTTGCGCCTCCCCGGATTGGAGGGGTGTCATGGCGAAGAGGACCATTTCTCCCCTCTTTAAATATATACGTGCACTCTCTCACATTCACCCCACATTGTTCAACCCGTTCAATTCCGTTGGTGTCTCTGGCGCTCTCCGATACGATATCTATTCTGGTCCTCGGATCGAACGGTGAGGTGGGACTCTAAGAGACCGGCAAGGAAGGTCCCGGTTCCCCCCTGCCCCTCCTCCCTCCCCCCTTCCACCCTTCTCCGAATGGGTTCTCTTCCTGCCTTGGGGGTGTCTAAGATTAAGGAGAGAGGAGAGTTAGCAGGAGGACGCAGTTAAAGGAATTCACTATGTAAAAGGTTACGCCCAAGTACGTATGATTTAGTCGCTGGGCGTAGTGATTCAAATGTGCGTCGATAGATGGCAAGGGAACTCCCATATACGCTCTCACCTAACACCCAGTTTGTAGTAGAGTATAGTTCTACCCTAGTTTTTCGCTTTTAAAAATGGATTATTTTCGCGTCTCTTGTCATAAAGGGCATCAAATGCAGAACTTCTCCTGCGAATGACGGATTCGTGATGAAGAAGTAAATTTGTATTATTTTCGTACATGTTTTATGTATTCGTTTATAGCTAGGAGTGACTGACTTGACTCATTTATAGTTTAAGATTCGTAACTATGAACAAATAAATGAGACAAGTGTGGAAATATAACAAATTTATGTCGTTCATCATGAACGTTAGAAATTTTCACTGAGTGACGCCTCTTGTTATGTCTTCTTTTAAAAAGGATTTTCGGAGCGAAGGCAAGTGATGGGGATAAGGGGGGTCCTGGGAGAGACTCAAAGACTGGTGCATATTGTGCGAATGTTGTGTGGCGCAGTTGTTCAGTTGAAATCCTGTTGATGGTGGTAAGGGGACAGGCACGGAGTGGAGGTATTTCGTACGTGGCTTTGGGGGAAAATGGTGTTTAGGGGTGCACGACGTGGAAGTTTTGGAGATAGTGATCGGAAAGATATTGAAAAACTCTAATAGAATCCTTGTTTAGTTCGGTCTACGAATTTTTGCAGAAAATTTTACAGACATACATATCCATTACGCCATTCCCTTTACGTATTTAATGCGAAGTCAAATAACGTAGCTAATGCTGTTAGGCTCAGGAGACTTTCTTTAAATTATGTTCTCCATATTGCCCTATATTTGCATACCTTGTTCACTTCCGTTACATTCATGTGTTGCTTAATTTACGCTCTCCTCTTTTTAAGACACCTAATGTTCCTCTTCTGAAATGTCGTTCACCAAATTCACTCTCGACTTTCTTCACACATGCTCTCCTATTCTTAAAATTCCTCCTCTTTTAGTCCACATTCACCCGTGACTTTAGTGGTCATGCCCCTGCCTATCACTCTGCTATCAAGTATGTACCTGTTACGCTATGCGACTCGCTTCTATTCTCTCGACGTGGCCAAACCAATGAAGCACGCTCCTTTCATGTGTGTCCATCTCGAGAGCATCTGAACCCACTTTCTTTCATCTGCCTCTGAATTCCTTACTCCATCCATCACACCTTTCCCGCGAATTCTTCTCAGGCAACCTATTCCCACCGCGTTTAGCCTACTCTTTTGCTTATCCTCACGTACCCCGTCCTCGCTGTCGTTTTTATTATGTCTTGAGGAAATTACTTTTTTCACTGCGATTTTCGTTGCCCTATACAAACCACCCAATCGTAGAGATGCCCCACACACTGCCAACGACTTTCCTACCAAAACTTCCAAGCATCTCTTCATCGATCCTTCTAGCTTTCGGAAACGTTCGGCCAAGATACGGAAAGCCATCCGATTGTTCTAGAATTTCATCATTTACTCTCACCATTCTTCCCATGTTTTTCTGCCAAAAATATCTACTTCGTTCATTGAAGCATCCATCCACGAATCCATTCTTTGCTTGCTTCACAGAAATTGTCTTAGTACCCGCACAAATCCAGTTGGTTCTCAAGCAAAAACACAGCATCATCCTGATACAATGGAAATCGCTCATTTAGTTATAAAATCATTGCGACGATTATGAAAAAAGGTCAGACTTAAATAATCGAATTTTAATCTCCCGTATTTGAACTGTACTCAAGTCACAACGTTTCATTACATTAGTACTCTATGAGCGCATTACTTCTTGGTCTGATCTCACGGACACAGACGATAATTTCCCCCTTGTTTTACGTGCGTTTTCATTTCCGCATTCATGTATCTACATGCGCAGTTCCCTTCGAGCCTCGTCAAGGGCGTGTGGAGGGGAGTTTTCTCAAAATACACTTCACCATATGCCACAAACATTATAGAAATTGCGAGAATCAGTGCTTAATACGTGCACAGAAATATAATATTAGTCCAGAAAGCATGTGGGATGTGCTGTTAGTGAAGACCATCGCTTAGCATTTTCAATACAGAAGCAACAGAGGGCAAATCACTCGAATGCTTTCGCAAATTTTTTCTACTACCGAGCATCACGTTGGTTTTAATTTTGTATTCACTTTCCTTAAGGCCTCCTTCTCCATAAAGTGCGACTTAATACTTGCACCACTCTTGCCCTCAACGTGACTTAAGTGCATCTATGTTATGTGGCGTGTGGCATGGATTGCTTGGAGACGCCATTCGACATCTTCATAATACCCTGCAAACCACCTCAAGGGTGTGTGGAAGACGGTGGGTGATCACGCCCAGTATGTACAGTACCGAGGTAAGTACAGTAACGACGACTACTGACGCATTGGCAAAAACCCGCTTGTCTAGAGGCGAAATTTCGCAATCATGCACTACTCTAAAACACGCGACCGATATAAGACTGTTTGCATTGAAGTTTTTAAACAACTGAACAAAGGTACAGGGATACCAGAGTTATCTCGCAAACACGCTCTACGTGCTGTTAGTGTTTGGTAACAGTACGTAGAAAACCTAGACAAAAGTCTCTCGCCTGCAAACCATAGGGTCGCGGGTTTATGTCCCGCCGACGTCTATTAGTGACAACCTTCTTGGGTATGGCTATGTGGGCTCGTTCATTGTGGAATAGTTATTTACAGGTAGTGTTGCTGCGATGCTCGAAACTTTCTCGTTGCATTTTCAGATCCTCAGGAATCTCGTCAACCTTCGGAAGTCGATAGAAAAATGCGTCTTGTTTACGAATTTCTTGCTCATTCATTAGATTCTTCTGGTGGAATGCCATTCAAATGCGTCCATGATTTGCGACGAATTTCTTGAAACGGAAGTGAAAATAGAGATTGATGCGTAAATTATCGTCATATCTAACGTTTAAACAGTTAATGGCTCTGCTGCTGAAATGTTGCTTCGATTTCTTGACGTCGATTACTTATAATATTGGGGTGGCTCTTTCGTCTTCCGTCATATGTTTGCACAACATATGAACTTGTCTATCTCCAACTGCATAAGAATAAAAAACAGGCCCCTCATTTTTGAGGAATATGCCAAATATCTGGGTGTAACCGTAGATAATGGTCATACGCTCAAAACAAATGTTGGTATTGTGTCAGCTGAGGCATTGGCTGTGAGAGTTATCTAATAGTAGCAGTAATTGTTACACAAAGCCCAAATGACAAACGACAATCGACTGAACGACATAACAATGTCAAATATCTATATCATTAGTGCTTCAATCCTAAAGATAGGTTTACATATGGAAGTCACTTTCGTGACAATAACCTCGCAAGTCGCTTGCAAGCGACACTTCGACAAGTAAAGGTGGGTTTACACGTGGAAGTCACTTTCATGACAGTAGCATTGCAGGTCACTTACAATCGACCCTTCAATGTGTGGGCACGGAATTACATGACAATAGGGTCAATAGTGGTAGTAATCGACCGAGGTTCGCACTTTCAAGGTAAGTAGACTGGAGAATATTATGTAATCCTGTCAGTAGCGTAGCGTTTATGCGAAGTATCGCATCGCATCCGGTGAAGTCAACTTCAACGAGTAAAACTTATGTTTGTTTCTCTAACCCTCCATTCCAAACCACCCCCTTAATTCCTCCTTTACTCTTCTATGATTTTGCATTACGTTTTCTGGGGTTATTTGCAATAAATGAAACTTATGAAAGGTCAATGTTGTTATATTCAGCACCGATATGGGGTCATGAACGAGGGAGTACTTTAGATATTAGAAGTTGAAGAACGCAAATTCTTATGATCCGTGTTCTAACTGAAATACTGGCACTCATACCAACGGACACAGAATCTTTGAAATAGATGATGTAAAGGATGAAATTAGAAAGACAACCGGGCTGTTGGAAAAGCTGAAGGTCAAGTCATTACAATATTCATGAATAAATGGCGCGAAACCAAATGAAGGAGAAATATACATCTACGTAATACCCTGCGAGCCGCCGCATGGTCGTGTGGCAGGGGATGTTAGGTCACAAGCCGTGCAAAGATGTAAGTTTTTGGGAGATGAAATGGTGACATGTATTATGGGAGTGTATTTAGTGGAGCTCAATTTTTATTATGGTCGCTTATTGTGCGCGGAAAGAACGAGTTTTTGTGTCTATCTGTTCGGCAGTGTATCTCCCTTATTTTGTCGCATCTGTCAGACCTAGAGATGTAGTGAGGCGTCATGATTATATTCTCTGTGTCACTCTGAAACTCACCAGTTCTGAATTTCTCTACCAACCTAGGGCTAGCGTGTAGCCTCCGAGTCTCTAGGGGCTCCCACCTTAATCCCTCTAACAGTTGTGTAACACTATATGTACGCTCGTAGCTATTTTTTGCGAAGCGTGCTGCTTTTCTTTGTATTTTATTGATTTTTGGGTTAAATCTTTATGACCAGGGTCCCAAATGCTCGCGACGTATTCGAGGTGTGGTGTAACCAAGAGCGAAGTAGCATCTCTCTTTTACTTCTTTTTACACTGGTGGAATTGATTTTCTCAAGTCCGGCGGATGCGACGTGTAGTATTGTTGATGGATCTAACTCAACATTTTAATTATTTGCTCTTAGTCTACGACACCATGTTGTGGTACTCAGTTGTGCCGCATGCGTGTTTCTTTCAGCGAAAAAAGAAGAGTTAGTGAGGTAATTACTGTGGTTTCGAGCGTCGTAAGGTGGTTATCATATCTCCTTCATCTCGTTTCATCAGCGCTACGCCTCACAGCTTTATAAAGTGCATGAATCAGTGTGTGTGTGTAATGACTGTTTCTGAAGCTGCAAATTTCATTTTTTAATTCTTACGGCCTTAGTGCAGTTCATTTGTAAACATTAGATGGATAATCTACGTCTACTTCTACGTGATACCCTGTGAGCCACCACGAGGGTGTGTGGCAGGGGGTGAAGATCACCAAACATGCACTATTGCCATGCAAGTAGGATATTTAAGGGAGATATGCTAGATAACAGGGTCACATGGAGCTAGATGGTTAGTATCTACATAATAAGGAAGGGATTAATGGTTGTTACATGCATCATGCACTACAGACTACTCTAACTATATTTCACCTACCTATCCCTTTGCTACGCTGCCTATTGTTCTCTCTTATGGTACGAGGGAAAAATGACATTTTAAATCTATCGGTACGACAATCTATCTCTCCAATCTTGTTAATATGATCATACCTAGCATAATACGCGGGGGTTCTCAATACATATCTAATGTCATCTGTGAACCAATCGGTTTCGAATTTACTTGAAAGGTTTAACCTAAATTTTGACCTGCGTTCTGATAGTAATTCCCATCCTAGTTCTTCTATTAAGCTCGTAACACTTATACAATTATCATAACGGCCTTTAACAAACCTAGCAGATCTCCTTTGCACGCGCTCTAATTCTTATATCATACCTTCCTCGTACGGATCCCATATACTAGCGGCATATTCTAAATGAGGCCTGACAAGTGTAAAATAGCTTCTTTCTCGTACTCTCTCATCGCATTTGCCTAGAACCCCTTTTACGAATCCTAATCTACGGTTTGCTACACTAGTTATTTCCCTGATGTGTTTCCCCCATGACATGTCTTCAGTGATGGTGACGCCTAAGTATTTAATAGATTCTACGTTAGATGTTTTCTTTTCTTTGATGCAATAATTATTCCGGGGAAAGCCATTCTTTTTCCAAAAGTTCATTGTCGCGCATTTCTTCAAATTTAATTCTAGCTGCCAACTATCACACCAATCATCAGTCACATCTACATCCTTCGCTAAAGACTGGATGCCCTCTTCATTTCTAATTTCCTTGTACACTACTGCATCATCGGCAAAAAGACGGAGCTTGCTATTTTTTACTACTGTATTCAAGTCGTTTACGTAGAGAAGAAATAAAATTGGGCCTATCACGCTTCCCTGGGGAACACCCGATGTAACTTTTACTTCGCCTGAGCTTACACCATCTAATACCACCCTTTGAACGTGTTCATGTAAGAAATCTCCTATCCAGCCTACTATATTAGTCTATTCCGTATGATGCTAAGACGAAGAGGAATGTGAAGCGGGAGGAGTTGGAAAAACCGGTCTTCCTTAAAATACCGGGAAAGAGTTGAGCGAAGGTATGTGAATATTACTGGACATAAATGTCATGTAGGACGTGGAAATTACAAACTGAGGATTTGAGTGCCTAGGAAGCGACTACCACAACCGCAGTAAAAACGACAGTTCGGTTGCAGAATACGCACGGTGACGTGTGGCAATACAGGATTAATGAGAACGGTTATGGGAAGAAAAAACTGGTAGGAGTAGCCCAAGATAATTTTTCTGGATACGTAATTTCGGATTAAATAAAGGTGGTGGCTCGCAGGGTATTTTATTCACTCGCCTGCTCTTGAAGGGTACGGACGTGTTCTCGGAGCGCTCCCTAATCCGGTTCCCGGCTGCCTACCTGCTCGCTGTGCACCTGCTGCTCAGTGCCTTGAAGCTGTAACCTTAGTGTAGTGATATATATATTAGCCGTAGCGAATTCTATTTCTCCTAGTTATATATTCCAAGTTATTCACGTATCGTATCGTTTTTCACTTATTCGGTCGTTATATAGTAGGTCTTCTGTTAGTGTTAGTTAAGAGTGAGTTGTGTGTGTGAGTGAATCTCTTCACAGCCGTGATATCCCGGTTCGTGCGCCGAGTGTGTCTGTCGAGAGTGCTTGCTGGTAGTGATAAGTAGAAGCCAAATTATTATCATATCTTCATTTTGTAGTTTGTTATCTCTGTTGTTTATCCTCACGTATATTTTCATACTATTGTACGTAAATTGTTATTGCATATCGTTAGTTTATGATTCTGGTGTTCGGGTAGTAAAAGAATCTTATTAGAATAGAACTTATTATAACCTAACTCTTACTTAAGTACATATATTTTATTACTGAGTCTATAATATTCTTTTTATCATCGTTATTGAAAACTCTTTGTTTATTTTAGTTGTGAAGTTGTTTTAACTTTAGTAGTTTAGAACTTTTGTTTTGAACTTTTAATTTTACGTCTAGTCTACTGATACTGAATAGTTAACTACATTTCTTTTCTTGTTGATTGATAGTTTTTTTTTTCTAGTCGTTAAATAGTTTACTCTCCATCTCCCTTTTTATATAGTATATATAACGTTATTAAAAAACCTTTACCTAAGACCGTTTGTAAAACCATCGACTGATATTCTAATTTATACATATAGCCAGTTAAAGCCTCTTTAATTACTACTTTTGCACTTATTTAATATAATATCATTTAGTTAGGTTGAATCCAAAAACACAGATCTTTCTCGCGTGCTTCGTCAGTGCTTCGTCAGTGCTTCAACCCCTCATAGCTCACTTGCGTTACATCACCTGTCCTTCCTCCCCTATCTTTAGCGTCCTAAAAGTGAAAGTCAGTTACCTTTTGTGCTAGAGAGTTTGTGTTCTTATTCATCTCGTATTTTAGTTAGCTCTTTGCCAGGTGTGAGGTCTGTGTTAAAGTTATTTCGTAGAAGTATTGTTGTTACTTTGTCCATTGTGACCGAGCTTAGGATCGCTCAGTTCTTTTGAGTATAGCCATATTTTTGTAGTTAAGCTTTTTCCCTTGGGAGTTCATTGTGAGTAGTGCTAGGATGTCTTCGAATAGGTCACCTGTTGGGATGATCAAAAACGCCGGCGAGTGTGCGGCTCTCCGAGCCCGCATCGCCGAGTTGGAGAGAATCCTGCGGGAACTCCAGTCTAAGGTTGAAAGAGTGGTATGCGTCCCGAAGGTGGATGGAAATTTGGGTCGCTCTTCGAAAGTTCGCCGCGCCCTACGGGCTGCACGAGTTCGCTCGATTGCTAACAGTGGCTGGACGATCGAGAGTTTGCCTGAAGGTCCGTCTTCCGATGAAGGGGCAGTACAACTCCGTAAACAGGAGGTCTGGAGGGTCGTGTCTCGGAGGAGTGGAGGTAAGGTCACTCTGAAGCGTGGTTCAGGAGATGCTTTGGCACCTCCCATTCCCGTTTCGAACAGGTACCAGTTGCTTTCGGATGGAAATTCCGAGGTGCCTGACGTGCCTACTCCTACTCCGAGACCGGCACCTAGGAAGAGTCGTCAGAGTGGGAAGGGGGGGATTGTAGTGATAGGTAGTAGTAACGTCCGCCGTGTTATGGTCCCTTTGCGGGAAAGGGCAGGCCATGAGGGTATAAGCCACCGTGTAACGTCATGGTGCATTCCAAGTGGCGGTGTTCCGCAGGTGACGCAGGCGGTTGGTGCGGCGGTCCGGGGCACGAAGTGCTCAAGTCTGCAGATTGTGGCCCATGTCGGCGTTAACGACGCCATGGACCGTGGATCCGAGGAGATCCTGCGTTCCTTCAGGGAACTGGACTCCGAAGTGAAGCGGGTAAGTCGCGACGAAGGGGTTGACATGACGCTTGCAATTTGTACTCTTGTCCCGAGGATCGATCGTGGACCCCTGGTTTGGAGCCGAGTGGAGGGCATAAACCAGAGGTTGCGTCGCTTCTGCACGGACATTGGAGCCTCCTTCGTCGACCTTCGGCCGGCAATCCGATCGTGTCGGACCCCTCTGAACCGTTCTGGTGTCCATTACACGGCCGAGGCAGCTAGCTGTGTAGCGAGTAGCATACTCGATCACTGTAGACCTTTTTTAGGATAGAGGGTAGGGCAGAGAGTAGGTCAGCTAATGGGTCGAATCAGGTACCATCGCGAACAATATTTAATAGAAAAAATACCCAAGAAAGTGTTAAGTCTAAAGAGAACAGTAAGAGGCCAGTTTCAAAAAATAGCAGTAATGTAACTTTGAATATACCTAAGAAAGCGAGTTGTAATGAGAATACACATTCCGGGAATACACTCACTGATAAATCCTTTTCTGTCGTGGTAGTAAATTGCCGTAGCTTAAGGAATAAAGTAGCTGACTTCTACCATCTAATTGAAACTACTGACGCAGACTTAATTATAGGGACGGAAAGTTGGTTGTGTAACGAAATCGCAGATAATGAAGTATTCCCAAAAAATTTCACAGTTTATAGAAAAGATAGAGTGGAAAGGACCGGGGGAGGAGTTTTTATTGCAGTGAAGGATTGTTATATTAGTAGGAGGGAGTCATTTTCCGACGACCAGGTAGAAAGCGTATGGTGCTCCATTCAAAATCCTAAAGCAAAAACAATCTATGTGTGCGCATATTACAGACCACCAGATACCCATATAACCTCAATATTAGAACTAGAAAGTCAACTCAGTAAATTAACCACTCAAAAAAACGACTGTCATATTATAATCGGTGGGGATTTCAATCTTCCGTCCATAGACTGGGACACGTACAGTTTTATCACTGGGGGGAAAGACAAAGACCTTTGTGAGTCACTCCTGTATACATTCACATCTCACTCACTACATCAATTAGTCACTGCTCCAACTAGAGGGAAAAATACACTTGATCTTTTAGCGACAAATATTCCACACATGGTTGTAAACATAGGTACGGATAAGGGAATAAGCGACCACAAGATAGTTAAAGCTAATTTTTCCGTGAGCATGATCAAGAAACATAATCCACAAAGAAAAATCTACTTATATAATAAGGCTGACTACGAAGGTATGAAACGAGAGTTCCAAAAGTCATTTACTAATTTTCAAAAAATAAGTATCAACAGTAATACTGAGGTTTTGTGGAATACTTTCCTCAACGTTACACGATCAGTAGTTAGCAAATACATACCAAGTAAATGGAAAAGAGCCAATGCAGAGCCTAGGTGGTATAACGCGGAGGTTAGAAAAACATTAAAGCACCAAAGAACATGTCATGCTAGGTTAAAAAGGGCAAAAATTAACAAATCCTCCGAAGAACTATACACAGTCACCGAAAATTACAAAATATCTAAACTCTTAGCAAAAAAAGCGTGCCGAAGGGCGTTAGCTGATTTCAAAAGTAAATTACTGGGAGAACAATTGAACGATAATCCCAAGGCATTTTGGTCGTATGTTAGGGACACTCAAGGAAATAAATCAACAGTACACACGCTTAAGAATATCAAAGGGGAAAAGATAACCAACAGTCTACAAAAAGCCAATTCGTTAAACTCATTCTTCAAAAGCATTTTCAGTACTTATACACCACATCTTTTCGATCCGCAGCCAGTTCGTTCCCAAACATGTATGCCTGAAATTATTATAAATTGTCGCGGCATAGAACAGCAGCTAAAAAATATTAACCCCAACAAATCCCCCGGTCCAGATCAAATACCTGCTCGCGTATATAAAACAATGGCATCAGACATAGCGCCTTACTTAGAATTAATATTTACCAAATCTTTAGTAGATCATGTAGTGCCTAAGGACTGGAGAGTAGCAAATGTCACACCTATATTCAAAAGCGGCGACAGGGAAGACCCTAGTAACTATAGGCCTATTTCTCTCACATCCATTTCCTGTAAGGTATTCGAACACATAATCGTAAGCTCCATTATGAGTCATTTAGATAGGGAGGAATTGTTAATAAATAACCAACACGGATTTCGAAAGGGTAGATCTTGCGAAACCCAATTGGCCCTCTTCGTTCATGACATCTTGCTCTCGGGTGAAAATAATGTCCAAGTTGACGCGATATTCCTCGATTTTAGGAAAGCTTTTGATAAGGTACCTCATGTTAAGTTGCTCTCAAAACTAGAAGCATATGGAATAGATAAAAACATTATTAGTTGGATTAATCAATTCTTACATGGGCGGGAACAAAGGGTTGTCATAGACGGTATCATGTCAAACACAGTTAGCGTTACATCGGGTGTTCCTCAGGGAAGTGTAATTGGTCCACTTTTATTTCTCTTGTACATTAATGATATTAGTAACGTCGTTAAAAGTAAGCTTAGACTCTTCGCAGACGACGCGGTTGTGTATAGGGATATTAACAATTCCGAAGATAGCGACTCGTTAACAATCGACCTACTTGCTATTCATGCTTGGTGCGAAAAGTGGCAGATGGAACTAAACATAAAAAAGTGCGTAGCAGTCAGCTTTTGGAAAAAGAAAAATTGGCCAGTTAGGGCTTACAGAATTAAAAATACAGAAATTATTCACGCCGAGTCTGTTAAGTACTTAGGAGTCACAATTAGTCACGACCTATCTTGGGGAAAACATATTAGGGAAATATGCGGTCAAGCATATAGGAAGCTAGGCTTTATCAAGAGAGTACTCGGAAAATGTGATGAGAAAGTGAAAGAGCGTTGTTATTTTTCAATCGTTAGGCCTCATCTGGAATATGCTGTTAGTGTATGGGATCCATACGAAACGGGGTTGATATCAGAGTTAGATCGCGTCCAGCGAAGAGGAGCTAGGTTTGTGAAACGATGCTACGATAAGTTGGCTAGTGTGTCTGGACTGTTAGAAGAATTAGGATCGGAATCGCTATCACAGCGTAGATTAAATTATAGGCTTAACCTCCTAAATAAATTTCAGGAAAATCATTTTACTGATGACGTAAAAAACATACTATTAACCCCTTCGTACTACGGCAGATTAGATCGCGCCAATAAAATTAGAGAGCTAGATTGCAGAACCGATAGGTATAAAATGTCATTTTTTCCGCGTACCATTCGGGACCATAACAGCTGTGATCGTCGTCATGAATAGTTCGAGTATTGACAATAGGCAGGCAGTTAATCTTTCTCATTATATTCTCCTCTTTCTTATTTATGCATGATGTAAATAATGATGTTCTTATTTATGCATGATATTTTGAATCTGTAGTAGTAGTCTTTGTATCCCTTGCATGTTAGAACGATTGGAGATAGAATGTTTCTTGGGTATTAGATTTGTAATTGGCGCTTTGCATGTGTGGTACGCGGGTTTTAATGTAATGTCGGTGTTCTACCATATCACTAATGCATGCCTGGTGCGAAAGCACCCCCTGCCACACACCCTTTGGGTGGCTTGCAGGGTATGACGTAGATGTAGATGTAGATGTAGATTACGTAGATGTAGATGTACGTCGTCAACTGTCTTCTCAAATCCACATTATGACGTTCGTAGGTCACTTATTACTCATTCAACGTGAACTCTTAATTAGTTACTATTTTCAAAAATTTATATATGTATAGTCAATTTTATCGCCGATTTTCCTTGAGCAGTACGTCTATCAATATCCCTACATAAATAATCCATCCTTTCTCTATTCATTTACGTTCGTTGCCGAGGTTCTCGAAAATTCCCGACGTTTCCAGGAATTTAATCGATGGTCTTCATTTTGTCAGAGCGCCAGTGTTCGAGAAACGTCGCGAATATTCCATGTCACGTTACAGTGTCAAAAAGCGATCATAAGCGTTAATGACTAACGGTTCCCGCGTTATTCCGGTTGTCAAAATGGCGAGTTACCCGGTTTAATTCCACCCAAGCATCCTCGGTATAGCCCCTCATTCCTCTCCTGACTGCTTTTTGATCCAAGCTAATGGGAGTTGGCGAGGCTCGACCTTCAACTGAGGCGAGTGGGCACTGCATGTGGAACCACCCCGTGCCGCACACCTCTTGGGAGGTGGCTCGCCAAAGGTGCTCGGTGGATGTTTGCACGGGTGGGAGAGAAAGGAGAGTGTAAACGATCGCTTAAGAGAGAGAGGGAGGAATGCACATCTTCTTTGAGAGGCTGCCAGTGGGTCCGGGGAGGTGGGGGGGGGTGAAATGGGGGGGGGGGGTGGGGCGGCCCGACGAGGAATGTCCCCCGGCATGGAGGAAAGAGAAGAGAAAAAGACGAAGGCGATGGAGGAGGAGGAGGAGGAAGAGGGAACTGCTGCCGTCTCGAGTGTTTTAGCCTCTCATACTCCACTTGCCCCTCTCGCATGTCAGAAACAGAACACGGGGGAGGGGGGTGGGGGGCGTGGGGGGGGGGGGGGGGGGGTGGGGCTGTGCTCCCTTAAACACCCAGCTCTGGGGGCGCTGTTAATTTTGGCGAAGCGTTCCTCGGATTCCTGAAGGGTGCTAATTAGCGTCTTGGGGCGACCGGCTGGGGGCGGGGCGGGGCGGAGGCCCCATCGGAGAAGCCGCATATCGCCCATTTGCCCCTTCCGGTCCTTTCTGACGCCTCCTCCCTCGTCCCGGATGCCCCGCCCCCGTTAAACCTTAAATGACTGTCAAATGTTCTTTCATGCTTTTGGATACGGTGATGTTAAGTGTTTTCTAGCTTTTGCTCACTACTTACGAGGCTCGAATACGTACCTTGGACCATGTGTGGCTAATCACACAATGACTTAGCCTTTATCTTAACTTGGTGTTTTTCCCTTTAATCAAATGGGAGACTCTCTTCGCATTCCTTTAGCAATTCGGTTATATTTAGTTGGCCCCGGTGGCAGTGGGGTAAAGACTTCACCTGTTAACCCTAGGGTCGCGGGTTCGAGTCCCGTCTGGGTAGATTATTCACTGTCCAGGACATGGATGTTTGTGTTCGTCGAATGAGTTAATTGTAAGAGAGGACTGTACAGTCCTAAATTTGCTCAACAACGACAAGATATTATTATTATTTTTCAAAAATTCATGACATCGCTTCTTTTTATTCGGTTGTTTTCCAATCGTTGCATGTACGAGGTCTGTTCATAAAGTTCCCGAACTTCTTGAATAGCGCGCCTCCAGCTGGTGATTTTGGAATCCAAATGGTGACGTTGTGTCCGCAAAAAACTTCCCAACTAATTAACTTTAACCACTTTGTTGATATTTTGTTTTGTTGCTTATTTACGGCCGTTTATGTGAAAGGGTGTTCGTGGAGTGCAGCGAAAAATCGGATCCGCGGAAATGAGCTCTTAGAAGGAGCAGCGTTGTTCTGTGAAATTCTGCGTGAAACTCTGCAAATCCTTCACGAACACTATTGAGTTGATTACCAAGGCTTATGGTGAGGATGCTATGAGACGTACCGTGTGTTATGAGTGGTTTACCTGGTTCAAAAATGGGTGGAAATCAGTGGAAGACGACGAGTGTTCCGGAAGACCATCAACGTCGACTGATCGAGAAGGTGAACGATCTCGTTCGTGGAAATTGATGTTTGAATGTCAGGGAACTTGCAGAAGAGTGTGGCATCTCGATTGGTTCGTGATATGAAATCCTAACTGAAAAATTGAGGATGCATCGTGTCGCCGCCAAATTCGTGCCTCGCCTAATGACAGCAGACCAGAAACAACATCGATTTCAAGTCTGTCAGAAACTGTTTGATCGAGCTGAAGAGAATGAAACCTTCTTCTCCAGGATCATAACAGATGATGAGTCACGGGTTTATGGGAATCACATCGATAAAAAAGTGCAATCTTTACAATGGATTGGTGAAACATCCCCCCGCCCCAAAAAAGCTCGACAAGTTCGCTGGAATGTCAAGGTGATGTTGACAGTTTTTTTTCGATGCAAAGGAGGTTGTGCATCACGAATGCCTACCTAAAGGCCAGACAGTCAACACGGAGTACTATCTGGGGGTTATGACACACCTAAGGGAGATAATCAGGCGAAAACGGCCCGAAATTTGGAGGAGCGGCGAGTGGTTTTTTCACCACAACAACGCGTAGGCTCATTCGTCTCTCAGGACTCGTGACTTTTTAGCCAAAAACAAGATCGCTGAGCTTTCCTACCCACCCTACTCACAAGACCTGGTCCCGTGTGACTTTTTCCTGTTCCCCAAACAAAAAACCCCAGCTCAAAGGAAAGAGATTGGCCACCATTTCAGAGATAGAGAAAAATTCGGCAGAGGAGATTATGAGCATTCCGGAAGAAGCGTTCCAGGACTATTTCAAAAAGTGGAAACATCGTTAGGATAAGTATATACGTAGGGGGAGAAGACTACTTTGAAGGGGACCATGACCAATAATTTGTTAGTGAAGTATTTTTTTTGTAGTAAATAAAGTTTGGGAACTTTTTGAACAGACCTCGTATACAAAAGAGCGGGCACGAACTCTTTCGCACGGGGTCATATACCCCAAGGAATGAAAGTCGCCATTGAAAAAATCATTTGACTTGAACCGAATTGGAACCCGTATCTCCCAATCGCTGGTCAGGTTTGTCACACCACGGAGCCATCTTCCTTCGACGTGAATGTCGATGGCGTTTCAAGCGAGCCGAGTGTTCGCGTCTCGAGCCCAAATTGTGGCGCAGGAGATGAAGGTCGTGCTCACCGTCACTGTCATGAGCCACTGTCGCGCTGGATCAACCCAAAATTGTCGTGGACAACTTGAGACGCGAACACCAAGTTCGCTTGAAGCCCCGTCGAAATTTTCCTTGAAGAAATATGGTGCTACTGGCTTACACACTTGACCAGGAATTAGGAGATGCGGGTTCGAATCCCGATCAAGTCAAATGATTTTTCCACGGCGAATTTCATTTACAAGTGTATATGCACCCAAGCGAGTGACTTCATACCACATATCATTTGTACATGGACGACTGGTGAATAGCGGAATTAGTCGTTGAAAATGGTGATATCGGGTCCATCCACTACATAAGTGGCGTATTAAGGGCGACCATCGTCTCCAGTGCCACAATGTGGACTTGAGATGCGAACACCCAGTTCGCATGAACCGAGGTCGACATTCGCGAAGAAAGATGGTTTGGGTGGTGTAACTGGCTAACACTCCTGTCTGGAAAAATATATAATGAAATAAAGGACGTCAGCATTAAGCCACAATTCCAAAACAAAAGAAAACTAACCAGAGAAAACCCATTTTTGAATCAAAGTCTATTATTGTTTACTGCTACTATATAAATATTGCTCATTATGTATGTATTTACCAGCACCAATGACCTTTGTAATGATTTATTTCTCTTCATTTTAAACATAGGGGAAATAGACTTCCGTTAATCTTAGCAATTCATTATAAATTCACAGGATGTACATACAAACGCGACGATGTTAGCTAAATACTAAAATCAATAAAACTAAATACTAATCAATTTCACAGAACACGTTCACGACTGTACAAACAGATGACTGTGCGAACCCAAATAAACACCACTTGTTTACATTTACAGAGAGCATGCGGCCGTTTTGAATAGGTCGAATACTATTGAGGTTTTTTTCTCGATCTCGACTTATTTTAGTCTATTCAAGCAAATATTTGAATTTACTAATCCTATCAAATCCCTACAGACGCTGCTAATGAAAATATAAATCTACCAACGAAAGATAAACCAGTAAATTTGAATGGTCTTCACATACCGCCATCTTGAACGGATTCTTCTTGTTCAACTGAGTTTGGCCTTGCGACCCTCGTTTGCTGGTGCCCTGTTTTCCAGCCTTTCGGTATTAAACAATTTCTGAATGGAGACGGCATTTCAAAATCTTGAATAATGCCGGGCACGCTGAGGTTTGACTGTGTGTCTGACGGCCGCAGACTTGGTCAGTTCCTATAGCAGATCTCTTTCCTCCCTAACATCCACAAAGTTACTCTGAGAAGTCGAAAGTAATCAGCTGTAATTTATAACCTCGCGCCGTCCATATCGCTTAAACTGCAAATTAATAACTATTGCAGTCTCACGTTAAGGCCAATTGACATCGGCCATTTATACTAGTCGACGGAAGAAACTTTCTGCTTGGCAGCGCCGTGGATTGGGTGAACTAAATGTGGAAATATGGGCAACACGTTGCCTAGGCAACGATGCGAAACATATGAATCCCTTATGTGTATTCATGCTCGTGGCTAATATCCCTGCACAGTACTGCTTCGCATGCAAAGAGGCGAATTTAGTTCGTAACTTTGGTAGTGATGGCTTTAATGTTCGAAAGGAATTGTAGCAAGCCAATGACACTTAACCTGATGTTTCGTCAACTCTATCTGAACTAACGCCATCTAGAACTGCCCTCTGTTCACGGTCGTCGAAGAAATCTTACATCCAATGTATGAAGTCGTTGTGTATTCCATTAGCCTCCGACTGAAGGATAATTTCGAATTTCGGAACTTTTTTGAAATTGAAAAATATTGATCCTACCTGGAAGAGCCTTTCTGCCTAGGAAAGAATATCTTAAGGGACCCCCTGGTATGGGACTGGGAACCGGCCATGTTGGAATGCCCACTCCGGGCGCTTGGTTGTATCAAATATTTAATTAAATGTTTACTTAAATACGTGATCACTACATTATTGATTTAATTAGTATTTTTACATTTATTTAACTACTTAATAATAAATAACAATCGTATAAAAGTAGTGGTTACGTTGTTTTTAAGCAATGTGTGGAATTATACGTGTCGCGCTTCATTCGAAATTCGCGATTCTCATTGGCCGTTCCGCTGTGTTCCGTGGCCCTCTAATCTGTAGTTGAACCAAGGTTTCCAGACTGAGCCTCGAGGGTCTCTGAATATCGCTAAGAAAGAGAGTCATCTGGATTTCCCGCCTATCCTGTGTCCATGCTGATTTTTCCTAGCATGTTCTGACTTTCTAATTACCCCGTAGTGGAACTGACAATAATATGTCCCAATATCTTGAACGAGATAGGCCTGAGGGAGGACGGTCTATCGTTACTAGGCTCCTCATTATGACCACTCTTAAAAATGGATGTCACATTGATGGTTTTCCAATGGAAAGGTTTTCCAATGGAAATACAATTTTCCTTCACGGTGCTTATTCTGACGCTTATTTTTTATAAACTCGAGCGGGAATATGATCGGGACCGGGCGATTTCGTGGAGGTATTGGATTTCAGGAGACTTACGGTAACAATACGGGAATACTCATGAGAAATGAAATAGCAAAAAGAGTACAAAAGGTAATGTATGTAGATGATAGATTAATAGCAGTAAGAATTGTAATGGTGCCGAAGGATCTACTCATTTTACAAGTGTATATGCCGACATCAGCTTATGAGGAAGAAGATAGAGATAGGATGTATGAGAAGATTGAAAATGTATTAGAAGAGGACGAGGGCTGCTGTAAGGTGATTATGGGAGACTGGAATGCTGTGGTTGGAGAAGGCGAAGAGGGAACTGTAGTGGAAAAATATGGTTTGGGAGTAAGAAATAAAAGAGGAGAAAGTGGAATTTTGCAGAGAGATGATTTTGTTTATAGCCAATACATGGTTCAAAAATCATAAAAGGAGAAGGTATACATGGATGTCACCAACAGAAGATCGTTATCAGATTGATTATTTCTTGGTTGAACAAAGATATAGGAATGCAATTCAGAAATCAAATGGGTTGCCGGGAGTTGATATCAATAGTGACCATGTCCTAATAAGGATGGAAATTCAACTAACATTGAAGAGAGTGGAAAAGGCCAAAGTAGTAAAGAAATGGAGCCTGGAAAAGATGGAGGAAATGGGTAGGGAAGATATAGGGGAAAAACTGTCTAAAGCAATTACAAAAGATCTAAAGGGGGAGGAGGGAAGTGAAGAAATTTGGATGAGGATCAAAAATTCTACAGTAAGTGAAGCAGAAAAAGAAATAGGATACTATGGAGGAATCAGAGCAAAGAAACCATGGGTAACAGAGGAGATGTTGAAGAAGATGGAAGAAAGGAGGAAGTATAAAAATAAGAATGGCAAGCAAGAAAGAGAAATGTATCGAAGGTTGAATAATGAATTGAAGAGGGAAACTCAAAAGGCAAGAGAGAAGTGGCTTGCGGAAGCATGTGATGACATAGAAAACCTCGAAAAGAAAGGAAAGTATGACCTGATGTATAGGAAGGTAAGGGCAGTAACAACTGATAATAGGAAAATGAAGAGTAAAATGAGAGAAATTGAGAGTAAAGACGGCAGAATTACGCATGAGAGGAAAGAAATAACAAAGGTGGACAGAATATTTGGAAGACCTGTATTGCTCAAAGGAGAAGCCAGTGGATTTGGACTTGGAGGCAGAAGAAATGGTGCCCCAGGAAGATAGAGGTTATTCAGTGTTGAAGAGGGAAGTAGAAAAAGCAATTGAAGAAACGAGAAAAGGGAAGGCAACAGGAATGGATGAGATCCCTATTGAATTTTTCAAGTGCTTGAATGAAGAGGGTGTGCAGGAAATTGTTAACATGTGTAACAAAATATATCACACTGGTGAATGGCCTCAAGATTTTGTAAGAACAGTGATGGTGCCAATTCCTAAGAAGCCTGGTACACGGAAATGTACTGAACATAGAACGATAAGCCTAATTACACATGCAGCCAAAATAATGTTGAGAGTTTTGAACAGGAGATTAATAAGAATAATGGAAGAAAATGCAGGGGAGGAACAATTTGGTTTCCGGAAAGGGAAAGGAACAAGGGACGCCATTGGCCTGTTAAGAATAACTGGAGAAAGGTATATAGAGAGAGGAAAAGGCTTTTGATTTATTTATAAAAGGCGCTTTGTTTTATTGATCTGGAAAAGGCTTTTGATCGGGTTGAATGGAATAAAATGTTCGAAATTCTAAAAGAGAAGGGGTTGGTATGGAAGGAGAGAAAACTCATTAGAGAATTATATATGAGGCAAAAAGCTGCATTAAAAATAAATGAGGATATGACAGAATGGGTGGATCTTGGTAGAGGAGTAAGGCAGGGATGCTGTCTGTCGCCAACCTTGTTCAATATATATGTTGAGGACATGATCCATAAATCTTTTGATGGGAGAGAGGAAGGAGTCAGCATTGGAAGTAGGAAGATAAGAAGTATAAGATTCGCAGATGACATGGTAATATTTGTAGATGATATGCAATCACTTCAAAGGTTGATGAAGGTTTTGGAAGAAGGGATGAAGGAATATGGGATGAAGATAAACCTAGGAAAGACAAAGGTGATGCCAGTAAACTGTGAAAATTATACGAGTGTGAAAATAAATGAAGGTGTAATAGGAAAAGTGAAAAGCTACCGGTACCAAGGAACGATGTTGACAGACGACTGGAGAAGTATTGCAGAAATAAAAGCAAGAATAGCAATGGCAAAAGAGGCCTTCAGCCAGAAGAAAAACTTGCTATGCAATAAAAGCTTGGATCTGGAGCTGGGAAAGAGACTAGCTAAATGTTGTTCATGGAGCGTTTTCATGTATGATTGTGAAGCATGGACATTAGGTAAAGAGGGAAAGAAATAGAATAGAAGCTTATGAAATGTGGGTGTGGAGAAGGATGGAAGAAGTAAGATGGGTAGAAAAGATGAGAAATGAAGAGGTTTTGAGCAAAGTAAAAGAAGGAAGATCGCTCCTAAAGGAAATAAGGAAAAGGAAAGGAAACTGGTTGGGCCATGTGATGAGAGGGAGAAGTATAATAACTGTGGCACTTGAGGGTTCAATTGAAGGAAAGAAAAAGAGAGGAAGGAGAAGAATTACATTGGTGGATCAGGTGAAGAACATCAGCTATGATGAAGCAAAGAAGGAAGCTCGGGACAGAAGCGGATGGAGACGACAGTGGTGTAAGGGACCTGTCAGCAGACAGAACACCAGATGATGATGATGACGGTAACAAGCTAGAGATATTACTATTAGTAGTTGACTGCTTAGTATGTTTCCAATGAACTGTATTTTTAAGATTTAAGAGCTGCAAGGACTCAAAGGAGTTATCCGGGACGAGGTTTGGTTGGGGTGCTATAGTCGGCCAGTCTTTGGGACGATTGATAAATGATGGTGAGGCATTTTCCCGGGGCAAGTTTACAGAGCCGTCCCTTATGAAAGAAAAGGAAATTCTGTATCACTTTTCAATGTGGAATCTTTGCATCGGGTCTATCGTTGCAGTGTAAAAACATTTAAACTGAGTATTCATCACTTAATTTATTTTTGCTCGAGCTAACATCAAAGCTCCCCAGTTGCTCAATAGGTTGGATTTATTCGCTGAAATTTCCATGTTCCATTCACAGAACGTGCAGGGTTACCATATCAACTGTACAGTGATAAATGCTTTTAATCTTTCGCAGTAGAGGTCCACGTAAAGGTTTTTTCCTTCTTTTAAAATTTCTGCAATCCAGAAGTTCAGTTAAATTGGAAGCACCAGCATTTGTCTGCGAGGCAGTTACGTGAGAGCAAAAATAGTTTATGGACTTGGTCATAACTTAACGACCGATCGCGCGATGCACTGCATACCTATTCGAAGAACGAGATTGTCCCCGGCTGGGAATCGACCCGAAATATTCCTTTTACTGTTGGAAAAAATCGATCATAACATTGCAATGCCCACTGGGTCTAACCACGTCGAGCAATGTAAGCATAGGAGGAAAAAAATTTTGAAGTCCTCTATTTAAAGGATTATATTCTAATCTTTTGCAATATCCAACCTCCTAATTTGTGTTAATTGTCCTTTCAAATCTTGTGAGTGGCTTAATGAGTGCTATGTACACGTAGAAAGATAAAACTGTTTGGAATTGTTTGTCTCATGCATTACGTTCGAAGTTTTCTTCACCCTGCTGGATACCAACCACTAATACACTACGTATGTTCTTGAAACTACGAATATGGATGTATTCGGATGAACCTGCTTATACGTGTCTCGGGCTGAAGTTTCGCGGACATGTGCTACACTTTATACCGCTGTATTTATATTCTATAGGCTCTGTGAGTGTCAATGCATTCTGTACCATCATAAATGCTCAGAGATACAATGATAGTGCAGGAAACGTACGAGAGATATAATAAGGGTGAAACTCCAAAAGCGGTAAACAAAAACCTTAAGCCTTTCAAGCCGTTAGAGCTCACCTCTTTGTTAATACCATGGCTTTCGAGTTATTTGAGCTAAACAAATTTTACAAAAAAACAAGGTTGTTGTTTACGGCTTGTGGAGTTTCACCCTTAATATATTATTCAAGCCATAGGAGCTCACTACTTTATTAATACGAGAGATACTGTATGTTCTAATAAGCCTATTCATACGAAAGCATTTGGAAATAAAATCAAATTTATCAGCTGCACAATGCCTATCGTCAAAACTAAAATCAAAGTCTCAATGACTGCTGTTATGATCTAATAATTATGCCCGAAAATAATGTAATTTAAAATATGTCCTGTCTGCTGGCTTATTTCCGTTATGTTATGTTTGTGGTATCATCTTCCGTAAGGTTCTTTGAATTTTTTTTGACGTTGTCGAAAATGTGTCGGCCTGGAGCTTGCTTAATTTGATTGGAGCGATTTTCGTGTATGTGCAGATTTGTGCGAAATACAGCTTACGTTTTACCTTTTTGTAATATGTATAGATGAAAGAGAAAAAAAAATTGCTTGATACTTATTTGGTTTATTGGTAGTTAAATGCTTTCACCCTAAGCCTTATGGCTTTTGACATTAATTCCGTAATACTTCGATAAAAATGTGCTCTTATTTGTCCATAAACGCGCAATAATATGTTTCGCGTAATTTTAACAGTTCCTAAGAAATATTAAGGTATCATGCCGAGTAAAAATACGTATTTACATTCCATTTTCGCTTAATTTCAAATTACGGAGCGTAAACCCAAGTATTAACAATGCTTTTATTAAGATGGAAATTGTTTAATATAATTATTGCGTCATTTATATCAATGAATGTATTGTTAATTCCACAGCATTAATAAACGTACGTAAATAAATGCGGTCCAAGAATTTTTTCGACTTTCTTGAATAGTTATAAAAATATGACTGCCAATTACCGCTCCAACTACCTTGCAAGGCACCTCGCTTCTCTATCGCGTATTGTTCTCCTGTCCCTGGCTTGCGTCTGGCTGGAGTGAGTTAATTTTTCTTCTCATCTTCCGCTCTCCTGCGTGATATCACGGTAGTGTCATCACGAACAAGCATGGGCTGGAATTTTCCTCAGAAAAAGCATTCCGCCGGCGAACAACGGTAAACTTCGTCATGAAGAGGGTTGCTGTTTATCATTTCGTGATGGGAATCCATCTCTTCGTGAGGTTGAAAACATTGTGACGCATTGTTGAATGAGTTCCCGACTGTCATTTTAGCGATGGCTTCTCAGTATATTTCATCAAGAAGCTCTCGGGGGCATTTTTATCCTAACTGTTCGGTGCGGCATTATCTCATTTAGCTACATAATTCTGAGCGTAATGGCTGACTGTTTGCTACCATGTCTCTCTGATAGATTTACTGACTGATGTATAAACTTTTCGCTGGGAAGGAATCACCCAGTCAGTCACATTTTTTGTTACTGTAATTTCTTTCATTTCACTGCCTGAATTTAGTCGCTTAAGTATTTCGACTCGTTTTAGTCGCCACTAAATTGTGGAATCAAGGGATACGTTGGAATTTCTGGCGACTAGGAAAAGCTTGGGTAAATCTGCAAGAAACTTCTAGTCAAATCCTGATGAAATACTGAGGAAAGCGGAATTTTCGTCTCCATGTTTATCTCTTGAGTAAAACTGCATCTATTTTGTGGCAAGGATCACCTAAAGCAATTCTATATTGCGCCTGGTTTTTAGAATTGTTTTAAAAATAAAACCTTTTCCTCTATAATGAAGCCGAATTTGTTATAGTCTCGTGCGCTGTGATACCTCACTCTTGACTACTCAAATTAGGCGTGGCCTTCCTAAATATCCCATTAACAGCCATAATATTCCTATCACGCTCCTGCTGTCCATGCATAGGAACCAGCAGCACCTTCTCCTGTTTTACCGGGTGTCTATAAATTATCTGAACAATTGACTATTGTTTACATTGTCGTTAGCCAATAAATGAACCGACGACACTCTGCATCAGTGCCATACACAATCCTCCAGTGTAAAACTATGTAAAATTGGACGAGTTACTTGTTTGAGAAAGTTTTAGTGAGTTGATATCAGGTACCTGCTATACTACTTTTATCCCAGGTTGAATCATACCGGTTGTTATTAAATTATCCGAACTATATAACTGATGTTTACATTGTTTTTACCAATAAATAACCAGTTGACGAACTGCGACTATGGCTTAAGCAATCTTCAGATTACACAATTAACTGTGAAAATACCATTCGCCTGGACTCTTTAAGTGAACTTCACACACTTGGGTGATCATCAGCGGTTGTCGACGTTTTAGTTACTTTGAGGCCAGTTTCAAAGTTCTTCGAACAATCCTAAGGTGAAAAATTAAGTAAAAATTGATGAGTTGCTTGTTTAATAAAAGTAAATTGCTATCACGTTACTCATGCCTGTACTGCTTCTTTGCCAGGTTGAAGTTGTTCGTATAATTTATGGACTCACTGGACTTCAGCATTCTTGGACGAGACGCTGTAATCAAGTGTTTTGTTTATTCACGGTCTTTGGGGGGTGGGTGAGATCCATGCGTTTCGATGGTGGGCCAAACTCTTTGAGAAATGTGTTGTTGTGCGAGACGAAGCGGAATGCGCCCAGGGAAGAAGGAAATCAAAAGGGAGACATTATATTTAAGGGGGAAAGGAGTTCCTTCCCACCCCTGCTCCTTCCCTCGTACCCCCCTCTTTTCCTAACTCGTGCCAAAGGTCGCTCTCCCCATAACGCCCGTTTAGGGGGGGTTGTCAAGGTAACACCCATGTCTTTGAACTAACCTTGCATGGCTAGTAAAAGTGTTAATGTCTTTTCCATAGTCGTGATGACATTAAACATTGTCGCGGGGAACGGCGATTTCAATGTTTACCTGTAAAATGAAATGGCGGCGAGTTACAAGGAGCATGAAACGTGTGCCCAATAGGTTTCAGTTCCTCAGACAAACTAAAAAAGAAACTCTGAGGTTTAGAAAGATTTGCTTATTCAATTCTAGTTTTGAAATAAACTCAATACGAGCCTTCTCTTCAACTCGAGTAAAGGTTATAAAAATCTTGTTATTCTCTGTTCTATAAATTTGTCATTCATGCATTGCCCACTTTTTGTAGGGAATTTAATTCTTAAATTTACTTATTATTTTCTTACCGATAATTATGTAATATCATAATCTTACGAATCGTTTTATATATGTATGACATATATTCTATACTGCCTCTTCCTCTTGTTTTTGAGGCATTTGTTTTCGTTAGACGTTCCGCATGATGTCACTGTGGCGCTTGCAACTACAAAAAATTGCAATATCCGCGAAAGTACATGAAGAGACAAACGGCCATTTCTAGAGAAGTCGGATATCGTAGTCGACTCAACATAAAGCGATCAGTTACGAGTCAGTGTATTTTGGGGTTTCCTTAGTGTACTGTTGTTGTGTATGTGGGGTCTCAGACCGCTTCGATTCATTAAATACAATGGTTAATCGATCGTTCTCTTCTGATACATGCTACATTCGAGTTATCGATCTAATTGAAAGAATCAATGGTAGACTTGATCGAGTAATTGACAATTGAAATATTTATTCACCCTTCAATATTGCAGCAGCTTTTTTTGAATGTAGATCCCAAAACAGATATGGAAGTAAAGCTTGGAGTTTGCTATTGAGGAGTCGAATTTAGCGCCCATCAGAACAAGTGTTTCTATGTAAATGGCTTGCCATTAACTTCACCCTTCTCTACAGTATGACTCTATAAGTTATTAGATTAGGTTTTAGATTATCAGCCGTCATTACAATGTTTAGTCTATCATATGTATTTCATTACGATCAATGAAATACCAACTGTCTTTTTTTTGCAGTAAAACGGTACAATTGTGGCGAACACGTGTATTGTGTACATTGTGGTGTGTATATTATATCGGGTTTTTAATTGTCTTTCACAAGTTTTACTCTTTACTTTGGCCGTTTCGGTATAATGTGGCCCTGGTGATATATTATGAATACGCTAGTAAGCCAGAAAAAAACGTTAGCGAATTGAATTCTGAGCCATTACTTTTGGACCAAAAACTTTCGATTGGAAGAATAATTATTAATTTGACCGAAAAATAACTAATTGCGTCTATTGGTCTCGGTTTTTGATGCTTAAAAGAATAGTATTTTTGATATCTACATGTCTTTGTTGTTAAACAATTTAACTGCCGAGCATACAGATTCTTGGAGGAATAGTCATGTAGTGAACATTCTTTCCGGATGTGAAACCCGACTGCAGGATCGTCTCCGCGGAATTTAGACTTGAACTTTTGCAGTTATCAGTCGATAAGTATAATAAAAATGAGATGAGCTGGAGACTATTTGATCACCATCCAATTTCTTGCGAGGCGAATATTTTCGAACATTTTTTTGCGAAAATGGCTCTCATGTTACTCAGAAACAAGACTATTTCCCGTCGTTACACCCATTCTGGTATTTAACGCCATGCAATTTCTAGTTCAATTAAAAGTAAACTGTAGAGGAGAGGTATAATTTATTTGTCAATATCAGACAGGGGAAGCACTTGTCTGCAAGTAGTCTGAAAATTAATTCATACAGACACAGCCATTCTCTTCAGATGTTTGACAAGTCCAAGAATTTAGTTATTTTCGTTTATCTTAGAAGCTGTCTCCCTTTTAATAATGTCCTCCACAATACCCTATTCACTATAACCGCTTTTGTTTCTGTTACACTTATGCATTGCTTAGTACACGCTCTCATATTATTGAGACTTAATGATATTCTTTCTCTTCTAGAGTCTCTTCTGCAACATTAACCGATGGCTTTCGCGGTCTTTCTCTCTCTCACCCCTCTTCTACCTGCTTCTTGTGATTCCTCTATTTCTGTTACCTGTTCTTCGCTGTGTCATCATCTAATTATTTTATTATTCGACTCATTCCCATTCTCCCGAGATAGTCCGACCAACGAGTCACACTCCCCTCTTATTATACGTCCGTTACTGGTTACTTCCAACTCACATTCTTTCATCATTCTCTCGTTCCTAAACATATTCATCTTGGATACGACGAAAAAGAAAAATCTCTTAGTATATTCCACTCTTAAAACTTTTATTTGCGACTTAGGTTTAGATTGCCTTGCAATCATTTCCAAAGGTTTCAATCAATTCAATGTCAAACAATTTTCAAAGGCTTGAAATCACCTTTGAAAATGATTGCAAGGCAATCGAAACCTAGGGCGGGAATAATAGTTTCAAGTGTGGAATATACTAAGAGATTTTTCTTTTTCGTCATGTCTGCGGTAACATTCCACAAAGTTACGCCTTCTACCGTTAAGTTTAAACCTCTTCATCTTACTTTTCCCTCTAATACCTCTCTTTACGTACATTTGGGTCATTTTACGGTTGGACTACCCTGTGGCCCGGTTTTTATGATTTCTGGTTGGAACTTTCTCTCGTTGTTGATACACAGAAATTTATACAATTGCTAACCGACTGTCTGATGTACAAACGTAAAATACATACTCTCAGTTTTCATAACGTCTACGTTAAAGGCTACGTAAGCTTGCGGTTTGAAGGTTAACCAGACGTTACGTAACCGGGCCTTAATCTATTCTCTCTCTTTTCGCCTACTTTTCGACACCTTTTAAATGGGGAGCTCTCATTGGCATAGTAAAGTATCGCTTGAGTGTGGAATGGAGAGGAGGGACGGAAATAAAGAGGATGTGGTGGGGGAGTGAATGGGCGATCGCATTCATTTCTTCGAGAGAGCGCGGTCCAGGGACAAAACAAGGCGCGCAAACAAGAGTGTCTCTGGGGCTCCCTCGGGTCGTCTTGGCGACGCTCCCGACCGCGGAGATGTGTTTGTCCTCTCCTTCTCGTCCTTTGGCGATGGGGCGAGAATAAGAAAGAGGCGGTTGGGCACGTATGCGTGTACTTCAAAGGGACACGCGAGGTCCGTGAGTGATGGCGCCCGTGAATATGTTGGGGCGCTAAATTATGCTCGAAACGAGACTTATGTTTCGAGAGCCGTTCGAGCGTATTATTCTATAACCAATGCGTACGTATTACCGTGAACAACTATCGTCGATGGATTCGTTCGATGAAGGCAATGGATTTTCCAGAACAGAAAGATTGGGAAAACGTCGGTGTTATAGTTGAAGATATAAGTGTGCGAATTCTATCGCACACAAATGATGCAATGTTGCTGTCCGAGAGACCACAGGAACTACTGGGTCTCCTTGGTAACTTCAATGAAGCAGCAAGGAGAATGGAGTTGAGGATTGGTGCGTCTAAGACTTAAGTCCTTGTTTTTGATAGAGAGAGAGAGTGATAAGAATGATTGAATGGTGAGGGTAAATGATGAAGTAATTGAACACGTAGACTATTTTGTTTATCTTGGCCGAATGGTTACGAATGATCGAAGGATAATTGAAGATATTCGAAGGCGCGCGAATATCGGTAAGGAAGTCACAGGTATTATGTGGAGCATATCAAGGACAAGGAGTGTTTGTCCGGCGATGCGAAAATCGCGGTGTACTGGAGTGTCCTCCGCTCGACAATATCACTCGGCAGTGAATCCTGAGTGTGCCTGGGTAAGCACATGGGTAGGCAAGATGCAGAGGAAATGGGATACATGAGAAATGTTCGCAGGAAGAGGTTAGGAATGAGTGGTTGGTGAAAGAGTGTGGTTTAGATGCTTCAGTGATGGACATAGTACGTGAAAGGAGAGTGGTTTCGGTTGGATTGACCATGTCAAGAGAATGGTTGGGTAAACAGAGACTTGAACGTGGAGTGTGAGAGGAAGTGGTTGAATGCGAAAATTGTGGGGAATGTGGGAGAGGATTATTATTTTCAGAGGAGGAGGTCTTTAGTCATTAGTGTTAGGAGTCTTTTAAGAATATGGGAGAGAGTGTGTGTGAAGTAATGCACGAGTGTGAGACAAGTGTGAAAGGGTTAGTAAGTGTAGGGCATTATTGAGTACATTATTTAATGGTAGCCAGTTTTCCAGGACTTACGGCTATAATTGACTTCGTTGCATGTTCCGAATGAAGTTTAACGACGTCTGGTTCACGTTAACCGATTGATAGCGTAGCCTTGAAGTCAACTGACAGGCCGAGTTTCTTAAATGGCGTCAGACTTACGCTTAGTTGTGTGAGCGGAAAAAATATTGTTGCTTCAGAGGAATTTGGCAATGGAATATGCACAAGACCACATGGATGAGGTGATGCAATGGTACAGCAAGTGGAGAATTGAAATTAATTCAAACAAAACGCAGGCAATCAGGTTCATACGCCCTTTCACTCATGCCAATGACTTGGGGGAGATAAGGATAAAGCAGCAACCAATCGAGTGGGAGGATGAGGTGAAATACCTTGGGATTTCACAAGACAAACGAATGACCTTCAAGTCACATCTGGATGCATTTTATTAAAAAAATCATCGGCTTGAGGGCAAGTTTATCGCCTTAAGGAACTTAAGGAACAATTCAACACCGAATTCTGTTAAGAGTATTATATACTGCTCCATGCTACAGCCAATCTTACTTTGCGCAGCACCTGCATTGGCAGGCCTTCTTACAAAAGGGACAATAAATAAATTAGAAATATGGGAGAGGAAATGTCTGCGAAGCATTTTCCAACTAAGATAGCGGCACGAAAATACTGACATGCTTGAAATAGCAAATAAAAAGCCAATATATGACGAAGTAACCCGTTTAGCAAAAGTATATTTTAAAACTATCAAATCAAGTGACAAAAGGGAACATGCAAAGTTTAAAGAAAATATTTTAAACGTAGACTATATAAGTACAAAAGACCTGAATCCATCTTGAAATAGACAGTTTGAGATAATTGTGGACCGGGGCTGTCTTCTGTAAGAGAAAATAGGCTCACAAGGCAAAAGTTTGAAAACTCAAGGAAAAAGTTTCAAAACTCTCAAGGCAAAAGTTTGAAAGTAATGCAGCTACGCAGTAAACACGATTCCGGAAAAAAATTGTAGCTTCACTTTTCGTGACGAGAAATTATTCGTACCAAGGTTATGAAACACAGCCTTAAAATACTGTTCTTTCCGTTGGGAAAGAAGGACTAATGATTTATGGTTTGATAGGCATCGTTTGTGAAATATCCTCTCTCGTTGAATTCCTCATTCCTTCTTTTTTTGATAGGATTCCTTTGATAGGAAGGACAGGAAATCATAAGTGATGGTCTTTACTTCCTCAAGGGTAGTTATATTTAGTAGATTAAATAAAACTAAATAATAAACTTTGTATACTCCACTAGAGGTTTATTAACACGACCCGGGTTTCGACACTTCGTGCCATCTTCACAGTTTGAGATAAGATGAGGTTTGGTATAACTAATAAATTCAGACTTCACTTTGTGGAACTTCTCCAAATCGGAAATCAAAATATCCTTGTAATAAAAATATTCTAGTAACTATTTAGTGGACCATTACTAGAATATTTTGATGACACGAAATGTCGAAACCCGGGTCGTGTTAATAAACTCCTCCAGTGGAGTATACAAAGTTAGTTTTATTTAATCTACTATAGATAACTTCCACAAAGTCAAGCCTGTAACCATTTCTTTTTTCATTATATTTCTTTGTACCGGTAGAATACATATGAAATTTTATTCTGATGGAAATACGAAGATACGTATAGCAAGCAGGTCTTAAAGTTCGGAGAATTCGGTGAAATGCATGAGAACTTTTAGTGAAGTTAATCTTAGCAGCAATTTTGCTATAATTTGTGTTATTCATGTGATCATAATGTGCGCCTATAACTCGGATGGGTCTCCCTTTCGGTACCATGTGTGAATTC
The DNA here is from genome assembly GCA_963169105.1 of Ceriagrion tenellum. Classification (NCBI taxonomy): domain Eukaryota; kingdom Metazoa; phylum Arthropoda; class Insecta; order Odonata; family Coenagrionidae; genus Ceriagrion; species Ceriagrion tenellum. The sequence continues at coordinate 166,590,256 of OY720634.1, forward strand.
GTGCGCTTTATTATATCGCTCGTCGATTTTCCATTGAGCTGTAAATCTTTCAATCACTACGGCACGAACCGATCGAGTTTCTAGGGTGAAGCGTAGCTAATTGGAACCCAGGCAGGTTATGGGACCTAAAAATAAGCATGGTAGAATGTTGGTAATGAAAAAGGGGCATATGGGGTCGGGTAATTCCATTTCGTTCCACGCGGGCGCGCCCAAGTGGCTAGAGGATAGGCTTCTAACAACATGGTCGGTGTGACAAATAGGCTCTGCCACTCACTCTCTTGCTCGTCGCGGTCCTTTGGCGGAGAGACTGACGTACGAACAGGCGGACAGACGCGCGCGCGACAGTTACAGCGAATGACGCCGTGGGAGGGAAATCTCTCTCAGTGGAACGTGTCCGAAAACATTGGGAGAGAAGTGGACAGCAGAACGTGAAGGTTTAATTTGTTAATGTCCGTTCGCACGGGAGATGAGTGACAAATGACGTGATTGGAACAATACAGAGCTTTCATTGAAAATACGTATGGCTTCCAATGGGTTGTAATATGGTGGATTATGAGCTATATATCGTGAATATTGTCGGCCCAAAAGAGTACGCTGTTGCCGCTCTTACGCTTCGTGTAATAACCTATTCACCATGCAGAAGCCATATTTAACACCGCGCTGAATAAATTAAGTTACTTTGGGGAATGGTTTTTGCATATTGGATGACTCTTAGATCTTCAATACGTATAAGGAAAAGTAGGAAGTTGATTTTTCTGTACTGCTTAGTGGCCACACTGCACCTCCGGCCTTAAGGACATTTGTACTGGAAACGTATTTCCATAAGATTGCGTCCCGTCGAGTAAATATGGAAAGTACAATATTCGTAATACTAGAAAAGCAGATTTGTGAAGCACTGCCGAATAAAACGTTAAAACACTGTAGGAGAATCTAATCGACATTTGAATGGACAGATTGAAATTAACGTCATAAATGAAAGCTTTAAGCTCGGTGAGATCATGTGTATGAAACTTTTGAGTGTAAGAAAACATGAAAAGTGTAATAAAAATGAGAGGGCTTTTGTTCTCTTGCATTTCATGTGTAATCGCGTAACGGTGTTTATTAATGCCGTCTAAAAAGATAGGCCTCTGATGTATGTCTTAACTGCGCATAGCATCAGACAATCGAGCGAAGCTGCATGTGAACGTACCTATACATGAACTTGGTTTGAGAGGTATGGTAGATATTTGATGTTAGAGTGAAATAAGTGGGACAGCTAATAAAGTCTGCCGTAAATGTGAATCGCCCATCCTCTGTCAGTCAGTCAGTCAGTTTCGCCTTGACATTTTGACTAAACAATTGTTAAACCAGTGGAGTGTAATAAAAGTCCTAATGAATGGAGTATTTCCTCAAATTTTGGAAAAAAAACGGCAAAGTAACTTTAGTGCTTAACAAAACTCTAAATCCATGAATTGAAGTGCAATACATTCTGTACTTTTTTATATTATGCACTTAAATATCTTAATTTGAGACTTGCAATTGTCGTGTTCTGGTAGTAGTTCTAGCTCCTTCAGCCTGGTTTCCACGGCCCTGTCTGTTTCACCCGACTATGATACATCGCTTACTGGGTTGATTAAAGAATAACAGATTTGTAGTGGAGTAGTGAATGGAATGGTTTTAGAGGAATGGAGTCGGACTGAGAAATTCATTGAGTAGGAATGTGGTTTTAGAGAATTTAAGAGGGAGAATATAGGAGCCATTGTTGGAACAGGAAAGCCTATATGTGTTACATGAGCAGAAGAGGTTTGCAAAGATATGGAATTGTGGAAGAAAATTGTGCGACTCCTTGGGTAGATCGAGATATCACTTCTGATAAAAGTCAACGACTCAGGCCTCATCATAAAGAAAAATGTCTTGTTTCAAATGTAAAGATAATATCGGCCCTTTTGCCCCTCTACTTTTCGAAATATTTTCCAAAAAAAGCTCTTTTCAATGGAATCTTAAAGGCGTATGCACTCTCGGGATACTTTATGTCAAAAAGAGGAATTTCTTACGCCTAGATCTCGCCAGAAATCTGACAGTATGTTTTTTGTTTGTTTTCTCCACTATTTTTATGAATTAATGAATTATCGGAGTAATTATTACTGAATCACTGCACAAACCTTCCGTTGGAAAGGTGTATGAACGTACGATCTTTCCACCTCAATTCAACGAGCAACTTTTTCCTTAAGAAAATCAACATTTTCTCAAACTTGATGTATGGGTAGCACTTGGCCTCAAACGAAATAACCTGGAATCGACCTGAGAAAAAAATTTCTTCTGCGATTTACCCGTAATTAATTTTTTCACGTTTTTGCTAAAAATTCGAGTCCTTAATCATATTTTTACGCATGCTTCTGCGATAAGCCGTCGTCGAGCTTCGACTTAGACTACATTTTAAAGCTTAAGTCCATTCCAAAGACAGTGTTACTATGTAAAATTGATTTTATTAAATTTCCTATTGTTGTTTAATTTTGAAGTTTGAAAATTTGTTAAATAAATAAGGCTTCTTAAATCTCCTTTTAATCGGTCGAAACTATTTTTTCATAATTTTTCATGCCTAACAACTATCATGAAAAACATATAATGGCAATTAATAAACGAGCTTATAAAATTATTTAAAACTCTCAGTTTTTCACCACTGAGAAGAGAGGTATCAGGCCTGATGTGGTGGAATTTCTGCATAATGAATAAAGGAAATGCAATTTTCCTCTGGTAAAATAGATTAAATACGACTTCATTTTCGAAGCACCGCATCATCATCAGTTGACGTACCGGATGTGCTCACCCGATGATTATGTAGTACATACATCGAAACCACAATCGCATTAAATCTGTATTACCCGTAGGAGATTGCAATTTCTGTCTACTTTGGGTGCATTTGCGTGTGAATACACGTGTAGGGGTTGTATACCTCCCCCTGCGTCGGCTAGGCAACTAGTGAGTACTTCGACTGTCCCAAGGGCCGGAAGTGCCTTCTTCCCCGTGCCTCTGCTCCTCAATAATAAAATGTTTTTCTTTTTTCTTGAACGCGGGCGCAGGGGGAAGTTCGCCGTGGTCCGGAAAGTGACGCACCGACAGTCGGGCGTGGTCTTTGCCGCCAAGTTCATCCGGAAGCGCCGGCGGGCCGAGGACCAGAGGATGGGCATCCTGCACGAGGCGGCAGTGCTGCTGTTGGCCGCCGAGGGCTGCGAGCGAATCGTCAAGCTGCACGAGGTGTACGAAACGCCCACCGAAATGGTCATCGTCCTGGAACTGTAAGCGGAGACTTCTCTTTGTTATTCACTTCTATACATATTAAGGGGGTTGAAACGATATTCCTTCATGTACCGATTTGCGAGCAACTTTGCCTGCATGTATGTACTTTTTATTAACATGCATTAATGAAATTGAAACAGTTGCTTGTTACCGATTTGGTTTCGTGGCAGCTTTATGCTATTTCAACTCGTATCCATGTGGAAAATGACTTATATTTCGAAATAAGGTGATTACATATGAGCAGATTTTCTTCTGAACTACTAATGAAAGGAGTCGTATTATTATAATGGATGCTTTCAAATGTCTAAGTATAATACCTCGTAAAAACCGTATTTACGTATGATTTTTGTTAAATATCGAATTCCTTGCCTTAAACCGAAGTAATAACATTGCTGTGAATAAGACTAAACTTAATAATAAAATTAATATAATAAACTTAAATGTAATTCTTGAATCATTGATATTAAGACGTGTAAGGCGTTTCCACCGTTTTAATGGATTTACTCAAGCGAGGTGAAGTCCCAGAATTTTTTTCGACTTACTTGAAAAGTTATGAGAATGTGCTCTCATGTCAGTGACTCACGATTAGCGCTCCAATCACCTTTGACTACATTGGGCTCGCCAATTCTTTCTCTGATGTTGGAATAAGCTTTTCATTCAAAGTGTTAAGGTTTACCCAGTAGGCTTCCGCGGAGATTCTGACTGTGGGCAGCGATTGTTCCGGGTTTCCATCCGCGTGTATCCATTATTTCGGACAATATTTCGCCAACGTTCCAGTTGGCTTCCTCAGGTCCACTGAAGACCTGCACAAGTCCACTTCAGTGGACCTGAGGAAGCCAACTGGAACGTTGGCGAAATATTGTCCGAAATAATGGATACACGCGGATGGAAACCCGGAACAATCGCTGCCCACTGTTAAGGTTTACGCACATCGGCGCACTTATGGGCGAACGAACGACGCGTTGAATGGAAGAGTGTGCTTTGGCGTAATGTTTTGTAACATGCCGGTAAGTAGCATTCATGTTGGTGAAAATCTGTCGTAGTCGCATTTCTGTGCATAATTAATGAATTCGTCCAAAATAAGTCTTTTGAAAACGTAGTATTTTGAGCACGTGGTGACGATAAGGCTTACATTATGCTTGTTTGATGCCCTAAAAAGAAGCCCTAGAAGATTAGAAACGTGTTAACAATCACAAATGCCATTATCGACGCTCTTTTGTTGTCTAGCGCTCATCTCTTGGTAATTTGATAGTTAAACTCAACTCCGTCTTTCACCCGCCAGGATAAATTGAAAACAATGAAAAATTTGACCCAGTTCGAGTCCCGGAAATATTTTCGGTCCCAAACCGGAATGGCCTTCGATTTAATGGAAAATTCGTCCGAGGAACTAAATATTACTACTTAAAAATGTGATTACCTAAGTATACTTACAGCTGTTAGAGTTGGACATAGTAGCTGAAAGACCATTTTTTTATATTTTTATTGTAATCGATTTTAATTTTAATTGCCTGAATGTATACCGTGTCTTGGGTGGCCTGAAAGTGTTTTAACGTCCACTATGTCATCGTAACACACGGTTTCAGTGTTTTCTTAATAACGTCCTCTCCATGATAAGAACTCTGGTAACGATCTTTTTGGCATCGAGTGTACGAGTGAATTTGATTACAAACACAGGTGCCGTGCCCATTAGATTAATACACGACGAGGTGATAGTTTGATGGCAGTGAAGGTTTTTTGGGGTCTCCTCTGCGTAGTTCCCTTTTCCTGGACGGCATTTACGGTGGCATTGCAGCTACCCTCTTCAGGTTTGAAGAGAACTTGAAGACTTGAAGAAGGTAGCTGCAATACCACAGAAACTGTCGACAGTGAAAAAGTAACTACAAGGAGGAAATTCCGGAAAATCTTCACTGCCTTCTCAACTTCTTCGCCGAAGCCTTCGCTACCATTAAAGTTAATGGTTTTAGTTTACTTTGATTAATTTTAAAGGTTTCTTATTATTACCACAGGAGCATATAGCTTTCATTATTATTCACTGATACTCTACGCGATTGATGATATTTATTAACATTGTTTCACATTGTGCTTTTGATGTGCTTAATATACGAGAGTATGTGTCATATGTAAAAGGTGACATGTTAAAAAATGCATCGTTTCTAGGTGAAGTGAAACTATTATCCTAGAGTTACTCTGTGGTAAAACATATTACAAGAAAGTAACACGACACCAACTACATGTCCAAGAACACTTGCGGTTGTACGATAGCAGGGGATGCCAGCGGCTTAGAGGTTTTGGCTGAATGCAAAAAAACGATGGCTTTTCCGAATCCGTATAAGGTGCCAACAGAATATATTTGACGGCATATCCTTGTGTCAGACCATACTTAAAGCCTTTTTCACAAAGATATTGAAGAGCAACTCTTTAAAAATCGCCCTGAAAAACTAAAATTCACAAGTATCATGGCGATATGGAGCGAGCGATTTCCTGATAACATTCTCATGTTGCGTTTATGAAACAACAGCCAATATCAGCTTCGCTAAACCTAGAAAATGTTTGGCTTTCCCAACCTTAGAGAAAATTCACAAGAATGATGACATTATAATAATTATTCGGATACGCAAAGAACGCATAAGTTATCAATTGGAACTTCTTTGAATGAAATTTTAACATGTGATTAGATGATACACTCTTGTAGTGGTTCTATATTTTGGCGGTGGTACGACGATTTTTTAAAATCTCGTGGTGGTTGAACGTGCCTCTCTCCAGAAAAGCGCCAATACTATCTAATAAGTCGAGAATTCTGATAGTGCTTAGGGGTGGCTTCGTTCATCCACATTCTTTTCATACTCCGATGCCCCGCCGTTTGAACCTTTTTATCCCGTACAATTTCTATGAGTACTGTCGGTTTCTCGATTTTTCTTCCATTACAAAGAGAGTCTCTCTCCTTCCTCTCTGAATTACATAACTGGTCGATATTTGAAGGGAATTCTCGGGTTGTTCCATTCGAGTTCGTCCTAGATAATGGCGCAGTTGACAGAGATGCAGCCAATTAGCGAAATTGTCAAATGCCATTTTAGGAATGGTGTGTGTCTATTGCTCAATCACGATGAAAGCCGCGGCGCTAAATACCGTGCTACTAACAGTTCAACCCGGGCGAAGGACGGGTAATAAGCTAGTTTCATAGAAAAGAGGGTGTTCCTGATTTTGGAACCGAGTGTCTTAGAATTTCTCATTTTCACTATGTGCATATTTCGACAAAATAAAGGACGCGATTGCATTTTCAAAGAAATAATGACAAAGGACAGAAATTCACAGTGAAGGGCGTGTATTCACCGTTGGCCCTCGCGTATTAAGAGCGGGAAGAGCAGGTTGCCTCTCTCGCTGCTTCGGCTTCGACCTTGTCCACGAGTAGAGCGCGCCACAGTGGCCGCCAAGGGCAACTATTCTCCCCTCTTCCCATCCCTCACCTCCCATTCCCAATGAAAAAGCGAAGCAAAAGACGACCTCCCAAAGCAGCAGTAACGGCTCTTCCCTCCCAGCCTCCTCTTGTAAACACACCCCTTGGATCACCCGTCTGCAAAAAATGTACCCCAATGGAGTGCGTCCATGATAACAGCACAGTTTACAGAAATGCAGCCGACTTTTAAACTCGTCGAGTGCCGTTTTGAGAAGGGAATCGCGAGACCGAAGAATCCACGATGGTTGCCTTTTTTTAAAATTGTACAATTTTGAATCAAAAACGGCTTTCATTTCTTTCTAAGCCAAATCAGGGCATAGCAACTGCGCAATTATCTGGGATGGACTATAGTCCGTTTCACGTTGAGTTGGCGGAAGGAGCTGCTAGGATATTCGCTTTCTGAATGAATCTTGATCAGAGGCGAAGGTGAGATGCTGCAGATGCGATCAAAAAACGTTATTTACGTTTTGTAGTTTTGCCATGTGCATACTGCCACTCTATGAGTCTTTCAATATACAAATATTATTGCAAAAGTATCGCATGTAATAAAAGTTGTGTGGTGTTGTAAAGGGTCACCTAAGTAGCGTTGAGGTGAGCTCACGGAGCGTAAGTTCGGCAACTGTGTTCTCCACGCTCTCTAATAAATATTTTAAGCAACCCTTCCCCGTAATCGGAAGAAACGTAGAAGATTCTTGGCTAATTAATTCTCACCTGTAATTCACTTTTAATTCGGAGCTTTTTGCCTGTAGTTCTCTTTAATGTCTATCTATGCAAAATCAGATATTTTTTCCTGATATCCGAGCCATGTGAGACCATGCAGTTCGGCCTTTGTCTTTAGAGTCTTCCCAAGGCGCTTCGAGGAATTTTCGGATAGTGCTCTGTATGAGGAATACAGAACACAATGCAGAACTTTATTTTCTTTCCCTCTTCTGCAATACTGTGACCGTTTTCCCATGAATGGAGAAGGAGAGAGATATATGGCTCTATCCATGGGAGTCGCTGCTCAAGAGCAGAGTTAATGAGCAATAGGTGGAATATTATTATTTAAGTTACCTACGGTTAAGGTAGTCCGAGCGAGATAGTTCCCAAGTCATAATAGAGACCAAATTCGAATGATGCGTTTTTATTTCACCAGCTGTAGGACACATCAGTTAAATATTGCATTATTAATGGTGCAATAATATAATTTTACTTTGACAGAAATTGTAATTAATCAAATGAAAATATCTAAATAAGTCTTTAACTTGACTCTTTTTTTCACGCGGTACGTCTACTATCAAAACTATCAAAACCGAAGGTTTTTTGTGATCCCGAATGATTTACTGCGGTGATAATATGATTAATTTTTAAAAATAAATGAGAAAACACAAACTACATTGATCTGTTGATTTTTTGACGAGATCTAAGTGTAGGAAATGCCTCATTTTTAACATAATGTCTCTCTGGAGTGCATACACGTACCATTTCCCATGTAAAAGGGCTGGTATTTTTTTGGCAAATGTCTCCGAAAGTAATGTGGTAAGGGGTTGAATTTTTTATGTCAATGGAAGGATGATATATTTTTCTTTAAAATGAGACCAAGTTCTTTGATTTCTAAGTAAAATAATATTTCGCTCTAACTACCTTAAATGCACGTCTTAATGGAAGTCAGTAAAATCGTATGGATTGTTACACCGTGCAGGGCTTCTTTATACCTCTATTATTTCTTTCTTCATCTCAGCGTACGTCCTACCCTTCTTCATCCCGTCCACGAAACGTATTTTCTCTCTCCCCCTTCCCCGTTTGCCCTATAAACCCTTACCCTTATCCTACCCATCGTCCCCCATCACCCCTTCGAGCCGCATACCCTGAAGTATGTTCTCGTCTTCTTTTCCTATTAGTCCAGAATTCTGCAGATGTTAAAGAGTAAGACTTTGAGATGTAAAATAGAGTGCTTTGACGGCGTGTTTGATTCAGAAATCATAGGAACGGCGGTCAAAACACGAAATTGACCCGGTGGAGGACCTGGGAGGGATTTTTGCAACTAATTGAGTGGATATCCATGCCAGTTGCAAACACACCGATGAAGTACGAAGATATTTCCGCGAGAACAAAACCAGCCTAGTGCGGGAGTCGGACCACGGCCAATTGCGCAGACCGCAAAGCTATCAACGCTCTCTAGCGATTCCCGTGGCGATTTGTGGAGGATACATCAGAGGAAAATGACTAGAAACGGCCAGCCAAAGGTCTGAGATTTGATTCCCGGTCCATGCCAATTTTTTTCTCGCGGAAATTTCATTGAGTGGAACAGTAAAATACGATCTAAAAATGCTTATGGAAAGGGTGTGGTAGAATGAACAAGAAAAAACGCAAAATCGAGCTCAGAAGACGGGCATCGGTTGTGAAAAATGTTGTGAGACTTGATTAGCTGCCAAGCAAGAAAAGTTACAGAGGAATGTAAGGAGTTACTGGCGTAATTAGGTTCAGACTTTTTTATCTCAATATTTAATTTTATTAATAAAGGTCCGTCCAAGATAATAGCGAAGTTGAAACATACTATTTTGTCCCAGAAGGAAGTGAAAAGTGAACAATTATTAAATGCTCGCATTATTTAAACAAATGCTACGATTTTAGATTATGTGGTCACGTGATTCGCCTCTCCTAGCGGCATTGGACGTTCTTGCTGAATGGCGGGGATCGGGTTGGTGTGGTGGTTAGAGTACTCGCCTACCACACGGGCGGCCAGGGTTCAAATCCCTGCAGTGGCGGATGTTTTTCAGAGGAACCCGATCCCTACTTGAGTGTCTTGTGGAGGGCACTTCAAGTACAGTACTCCGTCTGTCGGATGAGACGTTAAGCCGTGGTCCCCTTTGCGCCTTTCGTTAAGAGCAGGCTAATGCCGACGCCGGGTTTCCATCCACCCTTCCTCCCTTACCTATCCCCTATGGCGCAAATGACCTTAGCCGTCGGTCGCCTCCCCAAATATCCAATCCAATATTGCTGAATGGCTGCATTTCTGTCAACTGCGCTACAATCTTGGTCAGGGAATAGCTCATAAATCCGTGTAATACATCACGTTTCTCCATATTTTTGGCCTTATTTATGAATGGTGAAATTAAATCATTAGAATTCAGAAGAATTTTTATCATGTAAATGGTTCTTCTTATTCAGCGCTCCAAAAAACAGATTTTTTAATTAGCATGGTACCTCTCCCATTCGCTTGCCTGGAGAGAATTAGAAAATTTCTCCAGAGAAAAGAAATTAGAAATTCTCTCCAGAGAAAAAAGTGCCAAAAAGAGGCAACTCTGTGGAGCATGGAGTAAATATTGCACCATTAATAACGCGAACCAATTGTTAGATAACACTGAAATTCTTAGCAACTGACCAAACATACACGAATAAGGTTTTAACTCCATAATTTTTTTCGTACCGTTCGGTGAAAACGCCGTTGTAAACTGAAGGTGTTTTTGCGGTTCTGGAAAAATTCCCGCAGCGAGTAATTGAGACTCGGAAGAATCCCTTCCTGTAGTACGCGTGGAGAGCATCGGATCTCAACAGTATCCCTCGATATCGCGCCGAGTGCTCCAGCCAGTGGAGCTGCCAAAGTGGCTTTTTCCCCCTGTGGAGTATAATGGACTTTTGGTTAAAACCGATTTTCTGGGGCCACATCTCAGGTAGTCACAAGTTGGGTGGGGCCAACCTCGCGGTTCTAATTCCCAACCTTTCCTCGGACTTGGAGACCCATTGCCCGCCTCTCTCTTCGACTCACGCAGCGGGGGTCCCCCTCCCTAAAACTAGCCGTGTTCACTATTATTTAAACTTTTAAAACTACGTCATATAACAACAAATGAATGTTTTCATCGTACACCCGATAATTCTACGAGTAAGTTCATCTTTTAGTCGTCGTTCTACGAGGAAAATGAACAATTTTGCGAACATAGCTAAAAACATGGTGATCCACTGCCGGAAAAATGGCAACATCGCAGTGGTAGGTGGCTGGCTGCGGGAAGTTTGAATGAGTTTCGGGTATGAATTAGTCATTTCCTCACTGTCCATATCCCTCTCAGAATTGCCATTTCTTCGCAGGCGAAGGTACGTGACTTTATCATTGCTACATTGGTACCGCGAGTATGTTTGCTGTGATTGTAAATGGGTATAGCTTTTACAATTGACGTTATTGACATCGGTGAGTGATGAGATACGTAGTGTTAACCAATTTGGTGCCGAGAAAATGCGTTCAAAGGAGTCTTTTGCCCATTTTTCCCGATATAAGTATCCCTTCCAGCGTGCTAAGTGTTTAAACGAATAATATGGAAAGTTTCCTAAGTTAATATAGAAGATAAAATGTGGGTGCGGAGTGGTCTGCAAAGAACGGGAAGCAACTGCGCTGTTGTTAAACGAAGCGAGCAGCGCGCCAAAGCGAATGCGAAAGCGCCCAGCCAAAGTGGAAACGGGGCGTTATCAGAGGATGGGTGTGAAGGGTTGGGTTGGAGTGTGGGGTAAGTGGAGGGGGGAGGGTCGGTTGCTAGGATACGAGACCGGCGTGGCGGTCGGGTAGCGCGAAAGTCGTGTTTACATTTCGTGAGGTGTCGCTTCGTCACGCGAGCGGATCTCGAGGGTGTCTTTTGTTTTGTTTTTTTTTCTCTTTCCGTGGTGGGGAAGAGAGGGAATTAATGGAGCGTCCCTCTCTCTCTGCATCTGAACGGCGAAATGAGTCAGTGGAGCTGACTTCTCAAACTTGTCTCGACGTTTTTCTCTCTGGTTTCAAAATTGTTGTTCGCTCGCCGAGTCGGATAAGCCTTTGCCAGAACGCAAAAACTCTCTCTCTCTCTATCTCTTTCTCCCTCTCTCTCTCTTTTGGCTATTAATCCGGCGTAATGCGTGTGAAACTTGTTTATTCGTCTTGGGAAACGAATGCGAAGGCCAAATCCACAGAACTTTCGAGACACCAAATTATTTTACCTTGTTGTATTCGTTTCGATGCAGGAATGTTTGCCCTTTTTTAACTGGGAGCGCTTCTTATTTTCAAATGTTTATTTCGTCGGGAAAGCTAATAAATCTAAAAACAATTCACATCCTCGTCGATATTTTTCAACTAATCTTTCAATTTGTGATGGGGATTTAGTGGCTCTATTTTCGCCCAAGTGACTTTCGAGGTGATTAAACTTATCGTGCTCAATTATGACCTCGCATGTCCTTGATTTACCGAAAATTATGTTTGTGGGCAAACTGAAGTGAATTAGCTTAATTATTAAGTATTAATAATTAGAATAAAAAGTGAATACCCTGTAAAATTAGAAATTTTTCTGGTTTCTTTGATTTCAAGAAAATATGATAGAAGTCTGGTTCGTATTTCATGTAGTGATACGTCTTTAATATACATGCATACATACATTCAATATACAAGCATAAAATCAACAAATGCCAGTGGTATTCGCACCGTGCCATTGCTGTAAGCATTTATCAGCGAAATTACACGATTTTCGAAATAATCACGATAATAGTTTACTTCCGTCATTTATTCCTTTTAGTAAAAATCGAAAGCAGTTATTGAATACAACAACTCCCTGCTAATGGCATTACATATTGTGACGCCGCTACGCTCCCTGCTTCCAGAAAAGTAAACTTCTCCGGGTAAAGCTTCCGTATAGAAGCTTTACCCGGAGAAGTTTACTTAAAGAAGCTTTACAAGCTCCTGCGTGTTTTCGTATTTTTTTCCCCCGAGAATACCCTCCCATCATGTCGGGGATTGAATATGGATTATGAAATATATATGCTTCTATGGTGTGTATAATGTCTAGTAATGTGGTATCATTGAAAAAAACACGCTAAAATACCGAAGATACTAGCGGAGCGAGAAACGCCATGTGACATATTTACCCGTATCCAAGACGGCGAGACGCAAATTCAGCATTTACATCGAGGAATATCTAGGGATACGAGCAAATGACGTCACGAACCGTTTGAGTGTGGCGATATTGATATCTATCTTGAATCTGCTGTGAATGTTGCAAATGACGTCCACATGAAATACTAACACGCGTTTTCGCGTCCTGGATATGACGCAAGTTCGGATTCTCATATTGGGAAAAATCGCGCAAACACTCCTTTGAATATTTGACGATTTCCCTAGTTTTACTGGATGAATCGATGTGTATTTATCAATTGTTTTCCATAATATTCGTGCATCCCCTTAGCCTGTGTTAATTATCTTCATAGATATCTTAGCACTTATAGGTCGTCTGGTTTAAAAGCTATGGTCTTTCCTTTTTTCCCTTTCCGTTGAATCGTTCATCTCCCGTATGAAGTGTCGGTGTAATCACCCAATCCGCTAATCGCCATTAATTCGCACCGATCGACATGGGGGCGGCCGGCCTTTATTGTCGTTTCCATGGTGCTGTTTATGGTGACTCGCACTCATGAAAGAATTCAGCTGGTGACGGCGGCTATGAGGTTGAGGAGCGTAGTATAGAGGAAAGTACATAGGAAGTGAGTACATAGGAAGAGATATTGGAATAAGAATGGCTATCCCCGGAATAATTATTGCATCAAGGAAAAGAAAATATGTAACGTAGAATCTATTAAATACTTGGGCGTCACCATCACTGAAGACATGACATGGGGGAAACACATCAGGGAAATAACTAGTATAGCAAACCGTAGATTAGGATTCGTAAAAAGGGTTCTAGGCAAATACGATGAGAGAGTTCGAGAAAGAAGCTATTTTACACTTGTCAGGCCTCATTTAGAATATGCCGCTAGTATATGAGATCCGTACGAGGAAGGTATGATAAAACTTGACGAGGTGCTCGTGCGCCCCAATTTAGGCTGAGGATCCCTCAAGGATGATACGAATCGGCTCTGTCCCATGTTACCTCGAGGAATTTGCCCCATGTTGCTAGTGTGCTCTAACCTCGTAGTGTACCTAGGTTTAGAGATGGTATTGGGATTTAATCCTCACCTGCTGAAAAGCTTGCAGAACAGGCTAAAATATTGGCTTAAAAGGCAAAAAAAATTAATTAAGTCAATAATTACATAGAAGTTTATTTGTTTTTCTATTTTAAATGAAATAATAGATTTAATTAAGGTAAAAAAATGTATAACCCCTTAATGTCAAGTATTTCTGTGCATACAACATGTTTGGTGAAGATGCGGAGGTGAAAATATGACCCTAATTATTGACCCCTGGGACACTGTTGTTCCATCCAGTAGTACATACATTTCATACGAGCATACCTGTCCCAAAACCCTCTTAAGTATCAGTAGCCCTCATAAAAAAATGGCATTACTTCCACAAGACCTAATAACGACATAGGAGGAAAATATTCTAAAATAGAGAGGGAAAATATTGGTAGTCTAAGGCAGTTTACCTTGTAATATGTTTATTTTTTACGTTTGACAAATGTCATAGGAGACTATTTTTCTTTTAATTAAAACTAACCATGTCGTCTATGTTATCTCAAGTGAATAAATTACCCCTTAAATGAACGAAAATCACATAATGGATGATCAACACAAAATAGCCATTTACCTCGCTCAAAAATTTTGTAATCGAAGTCTTTCCTCGAGCGCTTTCTGGTGAGCCAAGAACTATTTTCGGCCAACATAAAGAAATGGTCGCTTGAAAGAGAGTCAAAGTTGACTTGTGCAAAGTATACATTCGTGTATATATTTGTTTGTATGTATTAGGGTTTGTTATTACTGTAGGTTCATTGCCACTTCTGAGGTGAAAAAAATTATTACCATATAAATGTAGAGATGACGTAATGGGAGTATCTGAAGATAAAGAAATAAGGGGTAGGAAGGTTTGTGAAAATCTGAATAAGATAATTGTTTCAATAAATTCTGTTTTAAGGATAGAGATCAAAATTAATGAAAGGGAATAGTAATAAATCAATATTGATATAAATTTCATTCATGCTGAGAAAGTACTTATTTTTTGGCAATTTTAAAACATTAATAATTGTAATTTTTAAACTTAACTGAATATTTAACTTTATTTCATAAATAAACACCCCTTTAAAGTATTTCAATAAATTTATTACCCATAATTATTCTTATTGTGATAATTTTGGCTACTATCTACCTGTAGCAATATTTCCCCCCATTGATGGTGTTTGCGACCAGCGGGTCGTTATCGACCCACCCCTTTAATATTAACAAATTCATGAAGGGATTTTTTCAATATTTTTCTCTCACTACTGGGTCAATTCTGGTTCCCAAGAAATAAAAATATATTAATTTTGAGAGAAAAAAAATCTTGGTTGCTAATGGGTTAATAGTACACCGTAACAGCGGATGGATGAGGAAGTAGATGAGATAATATGTAGGTAGCAGGGTTCATATTCATAGTCTTCACTGATCCCTTGTGAGTCGTGGGATTCATGATACTTGTTACGCTTTCTCGGAGAGTAGAGTCGCACTCATCACAGTGAGGGGGCATTTCAGTGAAGGAGAAAGAGTGGCTCATAGTTTATGACAATGAGTTGGCTAAGGCTATGTCGGAAGGGAGAATGCTTGGAAATAAAAACTAATGTGTGCATTAACTCTTTATATTTGAGAGAAACCTATACCAGGGTTGGTAAGCATCTTGAAAGTCAGGAAAAGTCAGGGAACTGAAAAATTGGTCTGGAAGTCAGGGAAAAGTCAGGGAATTTTATAGTTGGTCAGGAAAAAATTACCCAATTTCGAATTCGATTCGGCATGTGACTTGTTCATCTGCACTACAGATCCCATACTTCATTGTGCTGAGGCGTGAGCCTTGCGCCGAATAACTGGGTTAAGGGGACGGGGATACAGCGTCAAAAAGACCAAAAATGCGGAATATCTACGGAGAAAGGTAATTTCAAAAAAGTAAGAAACTATAATCCCGGGATTGGAAGCTTGAAACACGCGACCCTCTCCTTGCTTCACAGAACATATCTGAAAGATCCCCAAAGATCTGGACTCTGCAGTTGTTTCTAAAACACCCGAGTGCTTCGCCGACTTCATATTCGCTAATTCCCCTAGGGACTACAGTGAGTTTCACTGTAGTCCCTAGGGGACCTATGGATCCACTCATTTCGTGTATGCTTCACGAAATGTCGAGTCGCCCGAGGGGAGGTACTGGAGGGAAATTCTGGTGGAGGGGAAGGCGTTGGTGCCGATTTCGATTGCTTTGGCACGAGCGAACCTCGTGAAACTGCGTGCTAGGGCTCGGGATTACCCACATTGTAGCCTAGTGGTAGGATATGTGCATAATGTAAGAGTCTCCGTTTGTAGATGAAGGATTCTTTTAATCTTTGTTCGGTTGAATTTTCCAAATAGGATTTTGCGCCGTGGCGATACACGTCGAAAAAAAGCCAAAATTCATCAATTTCGACGAGCGTTTTCTTAACTTGGGAATTTCGTAGAAAAAAAATGCCCCTAGGAAAGAAAAGACTGAACTTTTGTTCAAATAAAAATTTAAAAAATATCACTGCGTAAGCGTAGCCTGGGAATTAGAGATGGCGTGCAGCGGCTTTTTTGTCGATGTAGGGAGCTGCCTTAAGTATGCAATGAATTATCACTGTTCAAAGATTTGAAACACTTTCTACCATAGCGAGAACCAGCTGTCTTCAGGTTAGCTGGCCGGCGCGTGACCGACCCTATTTATTGTTTATTTTACATATTCTAATAATTCTTCCAGTTATTAATTGAATGATGAAAAATATGATAATAAAGTTTAAGAGATATTATCATTAAGACTAATGAACAAAAACCGAAAAGAAAGTAAGTGTTGTTTTTTTCAAAATTGCATTTAACATTTATTTTTTAATACACATTATAGACAAGGTTTATTTTATAAGTTTAAGGATATATATATATATATATATATATATATATATATATATATATATATATATATATATATATATATATATATATATATATATATATATATATATATATATAACTGCACTTAGGATCACTTAAGTAACGAATATATAAAAGTTTGCCAGAGGAAGGCAGACGACAAACACAGAAAACAAAAAAATGATGAACACACTTACAAAGTTTCTTGATATTTCGGTGCCACTAGCACCTTGGTCGCAAGAGCGAAGACTGAGAAGGAAGGGAGGACTGAGGCGGTAGGAAGGGAGGACTGAGGCGGAAGGAGGGGAGGGACAGGGGAAGGGGAGGAGGGGGAGGGAGAGGAAAGGTGGGGGCGGGAGGCGGGAAGTGGAAGAAATTCGAAAGGAAGAAGTAGTATGGGCAGAGGTGAAAGAAGAAGTTAGTGGGATTTATTGAGTCCTGGCGGAGAGAAAGCCTGGAATAAGTAAATGCAAGAGGACTCAAGATCTTTGACTTGGAGTGGGGAGGAGGAAGGGGGAAGGGAGGCGAGAATGCCAACCTTAAAAATATTATTAAAGGTGGAGTTGTGGGAAGAAACATGGGTGGCAACAGGGAGGGAAACAGAAATAGACGGTGGTTCATTACAACTGGAGCGGTGGCCATTCATGCGGATGTTAAGGGGAGTGGTCGTCAAACCGATGTAAA
Organism: Ceriagrion tenellum; assembly: GCA_963169105.1. Lineage (NCBI taxonomy): Eukaryota > Metazoa > Arthropoda > Insecta > Odonata > Coenagrionidae > Ceriagrion > Ceriagrion tenellum. The sequence continues at coordinate 166,607,483 of OY720634.1, forward strand.
AACTAGGACATAATTGGCAAAGAAGGATATAGACAACATTATGGGAAACGCAGGAGAGTGAGGGGACGGAAGGAAGATGAGCGGAAAGGAATTTATCAGGCAGAGGCTGGGTGAGAAGGATGCCACAAGTTTTGCAACGTGGGCAATTGCACGGCGTCGGAAGGGACTTAGTAGGTCGGGAGATTGATTTGGAAAGGGGTTTAGTGATTTTAAAGAGGGTGGAGAGGTTGGGAGGGCGTCTAAAGGTGAGAGAAGGACAGCGGGGGAAAATTTTGGAAGTGGTAAGGTTGTCAGAGAGGATGGGGTAGAGATTTTTGATTAAGCGACGGATGGAGTGAACTCCAGGGAAATAGGTGGTACAGAGGGAGATTTGATCATGAGGAAACTTATTAAGTTTCGCTTACTCAATAAATCCCACTAACTTCTTCTTTCACCTCTGCCCATACTACTTCTTCCTTTCGAATTTCTTCCACTTCCCGCCTCCTGCCCCCACCTTTCCTCTCCCTCCCCCTCCTCCCCTTCCCCTGTCCCTCCCCTCCTTCCGCCTCAGTCCTCCCTTCCTACCGCCTCAGTCCTCCCTTCCTTCTCAGTCTTCGCTCTTGCGACCAAGGTGCTAGTGGCACCGAAATATCAAGAAACTTTGTAAGTGTGTTCATCATTTTTTTGTTTTCTGTGTTTGTCGTCTGCCTTCCTCTGGCAAACTTTTATATATATATATATATATATATATATATATATATATATATATACAATTAAAGAGGAAACTTACAGGGGGTAAAAAGACGAAAGTAAAGAGAGAGTCTTACTTAGAGACGTTTCGGGTGTTATCCCTTCTTCAGTCACACTGAAGGTGAAGTCACACAGGTGTGACTGAAGAAGGGATAACACCCGAAACGTCTCTAAGTAAGACTCTCTCTTTATTTTCGTCTTTTTCCCCCCTGTAAGTTTCCTCTTTAATTGTGTTTGTGGCCATTTGGCGAAGTTTTCCAGTGTGTATATATATATATATATATATATATATATATATATATATATATATATACTCACACACACACACACACACACATATATATATATATATATATATATATATATATATATATATATATATATATATATATATATATATATATATATATATATATATATATATATATTTATACATATATATACATATATATATACATATATATATTTTTATTTATTTATTTTATTTTATCCTCACTACCCCGAATACAGCACGATGTGCCAATTTACGTCGGGTGAATAACAGTAACAACGGACGAGACACAAACACCCATGTCCTGGGCAGATAATATTTTACCCAGGCGGGACTCGAACCCGCGACCCTAGGATTAGCAGGCGAGGACTTTACCCCGCCGCCACCGATATATATATATATACCACTGCCACACTGTGTTCATCGCCGCATGGCTGACTCCAATCCATCAACATATATATATATATATATATATATATATATATATATATATATATATATATATATATATATACACACGATGTGGATAGGATGGAGGAGATAGACACACAAAAAAAATCGAGACGATCACACTTACATAGCTAGCTTTCGGAACTAGTCCGTCTTCAAGGCGTATCACGGAACAAATGTCGTGTGCGCTGGTGAGGATAGGGGTAGGAGGGGCGGTAGGTTAGGGGAGTGGGGATGGGGGAAGGGGTTTTTCCCAGCGGTTGACGAACGGTTCTTGAAAAGGGGAAATTTTTACCAGCTCGTGTCTTGGCCGGAGAGAGCGGAAGGGGTCGAAGTGAGGGTGGGGGGGGGAAGGGGGTAAATGGAGAAGAACGGGAAGCGTGCCATTAATGTATTTTATTTAATCCGGGCGCGGCGTACGATTTTAGCAACCAGATTATGGCTTGCTCCTTCTGGCGCACTTCAATTAACGGGGCGTCCGGGGGAAGGGAGAGCAATATTGCCACCTCAAAGCACTTGACAAAGGACAAGCCATGTTTCCGCACATGAGTAGGGATGGGGAAAGTGGAAGATGGGTCTTTACAGGTGCACCGATGGTTATTCATTCTAATATTAAGGGGTGTAATACATTCGCCCACATAAAAACCGGGACATAGTTTACATTGTAACACATAAACTAAGTTGTGGGAGTCGCAAGAGCCGGAGGCTTTGATGTCGAACGGCGTCTCTGAGTTGGGACTCTGAAACGAGGATAGGGGGCGAAACATGTTGCACGTTTTGCACTGTGGTTTGTTGCATCTCTGTGTGGTGGGACGGGGAGTGTCATTCGATGTACCCTCTAGCGAAGAATTGGAGTGAAGAAGATTGGCTAAGTTAGGTGGACGTCTGAAGCATACTGTGGGGCATTTGGGTAGGAGATTGGCTGTCGATCTGTTAGTATCTAAAATTGGGAATACTGGGAATATTGGGAATTAGACACCACATCGTGTGTTCATCGCCGCATGGCTGACTCCAATCCATCAACGTATATATATATATATATATATATATATATATATATATATATATATATATATATATATATATATATATATATATATATATATATATATATATATATATATATATATATATAAAAGGTCACAGGCGTGACTAGCAGTTACATATAGAGCACAAAAAAAGGTAAAACTCACAGAAATTTTGATATATTTCGGCGGACACAACCGCCTTCGTCAGAATGTTAGAAGGTAGTGACTTCACTACCTTCTAACATTCTGACGAAGGCGGTTGTGTCCGCCGAAATATATCAAAATTTCTGTGAGTTTTACCTTTTTTTGTGCTCTATATGTAACTGCTAGTCACGCCTGTGACCTTTTTTTTATATCTGTGCACTACAAGTGTTTTTCGCCAAGTGGACACATATATATATATATATATATATATATATATATATATATATATATATATATATATATATATATATATATATATATATATATATATATAAAAGTTTGCCAGAGGAAGGCAGAGGACAAACACAGAAAACAAAAAAATGATGAACACCTTCTCTCGAATCACCCCTTAGAAATTTTCACCAACCTTCTCCTTTCCAAACTCTCTGAACCCTCTTTTCTCCACTCCCTCAAACCTTCTCCCAATCTTTCTCCCTCCGAAATTTCTGCCCTAAAAAGCCTCACCCGCAACCCTAATATTGTCATTACTCCATCCGACAAAGGTTCCACGGTAGTTGTACTAAACTCTTCTGACTATCTAAATGAAGCTCTCCGGCTGTTGTCGGATGCCTCTTCCTACCAGCCCGTCCAAAATGATCCCAACCCCACTTTTCTGCAAAACATCACCTCTTTCCTCATGGAAAAAGGTCCCAACGAAGGTCTTTCCTCCCATGATATATCTCTTTTCACCCCCCCACACCCTCGCACCCCCAATTTCTACATTCTTCCCAAAATCCATAAGACTCACAACCCTGGTCGCCCAATAGTTTCCTCTTATAACTCTGTCACCGAACGCATCTCCGCTTTCGTTGACCATTACTTACAACCTTTTGTTCTCTCTCTACCTTCTCACATCAAAGATACTTATCATTTTCTTGAACGCCTCCAATCTACCCCACTCCCCTCAGACTGTGATATCTTAATGGCCACCATAGATGTCACCTCTCTCTACACTTCTATTCCTCACTCTGAAGGACTTTCCGCCATTCGTCTTTTTCTTGACCAGCGTCCTGTTCCTCACGCCCCTAGTTCAGATTTTCTCCTTGACCTTTCCAACTTTATACTTACTAATAATGCTTTCTCCTTCAATAACAAATTCTACATCCAAACTAAAGGTTGTGCCATGGGTAGTCGTTTCAGCCCCTCCTATGCTAACCTCTTCTTGGGTGCTTTTGAGCAATCTTTTCTCTCGTCCTGCTCTCCTAAACCTCTTCTCTGGCTTCGTTACATTGACGATATTTTTCTTCTGTGGCCACATGGCCTTGATTCCCTTAACTCTTTCATCTCCTCCCTAAACTCCTCCTCCTCTGTCTCCTTCACCTCTAACATCTCTGCCTCTAAAATTACCTTTCTGGATGTAGACATCTCCCTCAGTAACCTTAAATTCCACACTTCTGTCCATATCAAGCCCACCAACAAGCAACAATATCTCCATTTCAACAGCTGCCACCCCTAGAATCTATCACTGATGAAGGTGCGGGCGACCCACCGAAAATTTTAAACTCGTGAGTTTCCATTTTATATGTTTTATGTTTAGTGTCACCCTGTGACGAAGCTTTATATTGTTTGCCACGTTCGTGGAATCTTCGCAAGAACTATATATATATATATGTTGATGGATTGGAGTCAGCCATGCGGCGATGAACACACGATGTTGATAGACACACAAAAAAAGATACGATCACACTTAGGGTAAGTGTGATCGTCTCTTTTTTTGTGTGTCTATCTCCTCCATCCTATCAACATCGTGTGTGTGTGTGTGTGTATATATATATATATATATATATATATATATTTTTTTTTTTTTTTCTGTTAATGAATTGTGATGTTGTTTTTTAAAATTATTTTCGATCAATCTAGATATTCTCAAGTGTTACTGATTGCTGTTGATTAATTTGCCTCATATTTGGTGGATATCTATGTTGTTGGTGTGGCTCTGATATCTTGTATGATATGAGCTGCTGATATGAAGGAAAGAAACAAGTAAAGCTCGGTTTTTCTAGGACACGAATTTTTGTGTCCTGTCACAAAACTGGATTCAAGAAACTTTGAGGACTTACCCAAGTAAAATAGTTATTTAAAGAAGTGTTGGAAATTACTCAATACTCCTCGGCTGCTTCACTTGAGGAGATTGCCAAGCATGTTCACAGTCACAGTCAGGAGATTGCCCCTAAATTAAGAATAATATTCTATTCTCAAATAAATATGGTCATAATGCCCGTTTACAAAGTAAGACAGCCAAGTAAATAATGAGGACCAGCATCATTAGATGACTAGGAGTGCAACTGAACTGTTTAAGGTACTGGGATTTTCTATGATGGAGAAGAAAAATTAATGGACTTATTAGATTTTTCCCCATACTCAGGGAGAAAAAGCATGGGGAAACAGAAAGGAAGTGGAAAAACCGAACTTGATTGGTCATCAACTCAAGATGGTATGTTGGTTGTAAATGACCAATCTAATTGAGTTCTCATTCCTCAACCGGACAGCTTGTCTTACTGCCAAACTATTTGAGCTCATTCTAAACAACATTGATATTTGAAACAAAAGGTTCAGGAAATTTATCTTGCATAATTGATTTTTTAGCATTTGTAGTTGATGTTTAAAACATTTTATTTATTTCTCAGTAAAACTATGTATATTTATTGGTGATCGAAGCCTTAAGTATTTAATATTATGTATATTTGTATGAGTGTTACCTCCAAGAAAATATCTTACTATTTCCATTTTTTATGGCAGTAGTAGTAATGAGATTTTAAACCTGTAAACTGTATTGAGCCCACAGACACACTGAGGATTCTCTGATTATGCCAAAGGACACTAACTGTTAAGACAGAGGAACAGTTTCAATAAGGATTCAAGAAAACACAGATACCATATTTGTACATTCCTATGATGGATTTTTGATGTTGGCTGCTATAAATATTCTCTCGTCTCCCTTTGAAGGGCTTCTGGGGGAGAGCTGCAGTACGTGATAGATGCTGGCGGAGGGGGTGAGAGCTTGGAGGTGGAGGAAGGGGGCGAAGATGGTGCATTAGGGGGATTACCCGAGGCACATACAACGCGAATCCTGAGGCAGGTGCTGGAAGGGATTGCTTTCCTCCATGACCACAACATAGCTCACCTTGACATCAAGGTAATTGGCAGGCCATTCTCCTCACTGAGTAATTTTTAAGTATGCACTCTTTGAAAAGAAAAATTTGTTCCAGTTTGTATTTGAGTCAGTGCTATTCAATTATTCAGTGGGAGTGTTGCTCTTTACAAAAAACATTGTTTGCTGCTGCTGATGTCATCTATTTGGTCTTAAAGTTTCTGTCTTTTCATATTTCACAATTGTGTGTTTTATAATGTCTGAATAACTATTTATAATATATGTATGTTGGTTGCTGAAGATATTGGCGAATGTGTTTGAAGTCAATGGCTCTGATGAAAAAGAAGGGATGATGGATTGTGTTTGGGTAACTTTCATTTATTCATTGAAGCAATTTGCAGTTTCCACATGGCTTTCAGAATACGTCCCAAAGTGTGTTGAATACAAATCCTGTTTTTTTCAATCATTTTTTGGCATTTTTAAGTAGTTTTTTCCACCTTGGATTAAGCCACAGAATCCCTGATCATAATGAGTGTTACATTTACTCCTTTTTTGAATTTAATATTTTCACAGTATTTACTAGCTGTTTTAGATGTAAGGGGCTCGTTTCACTTTTGCCTGTGAGACATCAAAATTCAGCCCTTGTTTCCCTCCTTCTCGGAAAATGTTCTGATTAGAAAATTTTTGGCTTGATTTTACATTCTTATCTCTCAAAAGTAATTTTACGTTTCAATTGCTGTTGAATTCTTATTCCCTTAGGGTGATTGTTGAAGGAACCATTTTATAATTATTTTTCTAATTGTTAATTAAAGTAGCCTGCAGCGTGTGTCTAGTCTGATGCCAGCTGAATTCTTTTTGGCTCAATACTTAGCTTGTCTGACTCATCTCTTCTCTCCTCTCATGTTGCAGCCACAGAATATCCTCCTCTTGGGTCCATATCCAGAGACTGATGTCAAGATTTGTGACTTTGGTATCTCAAGGGTGGTGGAAATGGGTGCAGAAGTGAGAGAAATCCTTGGCACTCCTGATTATGTTGGTAAGTGCTTTTTCTACCAAAAACTGAAATATATTGCCTTTATCTGACCTCTTGGTCAAGTTTTTTCTCGAGCTAATCATGAATGATGGTCAGTTTTTTTATTGTATACCCACCAAATTTGAATGGCCTGATTCTTAGAAACTTAAATCTTGACCGAGCAATTAGAATAAAATGTCTCCCAGAGAGAATTGAAGCAGAAAAATGGAATCCACATCAATGAGGCCATCCAGAATACAAGAGAAGAAATCCAGTGGCACTTGACCTGATTTTTGGATTGTTTAAAACAATTAGAAATGAGTCTTGCAGGAGATGAATGAGAGATTAGGAGTATGTTGGTGACGCACATAAAAGACTCATACCCATGGCTCATGTCTTGCTTTGGAGGTAGAGAAGGCCATTGAAAGGAGACGAATAATTGGCAATTATCCAATTGTTTACAAATGGACTCAGTGGTCAAGGCAGAAATCAACCAAGGGGTTGTGAGGAGTTGGTTGAATGAAGTTTTCTTGGGTTTCTGTCTGGGTGAGAGGTTCCATTGTCTCCTAAGTTTCAAGGTCTGACATGGCATTTTTCATCAGGAAAGCTGATGCTGTTGCCTTAATTTGATCATAATTTATAGCATCAGTTCCATTCAGATGTTCTCTGAATAGTTTGGGATATGGCACAAATTTTCTCTTGTACATTTCATTTATTTTAGGGTCAATAACCATGTCTTGCTTAGTGTAAAGCCTGAGCCACAATTAAAATTATTTCTTAATAAAAAATGTATAACTTTTACAATACCACAATATAAAGAAAACTGACATGACCTGGGTTTCAGTGCATGAGCACCATCTTCAGGTGGTGCTCATGCACTGAAGATGGTGCTCATTCACTGAAACCCGGGTCGTGCCAGTTTTCTTTATATTGTGGTATTGTAAAAGTTATACATTTTGTACTGATAAAATGTCATACCATCAAGTTTACAGTGATCTTGTTTCATAAAATTATTTCTTTCTGTCCAGATCTCTTTTGTTTCATCACTCTTTCCCAATACCTGTAGGAATGGCTCAACGACTTTGCTGTGTTAAAATTTATGTGATGGCTGCATGTGATGCTGTTCTGTGCTATGGCCGATTTATCTGGTTGTCAACACTAACTTTTAGAGGATGCGTGAATGGCACTGGCTCAGTATATTATGATCAAATTGAAGCATCAGCTGCCCTGATGTCAAGGGCCATGCCTGGCCTCAAAGTGTTGGAGACCATGGCACCCATACAGAAACCTGAGAAATCTTCATTCGACTGATTCACTGGGAAAGCACCAGACCTTTCATATGAGGAGTTGGGTTTGAGTTTGGAAGCCACTGAAGGGAAGGGGGCTTTCTGAGTGTGGGACTGAGGTATAGAATGACAGGTGATGTATTTCATTCACGTAAAAGGGTTGGGTGCGTACAAGCGGGACCCCACAGAAGTGGATATGTTTGTGATCTGTGGGAGAGTTGCCAGTTGAGATAATGGGATGGGCTTGCGTTGATAAGCTTATGTATTTTGGGGAGGATGTAGAAGTGAGGGGCTTCAGTGTGAGGGGGAAGAGGATGGGAATATTGTTGCTAGTTAATCCTTTAGATGCATCTTTGTCTTCAATGAAAGGGACAAACTTCTCTGCGTGGTCAGAGTTTGGATCAGAGGGTATGGGTGTGTAGTATGAGTTGTTGGAAAGTCGTCTTTGAGGTTCTTTGATGTTTTCTTTTGTATTATGTATGACTGTGGTTGGACCTTTGTCTGCATGTGTGAAGACTATTTTGGGCTTGTAAATGAATGCACTCTGGGCCAATGTTCCTGCTGTAGAAAGTTAGTGTATGGAGTTCATGTAATAAAATTTGATGGATTATGGATTAGAGACCTTGGAAGGGAGATATGCGATTGAAAGTTTCAGTTGAGTAATTGAAGGAAGAGGCAAGGGTTCATAGAATGACTGAGGTTTGAATTTGATGAGAACTGCATGTTAGGAATTTAAATCCGTGTAAGATGTGGGTTGGTGAATCCAGAAAACTCTCCAATCGAGGATGTGGCTGACATTAAGGGTGCCAGTGAGAGTGTTAGCGAGACTTGCTCCAGGGGTCATTGAGAAGTCTTTGATTGTCACTGATACTCCCTAAGGGCTTTGAGACGTGAAGGGAAGGTTGGCTACGGCTTATTGTGGTGGTTCAGTGGGAATTTCTACCATTTAAGTCGGGTCTTTATTAGACTTGGTGCATTCTAGGAAAATCCAAGTACCTAACTGCTGGGGGAGAAACGGAAAAGTCTTCACATCTGGTTTCACGTGGCAATGGGGTTAGTAGGTTCCAGTGTGCTTGTGTAAATCAAGGAAATGCTGTCTAAATAGAATTTTAGGTGTATATGCACCAGTCGATTTTTTTTCAGTTGACTATATTGGCTCCTTCCTTGAACTACAACCTTAGGAGACCGATTTGAAACATACTGTATGGCCCCCAGGGTACAGGTGAAGGTGGCTGACAGAGAATCAGGGTGGGCAGTTCCAGGTCACAGGGAAAGGCAAGGATGCTTTCTATTGTGTTTGCTCTTAATATTTATGTTGAGCAAATGGTAAGTAAGACATTGGAAGAGCTAGATGTGGGAATCATCATAGGAGGTCAGCAACAAAGTTGGTTAGATTCATGAATGACCAGGCATTGATTAATTGATCTGCAAAGGAGTTGCAAGCTTTAGTAGATGCGTTAGAATATAGATGCTGTTAGAGTTGTATATGTAGTACATTTCATATGTTTGAGTGGAAAAATATTTATGATACAGTTGCTTTGTGTATTGGACAAGGTATTTACTGAACTGCCTTAAGGCTATAGTAAGATTTCCATGAAGGGGATCATTCAAACAACGAAAAACTATGTCAAGTGTTTATTTAAAAAATAGTTACTATTTACCGTTATGAGTTGAGGTGTGCAAAGTGAAAGGGCCTAAAATTGACACATTTAGGATAATGGCATGTCTGTACACAACATGACATTCTCTTATGGAGGCCAAAGTAAGATAAGTCCATAGTTTTCTCTTCTCCTTACAGGGTGCAGCAAGTTCCTACAGCTGTGACTAATTCTCCCATTTATCCTCCTCCTGTCCTGTTTTTCCCCAATCAATGTTTTTGGACCCCACCTCTGCTCTGCACTCCTCAATTATATTCGTGCATTTTTGCATAATTATCTCTTTTATTTTGGACTGTTGGCCATGAAGTTTCTTAGTGTTATTCTCGTTTCATGCTGGAAAGTAAAATATAGCCCCCCTTGATCTTTTAACAACCAATATTTGCCCAAATATAGGGGTTTATATTTGCACTAATACCATGCATTTTACATTGCATGCAGTTTACATTACTTATGTGATATCAAGAGCAATATGTATATTGAATGTCACTTGTTGTCATATAAGATTTACAATACACTAATGTCAATTAATAAATTACTCTCAATTAATAAATAAAACCAGTCATTACCAACTAGACATTCTCTAATTCTACGGCATATTATCCGTCACGGATAATGACTTACTTACTTTACTTACTTTATAACTTACCCAAATGTAAGTTATGTATGTATTTCAGTATATTTACATAAATGTGTCCCTGAACTTTATCTAAACTGATTATTAAAATGTGTATATGTATTTATAAAATATTAAAAAATCCATCTTCTGCCATTCTGACTGAAGTTTTTATAGTGTTGGGCCTTTATGTGGGCCATATATAAACCTTTTTATCCTGAAATTCCCAGAAAATAGGATGCATCGTATTGCTAATAAATACACTCATTTATAAGTAAGGAAAAAAATAATTTTAAAACTTAGTTATGTGTTTTTACACTTTTTAGGCATGTCATATTGAATAGGTATCCCGATTGAGTTTGTTTGTGATATCACATTTGCTCTCTTTACAGCACCCGAGGTTCTGAGCTACGAGCCCATCAGTCTTGCCACGGATATTTGGTAAGCCTTGCTCTTTCTCTCTCTTATTCTTAGTTCTTATTCTCAGTGGAATACAGAATAAGTTTGGCTTATGGATTTCCTTGAATTTACATTAAATTATTGTAATATGTACTTTATGAATTGAAAAGCAATCCATAATACGAATGTTGTGGTATAAGCATAGCAAATTAACTGTTGAAGGAACTGGGTAAATACCTACATCCTTAATATTGGTACCTTGAAATATTGTTTTTTTTTAATTTGGCATGGCTCCTGAATTGATTCATGCCTGACAGAGTATTCATCTACTAGCTCATGATAATTAATAAATCTTATGGCATTAATTAAAGGTTTTCAAATAATTCAAATGCTTTTAATTTTGGGAAGTAGATTTATACCGCATAACGTTTATTGTGCACATGCTGCCATGTCGTGTGCCACCCACCCTGTTAGGGGGCTTGAACAGTAGTTGGTATATGTTGATTTTTTGATCAAATATTTGATGAATCAAAATGCTGACAATGGATATGTGCTAATAAGGTATGTGAAACTATATTTTATGCATTATTGTCATATTTTAGCCGCCATTTTTACTTGAGTGGGTGACATATCTCTCGGAAAGCTATTTCAAGTCTTCAATGACTCCTCTTGTGTTCATTTTGTGCAGTCACAGATAATCCTTTCACAAATTAATGTAGTCAACTCATTGTCAACTGGTTGCCTCCACAGCTTGGGCACTTTTTTGTGGCAGATTTACAGTCCTTTGACTCATGATCGTCTGCGCACAACAGGCATCTGGGAAGAGCAGTGCAGTAGAAGCTACTGAGCCCCAAATGGGCGCAGCGGTGGCAGAACTGCGGGTTCTTATGCTTGTGTAAGCTTATGCTGACACACTCGTTGCCTATAGCTCTCAGCATCTTCAGCCAGATTGGCCATTCTTGGGTTGGTGTAACGGTGGCAATGAAGACACCAATTGGTTGTCCTTTATTGTATAGTTGTCGGCATCTATGAGCTTGAATGCCCATGCTTAACATGTCTTACCTGACAGCCTCCGGTGAGTGTCGGGCAGACAGACCTCTGATGGTGAAGGCGGTGGTGCGTTCATCCCCATGAGGAGACCTGGGCATTCTCCGCGCCAAGTTTGGTCCGTAGAGCATTAAAGTCCGCTAGTGTGCAGCACTGTACCCTGCCTAGCGATTCTTCGTAAGTTATGGTGAATGATTGATTTTGGACCGTGGCCCTAATCAAGCTTTTAAATGCACTGATGTCGTTGACGTCATAGATGACTAGTGCGGGTGGCCAGGGACCCTTGGGTGGGGTGGAAGGATGAGGAGATGATTCCTATTCCATGTCTGCAGCTGCTGACACGGACTGCTCCATTTCTTCTTCAGCACCTTGAGGCGCAATAGCGTCAATTTTGTTTGACATTGGAACATTGGCGATGAAAGCCTCAGAAGAGGTTCGTGCCCGTTTCAGCGCAGATTCTTCTGCGGTTAGAAATGGCCATTTATAATACAGCGGCGTGATATTCTTGATACTTCGCTTCGGCATCACGAAAACTTCATTGTCTGATGCCGGAGGATTGGTGTAGTTATCCTCCGACAATGATGGTGCTGTGTCGGCGTCAGCCATGGCTGTCGCCAGACCGTTTGGTGTATTGGGGGGGGAACCCTAACGAGGGGACCCACCCGGCTCCCCAGGAAGTGTTTCGGAGGTGCAGGCCCTCTTTCCTGGGTCACCGAGTGAGACCGACCGTTCTGTTGTGTATGTTTGTGTTCGCGGCAGAGGCGCCACCCAGAGGTAGGAAGGAGGAGCTAGTTAGCCTCCCCCCAAGACGCCCTCTCCGCGTGGAAGTGTCGTGAAGCGTGTTGGCCGTGCTTATATATCGTCGTTTTCCCGCGTTTTTCTTGGTGCTGCTCTGAGATTGGCTGAGGCGGGAATCACCCTTTTCCAAGTGCTGTGTAGTGGATATCCGTCCTCTCTGTTGAAATTATTCAGTTCCTTCATTATATCTATTACCTCACGTATTTGTCTCGAGAAGTATCTGCTTTCCTTGGTCAAAATCCTGGCAAATAATTGGTTTTGCTGGCAGGATTGCCAGCGAAACTGTTGTGTCACAAAAAACTGACGCGGAAGAAATCCCGGAAAACATGCAGAGATCTACTTTTTCCCCACATTAGGCTGTACAAGAGCTGCAGAGTAAGTTTTTTTTTGCACACTGATAAGTAGAGTAGACATTCATTTTTATACATATGTGTTAAATATGTATAAGAATAAATATAAGTATGGAATGTATAAAGTGAGCACAAATGCCATACTGTCTAAACATGTGTGCATACTGTACACAGTCTGGCAGTAAAGAGTAAGCATATACTATACACATGTACTCCATACACTTAAGCCTATTTTATCTATACGATACAACAAAACACAATAATACCCTCCACAAATCCATTGGATGTCTTGCAGAAAAAATATGATACTCAGGAGATATTCCATATGCATTTAATGCACACTCATAGAAAGCTTCTATGAGATATAAAAAAAACAGATCTAATAAATGTTTAAAAAAGTAACTATGATGGATATGCACTAACTGATACGAGAATGCCAATTCCTTGAAGAGAAGGATAATTTCCAACTAAAGGATTATTCCAAAAGAGAAGAATAATTCTTGTCATTAAAAAATCCCACCAAGCTAGCATGAAAAGGATCAAGAAAATGATTTCAGCAATCACCCTGTACATGAAGTTTGATAAAAAAATAAGATGATTATTTTTAATTTGCAAGATGCTTAAATGCCAGTCACAATTTTTTGTTTTTTAATTGAAACACTTGTCCACGATGCGTGCTGACATTGGTTGCATAGCTAGTTGCTTACTTTATTATTGACTATCAAATGGCTTTCACATGTTTTGGTGTACTCGGCAAATTTTTTGTTATAGAAAAAATTGATCAAAGAATAAGAATTAAAGTTTGCTCATTCATTCATTGGTAATTCAATCCCATGATTGGTTGACTATAATCCTCCACCCATCCCAATCTAATTCTAAGTCCTTTACTTCCTGGTTGTTCTTCCTATGCCGATACAATATGGCGGCACCGGGAGTAGGCATTGAGTGTCATGCATGTAAAAAAAAGCCTTTCAAACTGGGTAAATGTCCTCCCCTGTGATAACTGCAAGCATCTCTTCCACCATAAATGTACCGGACTGAAAGAAATCAACTTGAAAGCCATTGAAGATGCGTTGGGTGTTTTCTGGCGATGTTTAACTCGTCGCGTAGCGGATGGTCTCAACGTAGCTAAAATGGCGGCTGACATACAATCCCTAAAGTCAGAATTATGGGGTTTGAAAACGAAAGTACATACATTTTCCTGGAAAGCCGACTAAAAAAGTGAGATTTTCTGAATGTGATACTAAGTCGACAAATTCGGTTACCAGCCCAGTTCGAGAAAATGTAGTTCCTGACAGTCCTGGAGCATCATCCCCCAATACACTAGGTGAGGACAAGTGAGATACAGATTCTCGCTCATTGAAGCTGCAAGGCGACGAGGCTCCAAATTTCAACAACACCGAAGTGGCTGACGTCGAGCCAGTATCTTACTCATTGAAGCTGCAAGGCGATAAGGATCCCAATCTACGTGAAGACAACATGAACACCACTGATCAAGATTCATGGACGACGCAGCACAAGAGAAAGAAGCGAAACTGTTTTAACACTTTCAGGACCGCCCCATATATGCATATCTTTCCTCAGGGGCCAACACAAAATATTTTAATATGGTATACAAATACACTTCTATTGTACGTTAGTTGCCATTTTTAGACATTTGACGCAAATCTGTAATGATTGGACAAAAAAAAAAGTTGTACGCATACGCCGCGTCGTCGGGTAGCAGCGCCTTCTTTCTTCATCCGTGACGTCATCACTCGCGCCTCAATAATGGGTTCGGATGTTCTTTACTCGGAAATTACCAGGTTTTAAAGTTTATTTTAACTTTTAATCCAAAAGGATTAATGTCCCTACTTATAAATGTATAGACGAGCACGATAGGCACACAAAAAAGCGAGAGATGCACACTTACATCGCGAATATTTCGATGTTTTCAAGTCTTCAGCGGCGACTATGGTAGGTATGCCTTTGTCATCTGCGCTAGAGAAAACAGAGCGGGGGGATGGAGAGACGACACAGTCCGTCCCTTTTACGACAGGGCAGGTCGGAGGATTAGCCCAAAGGAGGGACAATCTGGTGTGGGGGGGGAGTTTTGTCTCGGCGGAAGGAAGAGTAAAGGAATAGAGGGAAATTCCCAACCGGCGGGGGAGGGCAAATTTTGAAGGCTAGTGAACTTTTTTCAAACCTTGGGCCACGTGTGCGCCCAGAGCGAATATCTTTGCTAACTCCTTTTTTCCTGAACTGTAGAGAGATGGCGTCGGGTAGGTGGGGTGGGGAGGGGGGGAGAGTGCAAAATGGAGAGTAAGAAGCGGTCGTCAAATTTGGTTTCGTGTTGTCGTGCGTGAGTGGGGACTGGGAGGGGGAAGAAGAAGAGTCATTGCATGTACACCAGAGGCTATAATCCTAATGTTGAGAGATGTTGCACATTTACCGATTTGAAATGCGGGACAAAGGTTACATTGAAGGATGTAGACAATATTTGGAAATATTTTTGGTGTAAAACGTGTATAAATACATACTTTCATAAAATAGATTGCTGTGTAAGAGTATATAAGAATATTCATAGGTATTTCATTTATTAAAATTAAAAACTATAATATACCATATAAATAAACAAACTTGTCATGGAATAGTAAACAATTTATTTTTTCGAAGTATAAAAATATAAAAAAAACTAGTAAATACTTTATAATACATAAAAGTTGTGAATTGAAAATTTGATGCAATAATAAGAAATAAAAAAAAATCCTCCAATATTTATGATGTAGGCGGAAGCAATTTTCCAGGCAGAGTTGTTTCAGGCAGTCTGGGCAAAAATAATTTGTGTCCTTCCTCAACCATTTTTGGTTACAGAATACACATTTTTTTCTGAGCGCTCGTTTTGAGTCAGGGTTTCTTGGTACCATGGATGGGAGGTGGATTTTTGATTTTCGAGGTGGTAGTGGTGGAAGTGGAGTTTGGAGACGGGTAGCTAAGAGGGATTTTATAATTTCTAAACGAAAGTCGTAGTAGCTGGTTTTATGACCACGGTTATACAAATTATACGAGTTAGAAAGAATCAAATAAAAAATATGAATGCCTACCTTTTTGTACCACCGGAGAGTTTTTCTTTCGATTGGGTAATAGGCCAACATTTGGTCTTGTTGATCTATTCCCCACATCGACTTATTGCACTCGACGACGATTTTTGGTTTCGTTGTTTTTTCACCCCTGCAGTTTTCGACTTCTACCATGGAAGCACCGTATTCAGAAGATATAACCAAAACTTTCCATTTCATAACACCTTCCATTTCAAAACACAAATACCTTCTTCAGAATACCTATGCACTTCTTCCCCCTTCTTCAACTTCTTAGTTATAACCTCCGCCGGGTTATTCCTCCGGGTTGAATGAAGGGTTATAGTGCAATAGGTATTCTGGGAAAGAAGGTATTTGGCCAGGTCCACCGAGTTGTAAAAGTTGTCCATGTGGACTGAATGCCCTACTCCCAGTTTTTCCGTCATCAACTTCTTGACGACACTGGTGACATCACCAGGCCCCCCAATATCCTTATCTCCGCTCCCTGCATACACCATGAATTTTAGGACCAAACCATTGGGCTCAGTCAACAAATACAGCTTTATGCCATATTTGTGACGTTTGCCTAGGATGTACTGCCTAAAAATCAATCGACCCCGCCATAAAATCATCGACTCATCGATTGATAATTCTCTAATCGGAGAATAAATCTTTTCCATTGTTTCGTTGAAGAAATCAATGATAGGATTTACTCTCCGGAGTCTATCACTCGTCTTCATTTACTTTGGAGAAATGCAGGGCTCTCAAAATACGTATAAAGCGGTTCCGGGACATACAATGACTGAAGAGTGGAATGTTGAAGAGGCCATCTTTCCTCCAGTAGTCCTTCAGTCTATTCAGTCGGATGGTACCCATATGGAACAGAAGGCCGAGAAAAATTTTGATTTCCTCCTCTGTCACAGGATTCCACGGCAAAACTCTTTTTCCCTTACGGGATTCGAAAACAACGCTACCGTACTCATTCGTCGAGGACACAACAAGGTCGAAAAACTCCACGGTGGCAATCATAAAAAAAGCTTATGGGATTGGCAGTTTCGGGTGCATGCTGAAGGCCCGGGAATGCTCGGAAAGGAATTTGTGGTCGGGGTGGGAATGGGGGTTGCTCCGACCAGATGGGTGGAAGTGAGGGTGCAGGATGTGGGAGGGGTTGAGAAAGGCCGAGGTGAGAAGTAAAGGGTTGGGAAGGACCTGGTGAATTTTCCCGACAAACCGCGCCAGCCTCTGCCTGATCTTCTCCTTCGTCGCTTCCTTCTTCTCCGGACTCGCCATCGCTGGAATCGGAGTAGGCCAGTTCCTCGTACTCCTCATCCAAAGACCACTCTTCCATCACCTTTGATATGTCCTCCGGCAAAAGTGTTTCTTTGGCTGCTTTCCGCGGCCTCTTTATGCCAGAAGGGCCAGCTCCAGGGTCAGACATATCTCTGAAAAATGTTCGAGAAATTACTATGTGTACACAAAGCAGTGGTAAACGTACAAAATTTCATGAAATTCACGACGGCAAAATTATTTGTCTGAAATTTACTGTTACTTCCACATCAAAAATAGTTGTA
Organism: Ceriagrion tenellum; assembly: GCA_963169105.1. Lineage (NCBI taxonomy): Eukaryota > Metazoa > Arthropoda > Insecta > Odonata > Coenagrionidae > Ceriagrion > Ceriagrion tenellum. The sequence goes on from OY720634.1 coordinate 166,625,046, forward strand.
TACAAAATGCATACAGTGCAGCAGCAGAAAATTACCGAAAGGTTATGCGAGCAACACGCATTTAGTGTAGCCGGTAATAGACGAGAGAAAAAAAGACGCACAAACGACCCCGAAAGCTACAACAACGCGTATCGTCTGTTATTGTACATTTTGAGTAATTTAGAAAAAAAAATATTTAGGCACTTTCAGACGAGCAAAGGACACTCCAAAATTGTTATAGTCACTAAAATACTCTCACACTGAAGTAAAATTTTTTTCGTAAAAATCTCTCTAAAGGACTATAAATCTCTATAAATTTCCACAAATTCTATGGATCAAAACGGAACTAATCCTTTGAAATAAATCCCCCGCTTTTTGCTACATTTTTGTTACGGTGCAGATAGTCATCATCACTCATCTAAATACGTCAAATTTAGCATCCAATAATCATCGAGTTGTTTAAATATATATGAAAGTACACTTACATTAGGCGTGATGTATATTCTTCGGAATGAAGGTCCTTCGGTTTGGAAGGTTCTTCGGAATGAAGAATGTAAGTTGAGAGCAGACTGCAACATGAGGAAAATATGTTAGCGTGGAGGAGAAAATAGCGAAAGAATATTGTAATGCATACTACAAAATATTAAAATTATTTAAGATATTACCTTGATTATCCAAATTTTTTCACCCAAAAAGCTTTCTTTGAAATAATAAAAGCTGAGGAACCTAAAAAAAAGAACATTTATTGCTGAATAAGGTATTAGATTAATGTAAAAGAAATCAATCTTAATAACAGAATACAGAAAACTTAACACTTACCATAAAGTTGAGTAGCGCGAGAAAAAAAAACTAGGAAAAAAAACGAGAGGCCAATGCATCTTCTACGAAGGATGAGCTTTCACTGAGGCCCACTGCAATTTTCAGCACTTTCCCGGCTCACCACATGCTCTGGGATACCATTAGAAACTGAGAGCGCTCGGACGCACACGCTGCGTCGCCTGGCCCTGGCAGGCGCACGCCAGGACGAAGCGTATGCGTCCTCGGTCCTGAACGTGTTAACATTGGTCGGGGTGAGTCTAAAAACGAGAACGTAAGTGGTCTCCGAGCCGCTAAGAGAACTATTTTAATGTATATTGGGCGTTTGGCCAACGATAGTACCACTGACGATGTGATGAAACATGTGAAAGACAATTTCAGTGTAAAATGTGAGTCATGTGAGACAATTGTCGGCAAAAGTGCCTACGGTTCCTTCAAAATCGGCATTGACTACGACGATTATAATAAATTGTCGAACCCTCCTTTATGGCCTATTTATATGGCCTTTGCCACAAATGGCTTCCATTGAAGGTATGTACTGCCATTACTCTGGACTGCGCGGATGGCCCACTCCGCATCGTATCTCTGTACGTTCCTCCCTCTGCACTATTACAACTGGCGGAACTTTCATCCATCTTCCACGGCAATACCCCCGGTGGTTGCGGCGGGAGACCTGAACGCGAAGCACACGGACTGGCATTCCAGAGTCATGAACTCAAGAGGTCGGCGCCTGCGACTATGGTCATGGCACCAACAAGTTGCCATCACCGCCCCGAATACGCCAACACATTACTCATACGGCGGTAATGGAGATGTGCTTGACATCGCACTACACTCCAACCTCAAGGCGCCTATCACAGCCAAATCACTGCATGCTCTGGACAGCGACCACCTGCCAGTGATTTTTCATCTTGCCCGCCGTCCTACGACGATGCCCAGAAAAACAGTCATGGACTATGAAAGAGCGGACTGGAAGAAATTTCAAACAGACGTTACTTCCAAAATCCAAAATTTCAGCATACCTCTGACTCTGGATAACCCAGCCGCAATAGAAGCTGCGTGCGAAGAGGTGATGACAGTGATACAAACTTGTATTAAAAATGCAATTCCGGAAAAAACCACAAAAACCTGGAAGCATCTCGCCCTTCCACCAGCCATCAAAACAAATTCGTGCTAAGAACCACCTCAGCAGGCAATACTAGAGAACCCGCTGCCCGATGGACTAAGGAAACATGAATATTGCCAAATATAGAACAAGAAAACTGATCCATCAATTTCGCAGGGACTCTTGGAAGAAGAAAATCTCTTCTCTAACTATCCAGGACGGCACGCTTTGGAGAATGGCGAGGACTATCCTTGGTCGGGAAACAGAGGAGGCGCTGATTCATACTAACAACGGTCCAATATACTCCGCTCCGGAAAAGGCGGAGCACATGGTAGACCATCTGGAAACGTCTTTCCAGCCGGCGCCCTTCCCACCGTGGGTATCCAACCCATTATTAACGCCGGTGACACCACCCAGAGAACCAAAGACTCAAATACAACGGGACGTGGACAATGCAGCTCTGGTCAAGGCCATCAAAAGACGTCGCCGTCGCTAAGCGCCAGGACCGGATGGCATCACGGTCGAAGCCTTGCTTCAAATTCCGGTCTCACTAGCCACAATTCTCATCATCATTTTCAACCGATGCCTCTCATTAGGCTACTTCCTGGCTATCTGGAAGGGGGCGCGAGTCATTTGCTTGCCAAAAGCAAACAAGCCACCAACAGTAGCAGCAAACTTCCGACCAATTTCCTTACTCAACACTATGGGGAAGCTGTTGGAGGACATCATCCTTAAACATCTACTGAAATTGACGGAAGACCTAAACATCCTGCCGGATCAGCAGTTCGGCTTCAGGAGTGAACACTCCACCACACACCAAGTTGCCTTCTAAACTTCATCGTAGCCGGCCTCAACATCCGTCACTCCACCGTCGGGGCTTTCTTCGACGTGAGCAAGGCATTCGACCGTGTGTGGCACGAGGGCTTGATGTGGAAGCTCCAATCCTGGTGTTACCCGACGTGGCTCACAGAAACTATCAGATCATGGCTCCCCGGGAGAAAATTCTTTGTGTCCTGGCGCACAACACCATCGTCCCCTCGAAACATCCACGCGGGTGTGCCTCAAGGGAGCTAGCTGTCGCCGCTCCTCTTTAATATTTTCACATTAGACATGCCGTGCAACTTCGGCCCCAACGTTCTCGCGGCCATGTACGCTGATGACGCCACCATCTTGGCCAGATATCTAAAGCAGAACATGGCCGTCCGGTATCTGCAAAGAGCGGTCGATGCCATGGTATTCTGGTACGAAACGTGGCGTCTCGCCCTTAACGAAAATAAAACCCAAATGATCGTCTTCAGCAGAGCCTTCCGTGATCCACCAGAGCTGTTGGTCGGCAGCACGGAAGTCCCATGGAACGAAACTGTCGAATATTTAGGCATCATCCTTGACATGCGGCTAAATTTAAGATCCCATGCAAGACGCGTCGTTGGAGTTATCGGGCGTCGAACTGGGGAAATCGTCCACCTGCTAGGCGACAAAAACATAATCATTCCAAATTGGATCACGCTGGTCAACGCAATACGCCGACCAGTGTTGACGTATGCCGCCCCCCGCCTGGTACGGTCTCCTGTCGGAAGGAGCTGAAAACATCTTAGCAATTGCCGACAGGAAGTGCATCCGATCTGCCTTACGACTGGGATGGACGCCGCATAACACAGCCCCCTGGGAAATAGATAACACACCGCCCATCGAGGATATCATTCGAAGACAAACCGTCAATTTCTACCAAGCAGCCAACAAAATCCCAGCATGAGGAAATCAGGACTGTTCCGATCCATACCGCATTGCCTTGGGACAAGTGCCCGCGTCCCATAGCGGGAACAGGAGCGGCGGTAGACCAACCGCCACAAAAGAAGAATGGCCGCAGAACGGCTGGAACCCAACGCCCCTAAATAAGGACATTGCAAAGACGCAAGGATAAAAATATCAAGGAACAAAGACTGAAGGGCCCATTGAGTGCCGGGTAGTTGCATGGAAGGGAAAGATTGTTCCCGTCCAGTACCTGAGGTGACGACACTTCGACCTGAAGGCGCTGGCAGGATTGCCAGCAAAATTGTTGTCCCTCTAACAACTGACACGGAAGAAATCCCGGAAAACATGGAGAGTTGTACATTCCAGCTCCGCGGAAACCTGAGAACCAACGTGGAGAAAAAGTGTCTTTTAAATAAAGGTCTTATCTTGATCACTTGCAGAAAAAATGAGTGAATTAACCGAGGTGAAGCAAAACTGAAAAGTTCTCGAACATAGTCCAGTTGCGATGCTCTTCAAGTTATACAATGCACTTCATGTGTATTGAAGAAATCTGTCAATGCTATTGCCTTTCAAAGACATTAGTAACTTTCTCTTCTTGAACGCTTTACATTGCTTTTAGGAGCTCTTGGTCCTGGTTAACGAATCACCTCTCTTGTGTTTTTTCTTATAGGGTAGGTCGATGTGTCCTATACATAATGTGTGTTGTCTCTGAGGCGGAATAAATGTCATAATTGAATTGCTTCTTTTATAATTTATATTAAGTTTGATTTTTTTGGTGCTTTAAACTTTTTATATGATTTTAAAACCAAGGGAACTCTTGAGTGAATGAATAACTTGTATTATGTATGCTCAAGAGTTAATTATTTGCTTGTTCTCACTTCTTTGCCCATTTTTAGGTCAATTGGAGTTCTTGCATATGTACTTCTCAGTGGTTGTTCACCATTTGGCTCTGACTGCAAGCAGGAGACATTTTGCAACATCTCAAGGTGCAACCTCACGTTTCCAGAGGAATTGTTTGGCAGTGTCTCAGAAGCAGCTCTGGATTTCATCAGAGCCACTATCGTTGCCAAGCCTAGGTAAGATGGCATCCAGACCAACATCTATATTGTGTGCCCATTTTTGTTTCTCCTAGAATGTTAGTGACTTTTTTTTACCATGTTTTTATTAACTCACTTTCTTGTCTGTCTGTTTGTCTGTTCAGTACAAATTTTGCAATCTATTTTAAACTAACTTCTCGGTGAGCTAGAGACTTGAAACTTAAGGCATGCCTCAGAACTGGATGAAAATGCAATAAAATATGTGAATAATATGATACTTAATAATAATAATAATAAATTATGATAATACTGCCCTATGACCCTGGAGATATTGAGTCCGTCCTGGAAAACGATAAATGCAGCATCAGGTGGAATTACTCCTTTTCTACCACCAGGCAGTTGGAGGCGACCAAGCCTGATATTGTTCTCCTAGACCACCTCTCACGCTCCATGTTCGTGATAGAGTTTTCGGCCCCGGCTGAAACGGACATGGATGCAAAGGAGGTGGAGAAACGGACGAAATATCAACACCTGCTTTTTGAGCTTCGGCAAATGTACCCAGGGCACTCTGTTAAACTGGTAGTCCTCATCATAGTTGTGCTCGGGGGAGTTAAGGGCTCGCTGCTGGAGAGCATCAAGTACATTCTGTCTTGCGTGACACAGGTGGAGTCACTTGCAGCTCGCATGCAGAAGGCCGTTATACTTGGGTCCCTCCATCTACTCCGTATGCACGGCCCAACTGCAGCATAGCCACACATCCGATGGGCGTCGGACGTGGCTGCGGTAACTGCCCCACCCCTCTTGAGTCCTCGGCCATTATGATTGCAATGAAACCCGATGCTTGCCGAGGACTCAGAGGGGAATGTTAATGAAGTAATGATAATAATAATAAAAGTTAGTGCTAGGGGAAAAAGCGGAGCACAACATAGAAAAGCCAGTGTCATTGAATGCAACACTATTGACAACTTCTTTCGTATTATCTGCTAAAGTGTGCAGTTCTATTGGTTTTCTGTTTTTTTTAAAAATATTTTTATTTTAACGGTAAGGGATGTTTAATGCTCACATCGTCTCCTTATTTAGTCATTCATTCATTTTGTCATTGTTCTTCATATGCATCAATTGATTGATCGTCAGCGACGGGCAAGTGTTGAGGAGGGGGGGGGGGTCGGCGATCCCAAGGGTCTGGTTACCGCAAGCTCTCGGCCCCTATATCCTCCGCTGGTGCCGTCGCTTCCGACATCAGTGAGAAGTGTGGTACTATCATCATTTTTTTTTACTGCAACCTCTTTTCATCAATGTTGCCTTCCTCATTCAATAAATGTTTCTTGACCCCAGAATCATCGAAATAAAGTAATATCTTCCGGAGGACTGCTACTGTGGTCCTGTTCAATTTGCAGCTGTTTTTTTAAGATGTGGGTCATTCTTTTTTGTAATTGACTCCTGGAACTTCTCCCTTGCAGTTCAAGGTAAATTCCTCGTATATTGCTCTTTTTGTCACGTTCATGTGGTAATTCGAGAGTCTTCCCTTAGACCCGTCTTGTCTAAAAAGACCGAGTCCGCAATAGCTCCATGGGCCACTCTCCACCCTAAGTCGCCATCTCTCCCTGAATTTGGCCACGTTCTGAAGGAGCGCCATGCTGTCGCCTCCAAGCAGATTTTGTTGGGTATCGGCCAGTCTCCTCCCACCCTTGCGTATAATACCTCTTAAAGATGTTTCTCCTATTGATGGGGAGTGGAATGTATACAGAGCTCCTCTGACTCTTAAAAGCGTATGTCGCTGTGGTGGGAAGGTTCCTCAGTTCCTTTTGTGAGAGCACTTGTAGTGATTTCGGTCGGAGAGTGAACCACGCCTGCAATATATTCTTTTGATGAGCCCGGTCCGGTGCTGCTGTTGTGGCGGTAGGCTCCGCATCCCCTCGGAAGAGACCCTCAGGTTCCACTCGGGGGAAGACAGCTCGGAGCCGCGTCGTTTGGAGAATGCGACAGGGTGCGTCTGGGTCTCTCCTGGGCTGTGTTGAAACAAAAGGCTAGCAGTCAGGTCCGAAGATCGATGACGGTCAAGCCACCCTCGTGGATAGGGGCGTAGAGGATGGACTTCCTCACCCAATGCCGTCTTCCAGACCACAGGAAGTTTTTGTGGGCCATAATCAGCTCATAAAACTATGTTATGAGTTTTGTTACAGATACCAATCATAATTTCTTCAATAAGAGTCATTCGTCAATGACTTGTATTGAAGAAATTCAAGAAGAGCCATTGACTAGTGACTCTTATTGAAGAAAGAACCATATCACTCGTGCTTCAGATTTTCACAAATCAGGAAATTTGGATAGGTTCTCACGACAGCATGTCTGTCTCTCTCTTGATTCCAGGAGCCGCCTCACTGCACGGCAGTGCCTTGAACATCCGTGGCTTGCACCCATGGCCACGTCTCCATCGGCACTCTTTACAGTCTTGGTGTCACACAGCCAACCCACCTCGGATGATGTCTCGACTTCATTCAAAGATCCATCTTGCCCCACCAAGTGTGCTGAAAACCATTGCAAGTGTGGTGGGCACGAAAGTTACTCGGAGGGACTCTCGTCACCCCTCAAGTCCCCATTGTGCGATCGTGGAATTCGGTGCTGATGAGTGGGCAGTGTGCCGTTTGGTACACACCACCGATAAGTTTGGATGTGGTTGTCTGTTCCTGATGGCAGTGTGTGCCACCTTGTGATGCCATGGTTGCCAAGGCTCCCCTGAGAACGTGTTGGGTGTCTGTGGACAACAGCTGATGGCGAAGTTTTTGTGACCCTCATCGTGTTCACTTCAAGCCTTCAAAAGGTTTGTTTCATGTTCCTTAAAAGGAGAAAAGGCATTAGTCAATGCTATGCACTGTTTTAAAAAACAGATGTGGTGTTGATTGAGATTTTCTGTGTTCCACTTGTGTTCATCCCTTCACAACATTGATAAACCAAATGCTCCCATCATCGACTCCCAGGCAACATTTGTTTTTTGACCTGTAACTTCCAACTGGATATTGATGCTTTAATTTGTCATTAGTCTAAGTTAGCTCCGTGAACAGTTATGATATCTAAGAGAATTTCACGGTTTTATACCCTTAGAAAATTTTGGCTCTACTTTAGAAATTAAATATTTGGTCTAAGTGGGAGTGAAACTTTCATTATTTATTGGTTGTATCAAATCTACTCGCACCATAAAAATGTGTAAATATGTATCACTTGTAGATATTTTGACAACCTTCTTTAAATTATGGAAATGGATGATTGTACATGATTTCATGAAATAGTGCCTTTTGTGAAAATAGTACCAGTCCAAAGACTACCCTGTAAATGTTATGAATATTATGTGATGTGTTTTGCCCTTCGTATAGGTTGTAAATAAGAATTCAGCATGTGCCTCTACAAGTTGGCCCATTCTTCTTTTTTATCTCTGGTATCTGTTACACTTGAAATGACTGTCTAATTCCATGTTACCAGACCTCCCCATTCTCTTTTGCCTATAAGGTTTTGACCAATCAGTAGAAGTAACCTTTTATGTAACTGTTGTGAATTAGAGCCCTCAAAAAGCCTCTGTGATTTGTTTCATAAGTTATTTCTCACTCATCCCAGGTTATTTTGTGAACTTAGTAAAGTTATAAGGATATAAGATGAAGCACCCTTTTCGAGCAAACTTAATGTTGAGTTTCTTTCTATTCATTGATAAGAAAGTGGTTGGAGTGGATGAGTAAGATAATTTTTTATTGGAGTGTACTACTTAATTGGATGGTCACAATTGGGAAGTGGAAAATTGTGTCTTTTTTGTAATAACATGATGACAACACTCAATTATGTGAAGTATTTAAAATGACTATTGGACCTAAACCGTAATAACAAAAAAAACTTATTTCTTAGCTGATCAAGCAGTAGGCAGCAGACATGAAATATTAAGTTACTGTAATTAATACTTCAATCACTTTTTTATAATTAGTATATGGCAGGTTACCATTTGAGGCATTTAATGCAACATTAGAAACATTTTTGAGGTAAAATATTTTGCATGTGGGAAATTACTGATTGTTGGAGAGAAAAAAGGGAAATAGTTCAGTATCATGACAAAATTGGTCAAAATAGCAATGCTGGAATGTTTCATACTGATCAGTAGTCTGGTTGGCAGTAATGTGAGTGGGCAGGTTTCATATTTTAACCCAAAAACTAGTCTTATGTCTGCTGCTTTGCAAAAGCAATCCTCTCAGAACATTGCATTACTGGTTAACACAATTACTAATTCAAAATTTATGAGCAGAATTAATGATGGTGTAAAATTGTACAAATGGTATGTTCCTCTTTCTTGTCAAAAATCCAAAGCAATAAAGTTTCCAAATAATCTTAACAAGGTATTGTCGACAAATTTATTGTTGAATTATTCCATACATACATAATACTGTAGGAACCCTGCCTATGTCACAGGTAGATGTTTTTGGTCTGCATTAAATGTCAATTATTTTTGGAGTCGTATGTTGTTTCCAGCCTGTGCAACTGAGCTTATCCAATACCATGATTCTTTCAATGGCAGAAAATACCATTACCCAGCAAATGTTTGATGCAACATGCAGCACTAGATTTTTTGTCCTTTGGTCCATCAATGATTGCGTACTATACCTCTGGGCTGAGTGAAATGAGGCAATGGCTGTAATTCAGGGCCACCATGATGGGAGTGTGAACCTGTGGCCTCTGGTCAAAGTTAAGCCCCCGAGGGCCCGCACCCCACTTGGGCCATTGGGGTTAGTGCCCATGCATTAAGGTGACTCGGGAGTAATTATTTGTATTGTGGAGTATTATAACTCATCCAATTTGAATTTCACAAGTGAATGACCTAACAGACCAATTTGATCATTGATTTTACGTAGTTCATTACCATTATATGTTTAGTTACCATAGAAGTTGGGGGTAACAGGATCACCCCTGGGAAATTTCCTTGAGAGACTTGTAGCAATTGAAAGAGTATGCGTTGTTGTACCTCTTGTTGTACCTTCTATTGATTTGAAAAAAATATTGGTTTACCAAATTATTTGGTGGAAATACATGTTGTGGCTGTTGTAAAAATATCCCTGTATCTAGATAGTGGGAAGACAGAGAGGGGAAAGACGAGTTGCAATGAAGAAGAAAAAGAAATGTATTGTAGATTTCCATGAAAAAGTTCTTTTACTCAAAAACTACAAGTGTTTGCATAAAATTTAACAAATTTTGAAAGGCAGTTTTGGATGTGGCAAAAATAATCATATTTTTAGCTTAGAGTGACAGGAACTATTACCTTACATTATGGAGTATGAGTAACTTACAGTATCAGACTCAAGTAAATAATACGAAAGGAATTGTAACTTATACAAATAGGGCCAGGTGGGATAAAGTGACCCCAAACATGTGGTCCAGTTCCCCAATTGGCAGTGAGAGAAATAGTGAAGTAGGTTGCATAGGCAGGGATTTTCAGCTAAGCAGGTGTCATTAATGAATGTAATATTTTTTTCAATTATGAATAATGAGTGAAATAAGGCTTACATAAAGTTTTAAATATTTATTGCCACTAACAACCTGGAAACACATGTGTAGAGGTCCGTGAAAGTGGTTTTATTTTTTGCTAAAATTCGTTTTAAAACTATGTGATTTCGGTGTTATAGAAAATCTTTGCGGTGTTATTATAATGTTACCATTTTTGCACATTTCTAGGCGTTTTATTATTTTTTGGTACACGTTTTGTGAATGCTTATACTTTTATTACGCATTTTACATAACATTTAATACAATTTCGATTATACAAAATTTCTGATAAAACCAAATGAAGGAAATGGTTTAAGTTGTGTTAATATCAGAGAGTGAGCAAGAAAAGGTGCACCGTGAACACTTCACTTTAATAATTGTCTTTGTGAGGAAAACTAGAGCAAAAATAACCAAATGGTACTGAAATTTGTTTTCAATTTCATTGTATTAATTTAGACCAATGTGAAGAGAAAATCGCTTTTCAGTGAAGTCTGTCATTTCAAACAAAAACTTTCCAGGGGCAGATCTGCAAAACAAGTAAAAAACCAAAGTTAGACTTATTCAGGTGAAAAAACACAGAAACAAATTCTATGGATCCAGACTACTGCAGAATAGAAATAAAATACCAGGAAAATGCAACCATGGTGAGGATTTCAGCATTCTCTGGCTTCAGTCTTCTCCTTCCATCAGATACCACCACGCAATATTGAGATATCGATCGTTCTGCATCTACATTGAACGTAGGGTACCAAACAGCTTGCAGAACAGTCGTTGTGAATTCCATGTAGTCTTCTTTTATGGAACACAAAAGCAACAACTGTTCCTTGGCCATTTTCTGCAGCATGGTGTAGCCTTCAATAAACTTTTGAGGACTAATAGGGGCAGCATATGACAACTTCTTCAACTTGCTTAAAATGCTATCAATCGTTTGGACTGGGGAATACAGACTTCTCGGATCAAACAAATTATTAAGTGCTTCAAAAATCAACCTTGAAGGGTCTTCAGCCATCAGTTGGTTGAGTTTCAGTAGACTCTTCTGAGCAGTCATCTTCAAGGCATTTACAACTTCAGCTCTGTTAATGGTTTTCAATGTTTTTAATTTGGCATTGAGCTCTGGAGAAAAGACCTCCTTCGTGACTAGACCCAGCATATTCTGCAGAATCTTCAGTTTAGAATGCAGGACATGAGCTGTGGGGTAGCTATTGCCTTCCAGGAAAGTGATTAAGTTTAAAAAGCGGTCACAGTTGTCAGCAACAAACTGCGCTTGGATTCTTATGACATCTAAAGCACTTGAATTTAAGTTTTTAAGGAAATGAACACCACTGTTTTCATCTTTCATTTTTTCCATAAATTCCATTATGTCATCTAGGTGCTCATGAATATAAAGCACAGCCAGAAACCACGTATTCCATCTAGTTTGCACTGGCATGGGAAAAAATTTTACTTTCCTCATACTTCCCACGTAAAAATTCCAAGTAAAGATGTTTCCTTCTTCTTGCATTCAGAAATGCTGCTTTTGTTTTTGCAACTATTGAGTTCACTTCATCCAAATTGCACTGCCAAATTTGTCCCACTAAGTTAACTTTATGTGCCCAACATTGCACATGCGCAAGATTGTCCCCAATAAGCCCCCTCAAAGTATTAACACATGCACTCATGTAACGTGCAGAATCTGTAACAACACCAACAACATTGTGGTAATGGACCTCATATCGATTTAAAGTATCTACAATAGCTTGTGAGCAGGAAGCACCATTTGCAACATCTAAAACTACACTTGCAACTAAATAAATGCTCTGGCAGTAACTATTTTCCAGTAAACGAAATAACACATTAAACACAATTTCCTGATTTGTCCGTTGTTTCGTCACAAAAAACGAACAGCTTTTTGTCCTTAACACAACATTTAAGCTCTTCCTGCTTCTTTTTCCCTATAATCGGTATGTAGTGTTGGCGAATACGATCGGCAGACTGCAAATCCCCGCTACCTTTCATGTACTTAGAGAGCCATTCCCGAATTTTTGGATTATCGAGTTTCTCTACACTAATTACAGCATTTAAAAATGCTTCAGTAGTAGCGACAACAAACTCCTCTTTCTCCTCCTTCGCTTTCTTTGACTGAGTAACTGTCTGTTCAAATGATAGCTGCCGTTTTGCGGTGCCCCTTTCTTTCCCACGTTTATGTGTATCGCTACCGATGTGCTTTAACAACGTGTCACGTCTTTCAAATTCAAGTCTTTTATCGCAAAATTTGCACAGTAATACTTTGTCGTTCACATAAAATCCTTCTGAGCTGAATTCACTCGCCCTGGTATGAACGGTAACACTAGGTTTCGGCATTTTAAAATTCCTTTCCTTCGTTTGATATTTAAAGATGTACCGCGAGAACAGAAAACAGTCCAAACTCGAAACACGACCTCTCACGATGGTGTTTTCAAACAGAGTGCTGGGAAGCTACGGTATAACCATGAGTGATGTATAACTTACATTTTGGCCAAAATGTTTCTTGTCGTGGGCTCCCTTTTGATACCCCTCACCAAGGGTGCTGAGGGAAGGCGATTCGGCTCACGCCGCGGGATTACAACTTCCGCCCCCGGTTTGCAAGCTTTCGCTTATTACCGAGGACAATGGAAGAGGTGGGAGGAAAGGATGGGTAGGGAAGGTTAGCGAAACCACTGCCCCTTCGAGACCGACACCAATGAGGCGAATTGAGGTCAAAAGGACCTCAAGGGCCTCCGCCTCCCCGAAGTGCTCGTTTTAGTTTGGTTCCCCCAAACAACTGAGACGTGTCACCGTCGGCTCCGCTTTCGCTAGAGCCTACCGCACATCTCTGCGTACCGAGCACAGTGGCGACACTCAATGTTAAAAAGTGAAGACAGCCAAGCAGACGACGACGGACGACGGCCCGAGACAGCGCTTCAGGTGATAGTGTGCGCGAACCTCTCTCCCTTCCCCATCCCTTAGCTTTCCCCTCCAGTCCCCATCCCCCTACCGTTCATTGTTATGCGTGTTGCGTTTCAGGGGGATATAAGGGGTATCATGGAAATAAAATTCACACATACTGAAGATAAAAAATGCCAATTTATTCTTCCACATCCAACACAAAGACATTTCAACATAAAAGAAATACACACAATACAGAGCAATGGGCAAAAATTGCCAAAGGTAAAAAAGTAAAATAAATATTCTCCTATGTAAGTTGCACAGCTGAGTAATTTAAACTAAATATTCTAGGAAGATTAAAACTTGCCACAAAAATGTGGGAATAAGCAGCATGAGATCAAGCTAATGCAAGCTTGATTCGGGTAGGTATATAACAATGATGATAGGTTACCACCCAAATGGAAGGAAAAAGTACATTTGAGATCAAAGCAATTCAAGCATGATATAGGCAGATCCTCAGGCAGGATCAAAACTGATAACGGAAATAAAATTAAAATGAAAGCAATGAGAGCAAGTCATCGCCTCAAAACATGAAAGTGATTCTATGCCATGATAACAACATGTCACCAGGAACGAAATAACAAAAAGAGCTTAAATGACATCACAGAATAACTGTATCAATACACTTTGAGATCCGAGAAATTCAAGCAAGATTTTGATGGATGCAGTTACCATCAAAATTTGCCTCAACAGTAAAATTAACAAGAGCAGCGACAAGTCATTTCTTACAAATTTAACATGATATCATGCCTTCAATAAAACTTGCCACTAATATTAAAAAACCAAACCAGCATAAATGAGGAATGACATAATAGAATAACTCTGCATCCATACACTTCAAGATTAAAGCAACTTAAGCATAGTTCATGTTTAAACAAGAACCTTGATAGCATCACAACCAAGATGCTACCTAGCCAGCTTTGAATGAAAGACCTAATCAAATGATATTACCTAATTAACAGCTGAGAAAATAGTTTCAGAATTGCAGGGTGTAGCTGGTGAGCTTTGAATCACATCACCACAACTGAGGAGCCTAATTAATTCACCCTCTTAGTGCAACAGCCAATTTATCAGATTTTGTATCTCCAGCTAAAAGTGCAGCAAGCCGACACATCGGCTAATCCATATATATATAGTTCAACATAACAACAAGGAAATATCAACATTTATTTTTCAGATCATGGAAAGGAATAGTATCAATTTTAAATGAGTAATTATATTCATTAAATTCAGAACTGCATATCGATTAGAACAACAAATTTATGACATTTAGTAGTCAAAGTTGATATGCTTAAATTATATACCCTATACACTCATTGCTGCTTCTGAAGAAATAACTAAAATTAAAGCACTAAGAGGATAAACAAAAAAATTGGGATAGGACACCAAGGGCTGGTTACACAATGTGTTGTTACAGGAAACATATGAGTGTATTAGTCATGGTTACACAGAGACCTCTGTATAACCATGAAAATACCCATAACTAATCCTGGTACCGAGAGAGCCTGTTGCCCAAATAATTGGGATTAGGTATCCCTCTGATTCGCTTTTTGGGTTGCCGCCGTGCGGTCTGCCGACTTACGTCATTGGAGTGAGGATCACCGGACCCAATGGAGGGTCAAAACGGACCAATTTTGGTCAAATGTGTGAGTACAACCCACTCCTCAATAGGTCCCGACAACCCATAAGTGCTGAGGGAAGGTAGGTAGCAGGTAGATGCAACAAAATCGCTTAGTTTTGATTTCAGCTGTTGCCAATCGGTCAAGAAAGGCAGTGAAAGAAGCACGCATAACTAAACACAATCGGAAACAAAGAAACTCAAACTGGGGGTGTGTCCAAATGATTTTTCTTTCATTGAAGCTCAGTGGAGCACCGAATATCCGAGGATCCGTCCGCTAATAAGTAGCACCCCCTCTCCTCCTATCCTTTCTGTTCCTTCCCCCAACTGCTAGCGCTTCCGTTCCCAGCCAGCGGCCGTATTTAAGTATACAAAATTGTTACATTAGGCCCACACTTAAGATTTCCCTGCAACAAGTTATCCAATTACGCTGTCTACTGCGTCGCGGTGAGTCACCGGAATTACTGCTCGGCATTGACGCGTGCCG
Organism: Ceriagrion tenellum; assembly: GCA_963169105.1. Taxonomy (NCBI): domain Eukaryota; kingdom Metazoa; phylum Arthropoda; class Insecta; order Odonata; family Coenagrionidae; genus Ceriagrion; species Ceriagrion tenellum. The sequence goes on from OY720634.1 coordinate 166,640,297, forward strand.
GGCGCGTGAGCTTATATTTCCACTCTTCCGCTGCCGTGTTAAATTTCTTTCAACACATTATTGATTCAGAATATCTAATTCTTCAAAGCGCGTCATTCTAGATATTTCCGAGAATTTCAGGATTGATAAATGTGAATCGAAGAGAGAGGCGGTGATTAATTTAACGGCAAACTCCGGCAGAGACATCACTACAGTGCGCGAATTTACGCGAATGCGATATGCGCGAGACAAAGCAAGCCAATTGACCTTTGAATCGTAATGAGATAGAGCGAATGAACGTGAGCAGCGTTAAATAATGAAGGCTTAGGCTTTAATCGATTATGACTCATTAAATGTGACTTTTTCGCTAATTCACGTAAAATTTGCGAAAAAAGCGAAATTTCGTTTTATTTACCGATTTCGCGGTATTTCGCGATATCGCGTCTCGCGAATTTCACGGATCTCTACACATGTGTTAATGCAAAATATGTATTGAGTTTTGACACCAGGAGTAATGTCTTCATGCAGAACAGCATTGCACTGGTTAAACAAACAGTTAAAATGATTTTTGGGATGAGGATCCCAGCAGGGCTCATCTAATTACCATACCCTCTAAATTCCGTCATGTCCCAGTCAAATTTTGACTACTGACTGAAGGATATGTTGTTCTCATGTAATTGCTCACTCTGGAGTCTGAACTTGCTCGTAATGAGCATAGCTTGACAGATACACAATTACAATGCTTTACTGTCTTTTATTCCTGATTCTTCTGCATGAAGTAATGTATTTTAATTTTTCAAAAATTTCTAACTGAGAATTAATATCTAACAGTTATTATCTGTGGAAAAGTACTATTTTTTGTGGACAACGTCAAGTCCTTCAAAAAGTCCTGAGAGCCATTTTTCCCACCACCCTCTGGACACAGCACAAGGCCTTAAGGTTGGTCCAGAAATGATTTCTCTCCAATCTCTTCCACCAGCTACATGCTCAAATGGTTGAAAGCGAGATCAATGCATACTTAAACCAAAGGTCATGTTTCTCAAAAGGAAAATGTGGAGAGCATCAAGCAATGTATGGAGAGTCAAACAAGTAGGTTTCTTGCACAGAGAATGGAATGGAGTTTAGCAAAACTACTAGTTCCTAGTTTTAAAATTCAGTAGAAGAAACAGTGCTGATTTATGAGGCCTTGTAATATGCAATGTACCTATATGGCCACAATGGTGAAGATCTCATATCTCTAGCTACACCATGTTACCAGCCCCTTGTTGTGTTATTTTTTTGACATTCTCAAACTATAGAAGCCATTTTTCCATGCAATGTGGTACATGTGTGTGCTCTTTACACACTGGAGACAGAGCTCAAAGGTGGGTTGGGTTAGTATCGTCTCTCACGTGGCTTCACCAGACTTGGTTGCACTATATTATAAGAAGCAAGAGCTGTATGAAATCAATTTGTCTGGCTGCTATATAAACTTAAACTTTGCTACAGACCTAGAATTATGAAATTCCCTGACTTTTCCCAGTCAAAATTTTCATTTTGCGAGGGAGAATATCTATTTAATTATAAGAATGTACAATGTATTTTAATGAAGGCACAAGAATTGGAGCACAGTATATCAAGGCCTGCATACATGAATACATGGAGTACATGGGCAATGCAAATGCATGGACATTATGCTCTTCATTGTACTTCAAAGTCTGTGAGGCTGGGGGCACAACTCCGCATTGTACATGAGTCACATGTGTTGTGATACATGTGGTACACACTGCAATAATGGTGCATACTTGGACTTAAATTGAAAAGAAGGATTTGTCGTATTCAATTCTTTCTTTCATGTTGATTTATAAATTTTACTACATGGGTGTACCCAGCGAGGGGCAGGGGTGGGAGGGCAGCTGCCCCCCCCCCTTAGAAGCAAGTATAAGACATGTAACTAGAATAAAAATTAATTTTTTTTCAAGCAAATAATTGTAATAACTAATAAAGCACTGCTTTTATTATATATAATTTTCTTAAAACTTTGGTTTCATTCGCCTTTTCTCTGCTAAAATGTGAACGACCATGGCTTGCCCCTCTCTAGTTTTGATCCTGTGTACGCTCTTGTTTACCTAAAGTAGTTCCCCTTTTAATCACATTTTTATTTCAGCCCTGCACGTAACCCGTTAACGCCTGGAAAAAAATCTTTCTTAGAATTCATTGATAACCTAACATTTCAATGTAAATCATTTTATGAGTTATTACGTCCAACTTTGATACTTAAAACATGGGTATTTATGGAGATACAGCCTGGTACCAAACGGTACCGCTAGGCGCTTAATGGTATAAAATTTAACCAAGTAAGAGAATCTCCTGAAATTAAACTGTACATGTTGAAAATGCTTCGTATTTTATATTTTATTACCCTAATATTAATTTTTAACATAAAATGTCCATGAAAATCAAGAAATATTTAAACAATTTATTGCCCTCGTAAAAAAATCTAAAATTCAAATATAAATTTGTCCAAGGTAAAAAAATCATTTCAAGGCGCTAATAAATCACTGCCTTACCTGAAATGGTAAAAAAACAATCAATACATAATCCTACATTACATTTCAAACATTCTGTTCGTGTCTTACTGGTGCAACTTTCATGGGCACACCTTCGCCGCTGGGGAGTGGATTTCACGAGGTGGTTGTACCCATCGTACCTTACTTCATCGGAGACGCTGAAAAAAAGATTGACCAATAGCAGTCAAATGCAATCTATTGAAAATTAATATATTATCTGATGATGAGTTCACTTAGGTCATTCCAGTTTGACTTCCGCTGGAAGCAGGTGCACGTCCTACAGATTTTGGGGGATCTTTGAATCTCTCCAGGTATGACTGCACAACTGCCCGACGGAACTCTAATTGGGTTATACTTCTTCCTGATTTTCTCATCAACAGCCATGAATTGTGCATCATTGCATCCAGTATTCACGTAAAAATGATGGGCCACCACCATTTCTTTCCTCTAACACCTATATGATAAATAAAAAATGGAATTCCCAGTCCATTCGATCGGTGCCCCCCATAAATGCATTGTATTTCCCAAAAATATCGGGTCGTGGCTCAAGGACTCTCTTTTTCTCACTTTTAGAGAATCTGCCAACACCAGATATCGGATTAATTCCGTGGCATGATGATATTGCTGACACTACTGCATTGTCCACCCACTTCACTACGGCAATGTTGTCATTCACGCATTTTCTAGCTTCAAAAGATCCTCGTTTCCTCTTGGCCAGTTCCTTATTGGACTTCAGAAGGCAGTCTTTAGGTATTCTATTTTCCCTCACTGTGCCAGTTGCACCATAGTTCCTTCTGCGGAGATATTTCACCAAGCTGTAACTAGTAAAATAATTATCAAAATAGGACCAGTAAGGCAGTTCTTTCTTTTGTAGCTCATCTAACATTCCTAATAGAGGTGCTGCTGCCTTTCCAAATTCTTTTTCATAACTTCCCACTTTCCTCGGATTATTTCCTTGGTATACATCAAAATTTACAAGGTAGACATCTGAGCTATTGAGACACCAAACTTTAAAGCCAAATCTTATTGGCTTCCCCCGGATGAATCGCTTACATCCGTCTCTCCCAAAATATGATACCATTAACTCATCAAAATTCAAGCACTGTTCTTCTTTGTAATTCTTGCCAAATTTTTTCTTCACCATATCCATAAGTGGGTGAATTTCCACATTTTATCCGAGTCATCCACAGCAGTATTGTCGCAACAATGAATAAATCTATTTACTAGTAAGAATCTGTCTCGTCTCATTGAATTATACACAAGCTCGTTTCTCATGTCATGTGCTGCCTCCCAATAGTGCCTTTTACTAGGAACCGTATTGTAACCGCTAAGGAAAAGAATAGCAACAAACACTTTCACTTCTTCAAGTGTTATATTTGGATTTGCACAGTTGCAGAACAGAGAATACTTCTTCGATTCCAGCACTAGGTGAGAAATGACTTCTTCGTCAAAAAACAGTTCAAAAACTGTGGTAGGAGTCACTTCATGAAACAGGGAGTAATCAGAATTAGGGAAAATCGTGTCGTGCACAGTAATTTCTTTATTGTCCAAAACGGTCACTTGTTCGCGTATTTGAGGTCTCTTGCGTGATTTACGGCTCGGACCAGGTTCACCACAAGCTTGGATATTCTCAGTTTTTCCTTGGGGCACATCACCAGCTGCATGTCCACCGTTTCGAACAACAACTTCAACTTTTGTGCCCAATTGACATCCACTCAACTCGTCCACCATTCCTCCACTGTCTTCATCGGCTGAATCTTCATAGCTAGCTCCCGCTAGCAGTTCTCCCAATCACTTGGCAATGCACGTGGCAATGCGGTGGTGGGAGTTGAGAAAAGGATGGAAATATGCCGTGGCTAACGGTCATGGAGAGGCGGGAGACCGAGGGGATACTAAGGATCTAGCAGTCTTGTTGAAGGGTCTCGAGTCGCATGTTCGTCACTTGCCGCCAGTCGTCTGGGAAGTTTCCCGTAGGCTACCATCACCCTACCACTCTTCCTCATTCAGCACTCAGTCACTTTGAGAAGAAAGGTTCACTTTTACAGCCTGACCGTCCATCTCTTCCTAATCCGGGTGAGGGTAGGAGCCCGAAAAGGGTCCATGCCTCTTGAGGAATGGGGACATCAATGAGCCGAGTGACGTTGAACATCCACACAACTGAACTACGGACATCTTCGAACTGTACATGCTTACATGCAAAACTTACACTGTAATTATATATTAATAAAAATAAATATTTACAATAACTATAATAACAATAAAATAAATGAATATATTGATAAAAAGTGTTAAAAATATAATATCGCAAAAATATCCGGTAGAAAAATCAAAGCGGAAGAAATTCACATGCTAATGATTCCTGCAAAATAATAGCATGGGAAACGCCTAGTGGTACCATACGGTACCACAGAAATGTTACACATTGTAACTCTGTATTTTTTTTGATCTGAATTTTGTATGAATACGTCTACATCCAAACCATCTTCTCAAGCTCAAAGCAACATGTATTAAGATTATTTATTACTTGAAAAAATCGCCTAGATAAGTAAAAGTATCGATAAATAATTAAAAAATCGAAGTAAGAGCACGACAAAAATCGTTTTTTGGCGATCATTGAAAATTCTCCTACTTCAAACATCTGTATGCATGTTAATTATGGTTCAATAAAAGCAAAATCTTCAAAATCATATGCTTCAACATATTTAAATTAATGTCACATTAAAAAAATTAGAAAGCATTTAAAGAAGTATAAATAAAATTAACTTTAGGAATACGCTAACGACTGGTACCAAACGGTACCGCTAGGCGTTGACGGGTTAATATTTTCTTAAATGATGGAGGCCGAAGACTTTTTCTTTTATTTTAGTATCCTACCTGCAGGTTGTTATAGTTTTGGACAATCCTAATCCTCACATCCCAATCCAATCAACAATCCTCTTTAAATCCTCATATTGCCTATCTATGTATCTTCTTCTACGAAGAAGGGACTGCCTAAGTCTCTATCTTGCCCCAATAAAGACACCTTATTATTATCTATTCTTATTTTGTCTTCAATTCCCATCCTCCTCCACACTTCCCCAGTGTTCTGCCCTTAGTTACCCTCTTCAACATTCCCTCTCCCATCGCAATGCCCTCCTTTCATATCTCCAATTTTCTGTCACCACCTTCATTCCCTTACAAGCCACACCCAATACCTCCTCACTCGTCCTTCCCACCACCCTCATCTCCCTTTCCATCCTTCTCCAAACCCACGTATCTAAGAGCACCCCAAAAAAGTGTTTTGACTTTTTTCTTTTAAATTGGGACTTTAGTGGTTTTCACGAAAAACCTTCACCAATTTTGTTAGATAGAGCAATTTTTCCATTACTCTTTTGACCCATCAGGACTTTTTTTTAGAAAAAAACTGACTCTTTTGGGACTACTCATTGGAATCCCTTTTTTTAAACCCCTTTATCATATCACCAAGAAGTGTTAAAGGGTGTTCCTCAAAGCTCCATTCTTGGGCCCTTGCTGTTTTTACTGTATATTAATGTCCTTCCATCGTCCTTGAATGGACATGTCCTCATGTATGCTGATGATACAAATCATCTTTTAAAACACAATGGTAATATTGCAGCTGTTGCTCAAAATGCTATCAATGACATAGAGAATTGGTGCTCTGCTAACAAAGTGAGTATAAACAAAACCAAGTCTTTGTATATCTTTTTTCATCCGACACAAAATAATTAACTACAGCATTTATATTAAATTTGTAGATTGTAGTCTTAAGCAGGTAAATGACACCAAGTTCCTGGGTCTTGTTATCAATGAAAACCTTGACTGGGATTCTCACATAAATTATGCATCATCTTCTGTGTCCTCCGGCTGTTATTCAATAAGAAGAATGACTCACTTAACGGAAATTAAAATACACTTTGTATAGGTTCACTAGAAGGGTTTATTGGGAACGACCATGGTTTCGTCACATAATGACATCTTCAGGGGGCAAAAAATTATTTTACATTGTATATATACCATTTTCTGGTGCACGGGTGAAGGAGGGGAAGGAAGGGGGAGGGAGAGGAAAGGGAGGGAGAGTGTGGTAGTTGAGGGGCAGGTATGAAGAGTTGGGCGGTGGGAAGGGATTAACCAGGCGGCTGTCCAACAACAGCCGCTTGGCGAATCCCTTCCCACCGCCCAACCCTTCATACCTGCCCCTCAACTACCACACTCTCCCTCCCCTCATTCCTCTCCCTGCCCACCCTTTCCTCTCCCTCCCTTCCCCTCCTTCACCCGTGCACCAGAAAATGGTATATATACAATGTAAAATAATTGTTTGCCACCTGAAGATGTCATTATGTGACGAAACCATGGTCGTTCCCAATAAACCCTTCTAGTGAACCTATACAAAGTGTATTTTAATTTCGGTTTAGTATTGAGAGGCTCAAAAAACAAAGTTAAGCCTGAAGTTATTAGTTATAAGAATGATTCAGGTAATAAATTTTTAAACAGCTAAAACAATTACTATGCTTATATTTATAGTAGACTGAAGTATGGCATATTAGCCTGGAGTCTCTCCCCTAACGCACTCCGTGTTTTTAAATTACAAAAATGGGCCGTTAGAATCATTTGCAATGCTAGGTAATAAGCCAGCTGTCGTAATTTGTTTAAACAATTACAAATCCTTCCTCTGCCCCGGATTTGTGTGTTCTGTGCAGTGATGTTGATTAGAGAATATGAAGCCAAGTTGACCTTGTTAAAAATCATGACATTCACGGCCACCTCACTAGAAGTAGAGATGACTATGCAGTGAGGCAACATAACCTCTCTATCTTCAGTACTGGCCCCATCACTATGAGCAGCAGCACTTGTAATAAATTACATTTCTCTGCCTGACTAAACTCTAGCTCTGGTTTGGGTTGGAAGGAGGGCTCGGGTGACAGAATCGGCGAGGCGACTAGCGTAGTCACAAGAGTATACATATGTTGAGGTAGTGGACTGAGGTGTGCTTGGACATTCAGCATCTTTGGGGTAGCATGTGGGGGTGAGATAATAGTGTCCTCCTTGCCTGGGCATTCAGAGGTATGAATGGACACTCCTCAGTTTGAATGGGCGTCTGGCCGTAGGGTATTGCGGTGCTCAGCACATCAAAAGGGGCCCTTATTGCTCGTATACCTCGACTCGCTTAGTTCAGCTGTAACCAAGCTTTCGCTAATAAAAGCTATTTTTGGTGGTTGTTATAATATCTGTAACTTACTTTATGCATAAGAAAAGTATTTTATAACCCAATACTAATTGAGGGTTAAAATATGTATTAAAAGTGTGTATAATTTGGATGAGAGTTTAACTTATGAAGGTTTAATATATTTTGTCATTAGGATGTACTTGTAGCTTTTAATGTATTGATTTTGACTTTTAACATTTACTGAGTTTTGACGAAAATTTAATTCAGCAGAAATAAAAAATTCGACAGTCGGTCAGGGAAATTGGTAAATCCAACAGGGAAATGTTTGTTTATGCTCCAGCTACCTCTCGACCGAAGTCTCGGAATTAAAAAAAAAAACACTAGACAAAATTTTCCGAAAAACATAGCCTTGGATTCCTCATGATGAGTGTAATACATTGTGATCACGAATTTTCACACTACTTGGCAAATATCGCAATAAGGATATACAAAAAGGATACATTGTACATCTGATTCACGTCTAAATAACTAAGCTTCACAACTGAATGTTCCACAAATTGATGGGTCTTATTCCATGCACGTTAGCGACAGACATTACTTTTGGTTGGTGAAATAAAGGGCAGAAAAGACTGGCCGATAAACGTAATGATAGAAAAATAACAAGGATTTCCCATCCCAGTTTCGCCCTGTTATGAGAATTCCCTGACTATTCCAAAAATTCCCTGTCGATCGCCACCCTGTCTAGGTCTGTAGCAACACAAATGAAAGCATTTTCTTGGCGATGCTGACATCTTAAGCTTTTGGTTTTAATTTTTTGAACTTATCTTGAAAATGTGTAGCAGGATCCCCTAAATTTGGCAGTCTCAAGACCCTTGAAATTGACCAGTTTCAATATGTTAATACATATTATTCCAAAACAATTTCTTTTTCAACATAATACTTGTAACAAGAATGCCATAAAATTTAATAGGGAAGGCAATTTCTTAAAAGGAATTAAAAGAAGTAGGTCAAGTTAAACCCTTAAGTACATACACATGTCAAGTTAAAAATTGAGAAGGCTGGCCATAAATTTCAGTCATATGTTACGTAGGCATTCAGTACGTATTAAAGTATATGGGTTAAATTGAAAAATAAAATTTTTATCGGGTGTAATTACCGGGGAAAAATCTTGCTCATCCTGCCTTAAATGCAACAATAATTTATTTAAAATGTAAGCTAAGTAATTATGAATAAGTGTACTTGCAAAATGAAGGACAATGCATCAAATGAGAACACAGTCACACTTTTCAGAGATTCACCACCTTTAGCCCATTTATTCACTGACATGCCTTTTACAAAAAAATGGCATACACATTAAATGACATTACTTAAACAACTGACAAAGTATCAGCATACTGAAATTCAGGACTTTTTGCATAGTCACTTATGTCTAAAGCCACTTCACAACTCTCCCTAACCACTCTTTTACTGTCACTGAGGTAAAGTTTGAGGGCTTCCACACACTCGTCAGTTGCAATTGATCCAAGAGCTTCTGCACACTCATGCCTCACCTGTAAATCAAATGAGGGGGTCATTTAATGTAAATTCACCACAGGATGGTACATATTTATTTTGATAAATCTATGCATAACAGTAATGCATATATTACAGTAAAGCAACTTACCACACATCTATTTAATATAGTTTAAGTCCATACACATACAACACTAAGCCTTAAATGTAAGGAAAAATAATCTCTGTCGTGCAAAATTGTCTTCAGAGGTTCCATGATGTTCTATAGCAGAAATGGAGCAACCCATCAACATCAAATAATCAGCTGCACATATGCATTTTTAACAAATGAAAATATCAACAATTATTGATTGCTTTAAAATTTAAATCAACCCATCTTCATGTCAACTCCAAAATACTAATTTAAAAGGGTCAATGTTCTTACGTACACTACATTTATAATTAAGAAAAATTTTAAATATGCTTTCTCAAAAACTGAAATTTTAACCTTATTTAAAAAAAATAAGACAAAAACCTTTTGAAGACAATACGTTGAAAGGAGAAATGAATGGAATAATTACATCATAAGACCAATTGAGTAGATCAAGTAAACTGTAAGAATGACTGTAAACTGTAAGAGAAGAATTATGTTGCAATGAAATGGCTGAGATATGAGTGGAGAGGCGAGCTACAGCAAAGTAATCTTTGGATTGTTTACTACTGATTGTGAAGACTGAAAAAATGTCATGCTAACACCCGAATCTGTATAATACCATGAGAAATCCTGTGAAAAATGTGAAAAGAATTAGAACTCTTTTTGCCTCTCTAGTTCACATTAGGGTGGTGTAATTACAGGTTATAAATAATCCTTCTGTAATTTTTGCTGTGCTTTAAAAATTAAATCCCTTCATCTTTTGAAGGAGATCATAAATTTGGTTTAAATTTCAGACATTTTCTTTTCACATAGGAAAATCAATACTCGCACCAAATTTCAATTAAATCTTTGGTGAAATAAACAATTCTGGAAAAAATGTGTATTTGACAAGGAATTATCCACAGGCACAAGCTTCTTCTCCAAAATGAAAATGACAAGGTCTCATTTTTCAAGGAGTTAAAATAAATCCAGGTGGAATCATATAGTAGGTAGTTACACAGGATATTTTTCCAACCCTAACTTAGTAGTAAGGACAAGGAAATATTCAAATGAGCACAGGAAGCCACACCTCAGGTACCGAGAAATTCTGCCATATTCTGGGGTTTTAATAATGAAATTAAGCTAAATTAGCTGATCTCTAAAATTACTTAAACAAGATAACTCCACCCTCTGGAGGTAACAGAAAAATACAGAATTTCGGATTTGATAAACACTAATAAAGCAGAGGGTAAAGGAACTTCTTTTCCAGTGGAAAAGAAAAAAAGTTGGATAAACAATGAGCAAGCAGAAAAAACATTCCATTCACTAATGTTCACTCATGTGAAAAGTTCTAGCAGAGGACAAAGTGGAATTTGTACCAAATGTCAATCTAATATGTATATTCTATATACTATACACATTAAATGTCAAAGGGAGACATCAGGAATACCTACCATTTCATTTTCTGAAAGATCGGCCAGATTTTCCTTCAAGTAGTCAATAGTGAGAGGATCTTGTAGCTGCCCCAAAACAAAGGCAACTTCATGCCTGAATAAGGCACTTCTACCCTTTAAACCTAGGCAAACAAAAACATTTCATTAAAAATCTATCAAAAGGGTATGTATCTTGGCTTTCACAAACTCGATTCTCTAAAATAATTCATGGGAACAGTTAATATAACTTCAGTGCCCAAGTAAAATGCATGGATCCTGTAAGGCGAACATTCATCAACTACCTATTCTTGAAAACCTGTATGATTCTGCTGAGGTTTAAGGCATTAATGAAAGTTTCCAATATTGTTAACAGTTAGGAACTCAGCCATCAAAGACTACATTAGGACTTTAACGGTAAGTATAAGTAACGTCAAACCTTTTGCAATAGCTAGAGCACAGTCAGAGGTTCTCAGATTTCTTAAGGCAAACATTGCATTATATCTTTCAAAAAGAGATTTGCTCTCATCCAATAAGACTGACTCTAGATATGAAACATCTTTCTCTGCGGCCGGGGGAGCTGGATCAACTGAGTCAAAAGGGTTATGCGATGGTTTGTCATGACAGCCGCCTTCATGAGACTGTTTCCACTTAATTCGATCAATGGCCAACTGGCATGTTTCGGCTACTTCTGGAGATTGGTCATCGACAAATTCTTCCAGTATAGGAATCACATCCTGGGACCCGATGGCTCCCAGAGCTTCTCCTACAAAACAAAAAAAAGTTATACAAAAAAATCACAAAACATGGGCTTAAGTTCAAAAATCTAAACAAGCGAACACACCTGCTTCGTGCCTGACCATGGGTTCTTGTAGTTTATCTCTGAGGACAGACTCCAGAATTGGAATTGCCTCCTCACTTTGCATTTGTCCTAAACAATATGCCAATTCATGCTTTAGCAAAGCTGACTCATCCGAAAAACATTTTTCGATACACTTAATTGCCACTGAACCTCGCAAGTTTTTTAACGTGAATAAAGCGCGGAACCTTTCCTTTAAAGGTCTAGCTGGATTATTCAGAACGGAGCCAATGGCTTTAATTTTGTCTTCTGTAACCATGATTGCGCTTAATTTAAAAAAAATAACGCCAAATATAAAATCACTCGCACATCTCGCTACACCATACGTACGATGAACTGGGGGCTCCAAAATATAGTTACTTTGAGGCACGGCGATTAAAACTTTAGATTTGCAGCAGGGAAATCCCCGTGGTTCGCTGATAGTTACGAGTCGCAATTCGGACATCACTTATAAAACAAATGACGAAGGCATTGGTTTCCATCGTTTCCATGGAGTTGCATGGAGTCACATATGGAGTGCATGGAGTAAACTGGAGATTGTTCCCTACTAATTGTGTTCAATTACTGTTTCGGGATTAATGATTGTTATATATGAGCGCTGATTCTTCTCGAGTCCAATTATTTTCTCACCTGTCTAATAATCTATTGTGTGAGTGTCGACAGTGTAAATTGCTTAGGTAATTACCTAACGCCGGCTCACAGCCGGGATCATCGCATTCTTATAATAAAGAAGATTAATGGCGTGGAGTCGATTGGAGAAAGTTGGAACCATATTTTCCAGGTCTGCTTTTTTTCGTCGTGTAAAACTTTGGTCACATATGCCACTACCATCTTCATTGTGATGTATACTAATTGAGTTACTCAATGATTTGTTAGCCCCTCAATTTCATCAAAATCCTTTAAAGGTGTTCATTATTGGTGTGCTCCATGATTTGTCGCTGATTTTTGGTTAATTTTAGGGTTAATGGACTAATAAGATCCGGTGCGCTGAAAGAAGAAGATAAACCCTTATGGTATGAGTTGTACAAACGATTTCCCCCTATTGACGAGCCAAGGTATGGTCGACCGGCGAAAAATGTTACCATCAGAAAAATTTTCTACCCGGAAGATTTAGTGAGAGCGTAAGTGAATAATAGGTTAAGCACATTGTGGAAACTTCAGATAGATGCTTAGCTAATAAAGGTTATGCTGCTTATTTGAATTCTTTGGTACATTTTTAATAGGCGTGTGATTCAAGCGATTTAATCTATGTCATTTTCTACCCCCATCTTCTGCGTATTTGGCGCTTTGCATTAATTAATAATAATAAGATTTATTTTCCTAAAAGACCTTAGGCATTAGTATGTATTGCCCAGGCTTTAGTCAAATAGAATGCACAGCCTAAGAAATGAAAATAACATTCTGATTCGTAGAAACCCATGGTTCCTACATAATTTTTAATACTTTTTCTTACCATAATCTTACATTAGCTCCTTGATGTAACAAATTGCCTGCGTAACATTCTACTAAGTCGTCGACAGCCGAGTACAGCCCTGACATTGGCCAATTAACTTTTTACACCTGCTCTTAGTACCAGTTGTCTCACTTGCTATAGTTTGTGTCCTGCTTACCCATTAAGTTCGATGTAGGGTGTATTGGTACCCCACTCTTCATTTTTTGTGGCAATTATGTTTATTTGTTAATTCGCTTAGTACCAAAAAGTACATTTGTTGTGGCGACCATGTTTAGTTTTGTTGATGGTTGGTACCACCAAGTTTTTGTTGTCAATTTATGAAGTAAAGATGGAATAAGGAAGTACTATCCTAAGTTGTCACCTTCGGTGGCAGTTAAGCCTGTGTTTGTACTTTACTCTCAAATAAAAGTTTGCTTTCTTTTCCCATTTCATTACTTCTTCGCTTTTTAATAACCTAATTGTAAAAGTTACCCAATTTACATCTTTCTTCATCAGAATTCAGCAAGCGCTTGAGCTATACCACAAACATTCTTTTTCTAATAGCTTTAATGCCATATCTTAATTTTAACACCAGAATGCAAATTTAGTCGTTCTGGCTCCACTTCTCCAAACTTCTTAACCCACATAGCAACAGTAATGGGCTGTTAAATGGTGTTTGTATAACAACTTACACAACACAACAACAGCTTTACTTTCAGTTTAAACAACAACAGCTGAGAACTGGTCTAATTAATAATTGTTTGTATGCGGTTTGAACAATAAGTGCGCTTCAAGCACTCAATAATATAAAGGCGATCTCCGTTGGTCTACAGGTAGTCCTGGCGTTAGTGCTTAATGTTAGTTTCTTATATTTTTGGAGCAGGGACTGGAACATATTGCTGCTTTGGTTTCATTTTCTTTACCTCATGACAAAACATGTATTCAGGACTGTCCAAGGAAAGACCAAGATTATTGCCTAAAAACGAAATTTTTTTACCAAATTTGAAGTCTAAAGCTTACCATGAACGGTCGGAATTGTGACTTTCTCAATCTTTTCCAACTCAAAGTTAAAACTCAAACTATTGAACATCCAAATTGAAAATAAATAAATAAAAAGCATCATTGAAACCAAAACCTAAATCAAAAACAAAAATGCAAAGAATATACTTATCTCAACTTGCAAACCAAATTTTGTCCAATTTAGCTAATCGTCTCATCAAAATTTCCTAACCATCATAATAAGCCGAATTAGTCAAAAAAGCAGTCAGCATAAAATACTTCAGAGATCCCCTTACCATCCTTGTTCCAAAACAAAATTAAATTCAAATGGCTGACTATTAAAAAAAATCACATCTCATCAAATGTAAAAGCAATGGAATCTTTGTCGCATCACCTTAACTGTAATGCTAATTGTTTAAAGTTGCCTGAAAGTCACTTTATAAATAAGTTCATCTCGTCTGCTAACGAAATTCATCAATCAATCAAAATAATGTCTCATAAACTCATTGAACTCATCAAGGCATGGATATATCACCTAGATTAAAAACTAACAGAAACAATTTCTTGACCATTGCTGATCTTGCACATGACCCACTATCAATCAATGCAGGAGCATGTCTCATTAAATATAGCTTCACGTCATCCTCACGTCTGATATTCTTTCTATCGCCTCCTCTTAATGCTGTCAACAACCTTGAAAGCGGGATAAGCGGCAAAACTCACCTGACCATTCCTCGACTTTAATTCACACTCAAAATCTTGCAAGAACTGTCAAGAACTCACAAACATGCACAGAAACTTTTAAATGATACTGAATAAGAGAAACACGAATTTCTCATTCAAATTCTAGGACATTGCATTTGTTCTTTTTAAAGCTAAACGAAAGTAAAAACAATCTATTCCAACTGCTAATTGTCTCTTTTTAATAAATAGTTTGCAAAAAGTCAAATTTCCTCATTTTATAGTCTAAAAATCGAACACATTAAGACTTCTAATCCTACTCACAATGCATAATCTTTAGCTGTGAAATGTTAAAAAACAGGCTTAAACCAATATTGTAAACCTCGAGAGTCCAAAGGAATGGGGTAGGGATTGAACCCTGGATGCACATGCTCTGGTGCAATCACACTAACCACTCTGCCACCCACGCTCTGCCCATCTCACTCTCCTTCCACTTATCATTCTCTATGCATAAATCAGGTTTGCTAGATCTCAGTCACCTGCAACTTTGTATGTGAAATGCCAAAAATCATCCTCCCTATGCCTCAAGACTGTTAAGGATTTTGTGTGAGCCTATTGTGAAATAATTGAACTTAAATGAAAGGTTCTCTTTAATATAAACCATACTTTTTGATGGCTACAATCAGAGCAGAAGTTGTTATTTACATAAATATATATGTTGCTTTGGGACATGAGAATCAGCCAAACATCCAAATGTCCTTAAACCACTTAAATTTACATTGTGACTACTCCATATTTCGTCTAGAAGAGCCCCTGGTACTGCTCTAGTAGGTAGTCTATTTGTCAAATATACTGCCGCATTAACAGCCTGTGTTCAATAAATTCTTGTTAACCCTGAATCTGATGGTAGGTCCTATAGTCCTAGCTTTCTCAATAATGGTTCTAGTTTGTCTTTCAGATACACTGCTCTGCTCAGGGGTATAATTTATGGTGGTTTCATGAATAATCTCAGAACTTTTACTAACAGCACAAAACCTGGAATTACAAATCTCTCTTCTGGTATCAGAATACACTTTCTTAATCTTTAAATTTGTTTGATTTTCAACCATAGCCTTAAACTCTAAAAAACAAGATACAAATTCACCTTTGTTCTTCAAAAAATACACAAAACTTTTCTGTGAATAACAAAACATAGCGGCTTCCAACCCAACTATTTATCGACGTAGGTCCACATATATCTGTCTGATTAAGTTCCAACAATTGCTTAGACCATTTCATTCGGCATTTGGGAAAACTTTTTCTAGTTTGTTTACCTTCAATACAAGGCACTGACAAGGTGGTGACAATGTGGTAGCTATTACATTTATACCCTCTGCTAACCCATTCAGAAGTGATTCCAAATTCCTGTATGTGGCATGACCCAATCTTTTATGCCATTGCTCTTTGGAAGCAGAATGAATTGTTGACATTACAGTTGTTTTAGTGCTACGATTATTTTCATTTTAAAAAATTCTTAGGCTGATGGAACTTATAAATACCACCAGCCTGTGACCCTGTGAACAAAATTTTACCATTAATACAAAATGAATCATTTTCATAGACATCACTACCATCAGCACTAAAAACCAAAATATGCCCTTGCTTAGCAACACTGCTAACTGAAAGAAGATTGTATGCAGCACCTGGAGCATACATAGTATCACTTATTACACCATTAAAAATATTTCCATCATGAGAATTCAAAAGTTTGATAGGTACATCACCAGATCCTTGGGCACTCAAAATACCTTTGTTAGCTGTACTGTAGGTAGTTGTTACATTGGGACCATAATTCCTCAACCAGTCCTCCTTGTAGCTTACACAACTGTCCAGGTAAAACTCATAGTAGTAGTAGTAGTTGTTTTGGTGTTGTAGGGTGCACCGACGACTGGGTCATTTTGTACCACTACACAGTCCGTTGATTAAAAAATAAATAAATAATAATAATAGTATTCAAAATAGTGTACGCGTCAAATAGATTTAAATGAGGAATAAAACAGGCGGATACGGTCAAATTTTATTAAAAAGTCCAATCTCTTTTGGATACCTCAGACAAACGTGCCCCTCTTCTTGGCATTCATGGCAGATTACCTTAAATTGGTCCTTTGACTTTCTCACACGAGTCACCAGTGCTGTTTTTGATGCTTCTTGCCTCAAAGTTGGACGGGATTCAATATCTAGAAGCATGGATATAACTTCTTCCATCTTGATCTGCTTGTTGGTGGCTTAATAACCTTTTACTAAGTGTTCATCACAGTCAGGCAGACCACAAGGCAATTGGATTCCCAATTAATCTTTGGAAACAGTCATATTCATTTCAAAAAGTTGCTGAGCTATATTTAACATTTCAGAGACATAATCATTCATTGAGCTGAAGTCCTCCCAACGCATGCTTCCTCTCCGAGTTCATTTGTCTCGCTAATCCCTTGCTCTGGTATGCATTCCGGAGATTATCTCAACCAACTTTGGGATCTTCAGACCCCTTAAGGTGAACTCTGTACTGTGGTTCAACTGCCAAGCACAATTTCGCGAGAGCCTGCAGCTTCCGATCTGGATCTAAGTTGGTGGCGGAAATGCTTTTCCAAAGACCATAGTCAATGAAGACCATCTTCACATAAAAATTCCAATAATCATAATTTACCGAACCTTTGAATTTTTGAAGACCCGGTACACCTGCTGGTCCAACGTAGATATGGAAAGAAATTGTCGTGGCAGTCGTAACCTTCGATGTGGTGCCTGTGGCTTCTGCAGTCGTTTCCATTCTGTCTGGAAATCTCAAATCCACAATTGAAATTTACGACAATATGATAGCACTTGGTCGTCCTGGGACCATAAACTGTTAAGGATTTTGTGGAAGTGAGCCAATCGTGAAATCATTGAACTTTAAAGAAAGTTTCTCTTTAATCTAAACCACACTTTTTGATGGCTACAATCAGAACAGAAGTTTTTATTTATATAAACAGTATCATGGATACATAAGTGTTAACAAAGGAATTACTAAATGTAATGACATGTAGTAACTTCCAGCGACATAGATTATATATATCCAACAAAAACTAATGCATCTATCAAAAAAAAATTATAAACATTGACTCATTCTGTACATCTCAAGTCTGCCCACAGCCAACGCCCAAAAACTATTATGTGGATACTAAAATAAACCATATTAACTTAAATATTATAAAAACAACTAACAACTTAATAAGCAATTAACACACATTAATCAAATACAAAACATCTTCCCCTTTTGTTTGAATAAATAAAAAAACAAATAATTCATACACATCTTTCCTATCTCCCATTTTTTCTATATAGTATTAAGTATTGTCTTCACTTAAATGCTTCATTCTATATTCATTTATCTAGATTCTTCTACTTATCTATATTTTTCTATTTATATCTTCTATCTTCTTTTACAGTGTTAATTTCACCCATAATACAACTACACACACATACGGCTTTTCCCTTATCTTCCATTCGTCGATTATTAATTACCATCTTTTCATTTGGTCTTTTACTGCCATAACATTAAACGGGTCATCTGTGTACTCTTCGTATGACTTCTCTGTTAGTTTTCTTGATCTTGACATAACTCATTGCTTGTGCTTCTGCATACTTCAAGAGCTCCACTCAGATCAAGGTTTGGTGTTCTTAGCAGAAGTGCCGTCATATCTGCATCGTTTATTCAATTTCTATGTTTGAAGATGCCTCTTTTGATAAGTTAAGGAGTTAAAAATATGCTGACCTTCCTCCCTTATAAAATGCCGAAATACTGGCACTTTTCTTTGGTCAAGCGTCTTGGTTGGCATGAAGGCTTCTGAAAAATTGTTTGAGTATTAACGGTTTAATGGTTGAATATTCACCAATTTGGTGTCGCTAGATCTCGGTCAACTGCAGCTTTGTGAGTGGAATTCCAAAAATCGTCCACCCTACGGCTCCAAACTAACACGTCTACCCCAAAAAAATTGGGTACTATGTACATTGATTCATTCGCTAGATCTTAAGTCTGTGGACAGCCCACGCCCAAATACTATAATGTGGATAGTGGTGAGTAGAGATGGGTAAATTACTGTAATAATCATTTCAGGTAAATTACCATGGTAAACTAAAGCAATTTTTAAAAATTACTGTAATTTTCCGGTTATTTTCTAAAATTACCATAATTTTCTGGTTTTTTAAATTTTCAGTCACAGAGCTGATAGAGGATTTAATAGAAAATCGAATAGCAAGGGGTTAATGGCATTAAAGCAATAAGTATTGCTACGTTAATGTAT
Organism: Ceriagrion tenellum; assembly: GCA_963169105.1. Lineage (NCBI taxonomy): Eukaryota > Metazoa > Arthropoda > Insecta > Odonata > Coenagrionidae > Ceriagrion > Ceriagrion tenellum. Next base: position 166,659,327 of record OY720634.1, read on the forward strand.
TAGAAATTAAGAAAACTTTAAAACAAATATGCCAGCGCACACATAGGTGGGATTTGTTATGCATGATAGCCCCACGAATATTCCAGAAGTGAAAATATTCCTCAGATGAGTTGTACGTGCCTTAATTGATATTTAATACTGTATTGAATGTATATAGAAATAGCTTAAATAATGTTTGGAATGTATCGGTATGAAAAATTTCTGAGACGGAGGTGAATATCACAGAAAATGACGGTAACTTTCTGGGGCTGCCGTAAATTATGTAAAATCCCACGATAATTTATGAAATTTACTGTGGTAATTTTCAGAATGGGCCATCTCTAGTGGTGAGTGACTAAACTAAGGTAATGTTTTGCCATATTAGAAGTAGGGTGGTAAACTTAAGTTGGTTGGCTGTATAGTTTATTCGATTCCCGTAACAATTTTCCAAGGATATAAAATAATTTTTTTTACTCTCTTGAATTGTAACCTCAAACTTATGATTTTGGTGGAATGCATTAACCTTCCATTTTTTCTCCTAGTAAATTCCACAAACTCTATGGAGCACATGTTAGAGAGAACTTAGCTGACCATAAAACAAGAAGTAAATGTCAAAGATTTATTGAAACATATAACTCCATGAAGGAGCAAGGGAGTTTCCAAGAAGAGGAGATATTTGATAAAACTGCTGACATGCTGGGACTAAAAAATGTGGCTGGAATGGCAGCAGTGGTGGAAACTAAAGTTAAGGATGGAGATGGTGCAGGGGGAGAGCGGAAAGAAACTCTAGTATCCAGCTTTAGAAAAGCTCAAGAAAAAAGAGGAGATGAAGTGAGTGAAGGCTCATCAGAAATAAATATCAGAGACATATTCAAAGATGGATAGTCATACTTAAAATGTGAGTGGTGTAAATGTTTTTCCGATGAGTGAGTGTTATTGAGTTTATTATCCATCTATAGTCTTATTCAATCATTGAGATTATTGTGATAAAAATTAATTTTGGTTGATTAAATAACTAACAGTTGAGTAGATGTAGGAAATAAAGTATTGTTCAGTTCATGCTCTAGAAATGGTATTTACTATGGTTGCCCTTAAAACTATTTATCATTAGTTTAAAATTCATATAGGATAAGTTAAGGCATATAAGTTTGCTATTGTGGGAGGAGGTCTCTGGACTGGTTTGGATTTCATTGTAAGGCACTGTTACCACAATTGACATAGTTTGTTGATGGACCTGCAATGTTTGTGATGAAGCCTACAATTGATGTTTCTCCTTTTTGGTCATCAAATCCACACCTTAGTGTCTCTGTTGAACAGTTAACCTTTGAGTTCGTAGTACACATCTGGTGGTTTGACAATGGTAAAATGGTACAAAAAAATGGTAGCCTTAGATTGTTAGGACAGGTGGAAGTGACATTGCCTGGGGTATTGCGAATATCAGCCAGCAAAGTTTCCAATCTTTGATCCAGTGATTTATTGCTGAGAGCCATAAATAATTTAGTGTGAGCATGTTTGAACGTCTGTAACATATGCTCCCTTGTTTGTGACATAGAAGACTGTGACTTATATGAGTGTTATTTTCTGTATAATGCATGAGATATTCAATTGAATGAAAACATGGGCCATTGTCTGAAACTATTTCTCTTGGTGGTAAAAAAATAGAAAATACTCTTTATTACTTAGTTTATTGATGACTTCTTCTGCAGTAGCGGGGAACAGGCCATATTTCCTGCCATTTAATGCAACTGTCGACCATGGGAAGGTAAATTATTTCATTAAATGAAAGATAGGAACATGAATGTGAGTCTAAGCATGCTTGGCTTTGGACTAATGAAGAATTTTAGTAGCTGCAGGTTGTTTATTAACTGTAGAACAGGATTTACTCTGCGATACATTGCCTACTATATCATGAGAAATATTTGGTCTCCTGCTGTTTGCCTTGTGTGTAGTTTGCATGCATTACCTAAGGGTGCCCTTTGTGTCACAGGGTTAGTACCTTTAACCTAAGCACACAATTGGATTCCCAAAAATTATACATTAACATTCCTGGGTTGAAGGAAATGTAATGTCCAAATACAGCCCAAGTGCACCATCATCACAGTGTTCAGGTCAATCTTGTTCTACGAAAGAACTACATCTACTTAATACCCTGCGAGCCGCCGCTTGGGCGTGTGGCAGGGGGTGGTGGTCACCAGCCTTGTAAAGATGTTAAATTTTTGGAGGTGAATTGGTGACATGTACTATGGGAGTGTATTTAGAGGAGATCAGTTTTTATTGTGGTCGCTTATTGTGTGTGGCTAGAATGAGTTTTTGTACCTATGTGTTCGGCAGAGTATCTCTTATTTTATCACATCTGTCAGACCTAGAAATATAGTGAGGCATCATGATAATATTCTCTGTGTCGCACTGAAACAGTTCTGAATATCTCAAGCAGCCTAAGCATAGTGTGCAGCCTCCGAGTCTCTAGGGGCTCCGACGTTAATCCCTCGTTAAGTTATTAGACACTATATATTTGTTCATAGCAGTTTTTATTGAAGTGTGCTACTTTTCTTTGAATTTTGTTAACTTTTTTGGTTAAATCTTTATGACCAGGGTCCCAAATGCTCGTGGCGTATTCAAGGTGTGGTCTAACCTGAGCGAAGCAGCATCTCTCTTTTGCTTTTTCATCCGAGGACCTTCCTATTACACGCTTAACAAAACCTAGTTTCTTTAATGCTTTGCCGCATATTCTTTGTATGTGTGTTCCCCATGATATATCTGGAGTTAAGGTAGTTCCAGGATATTTTACTGTATTTGAAGATTTTATGTTTACTCCACCCACGGTGTAGGTATGGCTTTTGTGTGATGACTTTCGCATGAAGTGAACTGTGGTGCATTTACTAATATTTAGTTCTAAACCCCACTCCTGGCACCACAAATGAACATTGTTAAGGTCAGATGACAGAGCTTCGAAGTCCGCGTCTTTGCTTATTTCTTGGTAGATTACTGTATTGTCTGCAAATATTCTTAATTTACTGCTAATTTGAGAATTTAGGTCATTAATAGTAATGAATAAAAGAGTGCCGATCACACTTCCTGATGTGACTTCGACCATATCAGAGCTAAAACCATCAATACCTACTTTTTGTTTTTGATCTCTGAGAAAGTCACTTATCCAATTCACTATTTTTCTATTATCTCTGCATGATTGCAATTTATATAAGTTTTTTGTGAGGAACTTTGACGAATGCCTTCTTGAAATCAAGGAATATCGCGCTGACTTGCTTAATCGATTCACCTGATTTTAGGATAAGAAGGAAGAGCGCAAGCTGTGTTTCGCAGGACCTGCCCTTATGGAAGCCATGCTGACTGCTGTGTAAGAGGTTACGATTATCCAAGAATGCCATAATATTGCTCATGACAATGTGTTTGAGGGAATTTTGCAAATAAAAATCATTGAGAGTATCTTCTGAGGCAATTTCAGTGATACCTCACCGATTGTGTCATTGCAGATTCTTGACTCTTATGGTTAGTATGCCTCAGTGTGGATTGGAGTTAGAGATAACATGGCCTTCGTCTTTACTGTGTGAACGGGACATAGTGTCCGGATTTACCATATCCGCTATTTGCGATATTCAACCTTTTATTTATGAGTATATAACATGATATTCCATCTCTGAACAGGAGCAAAAGTCAGTTACACGAATCGAGTTGTTTTGTATCAAGAATGGTTTTCACTCTTATCTAGAAAATGTACTCCAAATTTGTCAATGAGATGTCTAAGGTATTGTATGTGATCTTTAAGCTCACATACTGTATGAGGTGTGTATGCTTATCAGTACTGACTCTTTGATCGTGTTTATTTGACCATTTTGATACCTCATACATTCCACAAAGCTCCTTCCATCGACCAGAACATCTATATTAATCATTACTCCATCAGTGCATCATACTTGTGTACACTGTGTAAGCACTTCAGGCTGAGATAGACCAAGTATGGAACTTATCTGTTTTCCACACGGCTTACAGAAGAATGTTTCGGCTTTTAGAGAAAAGTCCTTTTCACCTGAAACCCAATTTCGCTTAAGCAATGAACTGTTTGAAGGAGTTTTCGGCATAGTGACCCGAGTTGAAACAAACAAGAAGTGAAACATTCTACTCCCTTACCTCGAATATATACCATTCCTTAGGTTCTGGAACAGCCAGTCAGAGGCAGCTGGGTTTGAAGTTAATGCGGGTATGAATTTTTAGTGCATTGGCTTAACCCGAAGACGTTTAGGAAATTGCATGAGTCCAGGACATTCACCAAGCTGGGATTAGAGTCCTTTTCAAATATCTTTGCGACTGACATGAGCGGCAAACCAAAGTTTTGTGAGGGTGAGGGAAGACTTCTTGATTGAAAAAATAATTGATCCTGGACGCAGTAGGTAATGGAAATACGTGGTCCTGAATTTATCATACAAGCTCAAAGGGACTATATAAATAAAAAGGAGTCTCAAAGGAAAATCTGAAGAAAATGCTGCCAATAATTTAATTTTTCGTGAATAAACATCTTTTTAGTAAATGGTACTCCAGTACAGTTCCTCGCTTTTTCTAAATCGCTCAACAATTACAGCTGCCTCCATACTCGTAGAACTTTGTGTATTTCCCCAATTTTTGAAGCAGACATTTTCAGAGGTTCTTTATTATTTGCGGCGGATCTCATGCAAATAACACAGTACCGGTTTTTCACACCGAGGAAGATCAGCTTCTTCGTATTGTATCCAATGATTGCGATTTAAATTCGAGTATTAATATCAAACATAATTTATCAATGTACTTATATCATCATAAATTAGAGAGAATCGTTATAAAATATTTATCGACCTCCCTTTGATCTTGAAACCATTTCTTGTGGTTGTGCCCCTTGTTTCTCTTCCGATTTATTGATAATAATCGCAGCCGACCTTTCTTGTTTCCTCTGCTGTAACGATAATCGTCGGACGACATCTCGAGAACTTCACACACCAGAGGAAAGTAGAAAAATATTCCCTAGTTTAATCGATTACTTGTAGTCGATAAAAGTCCGAGGATACGAGAATCGCAGTGGGTAATCGGATATTTGCAGGGAATCGCAAAATGATGAGAGCAATTTTAAACTGTTCTTCAGAAGGAAGTAATCTTTATCCCGCTGCAAAACAGATTTCGCCGCGAAGCTTCTTACGACCCTAGTGGATACCAATCCTGAGAGCCGCAGGCAAAACCTTCAGTCTCTCCCCTCGAACCCCTTCCAACTACCGCCAATCTACCTCCCCCAAGGCGGCCACGCGGCAGCGTTGCCAGCTCGGTGTCGTAGAGCAAGGCCATAGGAACTTGGCAAATCTAGCATCTTGCCTTGAAACCTAGTACGCAACGAAAGCTATGACGTCATGGACAAGTCATCACCAAGCGCATATTCACTAGCTATCGAGGAAAGATACCAAGTCAACGAAAAAGGAGACTTGCTATGCTTGCTAGGTTTCAAGTTCGAACTCGGGGTGTGATGATATGGGCTTGTACGGAAGATAGAAGTGAAGAAACTTTCAAATGGATACTATTTTATTATTACTACGTATAATTGTGTGATATTTATTATTTTTTTGCGGAAAAATCGATGAATTCGTTATATTTAAAGGCTTTTCAAATGTGAATATACTGATAAAAGATAGGTAGTTGTTTATGTGTGTTGTAGTAAGACCTAATAGTTGTGTGAATAATTCCATACATTGTAAATGTACCGTCCTTGTTTACTTCATTGAACCTACAAAATCTATCTTCCTTACTGTGGAAGGAAAAGAAATGAAATAATGATGAAAGAAATTATATGAAAGAATTATGGTCCGATGGAAAGTACTCTAAGGTAGCCATAATTTCATTGGCAGCATTATTGTTAGCTAACGAACAATAATTTTTAATAACGTTAACATTGGAGAGGTTTTCACAGCATTCATCAAAGAAGTGGGACAATAAACCTTTAGAGTAAATGTAATTTGTTTTCAGCTTAATTATGTTAGTTACAACGCGCGTATTTATCAGTCAACAGTCAGAGATCATAGGTAGTTAGTTCGGAGTGTAATGCATTAATATATTGTTACGTGTTTTTTCATACAGGCAAAAAATATTATGCCTTTTTTTGCACAAAGACGTTGATTGTGGTGAAATACAGTGAGCGATATGTCGTCCACTTTCGCAGCCCCAAGTAATCGAAGCAAATTAGTTAATCACCATATTATGGTATATGAGAATTATTTTATTCATAATCAATAAGATTTAAAAAATAATATTCTCTGTTACTTTGCCGTATAAGGTTGGGAAGCATTTTAAAGAAGTAATCCAATTCCATCACCCACAATAATTATGGACACGGATAGCGCTTTTCGTATGTTTTACGAAATGAAGGCCGCATGGTGTCTCTTCCACAGTAAAAGGCCTACGAAAGTGTCAAGCACGGAGTAGTATATCCTACTCCGTGGTGTCAAGTCAAGATTCTACCCAGTCGGTCTTGGAATCAAGTTAACTTGATATCAAGTTAACTAGGCGTTTGTTCGAAAACGGCCTTAAGGCACAGAGTATATACTCTGTGCTTAAGGTTCAGACAACTTCGGCCGGCGGCCATATTGATGCCCAAAGCAGAACACTCCTGCTTTCAGTACATGAGACACGGGGCGCGTTCCGAAATTCACTGGCAGTGCTGCCAAAGCGTTCCGTAATCAACTGGCAGTACTGCGCAGTGACCAATGACGTCAGTCAATTGATGACGTCGCCTGCTGTGGATTCTACTGCGGCTACTGCTGCCCATGGGCAGCAGTCGCGGCAGCGAAGCAGACAACTGGCGGGAGTTTTAATCGCATTCAATTTAATGCGCAATGAACTCCATGATGGAAGTGATCATAAATGTTTTCGGTGAAGATATAGATATTATTGCATCGCAGGAAAAAGTGGGAAGGGCAATGAAAGGTAGGATAAGTATAATAATTAATACTTACAATTAAATGAAAAACTTTGAATATCACTTTTAAAATAAAATTGTTTAAAGAGTGGAGCAAGTCGTAAGTACATGGAATGAATATGTATGGTACATGGTTATCCGCTTGATCTTATGGAGATGAAAACAACGTACGTAACCCCTATAATTCTCAAATTGAAAAAGAGTTACTGCGCTTTCAGTGATTAAAACATGTTTTCACGTATATATTAGAGTCTCTTTCACTGTAGATATCTTCGATGAACGCCTGTTACACAGCAGTATCGGCTGAATATTGGAACTACCCGTATTCAATGTGTGGTTATTATCTTTCCATTCCTCGTGTTTTATGCAGTTAATGATCCTGGAGATTCAGTACCCTTTAAACGAGTGCGAAAAGTGGTGGATTTTCAGTGATCCTGCACCATGCACTATTATGAAAATAGAAACGATTCCCTAAATTAAGGGAAAATGAATATGGCTGATGCTTAGGTTTGTATTTAATGCTTGAATTATACAATGTGGGAGCTGCCTCAAGTTTATCTTCTACTTTCGCCTGTAATCAATGCCTTAAGTTTACCCTGTACATTTTTGATTCTTTCACGCGACTCCGAAAGTGGTGATCGTAAATTTCCCGCGAAATGGGTGGCAGCAGCTGCTGCCGGCCGTTCCGAAATTGCTGCTTTTGCCGCATCGGCAGTACTGTATTCCGTTCCGATTTTCGGCAGCACTGGCAGTGAATTTCGGAACGCGCCCACGGAGTAGGATACACGGAGTAGGATATATCCTACTCCGTGACATGAGAATTGCCGGATATTGAGATGAATTTTTCCCATGGAAGATCATTTAACCATCAAATTAGGAAAAATAGACGTCTACTGAAGCTAAATTTCTCATTTAGTGTACGAAGAAAATTATATTATTATTATTATTACCTTTTTATCATTGCCCATCTGTCAGAGAACAAAAATACTGGGAAGTACGCGATACAATTACTCTAAAGATAATGAAAAGCTGGCAGATCGATGTAAAATTGATAGAAAAAATGGTAGTTGAACATAGGCAAGCTTAGATCGAAAAATAGTTTCTGATTGAGTAGAATAGGTCTAAATTTCGCCTTAAAACATCAACACATGAATGAAATGATTAAAATAGGGATGTCAAGTGGTACAATTGGTAGCGTATACCATTTTGCAATGATAAGGGGATTCTAATGTATCGATGGTTAAATAATACATTAACAACTTTCTCTTAAATTAAGGTACAAGGACATAGTCGAACAATTGTAAGTTTTATTTGCCAAGACTCCCTTAAGTACCTACTTCACATCTTGTCAAGAATTCTCTATACCTGTCATTACACTTAAAACTTTCAGCACTGTATGTGAGATAATCGGATAATCCTCAAACCTTTATGTCTACGGAACAATTGGCAACTTTGTAAAGTGTAGTTATCAAAACTAATAAAAACATTATCTTAGGCCATCTCCACAGAACAAGAGCATTAAAAAAAATTATTTCAAATAATTATATTTCTAAAAATATACAGAAATATGCTCACTAGTTCTTCCACAATGTATATCTGTAATAACTTTGTTTAATCAAACATTAACAAGGCAGGGAAAGTCTTATTTTTTCAGTTGCTAAAATTTAACTGGAATAGGAAGAGAAGAAAAAATAGCAATTTGACGATTTTTTACAAAATGTTTACAGCATATTGCATCATTAGTACTTCAAACAAAATGAAGTATTTCTTTTAACAAGAGTCAAGATTCAATGAAAGAAACTCAGAAATAAGAAAAACGCATTTCCTGTGTTTATTTTGGAGGTAGGCAAATATAAGGCATAATCTTTCTTTTCATTCTATCAAGACTTCGTTTCATCAAGAAATCTTTTAAAAAATCATTTCAAACTCGATTCCGTCGCACTTGTATAAGAATGAGAGAAATCAGTACCACAAAGACATACCCCTTCCTTAAAATTAGGTTATATGATATAGAATGACCCCTTTTTCAAAAATTGTTCTAGATACCAAAAGTAAAAAGTTATCAGGGAGTAAAAACTATAACAATTATTACCTTTGCAAGCTGAAGATGAAGTTAGTAATTTGCTCAGCTATTTCACCTTGTTCTTCTCCTCAAACATTACGTACCTTTTTGGAGATCTCGGCGAAAACAGCAAGTTATGAAGCACATCCAAACAGGAACTAGGAAATCTATGTTGGTAAACAGGGGTTAGGGTAATACTATTGATGAAAAAGTCAAATTTAAATTTAAAATGCATCATGCTATTTATTGCACAACATATCTCATGTTAGAACTGCGACTACCATGATCTTGGGACATGGAGGATTTTTTTAATACAGTTGTTGATTTGGCATATATGTCCACCCTAAGACTAAAAAATTTTTTCAAAAACTCATTACCAACGTCATGTAAATTGCAGCTGCATGGAGCACAGCTGGTAAAATTTCTGCACAAGTAATCAATACCATTGCTCTGCAATGAAAAGAGAGCATCCTTTTTCTGTTGAAAAACAGTTTCAGCTTCTTTCGTAAGGTCCCAGCACCACTTGCTGGTGCATTCTGCTTCAACTCCTTTAACTCTAGCAGGTCATTACTGCCACCCACATCGCTGCCATCCCCACTCAACATATCATGACATGTCGTGCAGTTCAATTTACTTATTACTTGCTTCGCAACAAAACCACTAAGATAATATAATGAGTTCAAATGCATGTCGTCAAAGCTAAACCCCTCACCACTTATGTTGGGCAATGTTTCCTCATCTTCTTCATGTTCCATTCTTGTCCCCACAACAAGGAATTCTGCAAGTATAGCCCCCTCATCTTCCTCATAATTGGCTCTAGCAGGGACCAACATAAACTGCCCAATACTGATAACTTTAATGGCATTTTTAAATTGAACTGGGGAAGGGATCAGATTTTTCACCCTAACGGTGGAAAAAAAGTTTTCTAATGAGTCCTGGCTAAACCTTGAGGTCAGTAAATACCCATATGAGCACTTGTTTAAGAGGAACTCATTTATATTTAGCATTGACGTGGTGGACAGCTTAATTCCAGTTTGGACGGGTTTCCACTTCCCATCCCCAATTGTCATGGATTCGCTTAATGCCATGAAATCATGCAAAAATTTCATTGTTGCCTCGTAAGTCTCAGGCTTATACTTACTGAGGGCCATGGCTGGGTTTCTTGAATACATTAAAGAAAACCAACGGTTCACTTGGTCAAAATACCATGCCGTTGTCAAAAACTGTGGATCGAAGCCATGGTTTTTGATGCAGTACCGAATGCCTGCAGCAACATCATGACTTAGAAGTTCTGCTGCAGTTCTAACTCTCATCTTCTGGTGTTGTCTGACATAAATGTGGCCCTCTGTCAGCCGGGGTACAATCTTCACCTCCCTATCTGCCTGCATCTGTAATATTTTCTGGACAGGCTCCAAGGTTACCCTGCGAGTGGGCAAATTATGTTCTATTACCACAGAGTCAGGCAGCCACAGACATTTCCCATCCAAAAGATGATTGCGGAGATTTTTTAAAATATGGCAAACGTCTGCCATGAAATAGACTGTGAATTCGGGTTTGTGGGGGTCAGTAATACTGTTGACAGTGTGGCAATACTTACCACACATTACCCCGAACTCCCTCCAAACAGCCCTATTACAACTACCCATGTCGCATGTGATACAAGTCACCACCAATCCAATGTCATGACACTGTTCTATTATGCTGAGAATTATTGTTTTTGTTTCACTGCTGGGAAATGAGCTACCAGTGAAGTGGTATGCCACAGTTTGCTTCCAACGTGTAGACACTCCAGCCAGCATAAGTACTAGGGCATGAGTGGCAACAGTTTTACCCTTGGGAAGAGTTGTGAACCCAAAGAGAGTTTTTGAACCTCTGTCCAACTCAACTCTCTCCTCGATCACCATCTCATCCATTAGAAGAACACAAAAACGTTCATTGTCACCGAGTAAGTCAACTTTCAATTTCAAGAATTGGAAAACCTCCTCTTGCACACCAGGAAAAAACGTGAAACCCTCCAGTCTTCTACTCAAAGTTCTTTTGCTGGGCAAAGGGTATCCTGATTTTAGGAAGCAGTTGTAACCTTTTATGCCTGAGGCAAACCTTAACTGCAAAGCAGTTTTGACAGTTAGATTTGACCACCTTTGCCCCCTGTTCGACTTCCTACCCAATGAATCTATCTGGTCAGGATTGAGAAAGTCTTTCAAGGAATTAGTTGTTTTCTCCAGGCATGCCTCTAACTTCTTCACCCTCTTCTGTAAAGATGAGACTTGCAACTTCAGTTGCCTTATCTGCTCATCTTTATCATCACATCTTCCACAGATATTTTCACATTTGTCACTAACATAGGGAACTACATCTCCAGCTTCTATGTCATGGTTCAAAATCATGGAGTTATCTACTGTTGTATCTGCTTCTTTAACTGGACTTTTTGCTGAAGCACCTGAAAATGGTAACCATCATCATAAAATGCTTGATAAGTTTAAAATAGTAATTACAGGAATAGAATAATGAAACGATAACTAAATTCAGAAAAGAGGTTCTATTTTGACATTTATAAAATAAATGTGTATTTGTAATAGGAAACGCTTTTGCTGCAATGAATACCTACTTATTACAAAGCTGGAAAGGATACATATAAGAGGTTAGAAGAGGAGAGAATCCAAAGGAATATTTCTCAGCTTTAATTTCAAATATACAACCAGCTACAGACATAAAATGAAAGAAGAAACTTTGGGAACAGCAATTTCCACATCAAAATCATATTTTGAGTAATCAATATTACCATTTCATGTGGTATTGAAACAAGAGAACTACAAATTTCCATTTTTTTATGATAAGATGCAGATTGCTATTTAGTCCACAACACACAAAAAACAGCAATGGAACACTGTGTATTTATGGTTCATAACATATTTATGATCAATATTTGGATTTTAAAGGGACATTACAATGTAAAAGTGATCCAACTTAGAATTAAATCTTACTTACATTACAAGTATCTATGGCCTTGTCGTAGAGTGACATGGAGCGCCACTGGACGACTGCGAACAAACGGCGAATTATATGGTCTCCTGTGGCTCGCCAAGCAGGGAAAAATATAGTTTTGCACGTCTATAAAACTAATAAATTATTAGGAAAACGCTTAGCTTTGAAGGTCAAATTTATGCGAGAATTTAATACCAAAGAATCAATCTATGCTTGCCAGTTCACATCTTTCCGATTATCATCACCAAACGGGAGTAAAATAGAAATGTGCCGGCTCAAATTTGCAGGGCTTTTTTGGCAAATGTGGGAGGAATATCCAAGTTTTGCCAAAGGCAATGCATAGTAAAAAGAGCCTTCTTTCAAAAGCTGAAGACCAAATTGGATTATCTTATGAGGTTGACGAGAAAATCTCTTCGAAAAATGGTCCAAATCACGGACGGGCAAAGCCGAGGGAGGAGGCCCCTTAAAGTAAGTAGAATCAACTCGTTCCTTCTCGTGCTCGTTTCATCCGTTTTCACCTCGTCGAGCGGGGGGTGTAGCGAGTGAGGAGAAAGAAGGGAGGGATTAGCTGGGAATCCGATTTCTCACAGCCTTGGGCTCCTAATTAGCGATAGGGAAAGTCCCTCAGTGCAACGTAATGCTATTATCCTTTTTAAATATCTTTGTGACTGACCCTTCGTGCCGGCTCGGAGCAGTTCGAGCGGCATCTCGATAGGAGGTAGGGATGCCACATCGACTAAAATACATCGAGTTGTCGATTTTTCGATGCTTATAAAAGTACTCACCACTCACCTTAGCGAAGTTGGCCCACTAATTTTTTCCCACTAAATGAAATCGAGTGCTACCAACAGTAACGGCTAACCACGAATTAAAACCTTAATATATCTCCTAATTCCTGAAGAAGTTCCTGATGAAGCTTCCAAAACTTATTAAATATACATTTACCTATTGAATGAACCACTCGGAACTTCTAAGCACAACCTCGTTTAGGAATTATTCTATTACGAACATAGGAAGAATCATCGTCGAAAACACTAAATTTTGAACGTTAATTTCTCCAAATCCCTGATAACGATTTTAATGAAACTACCACAAAATGTTAATAATACCATTGCCAAAGATAAGCGATACTCGGCATTTCTAAGAACGACCTCGTTTAGGAACTGTACTATTACGAACATAGGCTAAATCCTCCTCGAAAACACTCAAGTTTAAACAGTAATTTCTACAAATCCCTCAAGATGATTAAAATGACACAGCGACAATTTGTTAACAATAACATTAATAATGCTAAGTAATACTCGGAATCTCTGAGCACGACCACAATTAGGAACTATATTACCACCAACTTAGGCAACACTAAAGCTAAAACGTTAATTTCTCCAAATCCCTGAAGATGATTTTAAGGACACAGCGACAATTTGTTAACAATACCATTACCAATGACAAATAATTCTCGATATATCTTGGGCTAGACTGAGTGGGACATGTAGGAGTGGGGAATGGTGGTTGAAGATTTCTTCGTTCAATAAGTCTCCTTCCTGCACATGTTTTCTGATCTCCAGCTGTTCAAGGGCGTCCATCCTCCGTCCTTTCCTCTCTAGGTGGAGAATTTCCGGGATGAAATCACTCTTGTGGTCATGCTCCCAAAGGCTGGCGAAATGGGAATTATCTATTTTTCCGTTCCGCAAGTGCCTCTTATGCTCCTCCGCTCTGACTTTAAAAGATCTACCAGTCTGGCCGATGTATTCTCCTTCACAGTCCCCACATTTCAGTTTGTATATGCCACTTCTTTCACTAATGTCTATTTTATCCTTAGTGTTGTTAAGTAATGTCCTGATGTTGCACTTATTGTATTAAGCAATTTTTAATTCATTCTTAGGGAAGAGGTTTGCAATCTTTTGAGATAAATGGCCGTGATAATATAACTTTGTCCATTGTTTCTTCTCATCCACTTGTTGGCTTGGTTTGTAAATGATTTCCCGAGCTCTGAAGGAGCGTTTCTTCTCGAGCATTTTACATATCATACTCTCACTATATCCATTATTCACTGCAATTGTTTTGTTTGTTTTAAGTTCTTGTTGTAGTTACTTACAGTCATGGGGATGTTCTGCAATCGGTTCACCATGGAATGGAATGCGGCCAATTTCTGAGAGGGGTGGTGGCGAGAGTCCGAAGAGATGATATGATCCGTTGTGGTTTCTTTTCTGTATATCGTATAGCATTTCTGCATAGCCTTCTGTAGTGGCGGAAATTGTCACGTCTAGAAAGTTAATATTACGGTGGCACTCTTTTTCACAGGTGAACTTTATATTTTCACTTTGGGTATTCAACTTTTTTAAAAATATGTCTAACTGCCTCACCGCACTCACTCCTGCCACACACCCTCGTGGTGGCTCGCAGGGTATTACGTAGAATACACGTAACCATCTCACCTAGAATATTGTACCTGTCCATATAGTGAACACGTCCATTTATCTGTACCAACGATTAATGAAGTTGGTGTTCACTGATTTGTCACCGAACAACTTTTCTTCGAAACTGTTCATGTAAATGTCCGCCAAGAGTTGTTGCCTATGCAACTAAACCTGTCGTACAAATAAAAATACCCTTTGAAAAGTTACCATGTCATTTTCATTATTTATTTGATTACGAATAGGGTGGCGATGGAAAGAAAAATAAATGAATAATATGCTATACTAGGGGCTACGCGCACGTACGTGAAAATTACTGGTAAATAAATCATAGTGCATGCTGGTGATGACTCACTTCTTACCACACATCCTAGAGGTGGCTTTTAGGGTAATATGTAGCTGTGAAAGATGTAGATGATTCAGTTGCTTGGCGTAGTGAATCAAATATGCGCCAATGGATTGCTAGCGAGCCTCCGTGTAAGGGACTCAAATATCGTCCCTCTGAGGGAATTTGCCTATAACTAAGGCTCTAACAAATATTTTCCAAAAACAAAAATACCTCCGTGTAGCCAATGCTATCTAGTTTTAGGGCCTGAAGTAGTTTTTTATATTGTTATAAAAAGCAGAAGAAATTAAGAAGTAAGAAAAGTTAAAATTGAATTTTCGACAAAAAGTGCTCCTATAGTATCGTCCCCACAAGAAAAAGTTTTTTTACTCCAGAATTCAGGTACAGCTGATCTTTTGATTATCAGAACCACTGTCTTCTCTTTACTGACTCTTCGGGCAACACAATAATTTTATTTTACATAGTATAAAACTCATTTTTAATATATGAAAAAGTAACTTCGTTTTCTTCCTCAGATAACCAAGTTACTTTTTCATTTGTGAAAATCATCTTCCACGTTGTTGAGCCTCAAATCATGGAACTCATTCTAAACATTTTGTCAAACGATTTTGATACATTTTAATATAAGACTGAAGTTTTTGCGCTGCTTAGCGGTGGAAAATGAGAGAAAAATTGGATTGTATATAATAATTTAAAGAAAAGCTTTACCGAAATTTTCAATAAAAAAGGGCTCAATCTCCACCTATTTCCCCAAGATAATGTACAAATTGAGGAAAAATGACAAACTTGTAGAGAAAAAGTAGAAAAATTTTCATTTCGATTGTCGTCTCCCGTGGTGCTTCCTATGGATGTTTGGATGTGATGAGGCCGCGGTTTCTGTTGACGAGAGGAATTTTGGTGTTGAGTCACTTGGCCCCACTCGACGTCAACCAAAATATGACCACGACTTCCTGCGTGTTGTACGTAACTGTAGCTCTTATCAATTGCAATCGGAACTTGTGTAGCTGAAGATAAAAATATGAAAAGATGTTGTGTCCTCACATTTGAGTGGGAAATCAAATGGAGAATAATAACTCCTTTCGCTTAAACAGTGTATGTATTTTGCCACTGCAAATTGGAAGGAAATCAGTGTAAATATAGTGGATTCATTCATTTTCATTTTCCATCTCCCGCTTAAGGAGGTTCCACTGTCACAGTTGTCCCATTGTGGGTCATAAAAAATGCTTAGTTCCAACTGTTTTCAAATGGTTTAAAAAATCCGGCTCTCGCCGGTTACTTGCGTTATTCCTTGAAAACCAAAATTAAGGCACAAAGAGTGCCAATTATTCCGCAGATATATACATATCCATAATGATCACCTTTTTATAGCCATTGACACCGACTGCGTCGCCATTTCTCTGGAATTCCCACATTTTGTCTTCAAATTTCGGATCAATTGGCTAGTAACTCAAGTGAGAGGTTGGAAGATGCACTTATTTCATTTTTTTATATAATTTCCGGGATATTTCGCCTCTTAAAAACTGTTTTCCGAGAAAATGGCTTTCATATTAGATTGAAAAATACTATTTTTCCTCGTGTATTTCTTAGCCTTCCAATGCACACAATTAAATTACTCTTTCAACTACGCGATATAGCAATCAATAGCGCGGGAGAGATATATTTTGTGGTTCATATCAGATTGAGGTCATGTTTTTCTCTAAGTATCCAGATTATGGCTGAAATGACACTCCCGCCCATTCTAGGTAGAACTCGCTGAAGTATTAAAATGGCTAGTATGAATGGTGAAACGCAAATTTCGTATTTTATCGCACACATACCCATTACTCCGTTTCCTAACGGGATGGGAAAGCCGAAGATTACCGTCAATACTGTTAGGCCCGAAAAACTGACTCCATTTTAATAATTTCTTCCGTAACGCCCTTTACCCTTACATTTACTCGCTTTCCTCCCGTTACATTCGTCCATTGCTTCATACACTCTGCTATTTTTAAGACTCCAATTATTTCTCCTCTTTGGAGTCTCTTACATCGCATTCTGCTACGGATTTCGCGGTCTAATTGGGGGAGTAGGTAAGGGGGGGGGTAATTAAACGGAAAAGTTAGTGGACTTGAGAGAGAAGGGAGAATTTATGGGCTTTATTTTATCCAGGCGCGGCGTACGATCTGAGTACCCAGATTAACGATTGCTGTGAATATGCTTGGGTGGGGGGTTCTTTGCACTCCCGTCAGGTGACGCTGCGGGTGAGGCAGTGGCCATGGCCTGGGTGGCGCATCCTACAGACTGGGGTACCGCAGTAGTCGAGTCTCTCCCCCGTACTTTTATATTTGGACATTGATGGGCAAGCACGTCTCATCCTCTCTAGTAGAATCATGCTCTTTGCTGATGACTTGTTACTTTCCCTAGACATTGAAGCGTGCCACCCCCATGAAGGCGCCAGGAAAAAATAATGATGTAAAGAATATTGTGCAATGGGTAGAGAACAAGGGCATGAGTATTAACCCTAAGAAGTGCTCGGTTGCCGTCGTGGGTCACATAGAGCTTCTGGCGCGCTATCTTCTCCCAAATATCTCGAAAGTGTAGATTAATGGAGTTGAAATGGCCTACGTATTCTCCGTGCGGTACCTTACATTTTAATTTCCAGCTAACTTTTCTGGGAGAGGCAGGCCTCCCGGGTTATTTACACCGTTCAATGGAGGCTCCGACAACTCACGGGGATGCATTTTAGACCGCCGCCAAAGACCACGTTTTTATTAGGTAAAATCTTACAAGAGCTTCTGATAAATTACTGCCTCCTGTGGTGATTTATTGGGACAGGATCTATACCAACTGCAGGTCGTTCAAAATGCCGGCATTAGGTATGCCTTTCGTTCTGGTCTGAGAGACCATTTGACCCCTTTCATGGCAGAGAAGGGATCCGCAAGATTAAGGAGAGAAGAACGTATGTCTGTCTTCTCACAGGCATCACGGTGCGACATAACAAAACCCCTGGGTACCTAAACCCCAGATTAGCGACTATGGAGGAAGTACATATAAGAGACATCCGCCAGGATGGATCCTATCTTCCGATCTCAGAGCATCGAACTTTGAGAATGGGACATTCTTTTGTGGCATTCTTTTTCCAGGGCACACACTGTCCTGCCACCCGTTACACACTTTAACTTATTTACATCATACTGTTTTCTAACGCCGTTTTGAGAGACTTTTTCGGTATAAATATTAATTAATGATAGCTTTTAGACGGCCAACGGAGTGCTATTTTTAAATGACCATTGTTAAAGTCAATTTTCTTTTGTAGAACGAGAAGAAAATTTTTTTGTTCGACACGAAGATGATTGATTTAAAGTCTCAGGTGCTCCTTGGTCGTTCTGCGGAAGAAGGGAAAAAATTATTCGTATTCTTCAGTTTGGAGAACCCTGAAATTTGCTTATTAAGTGGCCAGGCCTTCAGGACTCGTTTTAATTTCAGTGTTTTGTACACAGTCATTCTTCAATTTGAACAGTATCATTAGCTTGTAGTTACATACAGATTAACAAGTCATTTTGTATCGGAACAACGATACACTTGCATCCCACAGACTTACACACAGAAAGTCAGAAATTAGAGAGTCTGAAAGAAAATATTTTGACGAATGCCATCTTATTTGAAGTCAACGAAATGGGGTCGAGGCTTCCGCCTCTGGAACACTCGAGGAATCCACCCGAATCACAAAGGAATCATGGCGTAATCACTAGGTTATTTGCTGTCTGTTGAAGCAAACGTTTACCTGCTAGGAGCGACACTATTCACAGCTTCTGAAGCCTTTATATTCAACCAACCGTTTCCAATGTCTGTACACGATATTTTAAATGCTTCTGGAATACAGCCGTCGGTTATGAATGAAGCCGTGATGTCCTTATGTCATCGAAATTCTGACTTCATTCTCAACTGTTTGACTCAGGGTAATATATCAGCGCATCACAGTATTACGCAGTCTTACACACAGCCTTTAATTAATAACACTACTCATGGCATTATAAATGGCACTATTTATGGCACCAAGTCGCCGGCCCTCTGCACCACGCACAAGAACTTGATGGGAAAATGTTTTCAGCACCCTGAGGCACGTGCATACGGGAAATAGCTCCGTCAGTCAGCGGTTACGCCCAGACACTTGACCTGACCGCAGTTCGATGCGGAGGTGAGGGAAATCGGTTCCTCGGCGTGTTCTCGTTCCCGTCAAAGAGAAGCACCACAGATGCACCACACATGCACTATTTGTACATTCACACTCTTAACACGTCCTCGAAACAATGGACGGAAACGGAGAGGGCATTGCTCTACAAAGACATAATCGCCGTCCGCCATGTTGGTTATCCCCGTTCCTTAAGGCTTAGCTTTCCAGCTAGTGCAGGCATCCCGCACGCATTAATGTTTTTCGTTGCATTGGCGGATGGAATTAAGTCATTTTTGTTACCCTGCTATAATTTACAGGTAAGCGAAAACGGCATTCAACCAATTTTCTGGCAAAGTTGCGATTAAGTATTTTAAATTATAAATATCGCGTTCTTTGTTTACGAAGGGTGTTACTGTGCTTTTGGGCGTAATAGTCATAGAACGAAAACACTTTCCTGAATTTGGATAAAACAAAGGTCTGTAGAATGTACAGGTTTTGCCATAATCGGAGTTGTTTACGAATGACCGATAAGGTTGCTAGCGCCAGTGCTGCAGCTGTGACGTAACTGACAAGCTCGTATAGAACTGTAATGATATGAATCATAAATAATACGCTTTTCCTAATCATTTCGGTGATTTATCTTTCGTAATACCATTCAGGTAACAGTTTTAACATTTATTTATATGATAATTGTATGAACTCTCTTAAAAAGAGTCGCTGAATAAAAAATTAATCGTCGCGTGACGTCAGTGAAGTCACGCGTAAGGTCTGCCAATAGCGGCGCGGATCGGGAAATCACATTGTTTACTTGTTTTGAGGCAACCTGTGCATTCCACGG
The DNA here is from genome assembly GCA_963169105.1 of Ceriagrion tenellum. NCBI lineage: Eukaryota > Metazoa > Arthropoda > Insecta > Odonata > Coenagrionidae > Ceriagrion > Ceriagrion tenellum. The sequence continues at coordinate 166,679,050 of OY720634.1, forward strand.
ACCTTGGGATAAAACAACGCCTTTACGTGTTTTTTACCTATAGGTATTTCCCCATTGCCTGTGATAAGAGTGACAGTGATAGATATCACCAGTTCATGTACTTTATTTCAGCGTAAAGGCGTAAAAATCGGTCATATTTAAGCGCTGTCATTGCAGACGAGGGGAACTTAAAAATGTTCATGGGTGCCTTCCGTTAACCCTATTGCGCTTATCATTTCGCGTAACACAACGGCGCAATTGCCATCCATTCGTATGTCATAACCTGCGCAATAGACATGCGTACATCAAAATATGTAGATCGGAAGGAAATTTTATGTGAGGTAAACAGCAGAATAAAACGTCGATAATGGCATCCGTGAATGTTGTCGAACTGGTTGTTTTACAGTGAAGGCGTCAAACTGACATACTAAATCGTTTTTAATTCCTCTGTGATTAAAATTTTATGGTTTTTGATAATTATTTTGCAGGAATTCAGCAATTGTAAACGAAAAATTCTTCCGCGACTGTTGTTCACCCACAGAATGCTACCCATCAGCAGGTTACAGTAAAACATATATATATTTAGCGCACAGATCATCGCTTCAACGTCGGTCGTGTGCACTAAAGCGCGCTGACTTCTAAAACCTTGAATGGTAAGCTCCCAATGTTGAAAAGGCATCATTCGCGGGTGCTGTGCGGCGTCACGAGGAGTGCAGTAATACGGCGGGGAGCGTGCTACGCCGACGTAACAGGCGCAGACATCGGCCACTCCATACTCGGAGCGCCCTCTCTCAGGAAGAAGACTGTTTGCATATAATACATAGTATGCGTAATATTCATGCCTGTTGTCTTCACGATTTCAATGCCCACTAGATCAATAACCACAAGTTTCCTGTTCTCGAGACGTCTCTAGTCACACTTTTCTCTCCCGACTAGGTTCTCTGAACTACTCTGGGCTCAGAGCAGAGCAGAGCTCGTGTTTCCCCTCGGTCCAGAAAACGCTTTTGTCGCCACAAGAATGAAACCAGTGGGACGAAACTAATTCGGCTTCCCCTCAACCACGCCCACTTTTCTTTTGCTGCACTCTTATTTCGGTTGGATCCTCTCTGTCTTGACCGTTAACTCGACGGAAGGCAAACTTGAGGACGCCGTCGCGCCGCTCCGGGACGTCGACTGCTCGGCATCCACATCCACGTCTCCACAGGGCTCGTCCCTTGGCGACACAGCGTTCCTGAATTTGGCCAGAAACTTCCGAAACCTCTTCTTCATCATTTCCTTCACGTTCCTCTTGCAGACAAATATGAGGAATATGAAGAAACCTTGCAAAGTGTTAATGAGGTCAGTGAAGAGCCATATGCACTTTGAACCTCCGATTATGTAAGAAATTATTTCCAAAACCCAGCTTACGCCCATGACAAATGACAGTTTAATGTACAGCTTCATCCTGCAATAAAGGAGAACGGGTATGTTTAGTAAATATGATAGTTTTCGCAACTTATGGTGGCTTGTGATAGAAGGATGAAAAGACCTCAGAGGGAGTTTTGCGTATTTAGAAAAAATAAATGAGGACCTTAAAGGTGGCTGGAGCGCTAATCATGAGTCAATATAGTGTGCATTTGAATGATTTATCAAGTAAGTTGGAGAAAATATTCTTGGACCCCACTACACCCTAATGAATCTCTTTATAGTGGGCAAATCAACTGCATGTAACAAAAGAAATAATGCTATAGTTGTATGATAATCTTTTCGCCTTGATATAACCATATTTACGCTTTGGGTTATCGGCGCATAATTCAAATTTATGCAAAATTCATGAATTAATACGTATTTTGTACTCGACATAGTACCCTGATTTTTGTTAGCCTGTCATTATCATAGTATGAAACGTGTTATTTCGCGTTTAGGAGATAATATCTCTGTACGTATTTAAGTGAATTATTTCGAAATTTATGATGTCAAGGGCCTTAAGGATGCTTGTTAAAATAGCATTAAATTGTTAAAGAAACAAAGTTTTTAACATGGAATTATCACTTCTTCCATCCATACAAATTACTAATAATCACTCGTATGCAAAGTTTCATGGAAAATTATACGTAAACGAAAATCGCTCCAACTCAAAGGAAATATGTAAAACAAACAAAAATAGCTCCATTATTTGATAATTAGTTGATTTGGATGCGTCTGCTACGTTTAATTACCTGTTCTTATCTTCTCTACTTCTCGCTGACGATCCTCTCTGCAAGATGGATGTCTCTCTCTTTACCTTGTAAATGTTGACTGCAGTCAGAATGAACAAAACTAAGTTGCATAGACAGATGATTCCGATGGGAGCGATGAAATAAGCCATTCGACTATCCCGAGCTGTAATGAGAAAAATAAGAGTTGGGAAGGGAAGTCGTCCGGTGAAGTTAAATGTATGGGAATCACCTCAACTCCAGACCTTTCGCAGATGGAGCACACATACATACTAAACATTTGTGGTTCAGCCTTAGAGAAGGTAGGATTTATCAATCATGTGATAGGACGGTCCTCATGTAAGACAATGAAAGAGAGGTGCTACTTCGCTCGGGTAAGGTCACATTTCGAATACGCCGCGAGCACCTGGGACCCTGGACAGAAAGATTTGATCCGACAAATAAGCGTAAAACAAAAGAAGGCTGCGCGCTCCGTGAAAAATTGATACCAGGCGCGTTCAATAATATATCCACCTCAGGTTATCGCGTCCAACTCACTCGGCTCAAACTAGCGCATGCTGGTTGAGGCATGTCTTTGCGGTCACGCCTAAAGAGTTTCAGGCCAGAGCCTTATCATCCCTGAGAGCAGCAGCATGTTGAACAAGACAATGTCCGAGGATTCCAAGAAATCGCTTGATTTGGAGCACCGGGCCGTGATAAAACCCTCAATGGAGAAGGAAACATATGAAAATCTGTGAGCGGATGTGGGCTGTGTGTGGGGACTCTTTGCCTTCAGAATATAAAATAAAACTTTGGATCAAGCAATTCAAGTGGGGCAGAGAGTCCACAGACAATGACCTCTCACCGGTCGTCCTGTTACCGCAATGACTCCACTAATGTTCAAAAGTAGTCGAAGATATTGGTTTTGCCAACAGACGATTAAAGGTATCCCATATTTGTAGATAAATTGGAATTTGAGTGTGTACCGTTTAATCCATCATTCACAAGCAATTAGACATAACTTAAGTCAGCGCGAAATGGGATCTGCGAATGTTGACACCATTTATGAAAAATGTCTAACGTCAGATGTGTCAAGGGGATTTAGAGCTGCAGGTAGGTCCATTGCTTCGGGGTTTCGCTCCGTTGAGCCATCTTGTTGATCATCAATTTCTCCGCCGCTCGGTGACTGACAATGAGTCGTGGGTTCATAGTTGACATGATGGAGCCTAATCATGATCGGTCTAAAATAGAGTCCATGCAGTGGGGGCACTGATGTCTCTCATGCCCGAGAAGTTCAAGGCCTCCAAATCTGTGGCAAATGTTTTCTGAGGTGAAGAAGGACTTTAATAGATGGAATTCATGCCTCACAATACGACCATTGCAGATGAAAACTACGATGATACTTTGACTGCAAACGCGAGTTAATCGTCGAGAGAAGTCCTTTCCAAGTGCGCTGCTTCTGCACGGCAATGCGCCGGTGCGCATGTCACGGAAGAGCAGAGGTTGTCATCCAATTGCCGTGTGATCTACGGCCCAGAGTTGCCCTCTCCCTCTCTCATTGCTTTGCCTTCCGAGCTTTGAAGAAATTTCTCCGAGAGCAGCCTTTGTCGAGTGATGATGACGTCAAACAGAAGGGTAGACATGTTTCGATGACCAATCGAAAGGATTATTTTCAGTGGCATATCCCTACAGTCTTAGTGGTCTGACTCTAATGAACTCCAAATGGACTAAAGATAAAAGTAAAGAACGGTTTTATGAATATCTGCCAGTCATTTCTTACCCATATTATTGAATGCCCCAGGTACCAGAAAGCAAAGTGTGTTTCACTGCTTTTAGAGGGATTAGGTTTGGAGCCGCAAGAGACTTAGGCTACACGCTTGGCTTAGTTTGACAAATTCACTATAGGCATGTTTTAATGTGATACAGAGATTGTCATTTTGACGCCGCACCACATCCATAGGTCCGATTGAAGCGAAAAATAAGAGAAATACATTGCCGAACTGTCAGGTTCAAAAATTCGTTCTTCCCTTGGCACATTAAGCGACCATCTCAAAACACACCCATAATACACATCTCATCCTTCACATCTTCACACTACTGGTGTCACAACATCCCCTGCCGCACGCCTATGTGGCGGCTCGCAGGGTAGTACGATAAAGTAGATGCAGATGCAATCTTTGAATTAAGATCCATCGAATTCATGAAAACTCGACAGGTGACATGTCACTTGGCGTTGATTAGTAGGCTTTCACGGTGCATTGAATGTGACTGACTGTTTATTGGTTGTGTTAGTTGTGTTGATCCTTGCAGGGCATGCATACGGAAGCTTTAGAGAGCCATCATCTCTATTGCATAGTCTGATTCATGGATAGATGTGCCGTGAAAATTGCGTAGTTCAGAGCGGAGAATTGCCAGAATAGTTGCGCAAATGCATGAACGAGTGATTAAAAAATGGCCAATGGTTCAGTTTCATGTGCGCGTTCTCTCAATATGTACAACATTCAACTGTGCAATGAAGTACTTCGTGTAAAACGGCCTAAAATAACGTTTCCCTGCGTATTCGGTGCTTTGGTTTGGCTTAAGTGTCTCGGAGAATTTACCATCGTGTGCGTTCCGAAATTCACTTCACTCTTTTTCAACTCTTCTAACTCTTCTTTTTCTTGCAAATATTTTCTGCTCCGTTGTTATAGCGAAACATATTGTTTTGTTGAGCTCTGATAAAATTAATTCCGTCAAAAGTGTTAGGTGTGGAATCATCGGAGGGTGGCTAGTGGATGTCAGATTGCAATTGGTTCTGTCCATTATACATATTTGCTTGCGCTGCAACATGAGAGGAGGAGTCGACGGGCTTTGTCGCCTTCCCCCCGCTCAACGGACTTTCGGTCGCCGTCCAGTTTGGCAACGCGGCATCAATTTAAATCATAAACATCAACATATAATAACATTTTTACATATTATGCATCACAGAAAAGTTACAAATAAATAAATAAGTTTTTCCTCGGCTTTAATTTTTTGATTCTGTGCAAATTGTAGGACTGGATAATGTTTAAACATTTTCATTCAATAAACAAAAGATGCATTTTAAACAATTTCGCTTGCCACTTTGTATCTTTATAAGGAATGTCGGGAATGGCATCTGTGATAGCTGTAAAGTTTGTTGATTTTTCAGTAAAGGAGTCAAAAATGCATTATTAATTGCAATTAGAGAGCCACCTACCGGCAGATGGAAAAACATTTCGTTAGCGCACATAAAGATCGTTCGTTTGCGCTTAAGTGTGCCAATGTCCTCTAACTTCAACACTTTGAAAGGAAGGCTCCCTTATGCTTATAAACTTCTAGTTTATGGATTGCTCCCGAGTTGTAAATACGTAGAAAAACTTGACGCGTGTGCAAGGGCTCACAACTACAATTCATAATTATTTCTTCTGGAGCACTTACAATAAAACCAGCACGTTGTTTTGAATTCCGGCCTCAGGTAAGTTTTTGATATATTGGGGTGAAATTCCATGATGGCTGTCACGATTATGATGATGAACGGCAGACCCCAGGCGTACGCGACGTATGTCAGGAATTTCTTCATCTCAGTGCTGTGAAGTCTTGGAGGGATGAAGGAGCTGCGTCAGAAAAAAAGACACTCGTCAGATTTCTTCATTACATGAAACTCTTAAGAGAATTAGCATTTTTGAAGTTATTGATTCTCAAATAATACATCTTAGAATTAAATAATACATATGAGAATAGCTACGGATTACTTCAACGGATTAAAACAAATCACTGCAGTATTAGTTAAGTGTTTAATCATCCGATAAAGAAAAAGCGAATAATTAGAAATAATTCATCAAATATTTTATATAATTTTCTTAGTAATTCAGTTGTTACTTTTTTCGATAAAAATAATCCGAATTTATATGTTATTGATGGCGGTATTGGTCATGAACATAGAATGATTCGCGGTGAAATTTATTAATGATGTATTGCTATTCAAATGATACAATTGATTTTAACTCCAAATTACTCCAAATTGACCCTGACCTCTCTAATTTCGATCGAATTGCAGCATGTATCCGTTTCACTACATTATAGCCCTGTTCAATTGTTTCGCAAAAATGCTTCCGTCGTCTAGTTACGGGAGCATGAAAAATTTAGCCTTTCGTAAACTTGCGTTTGGTTTCTCTTCGATACTTCCGGACATAAAATACAAATGCCATACCACAATTGCTCATTTGAAAGATAAAACAACGCTGAATAATACGGTGACGTCATTAATTAAGATTTTTATTCTTTGTTTAAATAAATTTCAATTTTGAAAAATGCTAACGGGTTTTCTCAATGCACCTATCCCCTCAATTGTTCTCAATTTTTTTGATATTTTAATGCTACGTTTCTTGGATATGCAATGTTAAGAAAGGGCGAGGGTATATTTTTTTGAAAGAAGAAACGAAAATTTTTTGTCTCCTTATTTTCGCTTCGAACGACCAAGTTTTGTGGCACGCTACGCGGCAGAGACGATGTATTAATATCGGCGTGCAATCCAACACCACTCATGTATCATATTTATTTAGTGGGCTAATTTAGAGTTAAAACCCGAGAATTAAATGGCACTAAATCGCAAGGTCGCACAGTGGGCTGAAATCGAAAAAAGCTAGCCAAAACCTCTGAAACGTTTATTTGTTTTGAGCCCGGACTTCGCGATGGAATTTTCAAATAGTTTTTGCATGAAATGCCGCATTTAATTTTTCCCTGTACTTCCACATCAACAGTATTTATAGGCTTTCCTGTATATATGCATCCGATCCGATGATATGTGTGAAAACCGAGTGATAGTTTCAGGAGTGCATTCAAAGAAAGAAGTCTTTCAGCATACCTCTTGCGGTGTCCCGCACTACGATTGTGAGTATCATTTGTAGCATGGTATATTTAAAAATTCTTTATGGTAGCTCTTTGCAATCTCTATATATGGATGATCACTATAGGAAAGTGCATGTGGCCATATCGTATTCACACACTTGCCGCATCATCGTACTCCCCGTCGCCGGCGGGCGGAACCGGACTCGACCGCGCGCTCGAAAAAACGATGTAATATTCGGGGTCGCAAATATGCGCAAGGTTTTTCTTTAGATTAACAACCTGGAAGCTTTGAAGAATGATGTGGTATGAGTTACTTAGCGTAACCAGGCGGCACCAACTACTTTTTCTCAACAAATATGTAAAAATTTGACTGAAAATAGGCTTCGCCATTTTGTTGTGTGTCTATGGTTTATAATAAAACTAACTCTTGAAAAAATCATTTAATGAAAGAATAAGAACTGTATTATAAAATTATTTAAAAACTTTTTCCATTAATTAGTCCATTAAAGTACAGAAAGAGGATTCTTTTGGTAATTCACAGAGAAAATCGAAGGTGGGCGTTTTTTGCGAAATTTGTTCAACTTTGACCCAATATATATATTGTAAATGTGCAAGTACAAGAAAAAAATAAATACGTCATGTCATGCAAAAACTCTTTGAGAATGTTACTGCGAAGTTTCAACTTCCAGACTAAAAAAAAACGTTTTAGAGGTTTTGGTCAGCTTTTTTCGATTTCAGCCCATTGTGCGTCATTGCAATGAGGTTTCCATGTCGACGAATCCCAAAATTTGTTCCCTCTCTCAAACATTCAGCCTGTTGAAAGCTAAAATTGTTGAGTTTAAGTTAATACATAAAATTACTTACATAAACGGGAATGTACAAATAAAGCTCATCGACTTTACAGATGAATTGTAATCGAACGAATCGATTTACGGTTGATTGTCTTCCTCGTCGTTTGGGTCTCGTGTGAAACGAAGTGCCAAAAACGTTTAACTAAACTTCGATGGAGGATTTGAATAATACCTTTTTTCTGATGATGTTCTATCTTTAATTTGGCAATGCAATTTTAATAGAACTAAATGTTCTACCAATAATGACTAGTTTAACTTGTATTTGAGTGATATTTTTTACATTAAAATATGGCCTTATATGGACAAAATACTTGTTTGGAAAAATAGATAAACATGGAGGGATTTATTCAGAAATAAATTTAGAAATTGGCAAATAATCAGCGCTATCACTCTCCTTACATCTTCATCATAGGTTTGGACATACTATGGCTTACAAAGTAGTGTCAATGTAAAAATTATTGGTCGCAGAAGTCGTAGAAGAAACGTGTGAAGTAAATTGCAGGCGCTCTGTCGCTCTTTCATGTGAGGAGTGTTACCGTCCACTTTTAACTTTGTTTTCGGAGATGTACTTAAATCACTCATTTGCTTTAATTCATTAATACGGCTGTCAAACATGGACGTAACTTCTCGAGAAAGGAAACGTTGAATACCTGAAGGCGACGTAAATGTCGATGCACATGATGTTCAGCCAGAAGAAGGTGCACAGTAACGCGAAGTATATCACGAAACCTGAAAAGGAAATTTAAATGGAATCAAGGCAGGAATGGAGAAATTAACAAGTCCACTATGTATAATTGTTGTAAAATTTATCCCAAAGATTGATTTATTTAAGTTTTATACGTTTTAGTTTCCATGCTCGCCACTGGATGGAATTTGAGCACCAATGTCAGCACAACTAAGTTGTGTGTATTATAAATTATGTAGCATATATAGTCGCTGCGAAACGCATCGGTATACAGGTTCATTTATCTATGTTTTTTTTTAATTTTTAGCCTCCTAGTAGTGTTAGGTTTCCATTTATTTATTTTTGTTGATCATTATGTTTGGCGTCCATGAAGATATACCAAATCATAATTACCGTTTGTTAACATTACCAATTCCGTTTTGCATGGTAAACTTGAGGTCTATTGTCTGCATGCCTTGCGTTTGTTATTTTTTTCACCTCAAGGTACAGTGACGGAAGAAAAGAATGCAAAATTTTTCGTGCGCCTGAGTGCGTTATTTAGAGGAACTACTACGAGGAGCACTTACGACGAAGGACTGGCAACACTGAGAAAAGCCGGTTGGACCGAAAATATTCGAAAACCATAGTGTCACCCAAGGACCCTGTAAATAGGACGTTCCTCAAGATGGCTGAAAACGCAGATTTCTGCTGTCATCTCGCGCGATTTTTAATGGTTTCCAAGACTTCCCGAACCGCGTCGCTAGTGAGCTGAGCGACCTGAATCATTCTCGTTGAGTGCATTGCCGTGTACGGAAGAATTGGAGTGCATCTCGCTTTTAACAGCATTAATAATTAGTGGTGGTTGTCCTGCCGATACTTTCAACTTTTATGGCTTGAGAAATGAGGTCCAATATTCGTTGCTGGGTGCGTCCCAGTGCACGCTCCCAACGCCCCGGAGCGTTTGGAGCGAGCTTCCAAGCGTTCCACGAAGGGCTCCGGAGCGCTCCCGTAAAAGTGAAGACGTCACACACGGTGTCATCACTTTCTTTTCCGCCACGCTCCCCTGAAAACTAGGGTCTGCGGGAGCGAATGAGCAAGTTATGGCGGAATTTCAAACTGGACTGTTCAGCAAGTTGCTTGTGGATGCGTATAAGGGCTAGGCCCACTTGATGTAACTTGAGTTCTCTGACTATTTACAATAGAGATAAACCTACCGCAACGTAAGATGTTTCTGAATCTTTGAAATATTTTTCACGGTAGTATGAGGTTGACGAGCTCTCGTCCTCAAATGTGAGAACAAGAGAAATATTGCGCTGGTTGGAGTGCAATGATCCGTAAGATCTTCATAAATAAATTATAATTTCTCTTTTACGATATTAATCATCGTGGTTTCAATTTATTCAGCCACTTAAAAGTGATCCCTTTTCTTGAATTGTCCATTACAGTAAATATTTCTCGTGTTCTCGTATTTCACTCGAGTATTAGCGAGTCAATACATGAACAAATGATGGAGCAATTGAGGATGAAAATTAAATAATGTAATTGCTTTATGATGTGGTGATAAAGCATTAAGTTACCAATCAGCCCTTTTTAGATTTGTGCTGTGTAAGAATGCAACGCATGCGTTTTGGTTCGTACATAATTACCGTACTTCATGAACAGGCTGAGTGAAAGTCGAATTATTCCAGGCCGATTACATTCCTTGAATCTTTCTACATAGATAAAGAAGTATTTTCTCAATTATTATTAGTCAAAATTTCAGGCCGATTCTCTACTATTAGGTACGGTCGTCAACAACACCTCGCAGCTAATCATACTGAGGGTATGGTCCTTTGATAAAAAAGATCATGTTGCCAGCAAACTATCGGGACTTAGAATAAGAGTGCTTGGTATTAACATCATTAATTTTTTAAAAGTGATCTAGGCACAAGTTGTAATTTGAGATCCAAACTTATTACTTCCTTTGCATAAACTTGAGTTTCAATAGCCAGGTTGAATGCATTCCCGATTTTATCTCGTTATCATAAAAATATTAGTAATTGTCTCCGTCATAACATTTAAGGTGCCAGCAACGATACCTGATTATTTACAGAATGATTTATCATCCAGGGAAACTAGACGTTAACACAAAATAACTGGATTTTGATGCCAATAGCAGACGATTCCTTATTTCCGAGCTACCACAACAAACGGCGGCCATGACACTTCGCAACAAATGCTCCGAAACCGTTCCACTGAATTCAAGTTGGGAGCGTCTGAGGCATCGGTGGAACGCTGTTTGGGAGCGTTTGGAGCGAATGCGTTCGGGAGCGTGCAGAGCGTTCACTGGAACGCACCCGCTGTGTGCATGGGTGCAACGGAGGCTACGACAAGTCGAAATAGGAAAATAAAGAGTTGGGGCTACGGAACCCAAGCCTCTTCAAAGCGAAAGTCAGTAAATTTGTTTAAATGTGGTATTAATTGATAAAGTGCAGAGATATAAACATATATGACGTTGTGTAGTTGGTTCGAGTTGTTTTTACACGCCTGATACTTCTCTTTTCGAATATGAAATTGATGCCTCCGAGTGCAGGTCTGATTTAAAAATTGTATTTTTGTTTAATTTGAATTACGCACGCCTTTACACAGTCATATTATTTCTTAAAGTACGCGTACATGCTTATTAATCGTAGGAAATTCCCAGCTTGGTCAGTTAATGAGATGATTTTACATCTTTCATTAACTGCAGGCATGCAGTTCCGTAAGATTCTCAGATCGCTCAGGGAATCGGCGCCGCGAGTAGCGAATTGGTAAAACTAATAAAATGCGCGGGCCCTCGCAGCACTTTCATTGGCCGACTCGGTAATCCTCTCTGTAGAATCCTTGGTGTCACCTACCGAATGCGAAGCGAACCTGGCTCATGAATTGCCTCATTATGAGCGTACTTCCTAAATCCATCTCGTGTCCTGTAACGGTGTGTCGTCGGGTTCATTTCGGCACCATTCTTTCTATACCCTTATTATATTTAGAGATTGCGAATGATAAAAAGTTAATTATTCCATTAAACACTTGCATTCACTGAAGTTTTGATCTTACTTGCTCAAACAAACAAACATTTCGCGGACCTCATTGCTATACCACGCGCCAAATACCATCTTCATTCTCCCTGGGAATGAAAATCAGGGAACAAATGTCGAGCCACCAGCAAAGCCACTCATAGGCCGGTATTCATAGTCCTCAATAATTACAGATTCGTTTCAATCTATGATTATATCTCTAATTAATTACTGTTTCTTATTCATAGTCGTCAAAGAATCAGTGATTCGTCAATCGATGATTCTTGAATCAGAGATTCATCAATCTCTGATTATTATGTATTCATAGTCGTCAAATAATCATTGTTTATAGTTCTAGTATTCATAGTCAAGCAAACTGTAATTATTTGGCCAAATAATCATTGATTCGTGAATTAAGCTCTCGACCGTAATTAATTAGAGTTTTTCTTTGTGGGACGTCGGTAGTTCTGTGATTGTTTACGACATATTCGTGTCTTTACGTTCCAAATTTACAATTTTATACGGTGCTAAAGGCATAGAATACTCTATATGAACGTCTTGAATTGATTAGGATTATTGATTACCTTGAATTGATTAGGATTTCCGTGCAATGGAAATTCGTTCGGATATATTGGCGTATGTGATTGCCGATGACGATGTACCAGCGTATCACTAAAGGCTGCGAAAAACACACATTAGGGATCCAACAAATCCAAATTACTCACATGGGGAGACTACGTACCCTGACTCGCCGATTTGAATGCCGTATTTACTATGTCGTGCACGAGGTCAAAGGCTAGTTCGCCTTGGACTTTGTCAAACGTATCCTAGTTGTATTGTAATTAATCGGTTTATAATCAGAAATATCCGCCCTTAGTATAAAAAAGCTGGGAAAAGTTACTCTCGCTAGGTTGTTCCGGAGCCTCACATCACGTCTCAATCAGCCTCAAAGCGACTTTATTATTATTATTATTATCACCTATGTCAACCTAGGTTCGTTTGGTGTAGTGGTGAGCGTCGCGGGTTCGTATGTGAGGGTGAGGCGGTTCGAGACTTTCGGCGACCGTTTTTTTTCCATTTTTATTCACGACTAGAGAGAATTTTTTCCTCCGAGTTACATGTCATATCATATGACTTCACCTCGTCTTTTTTCTCGTGATACTTTCCACGAAATTCGTACTCCAGGGTGAATCTTTAATGTCAATGGCCTCACTGGGGTCTGGTGATGGACCGCTTATTATATACGTCAATCTCTGTTTAAAATCCGTAATCTAACTTGCTGTAACAATAGACTTGAGTGTTGACAGACGAAGAGTTTAATAGAGGATACCGATTCTCAAAACCCGTAGTGTTCGAGTTCATTATCCTTAGAACTAATGTTCATATATCGACACTTTCCGCGAGGACTGACAGTTCCTCTTGTGCTACTGTGGCTCATTGCTTTGAGATTTTACGCTTAGGCATCAATATTGAATTGTTGAAATCATATTACAAATTTAAAAAAATATATCACAGCGGTTTTTAATCACGCAGTATTTAAAAAATCTTCATGCTGAATTTAACCTCGGCCGAAATTTCCATGAATGTTTTACTCGTAAGCTATCATCAATTGCTACTAATAACTTATTACAAATTTTCTTTATCGGTAATGATCAGTTATAAATACAGCTACTGCTACTCTTCGTCTTCTTTGGTGTTTTAGGTACATATGTAGGGATTGCTAGTTCTGTTTCGCAGCCAACGGTGTCCAGAACTGTAAAACATATAACTAATCTTTTGGCCGTCCAAATAGCTGATAGCAAATAGCCATCAGGCCGCCTGTTTCTTATGATGTTCAGGCGACGAATTGGTGCCTCAGTTGTCTCTTTGTGAGAATAGAAAAAAGAGGAGGCCACACTTATGGTCGGACAATTCCTGACGTTAAACAGCACACGCTACATCATCAACACTTGCCGGAATACGAGATTACTGTTTGTTGATTTTCCCTAGCAACGCCTTCATTAACGTTGAATAATCATAAGAAATAATTATAATGTAGGCACGGCTAATTCATTTTTATCAAACAAACATTGCCAATCCATTTTTTATTTTCTTTTTCAATATGCAATTAATAAAACTATGTACTCAAGTTGAATAAAAATTTAACGATACCCACAAAATGTTTTGCCTCTTCAATTTCTCATACCACTCAAAAATAAACATACATCCAATCTGTAATTCACCAATTACAGATTGTCCCAAATAATTAGAGATTCATGAATCAGTGATTCATGAATTGGAGATTGTTTTCTGTCTATGAATACATAAATCAAATAATCAATGATTGACGAATAATCGTAGATTCAGCAATCATCGATTATTCATCCCGTCTATGAATACCGGCCATAGAAACAAGTATTTTATCAACGGGGCATACTATTTTCACCATTATCATTCTTTGGATAAGGTAGTTCTGATATGCATGGGGATGTACCGTTAACTTTACCGATGTATCGTTAACGATGTCCAGTTACAGAGGAAACTAGAAAATGAGGTAGAAATTGGTTTCGAAGAGAAATGGAATGAGCTAAAGAGGACAAGGGCAGAAGAGGCAGAGGAGAGACTTGTAAATAAGACGGCCAACACGAAGAAGCCATGGATAACGGTGGAGATTAGGATACTAATAGAAGAAGGATAAAATACGAGAACCCCGGAAACGAAAGTGAAGCAACCCTCTTCAATAAGCCAAGTCAACAGAGAATTCAAGAAGGCTAGGAAAGATTGGATCGAAAGCTGCTGCGAAGAAGCCAGTGAAAACATGAAGATGAAGGAAACGGCAAACAAGCGAGTGTAGAAACACTGTGGAGAGAGGAAAACGAGAAGCCGCAACGTCAGCGATGTGAATGTTTATATCGAGGATGAAGACATTGGGAATAGATGGAGCCAATACATCGAAGAACTGTACGAAGTGTGGTCGCCGCTGGGAGAAAACCCAATGCATAACTAATTCGAGGTTGACAAGGAAGATCGGGGCCCTCTCACACAAAGGAATGAATTCGATAGAGCAGTAGAAGACCTCAAGAAAAAACTAAGCATCAGGAGTAGACAACATAAACGATGAAGTCATCAAAGCGCAGGGAAGTGAAGCCAAGGATAACCTATGCGTGATAATAAAAAAATAGCTACCATTGCGGAACACTTACAGAGGACTTTCAAAGGAGTGTAATGATTGCGATACCGAAGTACACAAGGCCTGAGAGATGTGAGGAGCATCGAACTTTAAGTCTAGTGTTTTATGCATCAAAAAAACACGAACAATAAGCCGTAGAATGGAAAGGAAAATTGAAGAAAACCTCTCAGAAAATCAGTTTGATTTAGGAAGAACAGGTAAAAGGGAGGCTATACTCTGCCTGAGAGTAATGGTGGAGAAAACAATACATGGGAAAAAACCATTGCATGTCGCATTCGTGGACCTGGAGAAAGCCTTTGACAATGTTGAGTGGAACAAGATGTTCAGAATGATGGGAAAAATCGGAATGATTTACAACGACAGAAGAATTATCTACCAAATATACTGGGAGCAAGCCGTCCCAGTACGAAGAAATGACAAGAAGCCTTCAAAATCTGGTGCTGGAGGAGGATGCTGAAGATAAAATGGACGGACAAAGTAAGGAATGATGAA